>OU343218.1:9345861-9543657 GCA_910596185.1 Chrysanthemum makinoi | reverse complement strand
TGATTAACCATAGTGTATGATAAGAGTTTTTAGAATGTTTTGGTTTCTTAAAAACTAAACATTACATATGTATTTTCATATTTCTCAAAATAGAAAAACAAACATATGACATCATGTGATGCATCATTGAAATCATTGGAATATTTCACAAGATTCTTTGTGTAGATTTAGGCTCTACATATCTTACACAATCTTGCATAGATATGGTTGACTTTGGCAAGATTTTGAGATCTTGCTGTCAAAACCCTCACTGCACCTTCTATAACGGGCGGAAACCTTTAAAGGGTTCCGTGGTCCGTGGTGCCTGCTGAGAGTTTTGGCTATAAATAGCAAAGCCAAACCAAGTAGTTTTTCATCCCTTTCTATCATATTCTCATACATTCCTTCTTTCTAACCTTTCTAACTCATTTTCATATCATATCAGTGATGTCTTTTGTAGCAAAGAAGATCAAGTCACATTCAAGCTTCAATGAGAAGTTGGAAGTCTTGTTTGTTTGGTGTTGTATGATCTTGTGTTGATTCATACTTCATTGTTGTACCAAAATATTGTAATCTTGTGAGTGTGAGTGGTTAGTATTTTAGTCCTCAAAATACATTGTGTGTGGGAGTGGTTGTACCCTTGGAAAGAACTCGAAATTTAGCTTAGTCTCAGAAATAGTGTGTTTAAGTGTAAAGGTTTCTCCGCCGGTGAAAGGAGCATGTTGACTAGTGAAGTTAAACTCTCGAGTGTGAGACTCGGGGAGTGGAGCAGGGCAAGGAAAAAGAGTCCTTGTAGACCAAACCATTATAAACAACTTGTTGTGGTTTGATTGTGTCTTTCCTTATTTACTCTTTACATATTGTTTACATATTTCACTAACATATCTAAGATCAACATCAATTGATCTTTCAATAAGTTTCAAAACAAAGTTTTTAAATTGGTAAACTATTCAACCCCCTTCTAGTTTTCTACAATTGGTACCAGAGCCTCGTTGCTCAAGAATTTCTAAAATATATTGTATTTTATAAACTTGAAACGATCCATGGATTCTCAAAACTTTAAAGAAGGGCAATCTATGCAAAGACCACCACTCTTTGAAACCAATGGATTTATCTATTGGAAAACCAGTTTTGAAACATATGTAAAATCAAAAGATATAGATCTTTGGTTTGTTATTGTTAAAGGGGATTTTAGTTCTACAACTAAAGATATTTCTGTGGATGAACAAAAAAACTAATTGCTAAAAATAATGAAGCTAAAATGATGCTTTATAATGATTTGCCTATAAAAGAATATGAAAGAATTTTTATGTGTGAAACCGCCAAAGATGTTTGGGAATCTTTGATTGTTACACATCAAGGAAATTCACAAGTCAAGGATAACAAAATTGATCTTCTTGTTCAACAATATGAACAATTTGTTATCCCTGAAGATGAAACCATTGATTGTGGCTTTGCTCGCTTTAATACTATTATTACATCACTCAAAGCACTTGATGAATCTTTTCGTAGTAAGAACTTTGTCGGGAAATTTCTTAGAGCACTCCATCCGAAGTGGAGAGCTAAAGTGACGGCCATTGAAGAATCAAAAGATCTCATAAAAATGTCACTAGACGAGCTAATCGGAAATCTCAAAGTACACGAAATGGTGATGGAGAAAGATTCGAAAATCATCAAAGGAAAAAGAGAGAAAATCAAACCGTTGCTCTAAAAAAAAGCAAGAACGGAATCAAGTGATGATGACTAATCTTGCCCGTAGTGAAGATGAAGAGTATGCCATGGCCGTTAGAGATTTCAAAAAGTTTTTTAGAAGAAGAGGAAAGTTTGTAAGACAACCTCGAGAAGAAAAGAAGCCATTCTGAAAAGATCGTGATGACAAAAAGGTTAAAGGTGAAAGAAAGTGCTTTAGATGCAGTGATGAAAGTCATCTAATAGGAGATTGTCCCAAGCCACCTAAAAGCAAAACTCAACGAGCTTTTGTAAGTGGTGCTTGGAGTGATAGTGAAGATGATGAAGAATCAAGCAAGGAGGAAATCGCTCTAATGGCACATGAGTCAAATGAGGTACATTCCGACTCATCTTATTCTTCTATTGATGATGACACTTTGCAAAAACAATATAATCAATAGTGTGAGCTAAGTCTAAAAATCATAACTAAAAATAAATTTTAAAGACTAAAAAGGAATTTTTAGAAAATGAAGTCTATGAGTTAAAAAGAAAACAAACTTGATTAGAAAGGGGAAAAGCAAATGACGATGATTGCAAATCATGTCAGGAGCTTAATCTTGAAATACAAAAATTAAAGCTCACACAAGATGTTCTAATCGAACATAATTCTAAATTTAAAAGGTTTAACAAAACATCAAGCAGCTTGCGATGAAATAGTTAAATTCAAAACACCGTGAAGAGCATGAATGAGGCTAGGATTTAATGAGGTAGTAATTCAAAAGAGTCAAAACAAAACAAAGCTTGAAAAAGACAAACAACCTGTCAAACTGATGCATGGAAGCACCGGACCGAATGACCCAAAATAAAGGGATCCGTCCGTTGTAAAATGGTGTCATGGGAACTCACAGAGGAATGAATGTTCGCAAGTGATAATGGACTTTAATCGTAGCTTAATTTGTCAAAGTGTTAGATATAGGATTTCACAAACACATTCAACCATAACCATATGGGGCGTTAACAATGTTTAGAGAGAGAAAGTTCTAGTGAGAGAAAGGAAGAGAGTTGGGAACTATGTGAAACAAAGAAAAATGGTATTGAAGCTCCAACCCTCTACCTTGGGAGGTAGAGGGTATTTATATTTTCTTACAAACAAACGCCACCTACGGGCTGTTGGTCAGGCATACAGTGGGTAAAGACCCGTCCGTCCTCCACGGTGTTACTAAACTAAATACTACTTAATCATAAAATAACTATGACCACGAGCTCTCTAACGATTACATATACTTGAGGTGACCGACTCTTTAATACTTGGAATTTCTAATTCCTAACAATCTCCCCTAAGGGAGGTCACCTCAAACACACATTAAACTTACATTGAATACAAACTGATATTACATTATAAATTGTTCTTGCACTCTTGATGAATTACTTTGCTCTGAAGCTCGTAGTCATTGATTCTTCACAATGCATGTTTTGGTTAACCCAGGTGGAGGTCTTTTACTGATCCACGTGATAATGAGTTTTGAGCCAGCTTTGAGATCATCAGCCACATTAAATCTCTGACTCTTCCTATGTGGTGTCGATAATATGTGATGTTGTGACATTTAGACCGACATGCTTACATTCTGGATCATGATTTCTTCTTATCAGAGTAGCGAAAGCTTTCGTTGATTCATGATATTGGCAGCCAGAAAGTAGCGAAGCATGGAGTGATATTATCAGAGACATTGATGCACTAATCATGATTTCTTTAGATATGAATGTGTGTGTGAGCATGCGGTATGGATTGACCGCTCCATTCTGATCACCAAACGCCGGGGTGTATCCTGCATAAGCATTAGCAATAAAGCGCACGAAAGTGTCTTTGATCACTTTCGTTGAATTGAGGTACACGCCCTACGGTTCCCCGTTGATCAGACAAGTACGCTCGTGATCGTATAATTCAAAGAATTTCCTTGACAGGTTTTCGCACGCTCTAGCCATTCTCAAACCGGGCGTCTCAAAGAAGACAACACGGAGTGAGTGAACCAAATAATAGAGATTCACTCGATTGATGAAAAGAGATTTGAAAACAATCGTGTATCGCTCAATAGAAATTGTTTGTGCAATACAACGAAGTTTTAGTGAAAATCATTTATCAATCATAAACACCTTTTGATTTGAAATAATTGTACACAGTCGATGTGCTTAGAGAAAAGAGTTTTTTAAACACAACAACCGGTTTTTCAAAGGCATCCGCCAATCCATTTTCTTGGACCTGGATTGATTCAAATTTTGAATCGCTCCACTGATGAGGTCCATATGAAACAATCAAGTCTTGGCAATACCACAAGGATAATGCGTAGGACTCATAAGATATAATCTCACATTCCACATTGTGTGAAATAGTGAGTCTTCAAGAAATAAGTGTCCTAAAGAGATTAATTGATGATCTCGTGGCTCTAGACTCAATTAGTGCTATTTGGTTCCTATGTAGGAGACTAGGGAGAGGGTCTCCTTCTTCAATATCAACAATCTCTAAGAGAAAGTCGATAGATTATGTAGGCTCCCCATGAGAATGAAACAAGCCCTTTTAAGAGGAACTTGAGTAGCTTGGGAAGTTTAGTGCAGTGCGCCACTGGGTCCATGACGTCTTGTCTTCAATACCAGTGTTACCTTAGTAATCACCAGTAGCATATGAATTGAACCCGGTTTCTGCCCTAAGGTTGAATTATTGGAGGGCTATTTCTTTTCACCCTTTTCACATTCAATTCTTTTTCATTCTTCAACCCTTCAATGCTTACCGAGACTTCATAACTAGAACCTTGTTGGGTTTATTCCAGTACTAGCTCAGTCTCACTCCGCACTCTTCCCATATCTCATTTTTCTCCTTTTATCATCATACCTAAGGACTCTACACTATCTAGTGGATTGTCCCTGGGTAGATCCCTCCGATTCTGGCGGATCATGGGAACAAATACCTAACCTTATCATCCTTATATCACCATACATAAAGTAAAGTTGGTCGGTCTATTTGGTATTTTTCATCTGCCATTGGAACCAATTGAAAACCATTTGAAAATCAATCCGGATACTTATGATATATTATCAAAGCATTTTGTACCTGAATTGTTTTTGATATTTTTTTAGAACAAGAGCTCCCCCTCAACATGTGCATAATGTATTTGAAATCGTTTAGCACACGGAGGAAAGAGGAAGAATTAACTTCTTTGATTACCATTTTCTAAAAGATATCATCATCACTTCCCAATCAATTTGAGTAGATAAAACATTTTGAGGAAGGATGAGGTTTTCAAAGTTTGCTCCCCCTCAATATGTGCCTCGAATTTTGAAAGAGTTTTGCACATATTAGAGGGAACCACTTAGAGACAATTCAGACACGTTTCAATAATTTGAGGTTTAAAATAGATGCTCCCCCTCAACATGTGCATGGAAAATTTGAAATCGCTTTGTCACTTCATGCATGGGGAGCAAACATGCTAAACACTTATGAAACCATTTATCAAATTATCAGTTTAAATCCAATTTAAATCACAAATTCTCCCCCGATCACAATTATCAAATCATTTGAGATTTGTGATCTCTGTAGATTTAAATTGATTTTGAAAGCTTTTAAGGAGAATTGTGACTTGATTATTAAAGCTTTTAACCGATAAGGATCGGATTTTAAGACTTTAAACTCCATTGGTTAAACATGCATGATTATCTTTTGAAAACAATTGTATGACAAATAACTTTTTAATTTAATTGAAATCATTCTCCCTCAATCAATGACATAGGTTGTTGATTGAGAGATAGATATTTTGACAAATAAGTCCGGATGATTTTCAAAACTTGAGTCCGAAGTTATTTTTAAAGCAATTAGTTTTCAGCAGATAAATGTTTATAGAATCAGAGCATGAGATTTGAAAAACAAGATAAAGCATGGCTCGTTCTTTCTTTTAACACGGGTTACTGCCTCGAAATGACAATAAATCACCATTTTTCTTCTCGCTTCATTTTTTTTACTATGTACATTCGATGAACATCTAAAGACCCGTGACATTCTTTGAATATCAACACAAAGTCCGTAGATGATATCGAATCGAGAAACAAGACAAAATGACAATATTTTGAGGATATTTCAATGATTTTCATTTTGGATTTTGAAAGTTTATAATTTCTATTTGATTTTTGAAGGTTTTATAATTTTGTATTTTGCTTTTGAAAAATATATACAAAGAGATAGATGGAAGAGACCTTACCTCGCCTTCCTCCCTCAAGACGCTTTGAGTGTTTTCGTTGAAGGCTTTTCAAGCCAAGTCGTGGAAGAATAAACTCAAAACGCTCTCTTGGAAGAGCTTTGGTGAAGATGTCTGCTAACCGGTATTCAGTCCTCACAAAATAGAGTTCCACCACACCTTTTCCACTTGTTCCCTGATGAAATGATGTCGAATGTCGATATGCTTTGCTCTTGAGTGTTGAACGTTGTTGCATGAGAGAGCAATAGCACTTTTATTATCACAAAGATATGGGGATTTTGTTGAATTCAAAGCCATAGTTAGATAATTGAGATCTCATCCATAGGATTTGAGCACAACAAGATGACATGGCTATGTATTCACCTCTGTAGAGGAAATAGAAGTACTCATTTGCTTCTTTGAAGACCAACTCACAAGCTTATCACCCAAAAACTGAGCACCTCCATCGTACTTCGACGAGTATCTTGACACCTCGCATGATCAAGACCGTGATATGCCGTTAGTGACATATCGGTGTCCTTCGGGTACCAAAGTCCCATGTTGATGGTTCCTTGGAGATACCGAAAGACCCGCTTAACCGCTTCAAGGTGCTTTTGGTAGGCTTAGCCCGGTATCTAGCACACATGCATACAAATGTAACAATATCAGTCTATGGGTCGTGAGGTACATCGTGGATCCAATCATACTATGATATTTCGTTTGGTCTACCATGATCCCCGAGTGGTCCTCATCCAGTTTAGTACGCTCAATCATGGGAGTGTCAACAGGGTCACTAGAATCAAATCCAAATTTCTTTAAAATCTCATTTGCATATTTAGATTGATTTATGAAAATGCCTCCGAGACTTTGTGAAATTTGTAATCCCAAGAAAATGACATTTGTCCCATCATTGACATTTGAAATTTAGAACCCATTTCATTTGAAAACGATCACATCATTGGGGTCGGCCGAGGCAAAGATAATATCATCAACATAAATTTGAACGTGAATTAAATGTTTGTGACTTCTGGTGAACAATGTTGGATCAACTCGCCCTTGTGCTAAATTCCAGAGAGAAGAAACTTTGATAACGTATCATACCATGCCCTTGGAGCTTGCTTTAAACCATAAAGAGCCTTCTTCAAACGATAAACGTGAGTAGGATGCTCAGGATTCACAAAGCCTTCAGTTGGCCGACGTAGACGACTTCTTTAAGATCTCCGTTCAGAAATGCCGTCTTTACATCCATCCGATAGACTACCATGTTCTTACTAGCAGCATTAGCCAAGAATATTTTGATTGCCTCGATTCGAGCAACTGGAGCAAAAGATTCTTCAAAGTCAATACCCTCCTCTTGACGGTATCCTTTAGCAACCAATCGAGCCTTGTTCTTTAACACATCACCATGCTCATCAAGTTTCACTTTGAAGATCCATTTTAGAGCAATGATCATAGCACAATCTGGAGCAGGGACTAATTCCCATACATCAAGTCGATCAAACTCATGAATTTCTTCTTGCATGGCATTGAACCAGCTATCTTCATTCATGGCGCTTTTGACATCTTTTGGTTCGATCTTAGAGAGTACGGAGTTGAAGAAGCACCATAAGGCATCGGTTGCAAGTTGTTTCCGTGTGGATACTGGACGAGAGGGATTTCCAATGATGTTGTCTAATGGATGATCGTGAGTCCATTTTCTCAGGTGTTCATGTGGTAGTTGTTGAGGGACTGAAGTAGCAGAGTCGATGTCTCCCCGAAGAAGATGGTTCTGATGATGATTCAGGAGCAAATATGTTTTCAAATGGAGCATCTTCGGAAGTAGCAAAGGGATTGACTTCATCATTGTGAATCAAAGCATTTCCATGATGTACACTTGATGATTGAAGATTTGTTGATGAAACAGTGATTGGTGAGCAGGCGCTTCTGGCTTAATGATATAGAAGTTGAAGGGTTAATTTCATTGACAGGGATATGAAGCACCTCTCTGATTGAATTGTCATATCATTGTTACTTGGCTCAAATTGTTCATCAAACATTGGATCAAACAATTTCTTTAAATCATCTTCTGAGGGAGGTACATATGGAGTTGCTGATGAGGAGTTTGGTACAAGAGATGAACCAATGGGACTGCTTTGAAGTGCGGGTCCTGAACTGGATTGTCCAGAGCCATTTGACCGTCAACTCATCAAACGTGACGTGGATTGTTTCCATGATATTTCAGGTTCTCTTGTTGTAGATTCGGTAACCTTTTCTGTTAGGTGCATAGCCTACAAAAACTCCAATGTCCGCTTTAGCTCTAAGTTTTCCTAAATCTTGACCATCATTAGTTGGATAACATAAAGCACCAAACACACGAAGGAATGAGAGATCAGGTTTTCTATTGTGGACAAGTTCATATGGAGTTTTTCCATGAGAAGTGTGAATTAGAGATCGATTTTGAGTGTAGCATGCAGTGGCAATAGCTTCAGCCCATAGAAACATTGGAACCTTTGAGTAAATCAAAGATAGTCCTTGCGCTTCCACAAGAGTTCGATTTCGTTTTCAACTACACCGCTCTGTTGAGGAGTTCGAGGAACACTTCTTTGATGACTGATTCCAATACTTTCATAAAACTCACCAAGTTGTTTGTTAACAAACTCGCCCATTGTCTCGCTCGATGATTCGACCATTTTGTTAAGACGAACCTGCAGCTGTTTGATGAGTTTGATGATGATATCTGAGTTTCATCCTTTGTCTTTAAGAACTTTACCCATGTGAATCTAGAGAAATCATCAACCACAACTAACACATATTTCTTCCCAAAGATATTCTCAGACTCTCATGGGTCCACATAAGTCCATGTGAATTGTATGAAGAACTTCTGACCGATGAGTTTGTAGGTTTGGGTTTGTGGGCATACTTGCTTTTTCCCAATTGGCATGCTGAACAAAGATGATCCTTTTCATACTTAAGTCTAGGTAAACCTACAACTAAGTCCTTTCTGAAGAGATCATTGATGGTGCCGAAGTTCAAGTGATTGAGACGACGATGCCATAACCATGACTTTGTTTTAGAAGCCTTTGACAACAAGCAAATTGGAGAAGACTTCATCATATCTTCGATAGAGATGGTGTATAGATTTGAACCACGTGAAGCTCTTAAAAGTTCCTTACCATCAAGTTCTCTAACAAAACAAGTATGTTTTCTCAAGGCTACTTCTAGATCAATCGCATTGACCAACAGAGAACAAATTATGACCAAGACCTTCCACATAATATACCCTGGAGATAACACTTTTACCAACAACATAATCACCATAACCCATAATTGCACCAAAATGATCATTCCTAATCTAACAGTCCCGATGAATTTGCTCACGGTTCATGAGCCGCGACCGGTCTCCAATATATATGCTTGGAACAACTGAGTCCAAGTACCACGAACGATTTGAACGATCCGCAGTTGAACACGTGACAAGAATGGATAACATGATAATTGGGATCCCCATGCAAGAATGGGTTCCACTTGGTTAGTAACAAAGAATTGGAACACCCACATCGAAATAGAAACATCCATATCGGTAGAAGTAGAAGCAATGGAATCATTGGGAATAGATGCAGTGCTGGTGTCTATATTTGAGCTATTCAAAGTATGTTCACTTCTTAAGGGAATAGTTCTACCAATAGGCATCCATTTTCTAGTGGGCATAGTCTTAGCATTGAGGGAAAACCGATTATTCTTATGGCCAAAAGGTATCCAATAATAACCTATCTTTATAAATGTTCTTCCGTGGGTTTCCAATGTTTCTAACAATCTTCGCTTTGCCTTTTAGCCTTCTTTACACGATTATTAGCATTAACAATTTTAATCGGGCATTTGACAAAGATTAGACAAAGCATTCACACCACATTCATGATTAGCAATGTAATTCAAGCATAGACATCATTACATGGTTTGCAAATAGTATCAGAATTCGAATTAATTACAATACGCCTATGGCTAATACTAGAATCAACACGATTCGTTTTATTTGACCCAAACTTAAAGTTCCTAGATTGGTCTTCTACTCTCTTCCAATGCACATTCTTAGCTTGCAAGGTCCTATCATTCCTTGTATTGTCTTGAGACTTTGACCTTCTCGCTTTAATGTCACTGATTACTCCTGTAGAGGGAATGGGAACATTAGTTGGTTGATCTAATTTTTGCATTCCTGAACTTGATGTGCAAGGATCTGAACTACTAGAAGGCACATTAGTGTTTACTTTCTTAAGACTGTGATTTGAGCTATTTGCAGTCACACTAAAATTCACTTTCTTAGCACTAACATATCCGAATCTAAACTACTTGAAGGCACCTAGGTTGACATTCATAACATTGGGCATAGAATGGATTTCATGCTTGGCACTAGGCATAGAACAAGGCATCACAGCTTTGCCTTTTGCACCTAAGGATTTTGGACATGTTGCAATTACACATTCAAGCAGCTCTTGAGATCGTTTGGCCTGGAGGCAAGCAAACCTAATTTCTCTATCAAGAGGTTTATTAATGAAATCCTCTTCAACAATCTCACTGAGACATTCTAGACTATCCTTAAGGTGAGCACAATAGTCATGAAACGCATGTTCATTATTCCTAAGATGAGGAGGAATATATTTAACCGTCCACGGTATTTGCGGTCTAAGGGTGACTTTGAAACAACATTCTTATTAAAACAAGTGGCGCTTTCCCATTTTCCGACTTCTCGATTCTCAATTTCCTTTTGTAAAGACGTTATTTTTTAGTTGTTTTGGTCACGAGTGACTTTCATTGAATCATATAACTCTTTAAAGTGTCGTTTAACTTTTTCATTTTCTTCTAGAAAACTCTCGTTTTCCTTTTGTAAGGCATTAACTAAGTTTTGAAGATGAAAAGTTTGAGAGTACTGAGAATCTAAAGGAGGAGGCATTTGGGATCCAGCCACATTGTTCTTTTCACCCTTTAATTGAGAGATTTGGGCTTTCAACTTTTTGATCGTGTTACAATGAGCTCGAATCTGTTCATCACGTTTGCTAATTTCAAAACTGCATCAAATTCAGGAGCATCCAAGGATGTCTTGATATTTGAGGTTTTAACATTTTCTTTTAGATGTTGATATTTTAGTTGTAAATCAAAATGTTCAACTTCTAGTTTAGAAAGATGCTTTACCAAATTATCGTGATCATCCCGATCAATTTTCTCATTAAGTTTCGAATTAATCTTTTCAAGCTCAATGACACGATCATGGGAGACTTTCAGAGCAACAGATAATTCATGAAATTGAGAAGCATTAATGGAGCAATTCGTAACAGTGTAAAACACATCTTGAGCAATACATTCAGAAATAAGATTCTCATTCAAGGTATGCAAGTTCTTCCTCTCAATCTCATTATATTTTAATGCTCGCTCATAGTCACTAACCTCAACTATCATTGCATCAAATTCCTTTTCCATTCCTTTAATATCTGAATTTATCCCCTTTTTAAGACTCTCAAAATGATCTTTTAGTAGTTTAAAGAAAGGCATGACCTCAGTTAGATAGCATTCTTTTGTTTGCTCAAAACCCCTTTCCTTTTATCCCAAATGGTGTGATCCTTTTCTTACGAGTTTTCTCAAAATCGACAAATAGTTGAAGAATAACATATTGGTTGATTAAGGTCTTGCTTTTAGTGGCAATAGTTCTAGGAACTAAATGCATTGGTGTATTTGGAGGATACACACGCTGGGCATTTTCCTAAGGGGAGGGTTTGTTTCAACAAGATTTTCAGCCTTTTGCTTATCTAAATCCTTTTTCCAGAAAACTTGTTCAGGTGTTAACAACGTTTGAGGCTTAAATTTGTTTAAGGAGATCCAATTTTCCTTCTTGTAATCATGGGGTTTGATCGTTATGTTATTCTTTTTGCATTCAGGATCTTCTAGCTTCTTATTCATTTTCACCCTAGATGCATCATCTAATTTTCTATCTTCCTCAGTGCACTCAACGCAACTAGGTTTCGTCTAGGTTTAAGAATTCATTGCCATCATAAATTACATTTTGAGCCGCTTTTAGCTAACTTAATACTCGGATTGGGTTTATCTATAATGGGAACACTATGCTTATCGCGTAAAACTCTATGCTTAGTGACCATGTGAGCAGTCTGAATGGTATTCCCTTGTACGTACAACTTATTTTCAAGCTTGTTCTTCAAAGTTTTTAGATTAGAAAAATCATTCAAAAGTTTTGATTCCTTGGCATGAAATTCTTGCTTAAGCACTTTAACATTTTCTTGAAGTTCTTGTTTTTGCTTAGCAGCTTTTGAAAGCTTTTCTTGTAAGGAATTTAACTCTTGTTTTAACACTTCTTCTCTAAAATTACTTTTTCTAATAATTGTACGCATTTGGTCATCCAACTCCTGCTCACGAGTGGTTAACTCAAACTTAGCACGTTGTTCATAAATAGCAACTCGTTCTTTATAGGCATTAAGTTCAGAGATAACAGAATCATCGGGGCACATGCAGGTATTCATCAAAAACATAATCATCATTGATCATGCGGAGATACATCACTTTATACAATCACACTTTCACTTTGTTTCACATATTGATCATATGGGACAACATTGATATTACCCATATTTTCAATATCGGACTCAATGATTTCAGTTGATTGTATTTCATTATGCATCTTTTGCACATCAACTTCATCATATAGTTTTAATACCTCTGAGATGATTTTGTCTTTGGATGGTCCAGCTTGTGGTGAAGAAGAGACCTTAGGAGAGACCATTGGAGAAATGCTAGCCATGAAAATTGTTTGTCCAGTAGGTCCATCATCAACATCAGAGTCGTATGCATCACATCGCTACTTGAAAGGCATTCGATGATTGTGACCTATCTCCGAATAGGCTGCTCATCCACATCCGCATCATATGTCTTAGCATTCCCTTGACAGAAACAACATCCTCTTCATCCAAGGTTGCTCCATTGTCCCGAGCTTGCACTAGCAACATCTTATCCTGAGTATTCAGATTCCGAGGACGCTTTTGGAGATGTGCAATTCCTTGCAATGTGTCCCTCACCACCACAGTTGTAACATTTGATAGGCTTTGCTTGTCCTTGATTTCCATTCCTTCCTCGGTTGATTTCCTCCATAGCCTCCACCGCTCCACCCCTTCCTGATCGTACTGCCTTTCTTGGACTCGCTGCACCATAACCTTCCCATCTCTGACAGTGGCTTGATTGTGTGGATTAGATGTTGTTCTGAGGTTGTTGTTGGTGTGTGGGAGAGTGTTCATGTTTTGACTAATCATGAGAGCTAGTTGATTAATGAAGTTTCCCTGGATGCATCAAATCGCTTGTTTGAACATTTGATCGGGAATGAGTTTGTGAGTTCCATCACCCATGGGTATAACTTGTGAAGCTTTAGTGGTAATCCCAATGTTTGAGTAGAAGGCGGTTGAATCATTTGATGAGCTTGTCTCTCCTGGATTTGTTTTGAATTGTTCAAGAATCCTCTTTTCAAACATGGCATGTCTCATTCAAGAAGGAAGGCATACAGATGCTCATAGTTTGTATTCTTCAATCCTTTGGTTAGCTTCACAGAGGTGACAAACTTGTGCCATTCGGGATTCATGTTGTTCACAAACTTTGAGTTCAACTGAATGTTTGGCATAGTCATTCGGATGTTCCTCATGTCATTAACAAGCTTGTGGAATCTCATGTAATACTCATAGACACTCTCATCTGGTTTCATCTTGAAGTGCTCAAATTCATCATAGAGTTGTGATTCTCTGTCTTCAACAGTTAATTCAGAACCTGAAAGAAGCATCTTGACATTATCCCATACAGCCTTTGCTTCAGTGTTGTGATTGATAAGCTTGTAGATGTCTTTTGGAAGACCTTGCAATATGATGTTAGAAGCCCTGATATCCGCATCGAATCTCTTCTTCTCCTTATCATTGAGCTCATCATACGTCTTTGGTCTGTCTATTCCATAGATCATTGTTCCATCTTCAGCTGTATCAATTATGTCTCTAGTAGTCTCAACTCTATACGGTCCTTCATCAATCGATTTGAGAATGTTGACCCATTTTCCTTTCCAAGACAGTACAATCTGATTCTTCAAGCCCAAGAGTCGTAGTCAGTCAAGCATGGTGGACGAGTATCAACCTGGCCCCGCTTGAACATCCTCAGCTTCGGAAGAAACAATAGTAGGAACGATGTTTGCCATGATTACAAGTTCTACGGATTTTACAATTTTGATTAAACCAGGAAAATGATTCTTTCACGGGATTTTACTAAACCAAAAGAACAACCGTAAGAATGTATCACGAAGAAGTGACAAGTCTAAAATTAGACAAGTAGTAAAACACACAACTCGCTTAGTTATCAACTCGCAAAACACCCAACTCGCTCAAGGAGACAACTCGCTTAAGGAATCAACTCGCTAAATAGCCAAGTCGCATTAGCATCAACTAGCAACACTGTCAACACGCTTAATGAATCAAGTCGCTAAATAGCCAACTCGCTTTAGTATCAACTCGCAACACAATCAACTCGCTTGAACACCAAGTCGCTTAAATTAACTCGCTAGCTTTACAACTCGCTTAATAGCTAAGTCGCTTTAGATCTCAAGTCGCTTAAAGAAACAACTCGCTTAGAACCCAAGTCGCATAAAATCAACTCGCTAAACAGCCAAGTCGCATGTACCAACTCGCATCCAATAACAAAGCAACTCGCTTTGAAGAACAAAGTATCCGAGACTCAACTCGCTTCGTACAAACTTCAAAAATAACCACTTTATCAATAAAAAACAACCAAACCACAATGATTTAAGCCTTCCAATTCAAAACATAAACACATATGATGATCCTAAACACAAAAGTACAAGCAAAATTCAAACTTTAACACTAGAATTTGTCCAAATGAATCAAACTCTCCTAAACCTTTAATACCCCAAAAACCTAATGAAATCCACCAAAAAAAAAGCATGAAAGATGAGTGATCAAACCATGGCTCTTGATACCAATTGTTAGATATAGGATTTCACAAACACATAAAACCATAACCATATGGGGCGTTAACAATGTTTAGAGAGAGAAAGTTCTAGTGAGAGAAAGGAAGAGAGTTGGGAACTATATGAAACAAAGAAAAATGGTATTGAAGCTCCAACCCTCTACCTTGGGAGGTAGAGGGTATTTATAGTTTCTTACAAACAAACGCCACCTACGGGCTGTGGATCGGCATACAGTGGGTAAAGACCCGTCCGTCCTCCACGGTGTTACTAAACTAAATACTACTTAATCATAAAATAACTATGACCACGAGCTCTCTAACGATTACATATACTTGAGGTGACCGACTCTTTAATACGTAGAATTTCTAATTCCTAACAAAAGTAACAAAAAGAAAACCAAGGATAGTGTTAAACTAAAACCTGTTTCAATAACTTTGATTACATCAGAGTAGGACTTGCTAAAATGAATTTAGATCAAAAAATCTACTCAACAACCAATCCCACAAATGCATAAAACACCTTTTGCTTTACAAACAATCCTTTCCTAAGAGCTTAACCACACAACGCATAAACCCAACTATCAACATATTGCGTTCATCACTTTTGGTGAATCAAAAGAGATGGGATTGAGATACTTCTAGACCATATCAAACTCCAGATTACATGTTTTGAAATTTGGATAATCATGGAAATCCCTTATGATCGCTATACATGAATCAAGTAAAGGAGGAATTCAGAAAGGTATGTTTAGCCCAATGGAAGTTTTGATTCATATAGTAATAAGACGTATGAAAAAATAGATAAAACATCTAATGATTTTGAAGGGTTTGTCAAATATTAGGAAAAAGGGTAAGTATTACTTTGTCTAACAACATTAGATGATAGCTCAACTATGAGACACCAAAACCTTTTCCAAATCGGCATAGACACTTAGGTCACGCTAATATGAGACTTATACAAAACCTATCTTCAAAAAGCTAGTTAGGAGATTTGGTGGGGACGGTGGAATCAAAACTTAAATATGGCTTCTTGGGGTGCATAGATGATGGGGCCAACATTTTCGGGCGGGTTACGCGCGCTTGCAAAATTGGTAAACAAACCCATAGTAGTCATAAGTCTAAAAATATGGTGTCCAAATCTAAGTGTCTAGAATTAGGGGAGGATGGTATGAATATGGATGAGGATGTGGATAGTGGAGATCAAGGGAAAGCATTTGCATATGGACTTGTTTGGTAGTAGAAGATAAAGAAGGAGGTGGTGCCATCCGCTATAAGAAGTTGAGAAGGAAGTTGCGGTAAGCTATGGAGTAAAAGTTTGACAATTGGTGAGGCAAGATATTGGAAGGGAAGGTATTGCTTATAAGGTAGAGAAGAACACTTTGGTCATAGTAGATAATTACTCAAGGTTTACTTAGACGTTGTTTTTGAAAACCAAAAATGAAGCTTTTGATAAATTTGAAATTTTTAGCAAGAAAATTCAAAATCAACTAGGTGTTAAAATTGTGTTGATCCGAACGGATCATGGTCGTGAATTTGACAATGAAACACAATTTGGAAACTTTTGTGATACAAATGGTATAACACATAACTTTTCGGCCCTAGAACACCTCAATCAATGGAGTAGTAGAGCGTAAAAACCTAGAAGATTGAAGAGAGGCAATTCAAGAAATGAATAGAACAAATGCTTAATGAACAAAACATTCCTCAAAAGTTTTGGTGTAACGCTGACCTTTGCTACTTCTACATATATTTTAAATAGAGTCTTAATACGCTGGGTCGATTTTAAATATTGGTTAGAGTATTAGATTACTTAAATTGAGGTGTTTAAGAGTTATTATTATTGTTCAAAACACCATATGAACTTTATAAAGGTAAAAAGCCAACTTTAGGATATTTTAGAGTTTTTGGATGTAAATGTTTCATTCTTAATACTAAAGATTATCTCACCAAGTTTGACCCAAAGTCTTATGAAGGTGTATTTCTTGGTTATTTTCAAACTAGTAAAGCTTACATTGTCTTAAACAAAGAAACAATGAGAGTCGAGGAATCGTTGAACATAACATTCGACGAAAGTCCACCTCCCTCTAAGACATCACCTTTGGTAGATGATGACTTACTTGAAAGTCAACTTGTAGAAAGTCAAGAAATAATTGAAAATGACAAGGAAGATGAACCATTAAATAATGAAATTATAAACATCAAAGAATCCAAAAGTCATCCTTTAGAAAAAGGTCATAGGACAACTTAATCAAAGAACCTTAAGATCACAAGCCCAAAATCAAAGTAATTATTTTTGTTTTGTATCTACCATTGAACCGAAAAACATAAATGAAGCAATAAAAGATGAATCTTGGGTAATTGCTATGCAAGAAGAGATAAACCAATTCGTTAGAAATGATGTTTGGAAATTAGTTCCAAAACCTAAAGATCAAACTATAATTGGAACGAAATGGGTTTTTGGAAATAAAATGGATGAAAATGGTGTAGTGTCTAGAAACAAAGCTAGGCTTGTTGCACAAGGTTATAATCAACAAGAGGGATTGATTATGATGAAACTTATGCACCGGTAGCTAGACTCGAGTCTATTAGAATATTACTTGCTTATGCATGTGCTTATGACTTTAAATTATTTCAAATGGATGTTAAGAGTGCATTTCTTAATGGGTTTATTAACGAAGAAGTGTATGTTGCTCAACCTCCCGGTTTTACCGACTTTGAGAAACCACATCATGTCTTCAAACTCAAAAAGCATTATACGGTCTTAAGAAAGCACCAAAAGCTTGGTACGATAGACTTAAGACTTTTCTTGTTGAAAACAAATACACCATGGGATTAGTAGATAATACTCTTTTTACTAAGAAAAAGGAGTCACACATTATCATTGTTCAAATATACGTTGATGACATCATATTCGGATCAACTTGTCAAGAGCTATGTGATGATTTCTCTAAAATCATGCGCGATGAGTTTGAGATGAGTATGATGGGTGAATTAAACTTCTTTCTAGGACTTCAAATTAAACAACTAGAAGATGGCATTTTCTTTAACCAATCTAAATATATAAAATACATGCTTAAGAAATTTGGTCTTGAAGATTCAAAACCAACTAAGACACTCATGTCTTCGGACACTAAACTCACCAAGGATGAGGAAGGTGAATCCATAGATAACACTAAATATAGAGGAATGATTGGTAGCCTACTCTATCTCACGGCTAGTAGACACGACATTATGTTTAGTGTTTGTCTATGTGATCGCTTTAAAGAAAATCCAAAAGCATCACACTTAAAAGCCTTAAAAAGGATATTTAGATACATTAAGGGAACGACATGTTTAGGATTATGGTATCCCAAAGGAATGGGTGTAGAAACTATAGTGTATGCCGACTTCGGATCATGCGGTGATTATGTCGATTGAAAAAGTACAAGTGGTATTTGCACTTTTGTTGGACATTGTCTCACCTCATGGTTTGCAAAGAAGCAAACGGCTTTAGGCATCTCAACTACTGAAGCCGAATCGTCTCGGCCGAAAAGCATGTCAACAAGCTCTTTGGATGAAGCAAGATCTCGTGGATTACGGAATTCATCTCAACGATATCGTTATATTTTGCGACAACAAAGGAGCCATTGATCTCAGCAAAAATCCGGTCCAACATGCTCGTACGAAGCATATTGAAATCCGTCATCACTTTCTTCGTGACAATGTTCAAAAAGGAAACATCTCAATTGAGAAAGTATCCTCCGAAGACAACATTGCCGACATTCTAACTAAGCCTCTCAAACGAGAACCATTTAATCTTCTTAGACTTGGTTTAGGGTTAATGGAACCAAACATGTAGGTAAAACATAGCCTAAACCTTAGAACAAACAAAACAAAACAAATTTGTTCTAACTCTACTGTACCCAAGGCACCAAACGACAACAAAGGCGAACCATTTTTTGGTGCCGTCTCGGTCCATGGTGACATCAGTGCAAAATGCTACCTACAAAACATCTTCTTCCTCACAACCCACTTTACCAAAATGGGTAAACATTAGACCTAACTCATTGTTGACATATTCTCACCTACTAATCACTGGATATAACATCATTGTAAGTATCCTAACTACGTTTCATTTCTTTAATCTGAGTCTAGGATTCTAATTTGTGCACAAAATCATTACATGGGGTTTATGTATACTTTTATACTAAACAAGGATTCAATTGGCAAATTGCATAACTAGTCATTGAAATTAGGTACTACATTGTCATATTGCATAAACAAATCATGTTTCCCATTAATCAAAGGATAATGACTATAAGGCCTTATTCAAATAACCAAACACCCCATGTCAAAAAATTTGAAAAGCTTCTCACTTGTAGGAAAACAATTTTTCATTGTTAATACAAATAGAAACGTTAAATTTTCATCACTTGCATGCTCTTGAATACTAAAGGTATTGCATAACTAATATGCATTCGCGGGTATATTCAAATGAAGCCACATTGAATTAGGAGCGTTTGGGTTATCTCATGCGTATTTGCCAAACACCCCACTAAAACCATTTTATGCATAAAATGAGTCGAGATAACTACAACTCCAAATCGTTTTCATATAGGCACACACTAGAACCAAAACATTAAGTTTATTCTCATTTTTAACATGTTAATTCTTGCTCCTAGGAATAACCATGGTAGCCGCAAAATTCTATGATCACAAGGATACCCTTAACTACATTCCCAAACATCCACAAAACCAAGGTCTCACCAAGGAACAAGTAGAAATCTTTAAGAGTCTAGAAACAAGGTACTTTCATGAGGGTAGAACCAATTCACTTCCTCATTTGTTATCGACAATACCAATCTATGTCAAGAACTAGCCGCTATTCAATTTGATTGTCTCCTTGACATCGATGAACCTATTTGTCCTAGGTTTGTGTTAGAATTCTATGCTAGTGTCACCGGTTTCATTGATGAGGATGATGAAATGTTTAGCTCTTAGGTTTAGGATCAATCAAACGACTACACCATCACCTTAGCCAACTTTGCTCAAGTGCTAGGAATTCCCAACCGAGGGACATGTGTCTACTCGGATAAGTGGTCACTCACTATCCTTGATGCAATCAATGACCGCTATCTTCCCTACCAAACTCCTTTAGTGGATAAAGGATGTCCATCCGTGAGCACCTATTTAACCCAAGAGGTGATACAACCCGTGTCACCCGAAAGGAAAGGAAGTGAAGTGAGATCCATATGGAGTTCAATGGAGTTTAAACCCGAATTTAAGAAATGGGAGGAACTACTTAGAGCCAAATGTCATTAGCATTATAGGAAATAGGGATCCATATCAACACTTGCCTTTGTCACATGCTCTACAACTTGTCCACCCGTCAACCATTCAATTTAGCCTACTACATTGCTAGGAGAATGGTAGACATTCCAACTCAAGGATCGATTGCTCTTCCTTACGGGATGCTTCTCACCCGTCTCTATAGAGCCTTTGCACCAATTCCACCAAGCCCAAAAGGGTTGAAGCTTGACTATGAGCTCATCCCTCACATCTTTGTGCCCTTGAGTGATGAGCGAGTGGCTAAGACTAAAGGCAAAAGAGCAAAACCTCCAACTCCATCATCATCATCATCAAATAGCTCCGAGGATGGTCTTCCAAATTCTCGCCTTCCACCTCATAAGAGTATTATGCATCTCTTCCCGAGATTGAGAATGAATCTACGGAGTTCAAGCAAACCAAGGGGATGTTCAAGTGCCTTGGTAGGATGATGAACAAGATCTACAAGAAGTTGGATAAGTGAGGTTCATTTGAAGGAGTGTTTGGAACAATACATTATAACTTTAATGTTTGATACAATTTGGTTGATTTTAATTTTTAGGATGATAATATAACTCAAAACAATGTTGTATGCTAACTATTTCATGCAGGGGATAGCACAAGTGTGTTATCAAATTTTACCCATTTTCACTTTAATGTGAAAATCATTCAGCCCTTGGTCAAAATCTATGCTCCACTATGTTTGTATATGTGTTATCGACTTTTCCTAACTAGAAATAATTAATGTCACATGTTTTAAGCAAAATTTCAGGTTTCGGAAATGTCCCGACACCTTAAAAATATGTTCTGTGAACATTTCGGTGTCCACGGATCGACGGCACCATTAATTTTGGTACCGTCTGTTATAAGAATTGGTACCGCCGCATAAAGTGGACAAGCGGGCGGCACCCTTTTGAAGGGTTCCGCCTATGTAAACCTTTGGTGCCGTGGATCCTCTCCAGGTAATTTTCTAAATTTCGCTTATTTCAACATTCCAAATTACCATACATTGCTTCTAGGAGTTAAATCTTACTAGTTTTATACCCATATTAGAACTAGTAAAACATACTTAGGCATATAGGAAATCCATTTCCCACCAAAATTCAAAATTTTGAAAAATCCACCCAAGGAACCCTTTTGCATAAAGGAAGGAACCAAAAATTTGGTTCCTTGAAATCCGTGGGTAATCGATTCTTAAAGATCTTACCATAATCATTAGAACACATTTATTGCAAATCTATTGCCTCTTCACTCCATCCCTCTTGTATGGCTTGACTTGGGTGATATGACTAGCATTAAACCCACTTCAAAATCATTAGGAACCTCATCCCTTCTATGGTTTAACATCAAATCAAACACATTTCTCCATAATTTTCCAATCCTATAAATTAAGAGGTTTTACCATGATCATCTTCACACCTTCTCCAAATCTTACTCATCAACTAGCAAAAGCTTAAGTCCAAAATGACTAAGTCTTCACCTTCAACCAAGCCTTGCAAAAGAACCGCTAGGAATTAGCGTAAGACCTTGTTGCTTTGTCAACATAAGCTCTTCATCCGAGTCATCTCCACTTAACCATCTCATCTCCCATTAGAGATGATACAAACCTCACTTTAGGCTACTCCTACACCAACTCCACAATTACCATCATTGTCCTACTCCACCACCAACAAAGACTCCTACCACTAGCTCACCACCACACCCTCCAAACATCAAAGTCACCATCACCTCACCAAAATCTCCAACACTCATCCCATTGGAGTTATTCTCTACAACCACCTACATCTTACCAAATCCAGGACTTGGAAGACTTGCCTCCTAGGCCCAATCATCCACCACCATTGCCATCATTTTGGCACTATTGAGAGCATTGCTCATGAGTCTCCACGTCCATCATTTGACCCAAATGCCCCGTTAGGGCCAAGACCTCTTCTCTTCCACCCCATCCACAAAGGACAATCCATGGTCCTTTGTATGGGGATCAACCACTTACAACATCAATGTCTCCTCACATAGAGGACATTGAGAAATCCATGTGGGAAGGATCATCCCCACAAGAAAGGAGATTAAGTCGAAGCTCCAATCACCTCCACCAATTTTCCAACATGGTGGATTCTCATCTAAATGAGACTATGCAAATGCAAAGTGCTTTGCTAGCTTCCAATAATCACCACACTCAAACACCAACACCAACATCAACACTTCCACCATTCCACCACCACAACAACAAACCATACTACCCTCCTAACACGGTTGCTCAATTGTGGCAACCGAACGGACCGGGTGATGGTCCATGAGCTTCAAGACAAAATGAGGTTCATCCTCAATCACATTTTCGAGCGCATCTCAATGCTCTTTGCTCATCCACCACCTCAATAGGAGGGTCCTAGCTTATTTTCTTTTAGGCACTTTTTATTTAGTCTTTTTCTTGTATTTTTCTAGGATATTTATTTTCCTTCTTCATTGTATTCACTACACTTCATTGTGTTCTCTTTTCATGATTCTTCAAATCATGAAAAATTTTAACTAATGAATTGGTGTTTACTATATTGTTGTTGCTTGTTACATAGGTGCTTGGAAATGCTTGTGAATGATGCTATTATTACTAACAATTTTTTGTAGCTTTTTCACAATCCATGTATCTTTCTCATTAGCACCCAATTTAGGGGAGCATTGGTCAAGGGGAGATAATGGCTGGGCTCATTACACATTCCGCCGCATATTCTTTTGTTGAGACAAAAAAGGGGAGAAATATATAGAACTTGGTTATATTTGACTCTTCTAATAAGTCAAACTGCATACATTTGACTTTTCTAAAATAGTCAACATGATACTTCAACTTGGTAATATTTGACTTAAAAATTCAAACTGCACATTTTGACTTTATAAAATTCAACATCATGCTTCAACTAGTGAAGACTTTGAACTTTCTGAAAAAAGTCAACATTATGTCTAAATTAGACATACTTGCATTATCATTTTATCTCTTCAAGTTCTAAAACTTAATATTTTTATAACTCTTGTACAATCCTTACATCTTTTATAAAAAATAAAATTTATATTTTGTCCTCAACAAAAAAGGGGAGATTGTTAATACAAATATCGTCATTAAACGTTATTTATATTTTATGATCTTTACCTAAGTTTTGTTAACGACAAAAGTAAATTTAATTTTTATAAAGCTTAAAGCTTGTCAAGTTTAATAGATATTAAAACAAGCTCTTTCAAATAATATCTTCATCACTCAAGCATTTACATTGTGATTAACCATAATGTATGATAAGAGTTTTTAGTTCAAGAATGTTTTAGGTTTCTAAAAAAAACATTACATATGTATTTACATATTTCTAAAAATAGAAAAACAAACATATGACATCATGTAGTGCATCATTGAAATCCTTGGAAGATTTCACTAGATTCTTTGTGTAGATTTAGACTCTACATATCTTACACAATCTTGCATAGATATGGTTGACTTTGGTAAGATTTTGGTGATCTTGTCGCCTCACTCGGTGGCACCAAAATATTATACACGGGCGGAACCCTTTAAAGGGTTCCGTGGTCCGTGGTGCTCATGAGAGTTTTGGCTATAAATAGCAAAGTCAAACCAAGTAGTTTTTCATCCCTTTCTATCATACTTCTCATACATACCTTCTTTCTAACCTTTCTAACTCAGTTTCATATCATATTAGTGATCTCTTTTGTAGCAAAGAAGATCAAGGATCACATTCAAGCTTCGACGAGAAGTTGGAAGTCTTGTTTGTTTATTGTTGTATGATCTTGTGTTGATTCATACTTCATTGTTGTACCAAACCATCATAAACTTGTGAGTGTGAGTGGTTAGTATTTTAGTCCTCAAAATACATTGTGTGTGGGAGTGGTTGTACCTTTGGAAAGAACTCGACATTTAGCTTAGTGTCGGAAATAGTGTGTGTTTAAGTGTAAAGGTTTCTCGGCCGGTGAAAGGAGCTTGTTGACTAGTGAAGTTAAACTCTCGAGTGTGAGACTCGGGAGAGTAGAGTAGGGCAAGGAAAAATAGTCCTTGTAGACCTAACCACTATAAACAACTTGTTGTGGTTTGATTGTTTCTTTTCCTTATTCTACTCTTTACATATATTGCTTGTATATATTTCACTAACATGTCTAAGATCAACATCAATTGATCTTTCAATAAGTTTCAAAACAAAGTTTTAATCGGTAAACTATTCAACCCCCCTTCTAGTTTTCATACAATTGTTTTCATAATGAAACGTAAATTTGTCCAAAACAAAGTTTTATATCGCCGTATATTTTCATATGTTTTCTTGCTTATTATTAAACTTTATTATATTACATGTCTAATATCAATTGTGATATTTTATTATAAAAAAGTTAATGTCTAATATCACTTGTGATATTTCATAAACAAACAACTATGTTTTTTTAACTTTTAATATCACCTGAGATATTTCATTGCTCAGATATTTTATATATTATCACCTATGTGTTTTCTAATATTTTTATAATTTTCGCCATAAGATAGTTTTTGTGTCTTTCATCGCAATTGACAAGCACATATTTTTTTTAATGCAACCAATGTTATCTATCACTTGTGATATTATACTCTTAGTAGAAATAAAAGGGTTAACGTCTCTTTAGGTGAATTTTTATTTTGTTCAAAAAATGCTAATTTAATGCAACACTTGTTTGATTTTGAAAATATGTCAAGTCTCTATTTTCATAGTTTGCTTCCTTTTATTCATTTTGATATTTTTAAGTGACACTTATTTATATCTAGTGATATAACATCAGAAGAAAGATGAAGAGTATTACACCCTCATCATATATGTGTTATCGGGCCAGATACTCATTCAAGAATGTAAAATATTACATTCATACCAAATGTGATA
This sequence comes from Chrysanthemum makinoi, assembly GCA_910596185.1. Classification (NCBI taxonomy): domain Eukaryota; kingdom Viridiplantae; phylum Streptophyta; class Magnoliopsida; order Asterales; family Asteraceae; genus Chrysanthemum; species Chrysanthemum makinoi. The sequence continues at coordinate 9,518,609 of OU343218.1, read as the reverse complement.
AGAATTTAGTATTTTACCAAGTATATATGAAAGAAATGATAATAAACATCACTTATTATATTTTTGAGATGATTCTGTTTATTTTTATTATAGGAAGATTTTTTGTGTTTTATGATAATATGAAATAATAGAAAAGGTGTTTAAGTGAAAACAAGAGATGTTATGAATCTTTGTTGATTGTGGTGGTTTTTCATTTAATGGAACATTGTGCATGTTTTGATAGGTTTATATGAATTTTAAAATATCTATGGTTGAATTAGCAAACTAAATAAGTTATGGTTGAAGAATAATATCTATAAACAAACCGAGTAAGCTCAAACACCTCGTGATATCATACATGATGATATCACGTGTGATATCATATCTCACTTGTGATATCACAGTGATATCACAAGTGATAAAAACTATGATATCACACATGCTATCACCGGTAATATCACACATGATATCACATGTGATATCAACGGTGTTATCATTAATATGATATCACATGATATCACAAGTGAGGTGATATCACAAGTGTTTGAGCTTCCTCAGTTTGTTTATAAAGATGTGTGTTATCTTCAACCATAGCTTATTTAGTTTGCCGATTCAACAAAGAGATATGTTCAAATCCCGCTATAAAACCTATCGAAACATGCACAATGTATCCATTAAATAGAAAATCCACCACAAGTCTAACAAAAGTATCATAACATCTCTTGTTTTCACTTGAACAACTTTTCTAATATTTCATAATATCATAAAACACAAAAATCTTCCTAAATATTTTCAAAAACACAACCATCACATTCTTCGTTGAGTATCACAACTGATAACACATACATGATGAAGAATGTAATACTTTTCATCTTCCTTACAAAGGTAATATCACAAGAGATAAATAAGTGTCACTTACAAATATCAAAATGAAAACGCCTAAAACGGACAAAACGTATAAAATCGAATGAAAAACGTATAAAAACATATGAAAACGAACAAAAACGTCTGAAAACGGACAAAAACGTATAAAAACAGTCAAAAACATATAATAACGGATGAAAACGTATGAAAACAGACGAAAATGTATAAAAACGGATGAAAACGTCTGAAAACAGATGAAAACGTCTAAAAATGGATGAAAACATAAAAAAACGGATTACAACGTATGAAAACGTGATAAAAACGGATCTAAAATAAATGAAACGAAAAATACGTACAAAAACGCCTAAAACTAATAAAATACATGAAACCTAAAAAAACAGATAAAAACGTATGAAAATGGTGTAAAACGACGAAAACGTAAGAAAACGAACACGAAAACGCTAAAAGCGAAAAGCACGCCTAAAAACGTATGAAAATGGACGAAAACGTATGAAAACGCAACGAAACCTAATAAAATTGATAAAAAGTATGAAAACAAACGAAAACGTAAGAAAACAGACAAAGATGAAAAACGGACGTGAAGGCTTAAAACACGCGAAAACGTATTTTAAAACGTGCATAAAAACGTATAAAATGATAAAAACGGCCGAAATGTATCTAAAATGTCTAAAATGGACGAAAACGCAAAAAACGGACGGTAAATCGACAAACATCTAAAAAATGCATCTAAACGTATGAAACGCATGAAACCGTATGAAAACGCATCTAAAACGCCGTGAAACGGATGAAAACGCTATAAACGGATGTAAACGGATCTAAAACGATGAAAACGCATCTAAAACGTATGAAATCGTATCTAAAACGAAAAAAATGACGAAAACATATGAATACACGAATTTAAAACGTATGAAACGAATGAAAACGTATGAATACAGATGAAAACGTATGAAAGCGAAAAAACTTGAATAAATAAAACTTGAATTTAAAATTAAAAAAAATTATAAAAAACGTGACCTTAAGAAGAAAAAAAACATGAATTTAAAATAAAAACGTGATATCCAAAAATAATAATAATAATAAAAATAAAATTAAAAATGTTAATAAATAAGAAAGACAAAAAGACAAAGAAAAATGAGGGAAAAAAATATAGAATTAGGTTTTTATATTAAATTTTAGGTTTATCCCACTATTAGATCAAACTAGATGGATGATAAAGATTTGTCCCTTGATAAACACCAAAATAAGAGTAAATTTGGTTGAAATAATTTAAGGAGTGAGATGTTCCTTTTCTTTCACTGGTTGATTCAAAATTTTCCAAGCATTTGTCCGTTTTTTTCGTCACATTTTTTCAACCTCTGTACCACATATCTTATAATAAATCTTAATAAGTGTCTCTAACGATATTTTAACCCACAAGAGTGGTGGGCATCTCAAATGCCTTGCGTGGCACCTTATAATTTTTTAGATGGTAAGAAATTATATTTCAGGACCATGATTTATTTTTAAGACAGTGTATTTGTTTTCAAGAACAAGCAACTGTCACAAGTAATGTTTTAAAAGCCGTTTTTTTTATAGAAACGGTTTAGTCACCGGTTCATGAGATTATTGGTTCAACTATTGAACCTTCGGGTCGAATCGGTTCTATACTTACATATACGGGTGTCAAAAATTGTGACCCGATCCGACCCGGACCCGAACCCGACTAAAGATAATCGGGTCGGGTCAACCCGTTTAACCCGAGTACGAACTAGGTCGGGTATCGGGTTCAAATACTTTGCTTGTTGGGGTCAACCCGACTAACCCGAGTTAGGATTTTTTTTTTTAAATCTTTATTTAATTTTAATTGTTGAATGTATTCTTTAAAAGTCTAATAATGTTGTTTTAAAATATGTTTCAAGGCATTTTTAAGAATATTTATATGAACGATGAATATGCATATTACACATATATGAATTAAAACCTTATATTTGATATGAATTTAAACTTATATTTGAATATGCATGCATTACACATATATAAATTAAAACCTTATATTTGATAGTCAAAAAATATGTAAATAAAAACAAATGCAATCGAAAAAATGTGTCATTTATACATGTATTATTAAAGAAATTAAATTATATGATTTTGTAAATGGCATAGACCAACCCGAAACCTCGACTCGACCCGACCAACCCTCACTAACCCGAAGTTCAAATAGGGTCGGGTTCTGCATATTATTTTTAGCCTCAACCCGACTTGAACCCGACCCGCTTTTGACCCTAACCCGACCAACCCGACCCGATTAACACCCCTACTTATATATGTATATATTTTCAAAATTTAATATGCAGTGTTACATGATCTCATGATTTATCCGACTTTAGTATCTACATTCCATTGAACCAATGAAAGATTGAGACTCTACCGATAATTTTTGTTTTTAAGTTCTATATTTATAAGACTATAATATTATACAAAATACTTGCAAGAGTAATCAACTTATAATTGTAAGTTATAATAGTCTATGTTCATAGTATATTAGTTGATGTTTCTAAGATGGATGATAGCTCCAATTTTTTGTTTTACAAAATTTTAACTAACATTATTCCTTTCCACTTTAAGTTGTCAATTAAACTTAGAAAGATTGATGAGTGAAAAAAAAAAGTTCAATTTTGTTAGATTTTTTGATAAAAAATAAGACCCTAGCGGGTTTATTAAACCATGTTAACCCGGGTCAATGGAATACCGCGGTTCAATCAAGTTATCAAACAAGCAAAAACCCTGACATCCGGTCCGGTCTCTGAGCCAGTTCCCGGTTTAACCGGTTGGACCGGCCTAGTCAACATGGGCTTTAAAACATTGGTCACAAGCATTATTCCTTAAGCACCAATACTCTTATATAAAGAAAACCGGGTTGTTGCAAATGTGCTGCCTGAAAAGGTCAACAAAGGCTCCTAAGCCCGCCCCTGAACAAATCCTAGCTTTAAATAATCAAGCAAATATGTTGGGCGTGGAAAAGAAAGCCGCTTTTTGCCCAAACATAAAGTATAAAACAAGAAACATAATTCTAAAGCCTTAAAAGTTAAACCTTAAGGCTTCTTGGTTGGTTTGTTTGCAGCAAAAGCCAGTCGATTTGGTCTACCATCATTGTTCCTAACCTAGTTAAGGACTTAAGGTATGATATCTTTTACCATTAGCTATTTGATTGCTTGATTTCCATTTGCTAATCATGTGTTATTTTGTATTGTTTATAGGAAAGTTAAAATGTCAGACTACATTGTGTTTGAAATCCAAGAACAAATCATTAAAAAGCTTCCTGTTAAGCCTTTGATAAAATTCAGATCCGTCTCAAAGCCATGGAAGTCTTTGATAGATTGCTCTGAATTTATTGCCGGCTACAATGTATGCCAAGCTCAGCCGCAACGTCCGTTAATAAGTTACAAAGATGATTATTATTATGGTACCCGCAATAGGCTTATTTCGATCATAGATGATGAAACTTTCCCTCAACACAAGTTCGCTCTGACTCTTCTGTTGGAAAATTTAGTGCACTTGTGGGATTAGTTCACACCTTGAAATGGGTTAGGAGGTACGGAGTGTACACCCATAAGGTCCATGAACACCCTGACTCTAATAGTGGTTTGTATTGGTAGTGCTAGTAGAAAGTACTACTGTGAAAGTACCGCTTGAGGAAGTGCATCGCTGTGGAAAGTACCGCTTGTGATTTCACCGATAGCGTTGTTTCCACCGATAGGCGGTTTCCACCGGCGGTGTATCCACTGCTAGTGCTATGCGAAAGTACCGAAGCGCGTGTTTCCATCGAGAATGTGATTTCCACCGCAAGTGAAAGTACCGCTAGTGGAAAGTACCGCTTTTGGAAAGTACCGCTAAAATGGGCAGTTAAATCGCATTATGACCACGTTGAATTGGTCATGTAACCACTAACGGCTATAATGGGGATAATTATGAGGCTATTAATGGGCCGATTAATACTCATAATTCCATTGAATAGCTCAAGAGTAACCTCCTATAAATAGGAGATCCGATAATGCATGAAGGACAATGCAAAACAAAACACTTATTAGCAAAAGAGTTATAGAATTGTGCCTAATTCTCTAACTGCATTTGGTCTTATCCCAAGTAGATATTCGTGATACCCGGGCATTAGGGTCGAATAGTTTACTTTGGAAAGTGATCACACGATTCCAAGTGATATCCCGGTAACCACCTAGTGTATTATACTGCTATTGATTGTTTTAACCCTGCTCGGAGATACCCACCAAAAATCAAAGTAAACTATTTTGTGATAATCAATGGCAACTGCTGCAATGAAACACATGGCTTCAAACTTTGCCAAGCTTGACAAGTTTGAAGGGGTGGACTTTAGGAGGTGGCAGAAGAAGATGCACTTCTTGTTGTCAAGCATGAGTGTGGTGTATGTGCTAACCACACCTATTCCTGATGATGGTGATGATGCTATGTGGAGCAGATCGGGAGGAGGAGCAAATGGGAGAATGATGACTACATATGCAGAGGTCTTATTCGAATGGTATGTCGATTCTTTGTTTGATATTTATCGAACTTTGAATCTTCCAAAGAACCTGGGATTCCTGGATGCCAAATATATGGATGAGGATGCATCAAGTAAGAAGTTCCTTGTTAGTAATTTCACAAATTACAAAATGATTGATTCAAGACCAGTTATGGAACAATACAATGAACTTCTTGGAATACTTGGAAGGTTTACACACCACCAAATGAACATGGATGAGGCTATCAAAGTCTCGTGTGTCATTGACAAACTCCCTCCTTCATGGAAAGATTTCAAGCATACCTGGAAACATATGAAGGAGGGAGTTAACCTTGTTGAGTTAGTAGTCATCCGCACATTGAGGAATCTCTCAAGGTGCGGATAATGACAAGCCAAAGAGTGGCAATGTCGCTGACCATCTGTTGTCATTATGGTGGAGCATAACAACTCCACCAGGTACAATGACAACAAAGGCAAACGCATATTTCATGATAACACAAGGGCAGATCCCAACAAGAAGGCAACACCTACTTGTTGGAAATGGCAAAACAGTCACATTAAAAGGGACTGCAAGGGTGTTAAAGTTGGTGGTAAAGCCAATGGATCAGCAACTAATGGTTCAGGGAGTGTGGTTCACCCAACTCACCGAAAGGTCGAATATGTTTAATAAGTCTTCGTGATTTATTATGTTACATATGTATCTGAATCTTTATGTGCGTGATGATGATGTTGCGGGTGGGTTGACTCGTGCAACAGTTCATGTGTGCAAAGATAGAAGCCGGTTCAAGACTTATGAGTCACTGAATGATGGTTCTATTCTTCACATGGGAAATGAGTCAACGGCCTTGGTGCATGGTCGTGGTTGTGTAGATCTTAGGTTTAGTTCTGGAAAGATTGTAACTTTGTTTAATGTTATTCATGTTCCTGATATAAGGAAAAACTTGGTTTCAAGTAGTGTTTTGAATAATCATGGATATAAACAAGTTATTGAATCTAATAAATTTGTTCTTTCTAAATGTGGTGTTTTTATTGGTTTTGGTTATTTATGTAATCAAATGTTCATGCTTAATATTACCACTCCATGTGTTATTTCAAATTTTGTGACCACATATGATCAGACCGATTCTACCCTCTGGCATGCTAGACTTGGTCATGTTCACTATAAAAGAATGCAAGATATGTCTAGGGATGGTTTAATCCCTGCTTTTGACATGGACACCTAAAAGTAAAACTTGCATGTTGACCAAGATAACCAAGAAACCCTTTTCGTGGTGTTAGTCGTGAGACTAAGACTTTGGAGCTTATTCACAAAGTGACCTGGTGATTTGCATGCCACTCCCTCTTTGGGAATAAGAAGTACTTTGTGACATTTATTGATGATGCTTCTAGGTTTTGTTATGTTTATTTGTTACATACAAAGGATGAAGCATTAGATAAATTCAAAGTGTTTAAACCTGAAGTTGAATTACAACTTGGGTCTTTGATCAAAAGATTAAGGACTGATAGGGAGGTGAGTACATGGATACTCAAGTACTTTCATACCATTGTTGGAATAATCCATGAAACGATCGCCTTATACTCCTCAAAAAATGGTATTTCGAAAAGGAAAAAGCGTGGTCTTCAAGGAGATGGTTAATTCTATGTTGTCCTATTCAGAACTGAGTCAAGGGTTTTGGGGTGAAGCTATGTTAATGTACTTGCTATTTATTAAATAGAGTTCCCAACAAAAGGAACAAGGTTACCCCTTATGAACTCGGGACTAAAAGGAAACCCAACTGAACTATCTCGTGGTCCGGGTTGTAGAGGCATTGTAAGACTCCATGATCCAAAGCAAAGACTTTGGGTGAAAGAGGCATTGGATTCGCATCTTTGTTGGATATGTCGAGCATTCCAAGGCTTTTAGGTTCTATGTTATTGAACCTAATGAATATGTTTCGGTTAACTCTATAATTGAATCAAGGGATGCAGACTTTGATGAGAATAGATTCTCATCAGTCCCCAAGACCAAGTCGAGGATTCCTAATGGAACTCTTGACCACCGGTGTATCGAGGTCCACGATGATGAACCATCGGTGGTCCACGATGAGGTTGTGGTTCAACAACTTTGAACCTCGCTGCTCGAAGAGCAAAGGGTCGGAATCCAAAGTCATTTGGACCTGAGTTTCAACTATACTTAGTTGAAGGAACAAGGGATGAGGTCTCTCACCAATACTCCTATTGCTTCATTGTTGAGGATGATCCCAAGACATTTGAAGAAGCAATGAAGTCCCAGGATATTGCTTTCTAGAAAGAAGCAATCAATGATGAGATGGATTCCATCATGGGGAACAACACTTGGTTGTTGGTTGATCTACCTCCTGGTTGCAAACCTCTAGGTTGCAAATGGATTTTCAAAAGAAAATGAAGGTAGATGGAACTATTGAAAAGTTCAAGGCTAGATTAGTTATTCAGGGCTTTAAACAAAAGTCGGGGATAGACTATTTTGATACTTATGCCCCTATGGTTCTCGGTACCATAAGATCAGCGATTGCTATGGCATCTATTCACAATCGATTATTCATCGATGGATGTGAAGACAACTTTATTGAATGGTGAATTGGAAGAGGAGGTTTATATGAACCAACCTCGTGGCTTCATCTTGCTGGCAATGAAAACAAGGTGTGTAAACCTGATTAAGTCTCTTTATGGACTTAAAGGGCACCTAAGCAATGGCATACAAAATTTGATGAAGTGGTTTTGTCTAGTGGTTATGTTCTTAACCAAGCTGACAAATGTGTATATAGCAAATTTGATGAATCTGGTAAAGGAGTCATCATTTGTCTATATGTTGATGACATGTTGATCTTTAATCGATCAAAATCGCAGTTGACTTGACAAAGGAATTTTTGTCATCAAGGTTCTCCATGAAGGACATGGGGAGGCTGATGTTATCCTTGGTATAAGGATTAAACATGAAAGTAAAAGAATTTCTATCTCTCGGTCTCATTATATTGAGAAGGTGTTGAGGAAATTCAATTACTTTGATTGTACTCGAGTGAGTACACCTATGGATACTTGTGAGAAGCTGATGCCTAATCATGGCAAGGTTGTATCTCAACTTGAGTATTCTAGGGTAATTGGTCACCGCCGATGTATGCCATGACTTGTACAAGACCTCGATATTGGTTTTGCAAGATTGGGAAAATTGGAGCAGTATACTAGTAATCCTAGTGCTCATCACCGCAAGCGTTCAAAGGGTACTAAGTATTTGAAGAGAACTATGGATTATAGTCTCTCATATCTGTTACCCATCGCTGTTGGAAGGTTACACCGATGCAAGTTGGATCAAGAATAATCAAGACAATTCGTCTACCAATGGGCCGGGTATTCCTACTTGGTGAAGGTGCAATTTCTTGGGCATCCAAGAAGCAAACTTGCATCACCAGTTCAACAATGGAATCAGAATTTGTGGCTTTAGCAGTGGCTGTAAAGAAGGCGAATGGTTGAAAAACTTGCTTCTCGAGATTCCATTGTGGCCTAAACCTATAGCACCTATTTCTATCCGGTGTGATAGTGCGGCTACATTGGCTAAGGCTTATAGCCAGATGTACAATGGTAAGTCTAGACACTTAGGTGTCGGACATAGCATGATTCGTGAGCTTATCATGAATGGGGTGGTATCTATAGAGTTTGTTAGATCTCAAGTAACTTAGGCGATCACTTGACGAGGGTCCGCTAGAGACTTGGTTATAAAGTCCGCTAAAGGGATGGGTTTAAGTCCAACTTAGTCATGAATGCTAGGACACCCAACTCCTCCTAAGGAAACTTGGGAGTTGAGTTCAATGTGGAAAGCTGAACATTCAGTGGACTGGAGCACATGTTTTATTTACATCCCAAGGTTGTGCTCGTAACTCACACTGCTGAAGGAGGATGAAGTCGTTACTTCTTAATGGTTAATTTTCTTTGAAAAAGTGCTTGGCAGGGGCATGACTAAAGAGGAACCACCTATGTAAATGTTGAAGTTTTGCCGCTTAGGAAGCTTTGGACTTTTAGCTTTTACAACATTTATGAATTTAGATATGGACACATGGCTTGTATAGTGTCGACGTCATAAGTGTTTGAAAATTTGTGTGTATTTATCTTCAGGTATTCAAATGGGTTGAAGGGTTCAATTCTTAGAACACCACGATTCTCAATATTTGAAGCGTGTAATTACTAAGATGGAAATTCAATCCTCGGGACATTTTCGTTTATGCACATGTTTTGTTGATGTTTATTTTTCATGCAAAGGAAGTGAACTAAATTTGGGGAGGATTGTTGGAAAATTTAGTGCACTTGTGGGATTAGTTCACACCTTGAAATGGGTTAGGAGGTATGGAGTGTACACCCATAAGGTCCATGAACACCCTGACTCTAATAGTGGTTTGTATTGGTAGTGCTAGTAGAAAGCATAATCGCTGGTGAAAGGAGTCTGCTTGAGATGAAATGCTTGCTTGTGGAAAGTAATCGCTTGCTTGTGATTTTCAACGATAGCGATGTTTCCATTTCCTTTCGATAAGCGGTGTTTCCAGCGATGAAGTGGTGGTGTATCCACTGCTAGTGCTATGAAAGTACTGATAAGCGTTACTTCCATCGATAGGCTTTCTTATTTCCACTGCAAGTGAAAGTCTTTGCTAGTGGAAAGTATCGCTTATGGAAAGTATCGCTAAATGGCGATTACAAGCGCATTATGACCACGTTTAATTGGTCATGTAACCATTAACGGCTATAATGGGGATAATTATGAGGCTATTAATGGGCCGATTAATACTCATAATTCCATTGGAATAGCTCAAGAGTAACCTCCTATAAATAGGAGATCTGATAATGCATGAAGGACACCTGTGAAAAACAAAAAACACTTATTAGCGAAAGGGTTATAGAATTGTGCCTAATTCTCTAACCGCATTTGGTCTTATCCCAAGTAGATATTCGTGATACCCAGGCATTAGGGTCGAATAGTTTACTTTGGAAAGTGATCACACGATTCCAAGTGATATCCGGTAACCACTAGTGGTATTGCTACTTTCATTGATTGTCTTAACCCTGTTCTGGGAGATACCCACCAACATCTTCCACAGTTTGCTAACTCACTTACAGATTTAGTAGAACTCGGTAGTTCTCATGGATTGTTCTGCTTTTCCGGTTATCATAAGTACTTCAAAACAATGATGGCTTTTATCTGGAATCCTTCAATAAGAAAATCTGTAGCCTTCAATTTTTCCGGTGTGTATGATATAAGCTTATGAGGCGATTGTAGGTTTTGGGGGTTAGTCCTCTTTACTCTTGACCCTAAGATTATTACAATTCCACAGGGATATCCCTACGAACGGAACCATGAAACGTGTAACTTGCCTCCTAACGCAAGTTAAGCTTTTTACATTAAGCTCTTTTTCTTGGAGAACTCCATACAAAAATCTGCCTCGTGAAACGATTGGATTAGAAAAGTCTCATGTAGTTATAGATGGGTTTATCTATTGGCTTGCATTTGATATGGTTAGGTTGAATACTGGATCTAGGTATATATATATATGATTATTTCATTTGATCTAGTGAGTGAAGAATTTAGAGAAATACATCTCCTAGAGAGTTTACTGAGTTTCAAAAACAAAAGTTTGTCCATCTCGAAGCTAAGGGAGTCTCTAGTTGTTCTTGAATACAATATGATCACTAGTGGGAGACAAATTGTGCAATATGGATGTTGGATAATGGTGTTCCAAATTCCTTTACTCGGTTTTGCACCATTAAAACACCAGATACTTCATTAAATACAATATTAGGATTCACAAAGAGTGGTGCAGTTCTAATTGAAAGACAAGAGAACTGTAAAAACGATCTTAAATAGCCACTAGCTCTTTATGAACCTGACACAAAAAACATTACTGAAACCGGGGATTTTTGGAAAAAAGTATTCATTTTTGGTGCATTCATACATGGAAACACTACTTTTGCTTGATCTGCTAGATGGTAGTATAGTGACAAAGATAAAGGCAGATTAATTTACATGGAGAAGACCCTGAGAATTAGGGGTGTGCATGGTTCGGTTTGGGTCGGTTTTTGGCTAAAACCGAAACCGAACCACAATGTTCGGTTTTCGTAGAACCTAAAACCGAAAACCGTATGGTTTTGGCTGATTTTTTCGGTTTGTATCGGTTTAGGTTGGTTTTCGGTTTTCTCGGTTTCTAACCGAATATTTAGGGTATGGCCAATTATACCAACAAACTTGTTTTCGTACAAAATTAGTTATTCATTTTTATTTTTTTTCAATCTAAGCATAATAATGTTTATTGCATAATTCTACAATTACAAACATATAAATGAGACATACACATACAAGTGAACATACATAGAATCATTATCGTGATACTTATTGATATATATTCACACAAAACACGCGACACGACAAACACACATATAAATATAAATGTTAAGATAAATATATTATAAATTCAATCACAAAATGAATATGAATTTATAAATTTAATTTATTTAGTTATTTAATCATATTATATTAATTAGATATTATTATATAACAAAACCGGTTCGGTTCGGTTCGGTTTTTGGTTTGGTTTTTGATCTAAAACCGAAACCAACCGTATTTTTCGTTTCGAACAAGTAAAACCGAACCATCGGTTTTAGTTTCGTCGGTTTTTCGGTTTTGGTTTTTTCGGTTTTACTTAGCTCGGTTTCGGGTTTTGGTTTGTTTTGCTCACCCTACTAAGAATGGTGCCTTTTGAGTTGGGAAGCAAGGTATGGATAATATTCTAAGTAAATGAAAATTTAATCGCATTAATATAGATTGATGTTTGTGTTAGCAATGGGATCAATGCATCTAAAATTTACTATGATTACTCTCTCATTTTATGAAAGTCTAGCTAATTCAACACTTCGGTGGTGTTTGGTGTTGGTTCCTTGAGACATTGTTTTGGCGTAAGTTATGTGGGTTGTTTCATAGAAGTAGGGGTGTAAGCAAGCCGAGCTTTTATCAAGTAACTCGAGCTTGGCTTGATCGAGGCGAGCTTTTATCGAGCTCAAGCCCAATATATTGGCTCGAAACATATATTGAGTCGAGCTCGAGCTTTTGATAGCTCCTCATTTCGAGCTTTTATCGAGCTTTTTTGAGCTTTAAGTAAATAAGGGTTAATTTGAATATTAGCCTAATTATAAGGACTTACTCTATAAAAAATTAATTAACTATATACCCTTCAAACCCTAATTATTCCTACCTAACGTTTTGTATTCTACAATCTACACAGTGCACACTTCTTGGCCATCACTTCTTCATCATATCGTATTCTCTTTTTAATTATTCAACTACTATGTACTAACTCCCTAAGTTTATAGTTAATCTTTTAATTTAAAAGAATTTATATCTTCGACTTTTATTTATGTATGTGTATGTGTTAATTCTAATGACTCTGTGTTTTTCTTCTCTTGTTAGTTATTGTCTTGGAAAATAATTACCATGCATTAGTGAATGTTAATATTACAATGAACAAATGAAATTTATTACTAAGTATGGTGTTTCATACTTGTTTTAAGTTTTAACTAAGATATATGGAGACTCTTGACTCTTGAATGTGGGCATCGGTGACAATTTAGTCACATTTGGTTCAAGCTAGTTATGATTCATTGGTTCGTGTGTATGTCCCTTTGTAAGGTCTTTTATGGTTTTCTTCATTGAGGTACCCATTGTATTTGTTCTTCTTTCGAAGTTCAAGTCTCAACTCCTTAATCAACTTGTTTAGAGTTGGAATAGGGGTAATAAATGTGTAATCATGTATTCATATACATATATTCGAGCTTTTCAAGCAAAGCTCGAGCTTTGCTAAAATGAATCGAGCAGCTCAAGCCTAGATGATTAAAGCTTGACGAAGCTATCGGTTTGTGAGCTTGAGCCTATTTTTCGAGCCGAAGTTCGAGCCTTGTCAAGCTCGGGCTTGGCTTGGCTCCATTACACCCCTAAATAGAAGTACTCGTTGTTTTAGTTGTATGCTTTTAACTGATGTATTTTAGAAAACTAGCATAGTAACAGCAAGAAAGCACCGGTACCCAACATGTTTGTTTTTCTCGTACCTAGATCTTTAATTGGTATGCAATGAGAGTTAGTATTTGACGGTCTACCCGTTTGATAGTTCGAAAAGAGTAGATCCGTATTTGAATTTTCGTAAATTATATCAACACAAATATAGATATCCATACTTATACTCATTTGAACTTTGTATAACTAGAATGTTTATGATAGAATTTATAAAAATTACAACTACAAATTTTTATTATTGTAAGTTTGTAAAATACATTTTAATATAAAATTTAATGTGTCATTAATGTACATTATAATGCAATTATTATAGTGTAGAATATAATTATATAAATTACTAATTATAATAAGATGTGTAGGCTTAAAAAATTAAGACTTCTATTTTTAGAAAATCCTAAAAATATTATAGGGTAGTATAGATATGGATTTAGTAATCCTAGCTTCTCGCTAGTTATCTTGATATAAATTTTTTCTGTTTAAAGAATAAAATAAAGCTAATTCAACATTTTTTTAAGTATAATACGTGATTCGCTATCTCATGAGGAGGTCTAGCCGTAAAGCGTGAATGTCTACTGACATGGAGATGTAAACCTATTCAAATCTTCCTCATTTCAAGATTTTTAGTAAGCTAGTCACCATTAACTTACCAGATATTTAGTAAAGACCGTTTGGTGGACCTATAACCGTATGAAAATGAGATCATTGAATTTACGCATACAGATTTGGGTGCAATTTTTTTTAAGAATGAATTGCATATATATCTTTTTAAAGAACAATGATTGCATATATATCCAACATAAACTCATAATTACATATATATCTTTCCAAAGCATTAAATGTTGCAAATATATCCAAATAGTTAATTTATATATAATTAAAATTATAAAATACACAATAAATTAACATTGACTTTCCTACCCTCATTATCCATCTCTTGCATTTCTATGAAAGTTCAAGAAACCCAGATGCTTGTTTATAAGATCCTGTATCACTAATTTTGCAATGGTTTTTCTCTTTGCTGCATACATAGCCACACATACTAGTTAAAAAATTGAACATGCCTTTGTTTAATATTATGATTATCAGTATCTTTAAATTGGTGTTGATGGTGTTCTTGTATTGCTGGTCCACATATTTTTTTAATCAATTATAATTGAAGTAACATTATTATATTTAGGGGTGAAATGCGGAGGGTGGCGTTTTATGAAAAAATAAAAACCGAACCGTATATTTCGTTTTTGAAACTACAAACCTTAGCTTTGGTTTTCGGTTTCTTTAGGTTTGGGTTTTTCGGCTTTTGACATTGAATCGGTTCGGTTTCGCTTTTTATTACGGTTTTTCTTACTTGAAAACAAGCAAGTTTTAATCTTATATGAAGTTTACAATTCTAAGTTTTCAAGCAAAAATATTTAAACAAATATCAATAATAGCATATTATCTAATCCAAAGCGTCGAAAAAACATACAAAACAACCAAACATCAATCTAAAATATAAAATGCACGCCTCTATGCTTTGCACTTTTCGCTCACTTTTAGGTTAAACTACACGAGAATTGTAGGGATAATTTTCAAAGAACACTATTGTTCGAAAACAAAGATATAATATCTATAAATAAAACAAATTTTAATGTATAGATAGTAAACAACACATTTTTTTTAATAGATAAAGTTTTATACTTAAATCTTTAAAATTAAATAGCAAATTTTTATATAGATAAAATTATATAAAAACATATAAAAAGGTGGGGTGGGGCGATTTTCTCGGTTCGGTTTTTCTTATGAAACCAAAAACATCCCCAAACATTCGGTTTTAATAAAATTCAAAACCACTGCCATCGGTTTGTCAAATGGGGCGGTTTTTTCGGTTCGGCTTTTTCCTTTTTTTGGGTTTCGATTCGGTTTTTCGGTTTTTGTGCTCACCCCTAATTATATTTTCACCATATATGCTAAAACTGTGAGACTATACTTTAAAGTTTGAACTTTCGCTTGGTAAAACTTCATTTCAATACTACTTCATAGTTTTTGTGAGGGTAATGATATAAGTGATGAAGAACAAAGGGTATAATGGGTAATTTAGAGTTAGATAATAGTCATCATGTATTTTAGGGTATTATTTTATACATAAGATAGATTGCATTTTAATGATGACATGACGCCTCTATGATGAGGTGGAAATGCCACCATGGCACTACATCTGGTTACATATTAAAAAAAAAAATTGTCCCTTGGAAGGTTCGAACACTGGTCTTGAAGTTCACATATGAGCGCCTCAACCGGTGGATCAATCTATAATTTGTACTACAAATCTTTATCCCTAATTGGTATTCATTCCAAACTATGTCCATCCTCCATCTTATCAAAGAACCATATAATAGAAACCTTACTAAATCGTATCTTTGATTAATTTCTGCTTCAATGTCAGTCAAACAATATCTCATCCTCTGTTATTTCACTGGCATTTCCAAATTCAAATCCCCCCAAAAAGCAAAACGCATAATTTAATTCAAAAACAAATTGACCTAATCTATACCATTTTTAAATCTAATTTTTTTTGTGTGATTCTTTGATATTCAAAAAGAATCAGCAAAAAAGCTTACTTGGTCAATTCTTTCAATCGACTATATAATCAACTCAAAAGTACTCGCCTGCTTCATAATCATCTTTGGAGGTAATCTTTTATTCAATGTGTTCGGATTGAATCGAATTAGGTTACTTCGTCAATTTTGATGTTGATATTTTAGGGATTAATTTTGTTTGCAGTTATGAATTTTATTTATTGATTTTAATTATTGATTTAGGGCTTCTGAATCATCTTCTTCCTTGGTTTTACAATATCAATTATGATTACACATAGCAACAAGAGGAGGTAATTAGGGTTTTAATTCAAATTATGATTGGTTATGTAACATTTGCGTTTGGAGAAACGGTTAGAAACATTCTAAATAAAACCAGCCCTTATTTTGGAGAATGTTTATGTTGACATCATGGTTCGGTTTCAGGTTATTGGTCGCATTCTAAGGATTCGACAAATTCTCACCAACTTAATCAGGTGTGAATACTAACATTGTTTAACTGTTTAGTTTATAATTTTGCATTTAAACCTTTGAAAGTGGCTAATTATTACCAAATATGATGTTACCAATTTCCATTGACTACTTTAAATGTACTATTTGGGAACTATGCTGTTTTTCCTCCTGTAAAATCACTTTAACTTGTTTAGTAGATATATGAACCTTTCTTTAGCTTCCATGTCTAAAAATACATGCTCATATTTTCGGGTTGGGTTTTACGTGGTAGTGTTGGTTCTGCCTATCATGGTCTTATGTCTATTGATTCGTCTGAAGTTTAGGGGTATGTGTGTATGGATAAAACCACAATATCGATATCAAAAATAACCACAAGTAATGATTTAAAATCCCTTTAGGAAAAAGGATAATGAATCAAAAGCGCTGAGTGATAGTGATACTGGACAAAATCCGAAGTCGCTTCCTTCAACGAGGTGTGAATGGGCAACGTCGTTATTGGTTCGTTATTAAAATGCTCGATGTTATGGATTTGTGATGATGATCTAATACTACGGGGAATGGGAAAGTAATTACGGGAATTAAACTACGAGAAATCCTAAGTACGGGAATTATACTAATACGTATTAAAAGAAACGTAAATAAAAAGGAACTACGTCCAATCTAAGCCCTAAAAATAATCTAAAATTACTTTCTAACTAAAAATGATATTAGAAAATTTACTAAGAATTAAAATTAATTTTTATGATTTTTCTGAAATTTATTTGAATTAAAACTAATTTTAAACTTTTAAAACTAATTAAAAATACTAAAAATTATGAAAACAAAAGTGAAAATTATAAAACTATTTTCTAAAAATCTAAAATAACTCAAAAGACTTTTCAAAACTAATTTTGTATTTTCTAAGATTTTTCTATTTTCTATGAATAAAAATCTATTAAAAACTAATTTAAATGCTAAAATTTACAATTTAAACTAGGAAAAATCTGGAAAATTTATTTTTTTTGCTTTTTATAATTTTCTTAATCTAGGAAAAATGAAAATTTATTTTTTTGAACTTTTTCTGATTTATTTGCAATAAAAGCTATTTAAAATTACCTAAAAACTGTATTAAATCAAGAAAAATAGCAAAAAAAGTCTAAAAATTATGAAAAATTCTGGAAAAGTTTAAAATAATACTCTAAATCTATGAAAAATATAAAAACTATAGCTATTGTGTGAGAAATGAGAATGAGTGTAAACTGCTACCAAATAAGCACTTGAAAATAAGCTAAACAACAAAATAAGCCACACCGCATTCACGAAAACTATATTATACTAAAACCAGCTATTATCAACTAATTCTAGCTACTCCTAACCTCTAATAAGCAGTTTACCAAGATTTTATGCTAACTGATTCTAACTTAAATCAGCTCTTAACCCCTATGTTTGAGCTTATCCACAGGTTTTATTAATAAGCTAATGTGAAAACTAAAACTATGGTTCTCAAGACCACCAACCAAAAAGTAATAGTTCCAAATTTCAGATTAAGATAAGCTATATTGAGTCCTGTGCAAGGGCTACAAGAATGACTGATCACAATCAGTTATGCTGATAAGGAACGAGGGCAAAACAAATTTAAAGAAGAAAAATTTGTTTAAGTGCTTATAACTATCTCTAAAAATTCCACAAAATTCAGATAATAAACTAGACCAATTGAAGTTTTTAAGTCCAGAATTCCACTTGATTTGAACCAGAATTGAGTTTATGAGAAATTCACAAAGTTTTGAGAAAAATTGTTTTTAGTAATTTTGACTTTTATAATGAACTGAAAAGTTGACTAAAATGAGATTTGAATTCAATTTTTGAACTAAGAATGATATATTAAGCTAAAGTGAAACTATATTAAGGTGCTCTCTTGAATTCTAAACATAAATCAAGCTTTTGATATTCAAATACTTAACAGATGTGAAAATTAGATCCTATTTAATATGATTTGACTTTTTGTATTATAAGGCATGGATAATGACCGAGTTAGACTAGATCATCCTAATCGAAACTAGTGTTGCAAATATTCACCACTAATTTACCCTCTATCTCGTGTTCAACTCTTGAACCAAACACCCTTGATTGAAACTGATAAGCAACTAGAACAGCTAAATCACTCTATCAAGCTAAGCTATCACCTAATCTAAATCCAATTTACCAAAATAAACCTAAATGAAATGCTCTAAACAATCAATAACCTCAGAATTGAATACTAGCATTATCACGACAGATTATACAGTTAAATGGAAAAGAGATTGAGAACTAACTTGAAAGCCAGCCATTATGCAACTTTAAACAATACCAAATCTACACTAAACTAGTCTAATCCAACCCAATCCATGCTCTGCATCAACCCAATTTCATCCTCAAAACCATAAGAATCATCTGCAGCTTGACTTTTGTTGACTGTGGTAATATTTGAGAGATTCTCTAAGATTGAAAAGGAAATAAGCTCACAATAAGCTATTAGAAGCTTAGATGAGCTTATGTAACAAAGAGCTAAGATTAATGAAAACTTATGAGAAGAACTGAAATATTTTTTATTTTTCAATCATTTTCTGATTTTTTTTGTATTTTTTTAGTTAAGGAAGAAATAAGCTGAAAACAGATTTGGATTAATGAAATAAGCTTTAGACAATAATTATAAATGATTAAGATCATAAACAACTAATTAAAAACTTGAGTAATTAGAACTGAATTATATTAATAAGAAATTGAAATACAAGAGTGAATTACATAAACTGAAAATTAAAACTTAAAATTGAATACAAAATGATATTAAGCTACTGAAAATAAGAAAGAAGGTGTCTCCAATTCGTTGGTGAAGGGTCCTAAATACTTGAGCTTTAGCCTTGGAAACTTCGGAATATGCAATTCGTGTTTCTTAGAGTGGATATCAACCCTTTGATCAAATCCCACGTATCCCAAATGATATCAACCCTTGGATTAGATCATCCACCAAGTTTTCGACCAATGAGAGAGAGCAAGGATTTGGAATGTTGCACGCGGATTGATGACCTGGACATCCCCATGTGTCGTGGGATGTCGAGAAAGTACATTATTACCTTTAATTGCTGTTAATTTGACCATATTGACCGAAGGGTAATTAGGGTTCATGTAATTTCGGGTTTGGATAAAAGGGGTGAAAATTTGGTGATTTTTTATATTATTTTGAGTGTGTTGACCGGGTTGTGGTTTGTTTGACTTGGGTAAAAATACCGGGTATCGGGTTGGGATAACGGGCAAAGGGATAACGGGTTAAGAGATCCGGGTAATAGGATGTTGGGCTAGGACAATTTTGGGCCGTGAGATGTTGGGCTTGTGTGTTTTGATTTGGACTAGGATTAGATATGTAATCCATTAGGCATTTTAGGGACCATAAGTGTACATTCTGAAAATCCAGGGACCAAAAATGTAAATCTGAAATTTTCTTTCAAGGGCCAATCTTGTCATTATGCAAATAACCAAGGCCGAATTTGTCACTTTTGAAACTTGAGGGGTCATTTCTGCCAAAAACTCAAAGTTCAGAATTTGGACCAATCTGACAATTCTTCAAACTTGATTATACCTTCCAAAAATCATCTTCAGAGAATAAAATCTTCAAAAATGTACAATCTCGACCTTCCGGCTCAAACTTAGCTCTCTTAATCTCTCGTGTTCGGATTTACGCCCTGATTTGGCTCCTTTTGAGTGTTTTTTTGCATATCCGCACCTGACAAGCAAAAACTCAAGAAACACGTAAATGTTAGCAATAAACGGCTCTTTTCTTGGTTATTTTGGGTCTGATTTGATAATGAAATTACATGTGTTTAAGCACATATCAAAATACCCCAGACGAGACTATTGTCGTGTCCCCACGCAATGCAATCAACTCACGCTTCTAAAACCAAGGATTTCAATCTCTTTCTACTAAACCTATGAAGAAGTAGCAAAGATTCCTCAAAAGAGATCAAGAAAGCCTTAATTAAAAACGCCCCGTTTACCTTTTAATTCACATTTAGATATTATGATTAAGCACATTCCGGTTATGAGTGACGGTTTGTTGAACTTTCATGTCGATCAATAACTCCAACATTTTTCAAAAGACACGTTAGGATCACGGAGTAGGAAACACAACACAGTGTGAAGTGACCATACGGATAGAATACATCGCCCGATTTTCACAAGTCCCCAAACTAAGCGTAAAATCGAAATCATTGTTACAAATGACTCTAGATGCTAACACTACCCATGGAAGTTACTTGTGTAATTACCTTTTGCTTCCATTTTCCTATTTCCTCTAGATTTTTTATTTTTGTGAGAAATGAATTTCTTCAAGTTTCTCGTTTCGATAACTTTTATTCTAATAAAGATATGAAGCTAAGTCGCTAATTAGTTATCCACCTTCCCTCGAAAACCATTGCACACAAGAATGAGGTCCACATCAAGGTCCTAATTTCACACGATTTAGGGATAATATCTTTTTTATGGCGACCGAGACAACTCATCTACGAGTCCGAGACGAAGCTTTATTTAGACATCTCTGATCCGAAGTTTGGCTTAACACTATTTCACACATTTGCATTTTGCAATTCGGCCCTTGGTCTTTTTAAACTACTAACTCAATGGGATTACCGCTTTATCAGAAGTCTTATTATGACTTTGGATTTTCCTCTGCTTTTATAGAAGTCTAAGACAACTTTTATAGCTTTGGATTTTTAATTATAAAACATTTGGGCTTTATTTCATGTTAATTTTGTGCCAAACTCCAAACCCTACGGCTTTTATAACAATAGAAACAATAGCAACAAACTATCAGGAATCAGTTGTCTATTACACGTAACACAGCTGACAGACCTCGATGTGTACCTAACTCTCATGGGCAAAGATTCTCTAAAGAAGACAAAGAACTAACTATCGCCAAAAACTCAACATCTCTAATTATTATTTAACAGATATGGGGTGAAACAATTTTGTGGGAACAAAAAGCCATAAGTACCTTCGATGGGTTCTAAAGAGAACCAACTACTCCACGTTTAGCATCTAAACTCATAAGTAACTCAATCATTTCTCGATCTCCGCAAATTTAAAATCCCAAATAATGAGATTCGCGGATGCTTAGTCGATAATTTTTAGATTATCTATGGTTAAGGGAACAAGCTAGGGCTCAACACCCCCGGTCAAGTCAGAATTCTATTCCTACTCACCAAATGAAAGTCAACAAGGTGTCAAATCATATATTAACTTAGCAAATGCTTTGCCTAAATGAGATTAAGTCATGCATATTTAAAATCACTCAGGGAAACTTGCAAATTCTTTGCCTTGTGAGCTAGAATAAGCTTTTATAGCTTCTTATCTAAGAGACTAGCAAACTTTTCGATAAAAAAGACTTAACAAAAGCTTAAAAATTTTTAAATTTTTCACATTTATAGCACAATTTTTTCATTTTCTAAGGAAAACGGGTTGCTTGAGAGTACACGACAAAGAATAAGCAAGTGTGGTCAAATCAAATCGAAGATTACCCTACCCCAGACTAGAACGAAACATTGTCCTCAATGTTTAAAAGCAAAGGTATCAACGAAAATCTAAAAGCCGTTTATTAAGTATGCTCAAAGATAAACGTTAGTCGATAAGATTTGGATATTAGATTTCCATCGATCGATCATGAAACTCGGTGGAAAAATGACAAACTTCGAGCACGAGAGTCTTCATATCGGAAAATCCTGAACACAACATCACAAACAACCAAACACGAGAAATCGAAGAGGCTAACCCCTTCACGTCACTTATTAGAAAATAGAAAGAAGATAGAGATAAGCATGGGGTGCCTCCCACGAAGCCTATCAAGTTTTTTTCTTAAACGAGTCGCTAGCCTGACTCGTCCTCGAATTCATTTGTCCTTGGGGAAGAAAATGGTAGAGATACCAGGGTCAAAACGGTGTCCTCATTCCCGAAAGAATGAGACTGGGTGGGTTGGGAGGAAAAGAAAATGTCGGGCTCAAGCACATAAGGAATGACTCCTCCCAAACTCACATAAGGCATATGAAAATCGATCCATCATCCGCGGTTTCGGTGAGGACGAAGGGATGAAGGATCGATAAGAGAATACTCCAAAGAAGTCAGGAGCTCATGGTAAAGAAAGGTGTTACTCAAAGGCTCATCAACGAAGGCATCCAAGAGAGGATCCTTATCTCGAATGACATTTTTAGCATAAAACTTATCAACGCGTATCCCGGGGTTGAAAATCTTGTCTTCGGAGAGGAAGGAGATCAATGTGTCATCTATGTGAAAATCCTCACGAGGAGAGGAATCTCTCGCTAAATAATATTGGACCTCGTGGATCAACAAGTTCATATGTCGACAACTTCACTTCCTTATCTTTCTTTGGAAAAAACGGATCATCGTATTCTTCTTCATCCTCGAGAGAAAATGAGCGGTATGAGCAAGTTCATCGGTGAACTCCTCACTTTCTTCGTCAAAGAGTTGATTTTCAAAAATTTGAGTATATTCCAGAATTCGAACAAGGGATTCAAGTGAATGACGCGTTTTGAAAGATTCGATCGAAAGATGTCTCAAAAGAAGGTTCCATGATTTCGAAAAGGGAGTGGATTGCCACTCAAAGGAAGGTCGATTTTCTTAGAAATCGAAGGTGGGACAAGTGGTGTGCTCTTAGAGCTAGGAGTTTCCACCACTACCGTTGTAAACTCCTTTTCTTGTTTCTTTTTCCGTTCAGCTTGTATTGTCGACATACTCTTGATCGTAAACCTTGAAAGATCAATTTGAGACGTTTTAGGTTCAACTTTCTTCACATCATTCGGATCATATGGTAAAATGAGATCACCACTTTCTTGAGAAAAATCAATCACACCGATGCTATGAATCGAATGATCATCGGGTGGAGGTTTTGACGCTTTTTCGGCATAGAACACTATTTTTTCATTTCCTTTTCTGATCGTTAACGTTCCTTGGTAATGATCCACAATGACTTTCATTGCTTTCTCAAGAATGGTCTTCCTAAAGTGAGAGGACTCGGGCATCGACCTCTATATCAACTACTTGAAATCCACGGAAAATGGAATTTATCCACTAGTACCATAACATCGTTGACTACACCAACCGTGTGAGCAATTGTTCGATTAGCTAATTCGATAGTCATACGAGTCGGTATAAGAGTCTTCAATCCAAGCTCATGATATATCGCAAGAGGCATGAGACTTATGCTTGCACCTGAATCGGTTAGGGCATTACATTCCTTAATATCATTTAAGGAGCAAGGAAGGAGAAATTTCCGGGATCACCAAGCTTCTCGGGAGCTTGGTTAGAGGAAGAATTAGGCGGTGTAGGCTCAATTGAAATCTTTGAAATTTGTTCCAATTTCTCTTCATAAATCTTTTCATTTGCTTTAATCATATCAGTCGTAAGTTTGAACTTGGTTTCGGAAACAACTTTCATTTTGTCGAATCGTGATTGAATCGATTTGCACGGTGTAAGGTTAGAACTCGGCATTATGACGGAGATAGAAGGAACTTGGGCAACCAGAGGTTGGACGTATTTGGCTTTTCCATTATCAAGAGGAATTACCGGGTCCTTTGTCACCTCGGTCTCTCGTGCTATACTCATCACCGGAGAGGAAGTAGTCATCGAGGGCCCATCATCTCGAATGGTAACGGATTTCATTTCTCCCTTCGGGTTTGGAATTGTATTACTTGGGAGAGAACCGGAACTCGAGGGTTGACTCATTTGGCACAAAACAACATTCAACATATTCTCAAGTTTATTCTGCGAAGCATCCATCTTGTTGTTCTGAAGTCGAATTTCGTTCCTAAACTCATTGCTTTGTCTAGTTAATGAAGATTGAAACTCGTTTCTCAAACTTGAAATATGGGTTTTCATGGTTTGGATGGTAGCATTATTGTTCTCGAACGTAATTATTGAATTCATTAGAGGGCAAAGGTGGAGCTTGATAGCTTGAAGCTTGATATCCTTGATTGTAATGTACCCCTTGGTTCGGGTATTGATTTGGTGGGGCTTTGAATTGGTTTTGAACATTTGGTCCATGAACTTGATTCCGATTAAAACGAGTCGATTGTTCGATTGAAAAATCCGGAGGTACCATTTTATTACTAACACGAGGGTTTGGTTCAACTTGAGAACGGTATTGGTTACCTCGTTACGCATTAGCTTCGAAAGGATTGCCATCGGTGGCAGTACAATTGTAGTAGGCATGCGGGCCACCACAAGTAGTACAAGTCGATTCCACCGCTTTGACTTGAGCGGGTGGAGAAGAATTAACCTTAGCGGTCTTAATCTTAACCAAAGCCCGAATCATGTCCGTAAGCTTATCAATCTTAGCATCGGTGCTAGACGATTTTTAAGTAAGACGATGATGGTGTAACACTCACTCGGCAAAGAACCGATTTGCTACGTGAAGTACGAACTTTAGATTTGTTCTCAATAATCAACAAGGCATCTCTCGTTGATCGGGTCAACAAATTACCACCCGCGGCGGCATTGAGAGAGTCTTGATCAGGTTCATTCAAACCGTTATAACACGTATCAAGTTGGTGTAATTCCGTAAAACCATGATGGGGACATTGCCTAAGCAAATCTTTGAATCGGTCCCATGCCTCACTAAATGATTCATCAAATCTTTGTGTAAATTTTGTTATTTCATTTTTAAGGCTTGTTGTTTTAGACGGTGGGAAGAATTCGTTTACGAATTTTGACACTAAATTCTCCCATGTGGTTATCGATCGAGGGGTAGTTTCTCGAGCCAACCCGCGGCCCCCAAGTGAAAACGGGAAGAGTAGTAGCTTGATAGCCTCTAGCGAACGTACGACTTGCTGATCGTAGACGTGAGCTTGTTGAATCGTCGGATATGAGAGTGAGGATCGCTCTCTCAATCCGTAAAATTGGCTCGACGAAACCAAATTGATCAATCCATGTTTAAGCTCAAAGTTATCGGCAACGATTGCCGAACGACGATGGCTTCTCCATAACCCTCGGTGGGTGCTTGGAGTTGCTCTAGCATAGATCGGTTGTCCTCCGCCATTTCGACAATGGGCGGAGTCGAATTAGTTCGAATCTCGGGTTCGACTAATGGAGCACGTCTATTTCGCCTTCTTGGAATTGTAGCGGCTTCACGTATCGGTCTCAGAAGTTATTAGAACGAAGCGCATGCACTTTCAAAAACCAAGGCAATTAAAACGAACGGTATTCGAAAACACAGGGAACTTAACCAATAATCCCAAGTGAATAAATCACCTCTATAAGACAAACGCACAAGCGAGCGGAGAAGCTTTTTAGGTCGCGCAAGCTTATTAAAACCCGCTTTTCACCGCAATTTAATGTCGGCCGTCCTTATACCCACCACACACTTTGTTTATCAAATAGAAATAAATCGACTCACAAGCGACACAAAGGCAAGTTTTTGATCTTTAGTTCGAGAACTTACTAATTATAACACCTCCGTTGAGAATGTTATATAATTGATGTATTCTATTTAGCTCAAAAACAAAAGAGAAAATCTTTTGTATTTTTAATATGATATATATATATACAAAAGAAAAAGGAAAATATTTTTACTTTTTTGATTTTTATAAAAATAGTAACTTCACAAAGGAAGGATCTCGAGTCACTAATCGTCAAACCTTTAACGATATTGTCGCGACACAACCTCCCGCATGCCCAAAATTTGATTCACCAAGTTTAGGGGTATGTGTAGTATGGATAAAACCACAATATCGATATCAAAAATAACCACAAGTAATGATTTAAAATCCCTTTAGGAAAAGGATAATGAATCAAAACCCGTGAGTGATAGTGATACGGATTAGGAAATCCGAAGTCGCTTCCCAACGAGGTGTGAATGGGCAACGTCGTTATTGGTTCGTTATTAAAATGCTCGATGTTATGGATTTGTGATGATGATCTAATACTACGGGGAATGGGAAAGTAATTACGGGAATTAAACTACGAGAAATCCTAAGTACGGGAATTATACTAATACGTATTAAAAGAAACGTAAATAAAAAGCAACTACGTCTAATCTAAGCCCTAAAAATAATCTAAAATTACTTTCTAACTAAAAATGATATTAGAAAATTTACTAAGAATTAAAATTAATTTTTATGATTTTTCTGAAATTTATTTGAATTAAAACTAATTTTAAACTTTTAAAACTAATTAAAAATACTAAAAATTATGAAAACAAAAGTGAAAATTATAAACTATTTTCTAAAAATCTAAAATAACTCAAAAGACTTTTCAAAACTAATTTTGTATTTTTCAGAAGATTTTTCTATTTTCTATGAATAAAAATCTATTAAAAACTAATTTAAAGGCTAAAAATTACAATTTAAACTAGGAAAAATCTATAAAATTTATTTTTTTGCTTTTTATAATTTTCTTAATCTAGGAAAAATTAAAATTTATTTTTTTGAACTTTTTCTGATTTATTTGCAATAAAAGCTATTTAAAATTACCTAAAAACTGTATTAAATCAAGAAAAATAGCAAACAAAGTCTAAAAATTATGAAAAATTCAGGAAAAGTTTAAAATAATACTCTAAATCTATGAAAAATATAAAAACTATAGCTATTGTGTGAGAAATGAGAGTCAGAGTGTAAACCGCTACCAAATAAGCACTTGAAAATAAGCTAAACAAAGAAAATAAGCCACAATGCTTATTCTCACGAAACTATATTATACTAAAACTAGCTATTATCAACTAAATCTAGCTACTCCTAACCTCTAATAAGCAGTTTACCAAGATTTTATGCTAACTGATTCTAACTTAAATCGCTAACCCCTATGTTTGAACTTATCCACAGGTTTTATCAATAAGCTAATGTGAAAACTAAAACTATGGTTCTCAAGACCACCAACCAAAAAGTAATAGTTCCAAATTTCAGATTAAGATAAGCTATATTGAGTCCTGTGCAAGGGCTACAAGAATGACTGATCACAATCAGCTGATATCAGGCAAAACACTCTAAAGAACAATTAATGCTTATAACTATCTCTAAAAATTCCACAAAATTCAGTATAATAAACTAGACCAAATTAAGTTTTTAAGTCCGAAATTCCACTTGATTTGAACCCGAATTGAGTTTATGAGAAATTCACAAAGTTTTGAGAAAAAGCTGTTTAAAATGAATTTGACTTTTATGACAAAACTGAAAAGTTGACTAAAATGAGATTTGAATTCAATTTTTGAACTAAGAATGATATATTAAGCTAAAGTGAAACTATATTAAGGTGCTCTCTTGAATTCTAAACATAAATCAAGCTTTTGATATTCAAATACTTAATGTGATGTGAAAATTAGATCCTATTTAATATGATTTGACTTTTTTGTATTATAAGGCAGGATAATGACTGAGTTAGACTAGATCATCCTTTGAAACTAGTGTTGCAAATATTCACCACTAATTTACCCTCTATCTCAGTTCAACTAATGAACCAAACACCCTTGATTGAAACCCGATAAGCAACTAAACAACTAAATCACTCTATCAAGCTAAGCTATCACCTAATCTAAATCCAATTTACCAAAATAAACCTAAATGAAATGCTCTAAACAATCAATAACCTGGAGTGAATACTAGCGGATTATTGAGACATTTAAATGGAAAAGAGATTGAGAACTAACTTGAAAGCCAGCCATTATGCAACTTTAAACAATACCAAATCTACACTAAACTAGTCTAATCCAACCCAATCCATGCTCGTTGATCAACCCAATTTCATCCTCAAAACCATAAGAATCCCATAGCTTGACTTTTTGTTGATCAAGGTAATATTTAAGAGATTCTAAGATTGAAAAGGAAATAAGCTCACAATAAGCTATTAGAAGCTAGATGAGCTTATGTAACAAGAGCTAAGATTAATGAAAACTTATGAGAAGAACTGAAATATTTTTATTTTTCAATCATTTTCGATTTTTTTTTGTATTTTTTAGTTAAGGAAGAAATAAGTTTGAAAACAGATTTGGATTAATGAAATAAGCTTTAGACAATAATTATAAACAGATTAAGATCATAAACAACTAATTAAAAACTTGAGTAATTAGAACTGAATTATATTAATAAGAAATTGAAATACAAGAGTGAATTACATAAACTGAAAATTAAAACTTAAAATTGAATACAAAATGATATTAAGCTCAAAATAAGAAAGAAGGTGTCTCCAAGGTGAAGGGTCTTTAAATACTTGAGCTTGAGCCTTGGAAACTTCCTCTTAGAAGATATGCAATTACGTGTTTCTTAGAGTGGATATCAACCCTTTGATCAAATCCCACGTATCCCAAATGATATCAACCCTTGGATTAGATCATCCACGCTGCTTCACCAACGAGGAGCAAGGATTTGGAATGTTGCACCATTGATGACACGACATCCCCATGTGTTGGGGGATGTCGAGAAAGTACATTATTACCCTTAATTGCTGTTAATTTGACCATATTGACCGAAGGGTAATTAGAGTTCATGTAATTTCTGGGTTTGGGTAAAAGAGGGGTGAAAAAGGCGCGAGGTGATTTTTTATATTATTTTGAGTGTGTTGACCGGGTTGTGGTTTGTTTGACTTGGGTAAAAATACCGTGCACTGGGTTGGGATAACGGGCAACGGGATAACGGGTTAAGAGATCCGGGTAATAGGATGTTGGACTAGGACAATTTTGGGCCGTGAGATGTTGGGCTTGTGTGTTTTGATTTGGACTAGGATTAGATATGTAATCCATTAGGCATTTTAGGGACCATAAGTGTACATTCGAAAATCCGGGACCAAAAATGTAAATCTAAAATTTTCTTTCAAGGGCCAATCTTGTCATTATGCAAATAACCAAGGCCGAATTTGTCACTTTTGAAACTTGAGGGGTCATTTTAAAAACTCAAAGTTCGAGGGGATCGACAATTCTTCAAACTTGATTATACCTTCCAAAAATCATCTTCGTGAGAATAAAATCTTCAAAATGTACAATCTCGACCTTCCGGCTCACTTTTAAGCTCTCTTAATCTCTCGTGCTCGGATTTACGTCTCGATTTGGCTCCTTTTTGAGTGTGTTTTACATATCCGCACTGCACAAGCAAAAACTCAAGAAACACCACAAATGTTAGCAATAAACGGCTCTTTTCTTGGTTATTTTGGGTCTGATTTGATAATGAAATTATATGTGTTTAAGCACATATCAAAATACCCCAGACGAGACTATTGTCGTGTCCCCACGCAATGCAATCAACTCACGCTTCTAAAACCAAGGATTTCAATCTCTTTATACTAAACCTATGAAGAAGTAGCAAAGATTCCTCAAAAGAGATTAAGAAAGCCTTAATTCTAAAAACGCCCGTTTACCTTTTAATTCACATGTAGATATTATGATTAAGCACATTCCGGTTATGAGTGACGGTTTGTTGAACTTTCATGTCGATCAATAACTCCAACATTTTTCAATCAACACGTTAGGATCACGGAGTAGGAAACACAACACAGTGTGAAGTGACCATACGGATAGAATACATCGTCCCTGATTTTTCACAAGTCCCCAAACTAAGCGTAAAATCGAAATCATTGTTACAAATGACTCTAGATGCTAACACTACCCATGGAAGTTACTTGTGTAATTACCTTTTGCTCCCATTTTCCTATTTCCTCTAGATTTTTTTATTTTTGTGAGAAATGAATTTCTTCAAGTTTCTCATTTCGATAATTTTATTCAGATAAAGATATAAAGCTAAGTCGCTAATTAGTTATCCACCTTCCCTCGAAAACCATTGCACACAAGAATGAGGTCCACATCAAGGTCCTAATTTCACACGATTTAGGGATAATATCCTTTTTATGGCGACCGAGACAACTCATCTACGAGTCCGAGACGAAGCTTTATTTAGACATCTCTCGGATCCGAAGTTTGGCTTAACACTATTTCAGCACATTTGCATTTTTGCAATTCAGGCCCTTGGTCTTTTAAACTACTAACTCAATGGGATTACCGCTTTATCAGAAGTCTTATTATGACTTTGGATTTTCCTCTGCTTTTATAGAAGTCTAAGACAACTTTTATAGCTTTGGATTTTTAATTATAAAACATTTGGGCTTTATTTCATGTTAATTTTGTGCCAAACTCCAAACCCTACGGCTTTTATAACAATAGAAACAATAGCGACAAACTATCGAATCATTGTCTATTACACCGTAACACCGACAAGATTCCTCGATGTGTACCCAACTCTCATGGGCAAAGATTTTCTAAAGAAGACAAAGAACTAACTATCGCCAAAAACTCAACATCTCTAATTATTATTTAACAGATATGGGGTGAAACAATTTTGTGGGAACAAAAGCCATAAGTACCTTCGATGGGCTCTAAAGAGAACCAACTACTCCACGCTTAGCATCTAAACTCATAAGTAACTCTATCATTTCTCGATCTCCAAAAATTTAAAATCCCAAATAATGAGATCCGCGGATGCTTAGCCGATAATTTTTAGATTATCTATGGTTAAGGGAACAAGCTAGGGCTCAACACGCCGGTCAAGTCAGAATTCTATTCCTACTCTCACCAGCGGAAAGTCAACAAGGTGTCAAAACATATATTAACTTAGCAAATGCTTTGCCTAAATGAGATTAAGTCATGCATATTTAAAATCACTCGTGGAAACTTGCAAATTCTTAGCCTTGTGAGCTAGAATTCGCATTTTATAGCTTCTTATCTAAGAGACTAGCAAACTTTTCAATCAAAAGACTTAACAAAAGCTTCAAAATTTTTAAATTTTTCTCATTTATAGCACAATTTTTTCATTTTCTAAGGAAAAGCGGGTTGCGAGTACACCGACAAAAATAAGCAAATGCGGTCAAATCAAATCGAAGATTACCCTACCCCAGACTAGAACGAAACATTGTCCTCAATGTTTAAAAGCAAGGGTATCAACGAAAATCTAAAAGCCGTTTATTAAGTATGCTCAAAGATAAACGTTAGTCGATAAGATTTCGGATATTATATTTCCATCAGCATCGATCATGAAACTTGAGTAGAGAAAATGACACACTTCGAGCACGAGAGTCTTCATATCGGGAAAATCCTTAACACAACATCACAAACAACCAAACACGAGAAATCAAAGAGGCTAACCCCTTCACGCCACTTATTAGAAAATAGAAAGAAGATAGAGATAAGCATGGGGTGCCTCCCACGAAGCGCCATCTTGTTTTTCTTAAACGAGTCGCTAGCCCGACTCGTCCCCGAATTCATTTGTCCTTGGGGAAGAAAATGGTAGAGATACCGGGTCAAAGCGGTGTCCTCATTCGAAAGAATGAGGGTGGGTTGGGAGGGAAAGAAAATGTCGGGCTCAAGCACATAAGGAATGACTCCTCCCAAACTCACATAAGGCATATGAAAGAACGATCCATCATCCGGCGGTTTTGCGGGCGGACGAAAGAATGACGGATCGATAAGAGAATACTCCAAAGAAATCGGGAGCTCATGGTAAAGAAAGGTGTTACTCAAAGGCTCATCAACGAAGGCATCCAAGAGAGGATCCTTATCTCGAATGACATTTTTAGCATAAAACTCATCAACGCGTATCCAGGGGTTGAAAATCTTGTCTTCAGAGAGGAAGGAGATCAATGTGTCATCTATGTGAAAATCCTCACGAGGAGAGGAATCACTCTCGGCTAAATAATATTGGACCTCAGGATCAACAAGTTCATTTGTCGACAACTTCACTTCCTTATCTTTCTTTGGAAAAAACGGATCATCGTATTCTTCTTCATCCTCGAGAGAAAATCGAGTTCGGTAAGAGTAAGTTCATCGGTGAACTCCTCACTTTCTTCGTCAAAGAGTTGATTTTCAAAATTTTGAGTATATTCAGAATCGAATTCAAACAAGGAATTTGTGAATGTCGTTTTGAAAGATTCTGGATCAAAAGATGTCTCAAAAGAAGGTTCCATGATTTCAGAAAAAGGAGTGGGATTGCCACTCAAAGGAAGGTCGATTTTCTTAGAAATCGGAGGTGGGACAAGTGGTGTGCTCTTAGAGCTAGCAGTTTCCACCACTACCGTTGTAAACTCCTTTTCTTGTTTCTTTTTCCGTTCAGCTTGTATTGTCGACATACTCTTGATTGTAAACCTTGAAAGATCAATTTGAGACGTTTTAGGTTCAACTTTCTTCACATCATTCGGATCATATGGTAAAATGGGATCACCACTTTCTTGAGAAAAATCAATCACACTGATGCTATGAATCGAATGATCATCGGGTGGAGGTTTTGACGTTTTTTCGGCATAGAACACTATTTTTCATTTCCTTTTCTCGATCGTTAACGCTTCCTTGGTAATGATCCATAATGACTTTCGCTGTTCTCAAGAATGGTCTTCCTAAAGTGAGAGGGACTCGGGCATCGACCTCTATATCAACTACGGCGAAATCCACGGGAAAATGGAATTTATCCACTCGTACCATAACATCGTTGACTACACCAACCGTGTGAGCAATTGTTCGATTAGCTAATTCGATAGTCATACGAATCGGTATAAGAGTCTTCAATCCAAGCTCATGATATATCGCAAGAGGCATGAGACTTATGCTTGCACCTGAATCGGTTAGGGCATTACATTCCTTAATATCATTTAAGGAGCAAGGAAGGAGAAATTTCTCGGGATCACCAAGCTTCTCGGGAGCTTGGTTCGAGGAAGAATTAGACGGTGTAGGCTCAATTGAAATCTTTGAAATTTGTTCCAATTTCTCTTCATAAATCTTTTCAGCAGCTTTAATCATATCAGTCGTAAGTTTGAACTTGGTTCCGGAAACAACTTTCATTTTGTCGAACCGTGATTGAATCGATTTGCACGGTGTAAGGTTAGAACTCGGCATTATGACAGAGATAGAAGGAACTTGGGCAACCAGAGGTTGGACGTATTTGGCTTTTCCATTATCAAGAGGAATTACCGGGTCCTTTGTCACCTCGGTCTCTCGTGCTACACTCATCACTGGAGAGGAAGTAGTCATCGAGGGCCCATCATCTCGAATGGTAAGCGATTTCATTTCTCCTTCGGGTTTGGAATGGTGTTACTTAGGAGAGAACCAGAACTCGAGGGTTGACTCATTTGGCACAAAACAAAGATTCAACATATTCTCAAGTTTATTCTGCGAAGCATCCATCTTGTTGTTCTGAAG
The DNA here is from genome assembly GCA_910596185.1 of Chrysanthemum makinoi. NCBI lineage: Eukaryota > Viridiplantae > Streptophyta > Magnoliopsida > Asterales > Asteraceae > Chrysanthemum > Chrysanthemum makinoi. Next base: position 9,484,971 of record OU343218.1, on the reverse strand, counting down.
TTGAATTTCGTTCCTAAACTCATTGCTTTGTCTAGTTAATGAAGATTGAAACTCGTTTCTCAAACTTGAAATCTGGGTTTTCATGGTTTGGATGGTAGCATTATTGTTCTGAACGTAATTCGTGAATTCATTAGAGGGTAAAGAGGAGCTTGATAGCTTGAAGCTTGATATCCTTGATTGTAATGTACCCCTTGGTTCGGGTATTGATTTGGTGGGGCTTTGAATTGGTTTTGAACATTTGGTCCATGAACTTGATTCGATTAAAACGAGTCGATTGTTCGATTGAGAAACTCCCGGAGGTACCATTTGATTACTAACACGAGGATTTGGTTCAACTTGAGAACGGTATTGGTTACCTCTGGTTACGGCATTAGCTTCGAAAGGATTTCCATCGGTGGCGGTACAATTGTAGTAGGCATGCGGGCCACCACAAGTAGTACAAGTCGATTCCACCGCTTTGACTTGAGGGTGGAGAAAATTAACCTTAGCGATCTTAATCTTAACCAAAGCCTGAATCATATCCGTAAGCTTATCAATCTTAGCATCGGTGCTAGACGTATTTTCGTAAGACGAGGATGATGGTGTAACACTCACTCGGGCAACAACCGATTTGCTACGTGAGGTACGAACTTTAGATTTGTTCTCAATAATCAACAAGGCATCTCTCGTTGATCGGGTCAACAAATTACCACCCGCGGCGGCATTGAGAGAGTCTTGATCAGTTTCATTCAAACCGTTATAGAATGTATCAAGTTGGTGTAATTCCGTAAAACCATGATGGGGACATTGCCTAAGCAAATCTTTGAATCGGTCCCATGCCTCACTAAATGATTCATCAAATCTTTGTGTAAATTTTGTTATTTCATTTTTAAGGCTTGTTGTTTTAGACGGTGGGAAGAATTCGTTCACGAATTTTGACACTAAATTCTCCCATGTGGTTATCGATCGAGGGTGTAGTTTCTCGAGCCAAATCCGGGCGGCCCCTCAAGTGAAAACGGGAAGAGTAGTAGCTTGATAGCCTCTTCCGGAACGTTACGGTACTTGATCGTAGACGTGAGCTTGTTGAATCTTCGGATATGAGAGTGAGGATCGTCTCTCTCAAATCCGTAAAATTGGCTTGACGAAACCAAATTTATCAATCCGTGTTTAAGCTCAAAGTTATCGGCAACGATTGCCGGAACGACGATGGCTTCTCCATAACCCTCGGTGGGTGCTTGGAGTTGCTCTAGCATAGATCGGTTGTCCTCGCCATTTCGACAATGGGCGGAGTCGGATTAGTTCGAATCTCGGGTTCGACTAATGGAGCACGCCTATTTCGCCTTCTCGGAATTGTAGCGGCTTCGCGTATCGGTTCAGTAGTTATTAGAACGAGTGCGCATGCACTTTCAAAAACCAGGGCAATTTAAAACGAACGGTATTCAAAACACGTGAACTTAACCAATAATCCCAAGTGAATAAATCACCTCTATAAGACAAACGCACAAACGAGCGGAGAAGCTTTTTAGGTCAGCGCCAAGCTTATTAAAACCCGCTTTTTTCACCGCAATTTAATGTCAGACCGTCCTTATACCCACCACACACTTTGTTTATCAAATAGAAATAAATCGACTCACAAGCGACACAAAGGCAAGTTTTTGATCTTTAGTTCGGGAACTTACTAATGATAACACCTCCGTTGAGAATGTTATATAATTGATGTATTCTATTTAGCTCAAAAACAAAAGAGAAAATCTTTTTGTATTTTTAATATGATATATATATATACAAAAGAAAAAGGAAAATATTTTTTACTTTTTCGATTTTTATAAAAAATAGTAACTTCACAAAGGAAGGATCTCGAGTCACTAATCGTCAAACCTTTAACGATATTGTCGCGACACAACCTCCCACTGCGCCAAAATTTGATTCGTCTGAAGTTTAGGGGTATGTGTGTATGGATAAAACCACAATATCGATATCAAAAATAACCACAAGTAATGATTTAAAATCCCTTTTGGAAAAAGGATAATGAATCAAAACCCGTGAGTGATAGTGATACGGATTAGGAAATCCGAGTCGTTTCCCAACGAGGTGTGAATGGGCAACGTCGTTATTAGTTCGTTATTAAAATGCTCGATGTTTTGGATTTGTGACGATGATCTAATACTACGGGGAATGGGAAAGTAATTACGGGAATTAAACTACGGGAAATCCTAAGTACGCGAATTTATACTAAAACGTATTGAATGAAACGTAAATTAAAAGCAACTACGTCTAATCTAAGTCCTAAAAATAATCTAAAATTACTTTTAAACTAAAAATGATATTAGAAAATTTACTAAGAATTAAAATTAATTTTTATGATTTTTCTGAAATTTATTTGAATTAAAACTAATTTTAAACTTTTAAAACTAATTAAAATACTAAAATTATGAAAACAAAAGTGAAAATTATAAACTATTTTCTAAAAATCTAAAATAACTCAAAAGACTTTTCAAAACTAATTTTGTATTTTTTGATGATTTTTCTATTTTCTATAAATAAAAATCTATTAAAAACTAATTTAAATGCTAAAAATTACAATTTAAACTAGGAAAAATCTGAAAATTTTTTTTTGCTTTTTATAATTTTTCTTAATCTAGTAAAATGAAAATTTATTTTTTGAACTTTTCGATTTATTTGCAATAAAGCTATTTAAAATTACCTAAAAACTGTATTAAATCAAGAAAAATAGCAATCAAAGTCTAAAAATTATGAAAAATTCAGGAAAAGTTTAAGATAATATTCTAAATCTATGAAAAATATAAAAACTATAGCTATTGTGTGAGAAATGAGAGCTGAGTGTAAACGCTACAAATAAGCACTTGAAAATAAGCTAAAAGCAAAAATAAGCCACCAAACTTTATACGTAAACTATATTATACTAAAACTAGCTATTATCAACTAAATCTAGCTACTCCTAACCTCTAATAAGCAGTTTACCAAGATTTTATGCTAATTGATTCTAACTTAAATCAGCTCTTAACCCCTATGTTTGAGCTTATCCACAGGTTTTATCAATAAGCTAATGTGAAAACTAAAACTATGGTTCTCAAGACCACCAACCAAAAAGTAATAGTTCCAAATTTCAGATTAAGATAAGCTATATTGAGTCCTGTGCAAGAGCTACAAGAATGATCATAATCAGTTTATGGATAAGCAGTGGCAAATTCTAAAGAAGAGTCTTTTAAGCTGCTTATAACTATCTCTAAAAATTCCACAAAATTCAGTATAATAAACTAGACCAGTGAAGTTTTAAGTCCAAAATTCCACTTGATTTGAACCAAAATGAATTGAGTTTATGAGAAATTCACAAAGTTTTGAGAAAAGCTGTTTTTAGTAATTTGACTTTTATGAAAAAAGTTGACTAAAATGAGATTTGAATTCAATTTTGAACTAAGAATGATATATTGCTAAAGTGAAACTATATTAAGGTGCTCTCTTATAATTCTAAACATAAATCAAGCTTTTGATATTCAAATACTTAACAGATGTGAAAATTAGATCCTATTTAATATGATTTGACTTTTTGTATTATAAGGCACAGGATAATGACCGAAGTTAGACTAGATCATCCTAATGAAACTAGTGTTGCAAATATTCACCACTAATTTACCTCTATCTCAGTTCAACTCTGAACCAAACACCCTTGATTGGCTGATGCTAGAACAACTAAATCACTCTATCAAGCTAAGCTATCACCTAATCTAAATCCAATTTACCAAAATAAACCTAAATGAAATGCTCTAAACAATCAATAACCTCATAATTGAATACTAGCAGATTATGCAGATTATACGCTTAAATGGAAGAGATTGAGAACTAACTTGAAAGCCCATATTTATTGCAACTTTAAACAATACCAAATCTACACTAAACTAGTCTAATCCAACCCAATCCATGCTCTGCATCAACCCAATTTCATCCTCAAAACCATAAGAATCCCATAGTTGACTTTTTGTTATTTGGGTAATATTTAAGAGATTCTCTAAGATTGAAAAGGAAATAAGCTCACAATAAGCTATTAGAAGCTTAGATGAGCTTATGTAACAAGATAACTAAGATTAATGAAAACTTATGAGAAGAACTGAAATATTTTTTATTTTTCAATCATTTTCTGATTTTTTTTTTTGTATTTTTTAGTTAAGGAAGAAATAAAAGCTGAAACGATTTGGATTAATGAAATAAGCTTTAGACAATAATTATAAAAGCGATTAAGATCATAAACAACTAATTAAAAACTTGAGTAATTAGAACTGAATTATATTAATAAGAAATTGAAATACAAGAGTGAATTACATAAACTGAAAATTAAAACTTAAAATTGAATACAAAATGATATTAAGCTCTTGAAAAATAAGAAAGAAGGTGTCTCTCAATTCGTTGAGTGAAGGGGTCTTTAAATACTTGAGCTCATGAGCCTTGGAAACTTCGGAATATGCAATTGTGGATTTCTTAGAGTGGATATCAACCCTTTGATCAAATCCCATCATCCCAAATGATATCAACCCTTGGATTAGATCATCCACGCTGCTTCGACCAATGAGAGCAAGGATTTGGAATGTTGCACGGATTGATGACTGGACATCCCATGTGTCGGATGTCGAGAAAGTACATTATTACTCTTAATTGCTGTTAATTTGACCATATTGACCGAAGGGTAATTAGGGTTCATGTAATTTGGTTTGGGGAAAAGGGGTGAAAAAGGCTGAGGTGATTTTTTATATTATTTTGAGTGTGTTGACCGGGTTGTGGTTTGTTTGACTTGGGTAAAAATACCGGGTATCGGGTTGGGATAACGGGCAAAGGGATAACGGGTTAAGAGATCCGGGTAATAGGATGTTGGGCTAGGACAATTTTGGGCCGTGAGATGTTGGGCTTGTGTGTTTTGATTTGGACTAGGATTAGATATGTAATCCATTAGGCATTTTAGGGACCATAAGTGTACATTCTAAAAATCCAGGGACCAAAAATGTAAATCTGACATTTTCTTTCAAGGGCCAATCTTGTCATTATGCAAATAACCAAGGCCGAATTTGTCACTTTTGAAACTTGAGGGGTCATTTCTGCCAAAAACTCAAAGTTCAGGGACTGAATCTGACAATTCTTCAAACTTGATTATACCTTCCAAAAATCATCTTCAGAGAATAAAATCTTCAAAAATGTACATAATTTTGACCTTCCCCAGCTTAAGCTCTCTTAATCTCTCGTGCTCGGATTTACGTCTGATTTGGCCTTTTGAGTGTTTTACATATCCGTACCTGCACATGCAAAAACTCAAGAAACACGCAAATATTAGCAATAAACGGCTTTTCTTGGTTATTTTTGGTCTGATTTGATAAAGAAATTATATGTGTTTTAGCACATATCAAAATACCCAGACGAGACCATTGTCGTGTCCCCACGCAATGCAATCAACTCACGCTTCTAAAACCAAGGATTTCAATCTCTTTCTACTAAACCTATGAAGAAGTAGCAAAGATTCCTCAAAAGAGATCAAGAAAGCCTTAATTCTAAAAACGCCCGGTTTACCTTTTAATTCACATGTAGATATTATGATTAAGCACATTCCGGTTATGAGTGACGGTTTGTTGAACTTTCATGTCGATCAATAACTCCAACATTTTTCAATCAACACGTTAGGATCACGGAGTAGGAAACACAACACAGCGTGAAGTGACCATACGGATAGAATACATCGTCCCTGATTTTTCACAAGTCCCCAAACTAAGCGTAAAATCGAAATCATTGTTACAAATGACTCTAGATGCTAACACTACCCATGGAAGTTACTTGTGTAATTACCTTTTTCTCCCATTTTCCTATTTCCTCTAGATTTTTTATTTTTTTTTGTGAGAAATGAATTTCTTCAAGTTTCTCGTTTCGATAACTTTTATTCTAATAAAGATATGAAGCTAAGTCGCTAATTAGTTATCCACCTTCCCTCGAAAACCATTGCACACAAGAATGAGGTCCACATCAAGGTCCTAATTTCACACGATTTAGGGATAATATCCTTTTTATGGCGACCGAGACAACTCATCTACGAGTCGAGACGAAGCTTTATTTAGACATCTCTCGGATCCGAAGTTTGGCTTAACACTATTTCAGCACATTTGCATTTTTGCAATTCAGGCCCTTGGTCTTTTAAACTACTAACTCAATGGGATTACCGCTTTATCAGAAGTCTTATTATGACTTTGGATTTTCCTCTGCTTTTATAGAAGTCTAAGACAACTTTTATAGCTTTGGATTTTTAATTATAAAACATTTGGGCTTTATTTCATGTTAATTTTTGTGCCAAACTCCAAACCCTACGGCTTTTATAACAATAGAAACAATAGCAAAACTATCAAGAATCGCTTGTCTATTACACCGTAACACTCGATCCTCGATGTGTACCCAACTCTCATGGGCAAAGATTTTCTAAAGAAGACAAAGAACTAACTATCGCCAAAAACTCAACATCTCTAATTATTATTTAACATATATGGGGTGAAACAATTTTGTGGGAACAAAAAGCCATAAGTACCTTCGATGGGCTCTAAAGAGAACCAACTACTCCACGCTTAGCATCTAAACTCATAAGTAACTCTATCATTTCTCGATCTCCGCAAATTTAAAATCCCAAATAATGAGATCCGCGGATGCTTAGCCGATAATTTTTAGATTATCTATGGTTAAGGGAACAAGCTAGGGCTCAACACGCCCGTCAAGTCAGAATTCTATTCCTACTCTCACCAGCGGAAAGTCAACAAGGTGTCAAATCATATATTAACTTAGCAAATGCTTCGTCTAAATGAAATTAAGTAATGCATATTTAAAATCACTCAGGGAAACTTGCAAATTCTTGGCCTTGTGAGCTAGAATTCGCTTTTTATAGCTTCTTATCTAAGAGACTAGCAAACTTTTCAATCAAAAAGACTTAACAAAAGCTTAGAAATTTTTTAAATTTTCTCACATTTATAGCACAATTTTTCATTTTCTAAGGAAAAACGGGGTTATGAGAGTACACGACAAAAATAAGCAAGTGCGGTCAAATCAAATCGAAGATTACCCTACCCCAGACTAGAGCGAAACATTGTCCTCAATGTTTAAAAGCAAAGGTATCAACGAAAATCTAAAAGCCGTTTATTAAGTATGCTCAAAGATAAACGTTAGTCGATAAGATTTCGGATATTAGATTTCCATCGACATCGATCATGAAACTAGAGTGGAGAAAAGACAAACTTCGAGCACGAGAGTCTTCATATCGGGAAAATCTTGAACACAACATCACAAACAACCAAACACGAAAATCAAGAGGCTAACCCTTTCGCGTCACTTATTAGAAAATAGAAAGAAGATAGAGATAAGCATGGGGTGCCTCCCGGCGCTATCTTGTTTTTCTTAAACGAGTCGCTAGCCCGACTCGTCCCCCTAATTCATTTGTCCTTGGGGAAGAAAGTGGTAGAGATACCAGGGTCAAAACGGTGTCCTCATTCGAAAGAATGAGGGGTGGGTTAGGAGGGAAAGAAAATGTCGGGCTCAAGCACATAAGGAATGACTCCTCCCAAACTCACATAAGGCATATGAAAGAACGATCCATCATCCGGCGGTTTTGCGGGCGGACGAAGGGATGAAGGATCGATAAGAGAATACTCCAAAGAAGTCGGGAGCTCATGGTAAAGAAAGGTGTTACTCAAAGGCTCATCAACGAAGGCATCCAAGAGAGGATCCTTATCTCGAATGACATTTTTAGCATAAAACTTATCAACGCGTATCCCGGGGTTGAAAATCTTGTCTTCAGAGAGGAAGGAGATCAATGTGTCATCTATGTGAAAATCCTCACGAGGAGAGGAATCACTCTCGGCTAAATAATATTGGACCTCAGGATCAACAAGTTCATTTGTCGACAACTTCACTTCCTTATCTTTCTTTGGAAAAAACGGATCATCGTATTCTTCTTCATCCTCAGAGAAAATCGAGTCGGTATGAGCAAGTTCATCGGTGAACTCCTCACTTTCTTCGTCAAAGAGTTGATTTTCAAAAATTTGAGTATATTCAGAATCGAATTCAAACAAGGGATTCGTGAATGGCGTTTTGAAAGATTCGGATCGAAAGATGTCTCAAAAGAAGGTTCCATGATTTCGAGAAAAGGAGTGGGATTGCCATTCAAAGGAAGGTCGATTTTCTTAGAAATCGGAGGTGGGACAAGTGGTGTGCTCTTAGAGCTAGCAGTTTCCACCACTACCGTTGTAAACTCCTTTTCTTGTTTCTTTTTCCGCTCAAATTGTATTGTCGACATACTCTTAATCGTAAACCTTGAAAGATCAATTTGAGTTGGTTTAGGTTCAACTTTCTTCACATCATTCGGATCATATGGTAAAATGGGATCACCACTTTCTTGAGAAAAATCAATCACACCGATGCTATGAATCGAATGATCATCGGTGGAGGTTTTGATGTTTTTCGGCATAGAACACTTATTTTTCATTTCCTTTTCTGATCGTTAACGTTCCTTGGTAATGATCCACAATGACTTTCGCTATTCTCAAGAATGGTCTTCTTAAAGTGAGAGGGATTCGGGCATCGACCTCTATATCAACTACGGCGAAATCCACGGGAAAATGGAATTTATCCACTTGTACCATAACATCGTTGACTACACCAACCGTGTGAGCAATTGTTCGATTAGCTAATTCGATAGTCATACGAGTCGGTATAAGAGTCTTCAATCCAAGCTCATGATATATCGCAAGAGGCATGAGACTTATGCTTGCACCTGAATCGGTTAGGGCATTACATTCCTTAATATCATTTAAGGAGCAAGGAAGGAGAAATTTCTCGGGATCACCAAGCTTCTCGGGAGCTTGGTTCGAGGAAGAATTAGACGGTGTAGGCTCAATTGAAATCTTTGAAATTTTTTCCAATTTCTCTTCATAAATCTTTTCAGCAGCTTTAATCATATCGAGTCGTAAGTTTGAGCTTTGTTCCGGAAACTACTTTCATTTTGTCGAACCGTGATTGAATCGATTTGCACGGTGTAAGGTTAGAACTTCGGCATTATGACGGAGATAGAAGGAACTTGGGCAACCAGAGGTTGGACGTATTTGGCTTTTCCATTATCAAGAGGAATTACAGGGTCCTTTGTCACCTCGGTCTCTCGTGCTACACTCATCACCGGAGAGGAAGTAGTCATCGAGGGCCCATCATCTCGAATGGTAACGGATTTCATTTCTCCCTTCGGTTTGAAATTGTATTACTTGGGAGAGAACCGAACTTCGAGGGTTGACTCATTTGGCACAAAACAAAGATTCAACATATTCTCAAGTTTATTCTGCGAAGCATCCATCTTGTTGTTCTAAAGTCGAATTTCGTTCCTAAACTCATTGCTTTGTCTAGTTAATGAAGATTGAAACTCATTTCTCAAACTTGAAATCTGGGTTTTCATGGTTTGGATGGTAGCATTATTGTTCTGAGCGTAATCGTGAATTCATTAGAAGGCAAAGGTGGAGCTTGATAGCTTGAAGCTTGATATCCTTGATTGTAATGTACCCCTTGGTTCGGGTATTGATTTGGTGGGGCTTTGAATTGGTTTTGAACATTTGGTCCATGAACTTGATTTTGATTAAAACGAGTCTGATTGTTCGATTGAGAAAATCCCGAAGGTACCATTTGATTACTAACACGAGGGTTTGGTTCAACTTGAGAACGGTATTGGTTACCTCCGGTTACGCATTAGCCGAAAGGATTTCCATCAGTAGCGGTACAATTGTAGTAGGCATGCGGGCCACCACAAGTAGTACAAGTCGATTCCACCGCTTTGACTTGGCGGGTGGAGAAAATTAACCTTAGCGGTCTTAATCTTAACCAAAGCTTGAATCATGTCCGTAAGCTTATCAATCTTAGCATCGGTGCTAGACGTATTTTTAAGACGAGGATGATGGTGTAACACTCACTCGGCAAAGAACCGATTTGCTACATGAGGTACGAACTTTAGATTTGTTCTCAATAATCAACAAGGCATCTCTCGTTGATCGGGTCAACAAATTACCACCAGCGGCGGCATTGAGAGAGTCTTGATCAGTTTCATTCAAACCGTTATAGAATGTATCAAGTTGGTGTAATTCCGTAAAACCATGATGGGGACATTGCCTAAGCAAATCTTTGAATCGGTCCCATGCCTCACTAAATGATTCATCAAATCTTTGTGTAAATTTTGTTATTTCATTTTTTAAGCTTGTTGTTTTAGACGGTGGGAAGAATTCGCTCACGAATTTTGACACTAAATTCTCCCATGTGGTTATCGATCGAGGGGGTAGTTTCTCGAGCCAAATCCGGCGCCCCCTCAAGTGAAAATGCGGAAGAGTAGTAGCTTGATAGCCTCTTCCGGAGCGTTACGGTACTTGATCGTAGACGTGAGCTTGTTGAATCGTCGGATATGAGTGAGGATCGCTCTCTCAAATCCGTAAAATTGGCTTGACGAAACCAAATTGATCAATCCGTGTTTAAGCTCAAAGTTATCGGCAACGATTGCGGGAACAACGATGGCTTCTCCATAACCCTCGGTGGGTGCTTGGAGTTGCTCTAGCATAGATCGGTTGTCCTCCGCCATTTCGACAATGGGCGGAGTCGGATTAGTTCGAATCTCGGGTTCGACTAATGGAGCACGCCTATTTCGCCTTCTCGGAATTGTAGCGCTTCACGTATGGTCAGTAGTTATTAGAACGAGTGCGCATGCACTTTCAAAAACCAAGGCAATTAAAGCGAACGGTATTCGAAAACACAGTGAACTTAACCAATAATCCCAAGTGAATAAATCACCTCTATAAGACAAACGCACAGCGGAGAAGCTTTTAGGTCGTGAAGCTTATTAAAACCCGCTTCTTTTCACCGCAATTTAATGTCGAGCCGTCCTTATACCCACCACACACTTTGTTTATCAAATAGAAATAAATCGACTCACAAGCGACACAAAGGCAAGTTTTTGATCTTTGGTTCGAGAACTTACTAATGATAACACCTCCGTTGAGAATGTTATATAATTGATGTATTCTATTTAGCTCAAAAACAAAGGGAAAATCTTTTTGTATTTTTAATATGATATATATATATATATATACAAAGAAAAAGGAAAATATTTTTTATTTTTTTGATTTTTATAAAAATAGTAACTTCACAAAGGAAGGATCTCGAGTCACTAATCGTCAAACCTTTAACGATATTGTCGCGACATTAAACCTCCATGCCAAAATTTGATTCGATGAAGTTTAGGGGTATGTGTGTATGGATAAAACCACAATATCGATATAAAAAATAACCACAAGTAATGATTTAAAATCCCTTTAGGAAAAGGGATAATGAATCAAAACCCGTAGTGATAGTGATACTGGATCAAAATCAGTCGTTTCCCAACGAAGTGTGAATGGGCAACGTCGTTATTGGTTCGTTATTAAAATGCTCGATGTTATGGATTTGTGATGATGATCTAATACTACGGGGAATGGGAAAGTAATAACGGGAATTAAACTACGGAAATCCTAAATGCGAATTATACTAAAACGTATTAAAAGAAACGTAAATAAAAAGCAACTACGTCTAATCTAAGCCCTAAAAATAATCTAAAATTACTTTCTAACTAAAAATGATATTAGAAAATTTACTAAGAATTAAAATTAATTTTTATGATTTTTCTGAAATTTATTTGAATTAAAACTAATTTTAAACTTTTAAAACTAATTAAAAATACTAAAAATTATGAAAACAAAAGTGAAAATTATAAAACTATTTTCTAAAAATCTAAAATAACTCAAAAGACTTTTCAAAACTAATTTTGTATTTTTCAAAAGATTTTTCTATTTTCTATGAATAAAAATCTATTAAAAACTAATTTAAATGCTAAAAATTACAATTTAAACTAGGAAAAATCTGTAAAATTTATTTTTTTTGCTTTTTATAATTTTCTTAATCTAGGAAAAATGAAAATTTATTTTTTTGAACTTTTTCTGATTTATTTGCAATAAAAGCTATTTAAAATTACCTAAAACTGTATTTAAATCAAGAAAAATAGTAAACAAAGTCTAAAAATTATGAAAAATTCAGGAAAAGTTTAAAATAATACTCTAAATCTATGAAAAATATAAAAACTATAGCTATTGTGTGAGAAATGAGAATAGAGTAAACTACCAAATAAGCACTTGAAAATAAGCTAAGCAAAGCAAAATAAGCCACCACTTTATTAAACTATATTATACTAAAACTAGCTATTATCAACTAATTATAGCTACTTCTAACCTCTAATAAGCGGTTTAAGATTTTATGCTAACTGATTCTAACTTAAATCGACTCTTAACCCCTATGTTTGAGCTTATCCACAGTGTTTATCAATAAGCTAATGTGAAAACTAAAACTATGGTTCTCAAGACCACCAACCAAAAAGTAATAGTTCCAAATTTCAGATTAAGATAAGCTATATTGAGTCACATCGCAAGGGCTACAAGAATGGCCCGACTGATCACAATCAGCTTATGTGATAAGGAAACGAGGCAAAACAAAAACAAGAAGAGTCGCTTTAAGTGCTTATAACTATCTCTAAAATTCCACAAAATTCAATACAAGAAACTAGACCAAATTGAAGTTTTTAAGTCCAAATTCCACTTGATTTGAACCGAATTGAGTTTATGAGAAATTCACAAAGTTTTGAGAAAACTGCTTTAGTAATTTTGACTTTTATGACAGTAACCTAAAAGTTGACTAAAATGAGATTTGAATTCAATTTTTGAACTAAGAATGATATATTAAGCTAAAGTGAAACTATATTAAGGTGCTCTACTGAATTCTAAACATAAATCAAGCTTTTGATATTCAAATACTTAATGATGTGAAAATTAGATCCTATTTAATATGATTTGACTTTTTGTATTATAAGGCATAGGATAATGACTGAGTTAGACTAGATCATCCTAAGCGAAACTAGTGTTGCAAATATTCACCACTAATTTACCCTCTATCTCGGGTTCAACTCTTGAACCAAACACCCTTGATTGAAACTGATAAGCAACTAGAACAACTAAATCACTCTATCAAGCTAAGCTATCACCTAATCTAAATCCAATTTACCAAAATAAACCTAAATGAAATGCTCTAAACAATCAATAACCTCATAATTGAATACTAGCAGATTATGCAGTTATCTGAGCTTAAATGGAAAAGAGATTGAGAACTAACTTGAAAGCCAGCCATTATGCAACTTTAAACAATACCAAATCTACACTAAACTAGTCTAATCCAACCCAATCCATGCTCTGCATCAACCCAATTTCATCCTCAAACCATAAGAATCCTCAAGTGCAGCTTGACTTTTGTTGGTAGTGGTAATATTTGAGAGATTCTCTAAGATTGAAAAGGAAATAAGCTCACAATAAGCTATTAGAAGCTTAGATGAGCTTATGTAACAGTAGCTAAGATTAATGAAAACTTATGAGAATAACTTAAATATTTTTTATTTTTCAATCATTTTTCGATTTTTTGTATTTTTTAGTTAAGGAAGAAATAAGTCAAACAGATTTGGATTAATGAAATAAGCTTTAGACAATAATTATAAGCATTAAGATCATAAACAACTAATTAAAACTTGAGTAATTAGAATTATATTAATAAGAAATTGAAATACAAGAGTGAATTACATAAACTGAAAATTAAAACTTAAAATTGAATACAAAATGATATTAAGCTACTGAAAATAAGAAAGAAGGTGTCTCCAATTCGTTGGTGAAGGGGTCTTTAAATACTTGAGCTTGAGCCTTGGAAACTTCTGGAATATGCAATTCTGTGTTTCTTAGAGTGGATATCAACCCTTTGATCAAATCCCACGTATCCCAAATGATATCAACCCTTGGATTAGATCATCCACGCTATTTCGACCAATGAGAGAGCAAGGATTTGGAATGTTGCACGCGGATTGATGACCTGGACATCCCCATGTGTCGGGGATGTCGAGAAAGTACATTATTACCCTTAATTGTCGTTAATTTGACCATATTGACCGAAGGGTAATTAGGTTCATGTAATTTAAGGTTTGGGTAAAAGAGGGTGAAAAATGGCGAGGTGATTTTTATATTATTTTGAGTGTGTTGACCGGGTTGTGGTTTGTTTGACTTGGGTAAAAATACGGGTCGGGTTGGGATAACGGGCAAAGGGATAACGGGTTAAGAGATCCGGGTAATAGGATGTTGGGCTAGGACAATTTTGGGCCGTGAGATGTTGGGCTTGTGTGTTTTGATTTGGACTAGGATTAGATATGTAATCCATTAGGCATTTTAGGGACCATAAGTGTACATTCTGAAAATCCAGGGACCAAAAATGTAAATCTGAAATTTTCTTTCAAGGGCCAATCTTGTCATTATGCAAATAACCAAGGCCGAATTTGTCACTTTTGAAACTTGAGGGTCATTTCTTACAAAAACTCAAAGTTCGGAAGAATCGACAATTCTTCAAACTTGATTATACCTTCCAAAAATCATCTTCAGAATAAAATCTTCAAAATGTACAATCTCGACCTTAGAAACCTCGGCCAGCCTAAGCTCTCTTAATCTCGTGCTCGGATTTACGCCCGATTGGCTCCTTTTGAGTGTTTTACATATCCTGCACAAGCAAAAAACTCAAGAAACACGCAAATGTTAGCAATAAACGGCTCTTTTCTTGGTTATTTTGGTCCGATTTGATAATGAAATTATATGTGTTTAAGCACATATCAAAATACCCCGTGACGAGACTATTGTCGTGTCCCCACGTAATGCAATCAACTCACGCTTCTAAAACCAAGGATTTCAATCTCTTTCTACTAAACCTATGAAGAAGTAGCAAAGATTCCTCAAAAGAGATCAAGAAAGCCTTAATTCTAAAAGCGCCCGTTTACCTTTTAATTCACATGTAGATATTATGATTAAGCACATTCCTGTTATGAGTGACGGTTTGTTGAACTTTCATGTCGATCAATAACTCCAACATTTTTCAATCAACACGTTAGGATCACGGAGTAGGAAACACAACACGCGAAGTGACCATACGGATAGAATACATAGTCCCTGATTTTTCACAAGTCCCCAAACTAAGCGTAAAATCGAAATCATTGTTACAAATGACTCTAGATGCTAACACTACCCATGGAAGTTACTTGTGTAATTACCTTTTTGCTCCCATTTTCCTATTTTCCTCTAGATTTTTTATTTTTGTGAGAAATGAATTTCTTCAAGTTTCTCGTTTCGATAACTTTTATTCTAATAAAGATATGAAGCTAAGTCGCTAATTAGTTATCCACCTTCCCTCGAAAACCATTGCACACAAGAATGAGGTCCACATCAAGGTCCTAATTTCACACGATTTAGGGATAATATCTTTTTATGGCGAGACAACTCATCTACGAGTCCAGACGAAGCTTTATTTAGACATCTCTTGGATCGAAGTTTGGCTTAACACTATTTCAAAGACATTTGCATTTTTTTCAATTCAGGCCCTTGGTCTTTTAAACTACTAACTCAACGGGATTACCGCTTTATCGGAAGTCTTATTATGACTTTGGATTTTCCTCTGCTTTTATAGAAGTCTAAGACAACTTTTATAGCTTTGGATTTTTAATTATAAAACATTTGGGCTTTATTTCATGTTAATTTTGTGCCAAACTCCAAACCCTACGGCTTTTATAACAATAGAAACAATAGCGACAAACTATCAAGAATCGGTTGTCTATTACACGTAACACTGCATTACCTCGATGTGTACCCAACTCTCATGGGCAAAGATTTTCTAAAGAAGACAAAGAACTAACTATCGCCAAAAACTCAACATCTCTAATTATTATTTAACAGATATGGGGTGAAACAATTTTGTGGGAACAAAAAGCCATAAGTACCTTCGATGGGTTCTAAAGAGAACCAACTACTCCACGTTTATGAGAACAATTATATGGTTCTTTTTTAGGCTTGCAAGGGTAAAACTGCTTTTCAACTTTTAGTTGTAACTCCAAGTCTATCTAAGTTATCAAGTGAGCATGCTACTGATCTAATGATATAATAACTTAATTTAAATGCAGGTGAGGAGTATGAAGTGTGCTTGAGACATGAGAATGCAGTTAGAGGGGTTATTGAAAAAAGTTGAAATCGATTTAATATCAAGCAATGGTGATTTGGTAGCAATTAAGAAGGCCATTATCTCAGGTTGTACGCAAACTCAATTAGTTTGTAAAATACATTATAACCACCATGGTGTATTAATCTTTTGGGTACTTTTCAGGATACTTCCCCCACTTGGCAATGATAAATGAGAATGGATCCTACTTATCCATCAAACATCGTGAGAGTATCTATATTCACTCCAGCTCTGGTTTAGCCAAGGTAACATTTTGGCTACAATAATTTACAATCAAACTTTGAAAAACTATAAGATGTATATGATGGTGATTTGTATTCGTTGTTGATGATTCAGTTTTTCTTGTAAAGGTGCTTCCTAATTGAGTGGTATACCATGAGATAGTCTCGACTGGTAAGCAATACATGCGACAGGTACCTACTCTTTTACTGACGATGTTGTTATTTGATACAAATTTATTTTATTATGCATGTGGATGTGGTAGTTTTGACCCATTAACTAAATAACGGGTCTTTTATATGGTATATAAGTAAAAAACTCACGCACACACGTCTTTTGCTTCTTCTGAGGTCTGAACCCACGTCTTTTGGTTGATGGACACATTTGGTACCCGCTTAGGCTATGTGTAACGCCCCGACCCGACAAGGGTAAAGGAATCACAAATAATGGTGTCATATCAAAGCAAACATAAATATCCAAAAGAAGTCTTAACATAAATCTTTGAAATAATTCAAGTCATCATGACTTTAATACATAGGTCCCAATGG
This sequence comes from Chrysanthemum makinoi, assembly GCA_910596185.1. Taxonomy (NCBI): domain Eukaryota; kingdom Viridiplantae; phylum Streptophyta; class Magnoliopsida; order Asterales; family Asteraceae; genus Chrysanthemum; species Chrysanthemum makinoi. The sequence continues at coordinate 9,468,058 of OU343218.1, read as the reverse complement.
AAAAATAAACTCCAATAGAAATAATCTGAAATAGTAAAGTCTTAAATGGCATCATAAGATCAAAGCTAAATGTCTCTAAGGTAAGTCCACTCATGCACTCATCCCAAAGCAAAACCCAGCTCCATTGCTTAGATACCGCCAGGAAGAAAAGAAATGCCTCCGAGCTTCAAAAGCTCGAATGAGCAGATATAAAAGCAAAGCAAATACGAAAGCGATATCGAATACAAAATATAGTGAACGCGAAAGATAGCAAAACCATAATCATTTTCTGAGTATAAATCGAATTATCGAATAAAGTTTATAGTTAACTACCACGGCCCGAAACATATATCGAGATCATAATCATATATTCACATAAGGCAACATTTGTAGGGGAGACCTACCAGAGTTATGAAGGGCGTGCATGCACGCAAAGATCAATCATCGGATAGACAGATAACATATAACGATAACGTGATAACAGATAATGATCTAGGATGCATCCATACGCCTACGATGCAGATATTGGCCATAACATATAATTGAGCTCATAACAGATAACGAGATAGGGACGTGGCGTAACATCACTCTATCTTGCCCTAGAGTCATGTCGTGAGGTGCATCAGTGACACGGACATGGAACCCCATGACTAGTGAAATATTTGGCTCGGTGTCAACTATCTTAGGTCAAATCGAGAATGTCAAAACTGACAGATCATACTTTAATCATAAGCTTAATCATATTTTCAAAATCGGATGTTTCATAATTAAATCGAAGTTTCAAATAAGCAATGCTCAAACAAAGCGTAATGGGGTTCATAGCAAAGTCTTAGGAAACCCTAATATAAAAGCTAACGAAAAGAAAACGTTATAAGAAACCTTTACTGAAAAGGTCAGAATATCTGTACCTTATTCCAAAGCGAATGACCAAAAAGCAAAAATACGAAAAGTAAAGGATCACTCCTTCTTCACAGAACCTATACACATTAAATACCACGTATTACTTTTAAGTCTGATGAATTAGGTTTACTCATTTTAATAAGTTCCATTTTAAATATTAAAGTAACATATTAATAGATTAAGGTTTAATATTTAATATAACATGTTTACGTATTTTACACGTTCATAGTCTTCCTAACTTGATTAATACAAAATTATATAACCCTCTTATATAACCTTCTAGTTATTAACTTATACGCATCTTATTATGTGATGAATGTTATAATCATGTGATGAATGTTATCGTCTAGTGAAGGTTTTATGTGTTAAAGATTTATCCTATTATGTGCATGTACCATTCAACAACATACCAGTTTAGTTTATGATTTTATGAGACCAATTAGTTATCATTTTATGTGACTCTATTATAACTTCTATATGACCATTTATTAGTGAACATACGCAAGAAAAAGAAATCCAAACCAGTTCACACTAGTATGCAAGAGGGTCCAACAATCGATATATTAAGTCTACATGATTGGTCGAATGGAATAGCTATTTAGATATTTGCATGAGACTGGTTTATTATGATAGAACATATGTACATTACTTGTTTCCAACATTGGTACCCTCGACAGTAATCAAAAGACATCAGTTAATTACATCTATGTGGTCGAACATATTTTATCAAAAGTTATATGTCCCCTTCTCCATTCGACAAGTACAAGATCAAAACCTTTGTTACTTCATTAATTACTGTTATGATTTCATGTGATGCATGTTTAAATAGTATGATAACAAAACGCATTGCTGGACATAGCCATGATCAGATTTAGAAAACCAAACCAGGTTCAAAATCAATTCAGGTTACATGTTTATGTATAAAAGAGACATGCGTAAGGTAGGACAAGTCACGACTAGAATTCCAAACTCACAACAGATTCGTAAGGTGCATGTGTCGACATATATATAGGTTTGTTTCATGGTTTTGTGTAGTACTTATATTAGGTTATAAAGACTTAGGTTTAGCACCAAATTTTAACATGAATTCATAAGCAAGACATGCGTGTGAAGGTCATCAAACCCACGTCCAGAAAACAGAAAAAAAAAACAAGGAGGAAACGAGTCGTAGTGGTACCTTGCTGCAACGAGAAGAAGACAACAAGAAAACAGAACACGAACACAAACACTTTTTCTGTTGCTTTAGTCGACTGGAGAAGAAGAACACAAGGATGCCGTAACTTTTTGGAACTAGGGTTTCAAATTGATGTTTTGTGTTTGTATATATATGTGTAGGTACCGATCGGTTCTATGGGTTTGGGATGGGCTTGATGTGGCTCTCGGCTTAAACCCAAACCGAACAAAATAACATGGCCCAAGTTGGCTCACTTGGACTCTCGGCTCAAACAAAAGTGGCCCAAAATGGTTTATGCACATGACGTTTATCTTTGTCGTACAAATGACGATTTCTTAATATACTCGTTAGGTTTTTAATTGTTCATAAGTTAGATTTTAAATTTCGTTAAATGAACATTAATGTATTTTATGTATTTTATAAATTTTGATCTCAAGGGTATTTTAGTCTTTATTCTATGTTTTAGATTTTCAGGTTTTACAACTCTTCCCCTCTAAAAGAAGAATTTTCGTCCTCGAAAATTGAAATGAACGAAATGAAACGAAACAGAAATGGAACGGAAACATACCAAACTATGCAAAGAAATGAGGATAACTAGCTCGCATCGACTCTTCGGTTTCCCAGGTAGCTTCACGCTCCGGGTGATTTCTCCAAAGAATCTTTACGAACGGAATGACTTTATTTCTCATGACTCTTTCTTGCCTTTCTAAAATAGCTTCCGGTTCTTTAGATAAAGACATATCGGATTGAATTTGATCAAACGGATAAGAAGCAGCGTGTAACGGATGATAGTTGTATCCCCTTAGGAGATACATGGAAAGCGTCATGAACATGCGATAACTGAGGCGGAAGTGCTAACCGATAAGAAACTTCTCCTATACGCTCAAGAATTTCAAACGGACCGATGAATCGAGGACTGAGTTTGCCCTTGATTCCAAAACGTTTCACACCTCTAAACGGCGAAACTTTCAAAAATACCGCGATCTCCAACCCGAAACTCTAAATCACGACGATGCTTGTCGGCATAACTTTTCGGCGAGACCTAGCCTCCTTCAGCTTTTCTCTAGCAACAACTACTTTCTCATTAGTGATCTCAATCATTTCCGGACTTTCAATTAAGCGTTCACCTACTTCATCCCAACAAGTAGGTGCTCTACATTTTCTCCCATACGAAGTTCAAGCGGTCTTTGCCTTAATGCTAGCATGCCAACTGTTGTTGTATGCAAACTCTACTAGACACAAATATTCATCCCAGTTGCCCGTCCATTCCAAAGCACAAGCCCTTAGCATGTCCTCTAAGGTGAATAGTCCTTTTCGACGACCATCCGTTTGAGGATGAAATGTTGTACTAAAATTAAGTGGAGTACCCCAAGCTTTTTGCAAACCTTTCCGAAGCGGGAAGTAAAACACGGATCTCTGTCGGACACAATAGATGCCGGAGTACCATAAAGCCTAACGATCTCTTGCTGAAAAATTTCCGCCAATCTACCAATACCATAATCCTTTCTAATTGGTAAGAAATGAGCGGATTTGGTTAGTCGATCAACAACTACCCAAATCGCATCATGCTTCTTCCGAGTAAGAGGTAGCCGAGTCACAAAATCCATAGATATCTTATCCCACTTCCATGTTGGAATATCCAATAGTCTAATGTCCACTAGCCCTTTGGTGCTCAATCTTAACCTGTACGACAAACCATACACTTCGACACAAACGCCGCCACATCTTGCTTCATGCCATTCCACCGAAGTCTTGCTTCAAATCCGTATACATCTTGGTAGAACCAGGATGGATAGTGAAAGGAGAACTATGAGCTTATCATAACTTTCTGCGAAGTACCGGATCATTAGGAACACAAAGCCTATCTTCATACCATACAATTCCGTCATCATCAACCTTAAACTCCGTCTGCTTACCTTCTTCAACATTTTGCGCCACGCCCACTCCACCATCATCTTTCGAGCTTCTTTAATTTGCAGTCTAAGGTTCGACTCCACCTTCATACTAGCCCAGTATCCATCAAAACCTCGCACGCACAACTCAACATCCAAACGTTCTAAGTCACGAAGAATCCTAGGTTCAATCTCAATACTTGCAAGAATGCCGATTTCGGCTAAGTCGTCAAGAACTACATTAGCCTTACCGGATGGTACCGAATGTTGGTGTCATAATCCTTAAAGAGTTCTAACCATCTTCTTTGTCTCATGTTAAGCTCCTTCTGAGTGAAAATATACTTGAAACTCTTATGGTCAGTGAATATATCACACGTCTCTCCATACAAGTAATGCCTCCAGATCTTCAACGCGGACACCACAAGTAGCTAACTCAAGGTCATGAGTTGGGTAATTCTCCTCATAAGGTTTCAGCTGTCTTGAAGCGTAAGCTATCACCTTTCCATGTTGCATCAAAACACAGCCCAATCCTTTCTTAGATGCATCAGTGTAAATCTGGAATCCTCCAGAACCGGATGGAAGAGTCAAAATAGGAGCGGACACCAATCTCCGTTTCAACTCTTCAAAACTCTCTTCTCGTTCATCTGTCCATACAAACTTTTCACCTTTTCTCATCAGTTGGGTTAGGGGCAAAGCTAAACGAGAGAAACCTTCAACAAAACGTCGGTAGTAACCAAAGAAGTCCTAGAAAACTCCTAACCTCATCCATGTAGGTCTTGGCCACTTAGTGATAGCCTCAACCTTAGACGGATCCATGGTGATACCATCAACAGATACAATATGACCAAGGAAAGCGACTTGTTTTAACCAGAACTCACACTTCAAAAATTTGGCGTACAACTTCTTCTTCCTCAAAATCTCCAAAACTATCCGGAGATGTTGTTCATGCTCTTCTTCAGACTTGGAGTAAACCAAAATGTCGTCGATGAAAACGATAAAAAACTTATCGAGGAACTCATGGAAAACACGATTCATTAAGTCCATAAACAAAGAAGCGATTTGTCAAACCAAAAGGCATAACGAGGGAATTCGTAGGTGGCCGTATTCGCACGAAAACGCGGTCTTAGGGACATCTTGCTCCCTCACACGTAGCTGGTGATAACTAGATCTCAGATCAATCTTAGAAAAGGACTTCGCTCCTTGTAGTTGATCAAACAAATCATCAATACGCGGAAGAGGATAACGGTTTCGAATGGTAATACGGTTGAGTTCACGGTAGTCGATACATAGACGCATGCTCCCATCCTTCTTCTTCACAAACAAAACAGGTGCACCCCATGGAGAAACACCGGGTCGAATAAATCCATTTTCTATCATCTCTTGCAAATGTTCCTTTAACTCCTTCAATTCTACAGCCATACGATCACGGAGCCTTGAAATCGTTCAAAGACTGGGAATTAACTCAATGCTAAACTCAACTTCTAGCCGGGGAAGACCGGAAGTTCATGGAAAAACATCGGTGAATTCACAAACAACAGAAAGATTCTCAATGTTAGGACTCTCCAAAGATGTGTCCATTGAGGCCAGAAAACCTTGGCCCCATGAGCAATCATGGTCCGTGCCTTCATAGCGAGAAATAAATTTAAAGATTTGAGGGTTGAGAACCATAATAAGCGAATTGGTGTTTTATGTCTCCAAGATCACCGTCCTAGCATAGCGATCGATGGAAGCTCTATGATAAGCCAACCAATCCATGCCTAGAATGATATCAAAGTCGACCATATCGAGAGGATACATATTTGCGAGTATTAATACGATCATCAAAACAAAGAGGGCACTTAACGTATAATTGATCAATGATCACATGGTTTTTCATAGGCGTAGAAATCGATAAGTGGTTTGTTAGTGGTTTGGGGGTCATATTAAGTTTCTTAGCAAATGTGACAGATATAATGGAGTGTGTGGCACCGGTATCAAATAAAGCGAAGATAAAATCACCAATGTAAAGAGTGCCCGTAATTGTACACAGTGCGCTCGCTGATTCAGTAGTATACATGCATAGCGTCCGAAAGAGTAGGTGGCTGCTTGATGTAGTTTCCAGGAATCGCCGGGTTCCTCTTAGGGCAATCCTTGATCTTGTGAGTAGTGGAACCACAAGAGAAACATCCACCGGTGGCCTTGAAACCCGCCCGGATGAGCCTTTCCACAAGTAGTACTGAGAGAGGTGGGGAGGCAAAACCTCGACGTCGCTGGCGACGAGAAGATCACGAAATACGACCACGATATGATCCTCGAGTGACCGATCCTTGTTGTAACGCCGGTTATTGTTACCTTGATTCGGCGATCATTTCCATTTCTACCGCTGACTCTGTTATCGACTCCTGCCTCCCGAAGCCTAGAGTCCATTCCTTCTGGCTCGACCCCGATCATAACTCCTATCCACGACCCCTCGAATCGTAACTCCTACCGGCATTTCCCTTATAATCACTACTTGAGTCCTACCTTGAACCCGATCACCATCGCTTCGCTTGTTGGAACCCGAAACCTCATGAAAGATCTCAATGTTACGGCTGCGTCATTGCGGCGACACATCCTCATACTCAATATTCACGGTTGATCGGTCCAACACCCACTTTTCGGTCCCGGCACTTGAAGTGCTTAGCTTGGCGCTACCATCTCCAAAGAATCGTTCCCACAAAACTAACCAACCTCATAAACCTGCCCATGTACTCATTGGAGTTCTCATGATCAAACTGGTAAATCGCCTGATAGTCTCTCTCATACCTTTCTTTGCCAAAGATCAAGGAAGTATGCGGTTATAGAAGATAGTCCGAAACTCAGCCTAAGTACAAGAAATAGCAAAGGCATCTCCTCCTCTTTACCTGTTTGAGTACCTTCCACGAATTCAAAGCATCACCTTCCAACTTAAATGTAGCCAAACGGGTCTTAAACTCGTCTCCACAACCCAATACTTCAAACAACTTCTCAATATGAGTGATCCGGTCCTCCGGGCTCGATGGGAGTAGCAGCAAAGGTGCTAAAGAAAGAGGCTTGAGCTTCGCCGAGCCAAGTATGAATGCCGACGGGTTGATTTCCTCCACCACTAAGTACCAATGCGGTTCGCGAATGTTGTTGATCACTGTGTCATCATCTCGTGTGTGTAATACCAGGAAAAGAGTGTTGAGAGCATTGGCAATCGCAGCATTCAAGTTAGGAGCATCATCGTCTCCATCCAAGTTACCGTTACGGTGATTTAGTTTGAACCATCCGAGCGATATTCAAGCGATTAGCAAAATGAACAAAGGTGAGATCTGAAATGGAAGTACACAGAAGGAATCCTAAAGTCTACCCAATCCTCACAGGTCATAGCCTAAGCTCTAAGGGTCTCAAAACCTGCTCTACGATACCATAAATTGTAACGCCCCGACCCGACAAGGGTAAAGGAATCACAAATAATGGTGTCATATCAAAGCAAACATAAATATCCAAAAGAAGTCTTAACATAAATGCTGAAATAATTCAAGTCATCATGACTTTAATACATAGGTCCTAATGGAAAAATAAACTCCAATAGAAATAATCTGAAATAGTAAAGTCTTAAATGGCATCATAAGATCAAAGCTAAATGTATCTAAGGTAAGTCCACTCATGCACTCATCCCAAAGCAAAACCCAGCTCCATTGCTTAGATACATGCCGCGGAAGAAAAGAAATGCGTGAGCTTCAAAGCTCAGTGAGAGATATAAAAAGCAAAGCAAATACTCTAAACGATATCAATACAAAATATAGTGAACAAAAGATAGCAAAACCATAATCATTTTCAGAGTATAAATCAGAATTATTGAATAAAGTTTATAGTTAACTACCACGAGCCCAGAAACATATATCAGATCATAATCATATTCGCTTGGTAAAACTTCATTTCAATACTACTTCATAGGTTTTGTGAGGGTAATGATATAAGTGATGAAGAACAAAGGGTATAATGGGTAATTTAGAGTTAGATAATAGTCATCATGTATTTTAGGGTATTATTTTATACATAAGATAGATATCTATACATATCACATGCCACATGTATAATGCTTACTAGGCATTTTAATGATGACATGGCCTCTGATGAGGTGGAAATGCCACATGGCACTACATCGGTTATATTAAAAAAATTGTCCCTTGGAAGGTTGAACACCGGTCTTGAAGTTCACATATGAGCCTCAAGGTGGATCAATCTATAATTTGTACTACAAATCTTTATCCCTAATTGGTATTCATTCCAAACTATGTCCATCCTCCATCTTATCAAAGAACCATATAACAGAAACCCTACTAAATCATATCTTTGATTAATTTCTTCAATGTCAAACAATATCTCATCTGTTATTTCCTGGCATTTCCAAATTCAAATCCCCAAAAGCAGCGATAATTTAATTCAAAACAAATTGACCTAATCTATACCATTTTAAATCTAATTTTTTTGTGTGATTCTTTGATATTCAAAAGAATCGAAAAGGTTACTTTGTCAATTCTTTCAATCGACTATATAATCAACTCAAAAGTACTCTCCTGCTTCATAATCATCTTTGGAGGTAATCTTTTATTCAATGTGTTCGGATTGAATCGAATTAGGTTACTTCGTCAATTTTGATGTTGATATTTTAGGGATTAATTTTGTTTGCAATTATGAATTTTATTTATTGATTTTAATTATTGATTTAGGGCTTCTGAATCATCTTCTTCCTTGGTTTTACAATACTGAATTATGATTACACATCGCAACAAGAGGAGGTAATTAGGGTTTTAATTCAAATTATGATTGGTTATGTAACATTTGCGTTTGGAGAAACGGTTAGAAACATTCTAAATAAAACCATCCCTTATTTTGGAGAATGTTTATGTTGACATCATGGTTCGGTTTCAGGTTATTGGTCGCATTCTAAGGATTCGACAAATTCTCACCAACTTAATCAGGTGTGAATACTAACATTGTTTAACTGTTTAGTTTATAATTTTGCATTTAAACCTTTGAAAGTGGCTATTTATTACCAAATATGATGTTACCAATTTCCATTGACTACTTTAAATGTACTATTTGGGAACTATGCTGTTTTTCCTCTTGTAAAATCACTTTAACTTGTTTAGTAGATATATGAACCTTTCTTTAGCTTCCATGTCTAAAAATACATGCTCGTATTTTCGGGTTGGGTTTTACGGGACTGGTGTTGGTTCTGTCTATCATGGTCTTATGTCTATGTTTGAGGGCATGCTTAGATGAAGAGAGAGGTGGATGTTTGTTTAATGCAGAAGTGGATTGATAAAGATGTTGAGCTGCCCTTGACCATTTGAAGAACTATATCTAGATTGAAGCAGATAAAGAAGCCCATGGCAGAGAGGCACATTGTTAGATCACATAATCATATTTGTTGGTTGTATTGACAAGAAATTTTATGAGAACAATTATATGGTTCTTTTTTAGGCTTGCAAGTGTAAAACTACTTTTCAACTTTTGGTTGTAACTCCAAGTCTATCTAATTTATCAAGTGAGCATGCTACTGATCTAATAATATAATAACTTAATTTAAATGCAAGTGAGGAGTATGAAGTGTGCTTGAGACATGAGAATGCAGTTATAGGGGCTATTGAAAAAAGTTGAAATCGATTTAATATCAAGCAATGGTGATTTGGTAGCAATTAAGAAGGCCATTATCTCAGGTTGTGCGCAAACTCAATTAGTTTGTAAAATACATTATAACCACCATGGTGTATTAATCTTTTGGGTATTTTTCAGGATACTTCCCCCACTTGGCAATGATAAATGAGAATGGATCCTACTTATCCATCAAACATCGTGAGAGTATCTATATTCACTCGGTTTAGCCAAGGTAACATTTTGGCTACAATAATTTACAATCAAACTTTGAAAAACTATAAGATGTATATGATGGTGATTTGTATTGGTTGTTGATGATTCGGTTTTTCTTGTTAAGGTGCTTCCTAATTGAGTGGTATACCATGAGATAGTCTCGACTGGTAAGCAATACATGCGACAGGTACCTACTCTTTTACTGACGATGTTGTTATTTGATACAAATTTATTTTATTATGCATGTGGATGTGGTAGTTTTGACCCATTAACTAAATAATGGGTCTTTTATATGGTATATAAGTAAAAAACTCACGCACACACGTCTTTTGCTTCTTCTGAGGTCTGAACCCACGTCTTTTGGTTGATGGACACATTTGGTACCCGCTTAGGCTATGTGTAACGCCCCGACCCGACAAGGGTAAAGGAATCACAAATAATGGTGTCATATCAAAGCAAACATAAATATCAAAAAGAAGTCTTAACATAAATGTTTGAAATAATTCAAGTCATCATGACTTTAATACATAGGTCCCAATGGAAAAATAAACTCCAATAGAAATAATCTGAAATAGTAAAGTCTTAAATGGCATCATAAGATCAAAGCTAAATGTCTCTAAGGTAAGTCCACTCATGCACTCATCCCAAAGAAAACTCCAGCTGGCTCATTGCTTAGATACCGTAGGAAGAAAGAATCGACGGGCTGAGCTCAAAAAGCTCAAATCGGTGAGCGGATATAAAAAGCAAAGAAAATCACAACGATATCGAATACAAAATATAGTGAACGAAGGTATAGCAAAACCATAATCATTTTCAGAGTATAAATTAGAATTATCGAATAAAGTTTATAGTTAACTACCACGAGCCGTAAACATATATGGATCATAATCATATTCACAAAAGGCAACATTTGTAGGGGAGACCTACCAGAGTTATGAAGGACGTGCATTTGGCATGCATCATCAATCATCGATAACAGATAACATATAACAGATAACAGGATAACAGATCTAGGATGCATCCATACGCCCCGCATACAGATATTGGCCATAACATATAATTCGAGCTCATAACGGATACATGAGATAAGGGCGTGCTTGAACATCACTCTATGCCCTAGAGTCATGTCAGAGGTGCATCAACGTACGGACATGGAACCCCCATGACTAGTTAAATATTTGGCTCGGGTGTCAAACTATCTTAGGTCAAATCAGTAATGTCAAGCGGCCACGAGATCATACTTTAATCATAAGCTTAATCATATTTTCAAAATCGATGTTTCATAATTGAAATCGAAGTTTCAAATAAGCAATTTCGGAACTCAAACAAAACAGAATGGGGTTCATAGCAAAGGCTTAGGAAACCCTAATATAAAAGCTAACTGAAAAAGAAAAGCGTTATAAGAAACCTTTTCTGAAAAGGTCAGAATATCTGTACCTTATTCCAAAGCGAATGACCAAAAAGCAAAAATACGGAAAGTAAAGGATCACTCCTTCTTCACAGAACCTATACACATTAAATACCACGTATTACTTTTAAGTCTGATGAATTAGGTTTACTCATTTTAATAAGTTCCATTTTAAATATTAAAGTAACATATTAATAGATTAAGGTTTAATATTTAATATAACATGTTTACGTATTTTACACGTTCATAGTCTTCCTAACTTGATTAATACAAAATTATATAACCCTCTTATATAACCTTCTAGTTATTAACTTATACGCATCTTATTATGTGATGAATGTTATAATCATGTGATGAATGTTATCGTCTAGTGAAGGTTTTATGTGTTAAAGATTTATCCTATTATGTGCATGTACCATTCAACAACATACCAGTTTAGTTTATGATTTTATGAGACCAATTAGTTATCATTTTATGTGACTCTATTATAACTTCTATATGACCATTTATTAGTGAACATGCACGCAAGAAAAGAAATCCAAAACCAGTTCACACTAGTATGCAAGAGGGGTCCAACAATTCGATATATTAAGTCTACATGATTGGTCGAATGGAATAGCTATTTAGATATTTGCATGAGACTGGTTTATTATGATAGAACATATGTACATTACTTGTTTCCAACATTGGTACCCTCGACAGTAATCAAAAGACATCAGTTAATTACATCTATGTGGTCGAACATATTTTTTCAAAAGTTATATGTCCCCTTCTCCATTCGACAAGTACAAGATCAAAACCTTTGTTACTTCATTAATTACTGTTATGATTTCATGTGATGCACGTTTAAATAGTATGATAACAAAACGCATTGCTGGACATAGCCATGATCAGATTCAGAAAACCAAACCAGGTTCAAAATCAATTCAGGTTACATGTTTATGTATAAAAGGGACATGCGTAAGGTAGGACAAGTCACGACTAGAATTCCAAACTCACAACAGATTCGTAAGGTGCATGTGTCGACATATATATAGGTTTTTTCATGGTTTTGTGTAGTACTTATATTAGGTTATAAAGACTTAGGTTTAGCACCAGATTTTAACATGAATTCATAAGCAAGACATGCGTGTGAAGGTCATCAAACCCACGTCCAGAAAACAGAAAAAAAAAACAAGGAGGAAACGAGTCGTAGTGGTACCTTGCTGCAACGAGAAGAAGACAACAAGAAAACAACACCGAACACAAACACTTTTCTCGTTGCTTTTAGTCGATCATTGGAGAAGAAGAACACAAGGATGCCGTAACTTTTGGAACTAGGGTTTCAAATTGATGTTTTGTGTTTGTATATATATGTGTAGGTACCGATCGGTTCTATGGGTTTGGGATGGGCTTGATGTGGCTCTCGCTTAAAACCCAAACCGTAACAAAAACATGGCCCAAGTTGGCTCACTTGGACTCTCGCTCAAACAAAAGCGCCCAAAATGGTTTATGCACATGACGCTTATCTTTGTCGTACAAATGACGATTTCTTAATATACTCGTTAGGTTTTTAATTGTTCAAAAGTTAGATTTTAAATTTCGTTAAATGAACATTAATGTATTTTACGTATTTTATAAATTTTGATCTCAAGGGTATTTTAGTGTTTATACTATGTTTTAGATTTTCAGGTTTTACACTATGCATATCAGTTAAACTAGGTGAATGATATATTTATGTTACTGATAAGAAAGCATCAGTGGATAAACAATATATAATTTTTGTTTGTTTGTTAAAACATGATTTACTAGACAATAAATAACAAGCAAATTTCAAGAAGTCCTTTATTTAATTTTTTTTTCATTTAAGATATGAGTTTACAATAGGTAAAAAGGCAAAGAGGAATTGGAGCTTTCGTATCACATGGAAGCATTGTGAAGAATGTTTTTCTCTAACGCATTCGTTTGGTGAATCCTCTTGCAAGGGTTCTCGTGAAGCATGAGTCGACTTCAGCCGCTCGTATGGAAGAGCATGTCTTTGAAAGAGCTAAAATTTCAGACATTTTAAAAGGCAAGGGGAAAAGTGCTGACGGCTCTTGGCTTTGGTGCACAACCGAGGATTCCGTGTATGATGCCATCAAATTAGTAGCTAATATAATTAAAAGTATGTGTTTAAGATCGATACAATGACTAAACATGTACATATATTGCAGATGACACAACACAATGTTGGAGCGTTGGTGGTGGTGAAACCAGGAGAGAAGAAGTCCATTGTTGGAATTATCACAGAAAGAGGTGATTAATTGATTAATCAAATTTACATGATGGTGATTTTGATAATGATAATTGGACATGATTGTTTGGCTAATAATATGTAACATATTTTTTCCTCTTCAGATTATTTTAGAAAAATCATAGTTCAAGGAAGATCATCCAAGTAAACTAAGGTGATCATGACTAAATAGGTATAATTATAATCTTACAACCTCCACAAATGACCATGTTTTCATGGGTCGTGTGTACGTCTATCATTTTTGAGATTTGATGCAATTTTTTTGTCACAGAACAAGTATCACAGTCACTCCAGAAACTAAAGTCATGAAAGCAATGCAGTTAATGACAGGTATATCATATACCAAACACAGATAGTTATATGACTTTATTTGAGCGTTTCCTTATATAACCTCTAATAGTTGCAAAATGCAAGTATAAGCTGTAATGGTGATGACCAAATGAGTAATTCCAACTTTGAAAGATGCCATAAAATGTAACTCTCGCAACTTTAATGGGACAAACAGACGAAGCACTAATCTTTATGAATATATTTTCCCGGTTTTCTATTTGGACTTCTTGAGGAATCATTTTTTATCCCCATGAACATTGCAACTTCAACAAGATAAATTGTCTTATTGAAAAATTCAACAATTAGTCAAATGTTTTTTTAGCATCCTCTAATAGTGACAAAATAAGATAAGCTGTAAAAATAACTGTAGATCATGTAGTTGTCTTAGACTCGACAATTTATGTTATACATCATGCGTTTTCATTTTTTTTCATTCAAAAAGGTTATGATCTCAGATCGTCAGTATAAGGAGATTTATAATTTTTATCTGGTCTTATTAATGTTTTCTACATATAGATCGCAGCCGGTTAACACTTTCGAGTGGGGAAGTAGTTAAGTTATCTCTGTCAGTTTCTACATTATGTACCAAACAGCCCGGCTGCACCTCTAAACTCGGTACCAAACAACCCTGTCTGCGCTCTAAAGTCGGTAAAACCGCCTCTTGCTAACTGACACTAAACTCAATACCAAACAGTCCCTTGCGCAACATTGAAACTCAAGCACCAAGCATTTTTGCCGCAATAAAGAAGTCATCACTATAATCAGTACCAAACACGCTTAAAATCTACTGTTATTAAGATAAAAGTTGTCAAATTTATGCATAAATTATGAAACATGTTAATAAGGTTAATTTTCCGCTCCATTTTACGATTGGGAAACAGTTGCTACTAATTTACATGAGTTTCAAGATGTTTATGTAAGTGCTATTAATTTATTTTTTACACCTGAAATAGCTACACTAAAAAATATTTCAGAAACAAAAACCTGAAAAGCTAAAATAAAAAAATTACTATCATCACATTTTTTAGTGATCTCCAGGAGAAGCTATTTTCAATCATAAAAAAAAGAAGATCCATTCGAGCAGAAACTAAAAAATGACATGGTTCTGGAGATCGAGAATGACTAAAAGGTAATTGACTTGCATACTTGCTATACTCATATAAAGTTAAGCATCATCTTAGTGGTGTTTGGATGTCTGTCATCAAAAAGACTGTGAATTCAAATAAGGCCATTTGCATACAATAACACTGTGGCATTTATTTTGTCCAGTTTTAATCCTACTATTTTTGTGTACATTTGATTGAGCAAGTAATTAGAAGATTTTATTGGAGGGTGTTTTGATTGCTTATTTTTAGCTTAGCTACTTGGCTTATTATTGAGTGTGCATTGTGTTTTTGGTTGTGCCTTTTTCACTGGTGGCATTGTGTCTTATCTAAACATGCAGGTGTTCAATAAGATAGTTTATGAATTTGATAATTTTCTTTATCCTATTATGTGGTGTAAATAAGGTTCAATTGACACTATCGTAAGTTGTGTGTTTTTATATGTAAATAGCTGCAATTATTACTTTGAGACTGCTGTTAATGGCTATAATGGGTCTACTATTCCCAGTTTACTTCACTTTACACACAGAAGTCCATTTCGAGAAGTCAAAATTGGCACTTTCAAGATTTAGTAACTCTATAATGTTGGTGGCATACACAAAGTATCTGTTCTTTCAGCTCAATAACCATTCTAATCTTTTACGATTCACTCGATGAGGTATGTAGCTCATTGAATAAAGGTCACATACTTGCTCCAGAGTAATTTCTCATTTTCTTAGCTATTTTAGTGACATGATTGGTATTGTATCTTTAACTTTTGTTGGGACTATCTTAGTATATAATTTAGGATACTCCCTATATAGGTTATATGTGGTCACCACTATAAAATTTTTCTGGATCTTGCAGTAAATGTCTTTATTTAAGTATTCCTTTGAGTTTGTAACTTTCTGTAGGGCAGCCTTTGTCTTTTTTGTTAGGGCTGGCATTTTATGCAGGACATATAAAATATATGTGCACTTCATTTATACACATTTCTAATGTCTGTATTAAATTCAGTGGGCGCAAAATTTCAAATAAACCTACTTGATCTGAATTTAGTCTCGACACAACATGAAATGTATAGGAAAGATATGCACAAGCTTATCAACAAATATAAACAGATATGTCATCAATCAGGGGTATTACTATTATATATTTGATTGCTCTTTTAGGAAATTTTATTGCTAATAAACTGATTATGTTTAGGATCCTGAATTTACTAACTATATAGGTTTATACAGTAATAGGTGTATTTGATGTTAACTAATAACGTAATTATTTCACAGTTTCACATGAACCATTGTTGCATCTCTCTAATATGTTGAATATGCAGTTACATAATTTAGTAGATGAACATATTCTGTTCTTGGACTTAAAATATGTTAATTAATTGACACATGTATTTGTTAATGGTTAAAAATGTCTCCCTTTAAGTTATGCGCGGTAGTTTATTAGTTGACTTTGCAATCAAAGTAATCTCTAATTAGATTCAATAACACCCACTCCCTCCAAATGCAGGAACCTTGGGAGCATCGGGACAAATCACGTGCTTGGTTAAGGTTCGATTACGGGAAAGAAGTCAGGAGTTCTATAGTCAGACAAGAAATATGAGATCAAATTGCATTTCGTTCCAAGATCCGGGAAATACCATCAGGAGTGGAAAGCACGAGCCGAAAATGTGTAGCATCATTTAACTAGACTTGCAGTGGGATTTGTCGTTTTGTAGACATGATTAAGGAAGTCCATACACAATGTGTACTTCCTGATAACGTTGTTTGGTCGATGTACATAAATTACATAAGTTACATGATCACTATTCTTCTTTTTATATAAATTACATAAACACTTTCCATTTTGTTTCCAATTTTTTTGTATAAGCTATTTGTCGTTATTCACTATTTATTTACGTCTAATTAAACTTCGTTAAATAATATTATGAAGCTAGCCTTCGGGCGGGCTATGAAGCTAGTTTGGATATATATGCAATATTTAATGTATTGAAAGGATATATATGTAATTATTAGTTTAAGTAGGATATATATGCAATTATTGATCTTTGAAGAGATATATATGCAATTGCCCCTTTTTTTAAATGTTCATGCCAATTTAAGAAATAAATTAAAAATTAAGCTTAGTTTTTTTAATGGCATAAATTTTATAAACAAAAGACTAGCAAGATGCTAGAGCTTAAGATACCAGTTACATGAGATTGTTAGAAGTGAGATCAATGTTTCTAATATTCATGATGATGGTTCAAGTAATTATGCAATATAACCTGAAGTGCCTTGTGGGTAATTAGGCATGTGAACATGGTTCAAAACCGCCTTCTTAAACGGTCACTTAGATGAGGACATCTATATGGCGCAACCTGAGGGGTTTGTGAATCCAAAGTTTCCAAACCGTGTATGAAAACTTCAAAGATCCATTTTATGGATTGAAGCAAGCATCAAGGCAATTGAATAAGAGATTTGATGAGGAGGTCAAGAAATTTGGTTTCACTCAAAATCTTGATGAGCCATGTATATATTACAAAGCTAGTGAAAGTAATGTTACTTTCCTTATCCTATATGTCGATGACATACTGATCATGGGAAAATACATTCCAAGTTTACAAGATGTAAAGTCTTATCTTGGAAAGTGCTTTTCTATGAAGGATTTGGGGGAAGCAACATATATTCTGGGAATCAAGATCTATAGAGATAGATCAAGGCGGTTGATTGGATTAAGTCAAAGCACTTACATCGATAAAATATTGAAGAGATTCAATATGCAAAATTCTAAGAAGGGATATTTGCCGATGCAAGCTGAACATGGCTTAAGTAGTGAACTATGCGCGTCAACACCTGCTGAGGTGGCAAACATGAAGAAGGTTCCTTATGCTTCGGCTGTAGGATCTATCATGTATGCGGTAAGATGTACAAGGCCTGATGTGGCGTTTCCACCAAATATCACCAGTCGATATCAACATAATCCAGGTGAGAAGCACTGTCATGCTGTTAAGAACATTCTTAAGTATCTAAGGGCTACTAAAGAAATGTTTCTATTGTATGGTGGGAATCTAGATGCAGAACTTGAATTTACAGGATTTTGCGATGTGTCTTTCCAAACTGATAAAGATGACAAGAAGTCTCAGACGTGATATGTCTTTGTCGTTAATGGAGGAGCAGTAGACTGGAAGAGCAAGAAGCAAAGTACGAGTGAAATTTCTATTACAGAAGCTGATTACATAGCTGCGATGGAAGCTGTTTGGATTAGGAAATTCATTTTGGGACTTGGAGTTATGCCCTCAATCAAATTACCTATAAATGTGTATTGTGACAATTTTGTTGCAATAATATTTGCCAATGAGCCTAGAGTCATGAAGGGCACCAGAAATTTTCCTCGGCAATATCACTATGTTCGAGAACAAATCGACATAGGAGAGATCAATCTACTCAAAGTTCACACAGATGACAATCTAGTTGATCCCTTCACGGAGCCTTTAACAAAGGAAAAGCTTACTCACCATGCTGATGGGATAGGACTTCGTTTAGCTAGTAGTTTCATACAAATTTGTGATTAGTATTTGGATAAGGGGTGTTATAAACGAATATTACTTTAATGAAATAAAATATTGGTTATGTTTATTTTTTCATTTTCTTAATATTATCCTATATTTCCATGTTTAATCCGTGAATGAGTTATGTTATTCTAAATAGTCTGTTGTCGATCAATGATGTGGGAATGTCATTGAACTAAGACAAATATGAGTTTTGGTAGAATATACTTGAGTATATTGATGCGTGGGACATGCCAGATTCACATGATGTTCAATGAATTGAATATAGGACAGATCCCAACTTAACATGATTCTACTTTATGGATCCTTGTCATTAAGTAAATCATGAATGTTTATCCTCAGACTTGAGATACCAGATAACTGTTATGAATGTAGCACACTTGTGTGAAATAGTCTAACGCTATTAGTAACTGGTAATAATAAGGGCTGTTTTCAGAAGTGTTGCAAAGTTTATGACTTTTGCTTGTAGTCAAGAGAATTTGTTCCTTTAGATTTATTTCAAAGTATAATACTATTTTGGGCCCCTCATAGGGTTGATAAGATGTTTTTATGGCCATAACCAAAATCTATCTGGAATATGTTTAGATGATTTGGTAATCTTGTTCAATCAGATATAACGAAAAACAGAATATTAACTTATTGAATGACTTGATCCATATCCATAGTTAATGTAATATTAGTAGCGAAAGGATAAGAAAAAATGATGAATCATTAAATGGTTTTTCCAGAAGACCAAACTCGGTTCGATTTGGGGCATTGGCGTGTTAAGCTAGACTAAACCAATGTCATTATTATATTAAGAAATATTCAAGTGGGAGCTCAAAGGTTTATAGACGTTTATAATATTAGTATGACCGGATTCGAACATGAGACTTCGGGATTGCACACATTACGTATGAGAATTAATGTTAGAATAATTAATATATAAAATGTTATTATTAATTATTTAATCACAAAAGAAAACACTTAACGAGAGTTAGTATTTAACGAGGTTTGACTAACGGTCGTTAAATGACAAGTTAAAGGATCAAATATGAAGTTAGTGATCGAGACCCTTTGGGTTCCAAACCGGTCGACACAATGGGCTAGGGTATTCCTACCCTAACTTGGACTCCAAGATTGTTTAACTATAAATACAAACCCTTTGTATTTATTCTAAACTAATCTTGGTGACTTGCAAACCTAACTTCTCTTCTCCTTTTCCTCTCTTTTGTGTTAGGCCAATCGGTTCCACCCTAAACCCCTTAGGGTCGATTTTTCCTAACTCAAAACATTAGTGTTTGATTTGTTTGTGATCAAGAACCTAGCTTTTCACATTAACTCGCTACTAATACGTGTGTACAAGAACGAAGGACAAACACACTTTTGTTTGGGAATTACTGGGTAATCGACTAGGGTTTAGTCGAAAAGTATAAACCCTAACTTTTAGGGTTTAGGGTTTCCTTGGTTCTTTGTTAGTTGTGTTGCTTGATTCGCAAAAAAGTACGCATATATTTTTAATTCAGTTAATTAATTTATAAGTATTATTCTATTACTTCTGTTGCATGCTTTGATGATATTTAAGTGTTTTATGTAATTGTTGTGAATAGTAAAACCAAACACTACTCACCATTAACTTACCAGATATTTAGTAAAGACCCTTTGGTGGACCTATAACCGTATGAAAATGAGATCATTGTATTTACGCATACAGATTGGGTCCAAATTTTTAATTTTTAATTTTTATTATTTTTTATTATTTATTATTTGTTTTTAATGTTCGTGCCAATTTAAGAAATAAGTTAAAAGTTAAGCTTATTTTTTTAACGGCATAAATTTTATAAACAAAAGACTCTAGCAAGATGCTAGAGCTTAAGATACCAGTTACATGAGATTGTTGTGAACATGGTTTAATAGAGGATCATGCTCACTCACTTCAAGACTTTTAGCCTCTGTTGTAAAAATCGGTCCAGGCGGCCGATTAATCCTCGCATAATCGCTGATCACTCACTAAGCGCCTTGATTTATTATAATCGGCCTATTTAATCGGCTTGGTCAAAGATCACTTAAAATCGGTCCACAAACCAATTAATCGGACAAAATCGGTCTAATCGGACAAAAGCGCTTAAAAATTGGTCAACAAAATCGCTTATAAATCGGACAAAATCACTTAAAAATCGGTCAACAAACCGATTAATCGGACAAAATCGGTCAAAGGTCGCTTAAAAATGGTCAACAAACCGAGTAATATTTATGTTTGATTTTGAACTTTGAAGAATTATGTATTATGTCTATATTTGAACACTTGAAATATTTGAAATTTGATGCACTACTCTTATCCTATACATATAAAATAATATAATATCTAAAATTACATTTTTCTACATAAAAATTCCAATCTAATTAATCCCCGCCTAACCGATTAATCGCTAGGCCCTACCTAACCGCCTCACTAACGCCTAGCGATTTTTACAACCTTGTTTTAGCTTATAACAAGCAATATGGATATGAATCCCCCAAATTTGGTACTTCAATTTGATCACCTCTTGTTGTGTCTAGTTGGTGTTTGTGTGGGTTGCATTTTGTGCCTGGACCGGTACGAATGTGCCAACTTAAATTCCCACTAAACAATGTAAAGGTTCATATGGGTCTATGTGGGCGAAATTAAACTCCTTCCATGCTTTCGATTTTTGATTTGTTGGGTTGGTAACATTCAACTTGTTTAGCTTTAATATGAGTGATGATGTACATTTATAATATTTTTCAGATTATTATTATCATTAGTAGTTGTCTTTCAATCTATGATTTCTAGTTATAAATATAGCATTGGATAATTTGGTATTATGAAATTTAAATGAAAATTCCGCGGGCTCGACCCATATGAACAGTTTTCACAAGTGGACCATTTTGACCCGCACCATTTTCTACCCATTTCCAAACCCCACCCAACAACACATTTTCCAGCAAAGGATGTGTAGGGATATAAATTGGTGACATTGACCCAATAAGTACATACTATAACTAGATCGCAGGTCACCCATCAATGCACAATGATCACACAACTTGTCCTGAAAAAAGCTAACCCACTCGATACAAGTCCTATTATTCTCACTAGGAAACCAAGGTAACATCAATTGTAAGGATGTTCAGAATATGCGCTTATTGGGTATGTGCTACACTTCTTAGTCAACATCTAAAGACATTCTCGTACAAACCATCTATAAATGGATTATGTTTCATCAAGCATTGCTCGGACCGGCAATTTGTCTCCCTTGTTACATGCTGAGGTTCATATTAACTATGAAAATTGGTTAGTGATTTGTACAATGAGGTATGTAAATAACTTTTGAAAATGGTTAAATTGATAATTGGTTGATTATTTGAACTTTTTTTTAAATATATTCTTTTAACTAAGAAATGTTTAATTTCTCAAAATAATAACCGTACCTAAAACCAATATCACAAGTTAACAGATGGCTCCGCCTTGGGTGTAAGGTGCCCCTCACTCAAAAACATTGTAGTTAAGTTTTTTTGTATTTTCTGAATTTGCCCTTTAGAAAATATTTGTCTTTTATAAATTGAAAGTAGAAATCAGTTTCTAGCAGTTTTTTTGGATATGAAGCAAGCTTTATTTTCTTGAATGACGAAGAAGATTAGACAGTAACTTGGACTAGGTGCAATAGGTGTGAGGGTCACCTTCCACCTCACCTTTCACATCATTGCACCCATCATCACCTCACGCGTGAGGCAAGCAAAACAAGACTAAAGGTGACTGCCATCATGGTATATGTTAAAACATATGTGGAAAACTATAAGGGGGTTGAATAGTTTTACCAATTAAAAAATTCCTTTTAATTTTTTAGATCGACTTATGTCAATCTATTTGGTTGTTTATGTTGGACGTTGATAGATAGATATATAAACGTGTAAAGAAAGATAAAGAGTAAGAAGCACATCACCACGACACAAGTTATTTATAGTGGTTCGGCTACAAGGACACTTTCCTTGCCCTAATCCACTCCCCGAGTCACCTACTCGAGAGTTCGTAAGCACTACACCAACTCCTTATGGCGGAGAAGCCTTCACAACTTCGCTTAACCTTTTTCCGGTACAAAGCTAAATACCGAGTTCCTTCACACCAAGGCGAACCACACCTAACACAACGTCGCCTACCCTTTATACGGTGCTAGGCTAACCACCGAGTTCTTTCACACCAAGGAGAACTAATCCTATCACAACGTCGCCTACCCTGTATTAGGTACTAGGCTAAGCATCTAGTTCCATTACTATGGAGGAACTACTACCCTTCACAACACACCACCTAATATCAAGGAGATCAACTCCTTGTTACACCATCATCAAGGATATCACCATCCTTGGAAATAAATAAATACTTATATGTATAACGATGCACCTCATCGATTATACGACCTAGGCATTCTTCCCAAATGCGACTTGATTTGATTCTTCGGCATCCTTCACTAATGCCTTTGACACAACGCTTGGCACCCTTCACTAATGCCTTCGTCTTGACTCCTTTAGCATTCTTCACTTAATGCTTTGACACGGATGATGATCACCTTTCACTAATGCTTTCATCTTGACACTTTCGGCATTCTTCACTAATGCCTTCAACCCAACATCTATGGAGAAATGAAGAACTATCAACAAGAGAACCTTAGTTTTCTTGATGATGACGAAGCATGACAACTCATGGACTTGAGCTTGCACGTCTTCAAGAAGTGGTGATCTCGCCTTTAAGAGGAACCTAGAAGATCACACAAAAATAAAAGACAATCTACATAGATCACTTGGATCTAAGGTTAGAGGGTTATAATACTTGGGGGAAGTATGTGTGTAAAGTGATGATTAGAAAGGAAGAAATGGCTCTCTATTTATAGAGAAAATTCTCTACTATTCCCCGGATCCCACGGATCCCTACCACAAGGGATCCGGCTAGCACAAAGCCAGGGATCCGTGGAACGCTCCTCTTTGCCCATGGGTATTTTTGGTTATGGGTCATGGGTCATGGGTTATGGGTTGATCCATGGTTTTCTTTCTAGATACAATGAACTTGGTTAAGTGGTATATATAAAACCGTGGGTTATGGGTCAATACCATTTGCTAGTTTTTACCCATTTAGTATGTACTTGTTTTTACCCATTTTAGTATATACTTGTTTTTACCCATTTTAGTATACTTAGTTTAAGTATATGCTAACCCAGTATGTAAATACTAGTTGTTGTACATATGTATCTAAATCATAAAATCACTTATACTTGTTTTAGTGTTTTATGTGAAAACGTAAGTGTGTTAGGAAACTATTAACTCAAACTATTTACGTATTCTATTTGTTTCGTTGAAATGATTTTACGTTTGTTATCGATAAAACATTAGAAGATCGTAAAATATAAATAAACGTTTTTACGGCTTATTTGTATTAACAACATATACCTTTTCGTTATCAAAATCGGACCAAAAAGACCAAAAACTAACCTCTAAAGCCATAAATGTTTTTGTTTTTGTGTTTATGAATGTGCAGGCACGGAATCGCAAAACGGACAAAGAAAAGACAAAACTGAAGAAAACCGAGCAAGAGAAGGAAAAGAGTGCAAAAGAGGAGCCGAGAATTCAGTTTCACAAGCTTTTGGGTTTTTAATGCTCAAATCTTCTATTTTACGGAGTCTTGGATCATGTTTGGGAAATTTTCACTTCAAACCCTCAACTTTACCCAATTTACACAAAATACCCTCATCTTTGTCATAATTACAAAATTCACCTACACTTTACCAAATTTACCATTTTTACCCCTCACCTACCCATATTTACCAAATATACCCTTATATTCCTCATTTAACCAAATTATACTTTACACCCTAACCTTTCACAAAGTACACCTTTGGTCCTTGGTATTACAAATTAACATGAATGGTCTATATGTTATATCCAGATACAAAAAATTAATCCAAGTCCAAAATAACAAAACCAATCCTACCCTTTTATACCACAAGCCCAACAGCCCAACCCCATTATCATAATCCTACCCGGTCTACACCATACCCGGTCAAACCCACCCTCACCCACGGTCAAATAACAATAATAAATTCCCTGTATGCCCTCCCCGCCAAAAATTCCCCAACACTATTCATCACCCCTAACCTCTGAATTACCCAACTTACCCACACCTAAAATGGCTTCTAGAAGGCTCTGACTACTCTAACAAGTCAGAATGACACGCTGGCAATCCTGAGTTCACTGATTGGACAAAGGGACGTGTACACATGATCCAAGGGACGAAATTGATTGGAATGACGCAACAAGTGATAAAGGGCTGTCAAGAGAGCTTTTGGGAGCTTCTATCAAACCCTAATTGAGTCCCTCTTCTGCTATAAATAGACCTCCTCCATCACAGAGATTTCTGTCCAATTTCTATGTATTAAGGAATTGTTACCATCTTTGTTTTCTGTAATTTACTGCTTTTCAATCTTAGTTGTAATCTGAATTTTAATATTATAATAACAGTTTGTTTATTTACTTTCAGTTTTCACTTTTTAATTTTTGTCACCATTTTTAGTTAACTATCATTTATTGTTATATTCATTTCAAAAGCTATATTTACTATTTATTCAAGCTCACATAAGCTTCAATAAGCTTATGTGAGCTATTGTTTGTCCTAATTTGTTCTATTCTCAAAGTTTTGCAAAAAGTCAAACTAAGTCAAAAATAAAAGTCAAACCAGTTTTAGCTTAATTTCTGATTTTAATTTGTTAAATAGTTGAGTTAAATGTTTATTTGTTCATTTCAATTCAGTTTAAGTCAAAATTCATCAAGTTTTAAAGGTTAGTTTGCAATTTGGTAATTATAAGGAGTGTTTGGAATAGCTTTGTTCTTCAAGTTCAAATCACTTAATTGAGTTAAGATTGAGTTAGTTAGTTTCCATACTAGTTATAATATTATTTTATCACAAGTTTTCAGTTTGTCAAGTTAGTTTATGTGGTTTCAACTTCATATTTCAAATCTGTCTTAAGTCCTTGTTCTGTCTATATAGTCAAGTTCAATAGTCATTTTTAAGGTCAATTATAGGTTAAAAATTAGTTTAAATTGGTTTTTACTGCTCTCAATATATCCATGATTATCTCCTTTCAGCTTATTTGCCATTTAGATGCTTTTAGATTGCTTAATTTGGTGTTTAAAGTAGCCTAATCAGTCCCTAGTTCCTATCTGCTACCCTGTGTTCTGTCCATATCAGCTTATTCAAGGCTGATTATCTGCTTATTCCATTACTTTTATTGCTTGATTTTTGGTTCCTCTGGTAGATTGAGGTATAAGCTCTATCTGTTTTTGCCTCCATTAGATTTCTAGTGCTTATTTAGTTCTGCAAAATCCCCATTTGTCCCCTTTGGTCTGATGTCACATCATACTTAATGAATTTCTTAGATCTAGTAGTGCTTATTTGGTCCTCTATAGCTGTTCAACTCTCACTATTAATGCATTTAGGATTAGTATACTTGCTTTAGTCTCCTTGTAGTGTTGTAATTTATTTTTAGCATTATTCTAGCTTATTGGAAGCTTATTCAAAGCTTTAAGGATCTGTTTAGTTTCGTAGCTTGCCAAAATAATCTGTTACCCCCTTTTTTTGCTCTCATTGCATGCTTAATCCCAGCCTTTTAAGTTTACTGTGTCTAGTTTACCTTAGCTTATTAGATTGCATCTAAACTTCAGTAGCTTGTTCTAGCTTTTAAAGATTATTTAAGCTTTTAGTGTTGATGTGTATTTAGAATTTTCTTAGGAGTGTTTGGTTTTGCTTAATCTGTCCCAAATCCTGCTTATTACCAGCTTATTACTAGTTTTTATAAATTTAGTTTTTTCAAAAATTAGTTATCTTTAGCTTATTAATAAGTTTATAAAAGAAAAGGCAAAAAAATAAAATATAGAGCAAAAAGTGAGACTGCCCAGGTTTGAACCTGGGTCAGTTCACTTATCACACGCCCCAAACCGACACACACTACCACTTTGCCCTTGGGTCTTGTCACGTTTAGTTTTGCACAAATAAATCTCTTAAAGTAATTTTTCCCTTATAAGCTTTTTAAACTGTTTAGCTTATTAGAGCTTATTATCCAGTGCTTTTTAAAAAGTTAGTATTTTTCTTAGGTTTAGATTCAAGCAAAGTATTTTCCATAAAACTTTCATAATTTTCCAAATAGTTTAGGTATTTTTAATAATTAGTTTTCTAATTTTTCAGTTTTTAATTCATAAAAATATTTAAAAAGTCAAAAAAGTATTCCGCTTTTCCTAAAATTTTATTTTGTCATTTAGCACGTAGGAAAATTAGATTTACGTTTCTAGGGTATTTATTTCTTAAATTTCACGTTTTAGGCTCAGGTTTTCCCCGAGCGCGCTCGTTTTTAAATTTCCTTTGCGTTTTAGTGTACAATTGCTTTGTTTTATTGTTTTATATGCTTATTGTGTTGATTTTAGTTTATGTTTATCATTTTTACCAAAAAATCCCATATTTCTCCCTTTTTCCCCATTCAAAATCCCGTAAACGCGACATGAGTTATAAACTCCATTCATCCTTCGTTTGGAAAGATCCGAGGATACAAGCTTAACAGTTTGTGTTGCTTTGGAATATAATATAATTGACGATGAGTCACATCACCACTCGGGTACCGTCAAAAGTGAGTGTTTTTATTATTTTTTATTTGATTTGACAGTGTGTGTGGGGTATCGTGGGGTATATTTGAAAAGTGACGAGAGTGGTGACCATTGCACATGAAATGTGAGGGGAGCGGTGATGTGTTGAATGGTAATTTTTTGTGGTGATGCAAGGCTGAGGTGGAAGGTGAGGGAGTCCATCCTTCACCCACTTAAAATACTAGAATACACTTTGTCTTCTTCCTTTGAATTTTCATTAAATCCATTCAACTAACTAACTTGTCTCGTTATTCAAGCCTTGTTCCCTAAATGGTGGAATCCTTTATCTAGTATTCAAGCCTTGAAGATTCCTCTCCTTCCCCTGATACTCCATCATCAGCAGCCTCTGATTCTTCACATATGGTCTCATGCTTCATTCTCCCACTGTTGGTTGCTACTCGAGAGCTGCCAATGACAATTAATTCCACACTTATAGCTTGTGTGTCTAATACACATAATTGTGCAAGATCTTATTGAATGATGATACTTGCAAGGAAATTTTAAGTTATAAGTGTGGTTAAAAGAGCTCTTTGCTAAGGATTGGGTTCGAATGTTATTAGCTATCATTCGAGAACGGCTTTGTATTATTAGTCGTCATTCAAGAACAGATCTAGATCATGAAAGTGATCCACCCGCTCTGATACCACTTGTTGATCCGATATATTTGTGCAAAACCATGAGTTGTATGAACAAGAGTTTGAGAAAATGAAAATAACCGATATTCATTAGAAATAAGGGCATGGTTACACAATCTTGACCTGAGTCAACTAATAATACCCATTTTTACATTACGACTGTATTAGTCTCACTTAGTTGTTAAGGTGAAGGCTTTACGAGGGATAGTTGCGAAATACTATCCCTGGTAATGACAACTGTTACTCCTCAACTTATGAAGAGGAAGATTCCACTTAGAATAGGAGGAAGTTTCTAGTGGTGGAATCAATTGCTTATCACTACTACTAACCTCCCTTTATATACTAGGGAGATACAATGTTAGTAGTTAAAAAAGAACAGTGATATCTAAAGTAGAAGTAAACTAGAAGTAAGATACACGTGCACTTGTGTGGGTAGGGTTGCGTTACTGTGCTGACAACTTTTGTGCATGCAAGTTTCTTTCCCTGCTCTCGATGAGTCCTTATCTTCTCAAGGGTTTTCCCGCTTTGCCTTATCTCAAATTACTCTCGCCTAAGTGTGTCTGAGAACTTTAGCTAGATCCTTCGACATACTTTAGCAAGTATCTCTAAGTATACTCTAAGTGTATCTGATCAGTTTAACTGGTTCTTTTGGATGGCTTAAAATGATAAGTCTTTCAGAGCCCTAGAGACATTTGTCAATCTTCTAAGACTCTGGTTGTTTGTAACTTCTTGTACTTTGCTTGCTGACTCCGCATCAGGTCATAAAGTATTCATTCAGTTTGGTCTTCGACTTTCACGAACCTAGAATGTATTCACCAAGAAGTATACAACAAATCTGAATTGTTATCCTCTGATATGTGAACACTCAGTGACTCCCTTAGTCAGAACCGTTGATCTTTATATCAGTGGTTGAATATATATTAAGTGGTTTGACTCTGACTTCCTTGAGGTTCCTCATAAGGTGTATACCTTTGTGAGTCTTTTGATAGCTTATTGTGATTAGTTGTGCTGATCTTTACTCAAGGGGTAAACTTGCTTATGGTTTATATTTTGACTTTATCAGAGAGCGAATTGGTTCTCTGATTTAATCAGCTATTTAACTTAGGCTGATTTAATGCTTCAAATACTCGTGAGGGATAATTTTGTCAGAATTTGACTCAACAGAAGTAACGTCATGTCATCATTAATTCTCTTAGCTCCGTCGGTAATTAATAAGTAAGCTGTCTCCTTTTCTCTACATTTGCTCTAGTTTCTTCCTTTCTCTCTCCAGATTTTATATATATTATGTATTGCATTTTTGGTCCCTGTGGTTTGGCCAAATTGCAGATTTGGTCCCCAAAACTTTGAAAGTGCACCAGAGGTCCCCATTTTCAAGTTTCCGTTGCACGTTTGGTCCCTGGCCAAAGTTAAATGACTAAAATACCCTTATCTTCTTCCCCTTTAATCTCACACACACACCACAAAAAATTCATATAACAACTTAAAATACCCACACACGAACACCTTCCTCATTCACATATCACAACTGAAAATCTCACACACACAACACAAAAAATCCATATAACCTCTCGATCTACAAAACAAATCAGTCACCTCATGAAAATTAAATCAACATTTAAAAAAAACAGAAACAAAACTTTCAACAAAAAATGAAATCTTTCAAAACCCACGAATTTACACAGCCAACTGAAAAACGGGGCAGCAAAGCTGTGGTTATTAAACCCACGAAATCCTTCAACCCAAATCTACAAAACCTCACAAACAAAAAAACAACGACTTTCAACTGCGACTTAATGGTGGATATCAAGACCAACGAAAGGATAGGTTCCTTTATATCCGAAACAAAAAGAAAAGATTTATAACAAATTTGTTATAATCCTTCTTTGGTTCGTTCAAAGACCAAAACACGAAACAAAACATGAATAAACCTACACGAGACCCTCAAAAAGATCTTGAAGCCATAAAGATGCTATCTTGATTTGGATTGATGATGGGAGGAGATGAGACGAAGGCTTTGTTTGATGGGTATGTGATAAGATCTAGATGACTTTGGTGAGAGGGAAAATATGAGAGAGGCCGTATGTGTAGGGTTAGGGTAAAATGATAGCGTATGTTTTACATTAAATCAGTTATATCATTTGTTTGTTGCACTGGATTTGAGATTTTCAGATCTGAAATTGTTTTTTAGAGTGTTTGTGATTTTATTATTGATTTGTGTTTGAAAGTGGGAGTGGTTTTGTTTTAAGAGTAAATTGCAGTTTTGTTTATCTGGGTTCATGATCTTGATCTTGGTATTGGATGAATAAATAAAAAGAAAAATGAATTAGAAAATTAAAAGGGAAGAAGATAAGGGTATTTTAGTCATTTTACTTTGGCCAGGGACCAAACGTGCAACGGAAACTTGAAAATGGAGACCTTTGGTGCACTTTCAAAGTTTTGGGGACCAAATCTGCAATTTGACCAAACCACAGGGACCAAAAATGCAATTAACTAATTAATTAATTACAAATTACATATTTGCCAATATATATACCCACACACTTGGGTTTAGGCTCAAACTATACTAGTACTAATCTACTACAAATACTAATCCAAATTTAATGCAAAAGTCTTAACACATTCATGATGATGAACCACACGTTTTTAAGAGGTTTGAGAAAGTTAGTTGATTATTTTTTATTCTTATGTTATATCTAATTAAGTATTTTGTGTTAAATGGTTGTAACACATGAGAACCTAATACGTATCGCGAGTTAGTAAGAAAGTAATGGACTAGTGGGTTGACATACTTAAAATAAGGGACATATTGAGTTGAGATGGGATAAAACTTGATCATGACGGGGTTTAATGGGTCGTAATAAGGTAAACTAGTTTATATTTAAAATGTGTTCATTATGTGTTTGGTGGGTCGTAATGAGATGCATCAGTTCCTAATAAGGTGAACGTGCCTACTGCCAAAACAATTCCATGCCTACTGAATAATTATGACTTGTTACTTGTTATTTCATTATACATATTGGGCTAAAGGTAAGTTTACTGCCACATTGATCCAAATTTAAAGTTATTTCTTGTATTGATTTGTTCTTTTAATCATTTATATCACGTAGTTATAGATTCAAATGAGTTGTAATTTGTTTAAGTGTGGTTTTTAGTAGGTTGAAGTACTAGAAAAATCATTCAAATACATGGAGCAAGCGAGAGACATAGATAAAGAGCTTTTTGAGGAAGCTAAAAAAATAAATAAATAAAATTTAAGAGTAAAATGCAGAAATCGTCCTTGTGGTTTGCTCAGATTGCATAAATGGTCCCTAACATTCCATAAGTGCAGGTGGCCTCCCTGAGAGGAAAAGTTGCGTTCTATTTTCGTCCCTGACCAAATTGAAATGACTGAAATACCCTCGTCTTCATCCCCTTTGAATTTTTAGGGACGAAATCTGCAATTTGAGCAAACCACAGGGACCATTTATTTTTTTCTGAAAATAATTTTTTTTTCGAAAATAATTTTTTTCTGAAAATATTTTTTTTTCGAAAGTTCTGAAACAAATCCGAAAAGTCACAAATACAAAATATTTCGAAAAAATTTGGAAAAAAATTCGAAAATAATTTTTTTTTCAATATGTCCAAATTTCGAAAAAATTATTTTTGTAAAAAGAATTTCGAAAAAAACAATTTAGAAAAAAAAATCCAATTTCTTTTTTTTTTTGAAAAACAAGTATTTACGAAAACATTTTTTTGGAATTTTTTTTTTCCAAATTTTTTTTCAGAAATTTTTTTTCTAATTTTTTTTTCAAATTTGTTTGAAATTTTTTTTCAAATTTGTGAAAAATTTCTAATTTTTTTTTTGGAAATTTTTTTTCAAATTTTTTTTCTTTTTGAAATTTTTTTTAAAATGTTGAAATATTACAAAAACAAACAAAAAAATAAGAAAAACAGACAAAATATAAGAAACTAGGACAAAAATGTAAAAAAAACGGAAAAGGGGCAAAAACGAATAAAAATAGACAAAGCGTAAGAAAAATGGATAAAAACGGACAAAAATCTAAAAAAGAGTATGAAATACGGATGAAAAAACTATTTTCGGAAAAAAACTATTTTCGAAATTTTTTTTCGAAAAAAATTTTATTTTCGGAAAAAAATAAATGGTCCATGTGGTTTGCTCAAATTGCAGATTTCGTCCCTGGAAATTCAAAAGGGATGAAGACGAGGGTATTTCAGTCATTTCAATTTGGCCAGGGACGAAAATAGAACTCAACTTTTCCTCTCAAGGAGGCCGCCTGCACTTATGGAATGTTAGGGACGATTTATGCAATCTGGGCAAACCACAGGGACGATTTCTGCATTTTACTCTAAAATTTAATAAAGAAACCTAGAGACATTTAAGGAAGAAATGGCAAAAGAAACGAATGAGAAGCTCTAAGGTTTTGACACAATTAACGGAGCAACCTCCCTCCCCATTCCGCATAAACATTTTTTGCTTTTGGTTCGCTTCGCGTTTCATACACGTTTTGTTTATAATTAGTACATTTGGGTGGACTTGGTACACTATGGTAGATTATACACATTTTGTTAACAACTGGCGCATTTAGTTGGAATTCGGTTGTATACACTTCATGTATAGTGTATTATACACTTTTAATTTACAAACGGTATGTTGGTAGGATTTAATATGCTATGTAAAATGTTCTCCTAAATACTAATTTTGATTTCAAATGTGTGTTTATAGACATTAGTTTTAGATATTTGTATATTTTGGGAAATGGGTGAATATTATCTCATTTTTTTTAAATGTAGTTTTTTGTATCATATTACAAATTTTGTTGTAATTTCATTGTAAACTATTCCGTTGCAATCTTCTACCAAGTTTCATTCGCTGCAATTTCCCGCTATCTATTGTAGCAAAACCGTAAGAAAACTGTAGGAATACGATCCGTTGCAAAAACGGTTGTTAATTTATAGCAAAATTTTATGAAGTTGGAAAAGTGTTGCAATTTTTTCACCGTAAAAATAGATTGCAATGTAAATTTGAACGACGCATTTATGTTACGA
The DNA here is from genome assembly GCA_910596185.1 of Chrysanthemum makinoi. NCBI lineage: Eukaryota > Viridiplantae > Streptophyta > Magnoliopsida > Asterales > Asteraceae > Chrysanthemum > Chrysanthemum makinoi. The sequence continues at coordinate 9,435,249 of OU343218.1, read as the reverse complement.
TAGGACCCATTGCAAATGGCCATTTTCAACAGATTTGCAACGAATTCCTACCGCAACATTAGTCAACTTGTGTTGTAGTATGTATGCTTGTGGCCAACATCTCCAAATTCCTTATAGATATTGTGAAAAAAAAATTATAACATAATATTGTAACACCTCAACTTTTATACATAACAAGGATTGCTCCGAAACCACCACGTTGCGGCGGGACATTTGATATTTATCGATTAAATTATGCACAAAGTATCTCCAAAAAATATACAAACAACACAGAAAAAAGTGCTAAAACCTGGAATTTGTGGCTGGATGTTGTCGGGGCGCATTTTTGGCGGCTGTATAAGCTTATGTGGCCAAACCCACCCAAACATACCCATTTCAGCCCGCTTCAACACCTACCTCAGCCCCCATTTCAGCATCCCAAACGCACCCATCTGATCCCCATTTCAGTCCCCAATCTACAGGTTACCACAAATCTAAGTAACTTCTGTTGCGAGTCACGCATGTGACTTTTTTCATAATAAATTTCATTGACCACTGAATTCTCTGACAAAATGGCTCCACCCTTAACCATCCAATGTGACCATTAGAGGTGCATTAAGTCGCTGCAAAAGTAAAAATCAGACACTATGACCCAAACCCGTTAAATGTGTAACATCTGAGAGGAAAATCTCCATAAAAATATTACACCTGGAAAAGTAGCGCCAATAATAGTCGCAATGTGTCGCCAACTCTGCGCAAGTGAGTCCTGCACCAGCATCCGGGTAAGTTAAAATATGCTTCGTCATAGTTGCAGCCATAACCGTAGGCAATACAATGTAAGTGGCAAGAACATACTAACTACCAATTCCATAAAAGGATCTCGGTAGTTGAAAAAAAGAATAATATATCTTATCCGTTTGACCCGTTGGACAAAGACAGTAAGTAAATCCACCCATCTACTCATAAATGGGTCAGAATTGAATCACTAAAATCCATTACATTGAAGATTTATGACACTGTTACAAAAGATTTAACTTCTTCTCATCAAGTCACTCAAATTGACCAAGCAAAAATAGTGTATTAAACAATATTGTAACCATTGTGGTTGTATTTTTAACATATAATTTAAGCTTTGATGTTTAAATTAGTCAACATATTTAAAAAAGTAAGAACCATGCAATGTGAATAAGTATTACCCCCTTTGATGAAGCTTTTCAAGAATGGATATTAGCTAAACAGAAATGCAAGCCACCGCACCCGCCGACATCCTAAGGAGAACTTGATTAACGACTAAAAAAATAAAATATTTTAAAAACAAAAATGGTATATAAAGATTGATTACAACAATGAAGCGACATGATCAAATCCTAAACATGATAATAAAGTTGCAGAAATAGAAATAAATTTCAGCATGTCAATCAGAGCCCGCCAAAAAAAAACTAACCGTAGATTTCTGGAAAGCAGCTCCAAGATAGTCACTTAAGGGACAAAACATGTAGTATAATAGCAAGTAACATGCCCCTGTAAAGGAAATATGTATGAACAGCCACATCCAATAACATAATTTCAGAAAAATAAGAAGAAATTTCCCTTGTAGTGAACATACGGAATTCCTAACATCCATTCATTGTGCTTTTGGATTAGAAAATCCACACATTAGATCATAAAATGTAAAGCGGCTAACCATACATACTATGAGAAGAATTCATGATTCCAAACAATAAAAGTATGATACACACCTGTGCACTTGCCGCTCATATAAATACCAATAGTTGCAACCTTTACTATGATGGTGCTCAAAGTGTAACATTGCCTATAAAAAGTGTAAAAAAAACTCAATAATGAAGCACAAATACATGATAATGCAATTAGTACTTTGTTAACATACCTCAGCTGCATTAGGACCCATCCTACCCATCCTGCTCGCACCAATGTAAACGTTCCCAAAATTACCTTTGCACAATTTCCTTTCTGTTTGTTATGTATAAAGGAAAACCACTTGTATGTTGTACCTTCATCAGATTAACATTTAGTTCATAAACTTTCAAAGAATACTAATAAATTACACAATTATGCAAAGGTATATACACCCTATCAACACTTGACTAAGCTATAATAAATTTGGATTTGATCATTGGTAGTTCAAGAGTTATATATTAAAATAATATCTAAAAGTACCTTCTTTTTTTTTGGTAAAAGGGACGATACCCCGGCAAATATCTAAAAGTACATTAGAAATAATTGTATTGTGTTAAGCGCTATCATCATTTTTACTATTATCAAAGCAAATTAGATATGAAATATCACCCAATTCTTAGAATATAGAATGCTACTCTTTTATAAGATAATGCTAGACGTGATTCTACACAATTATAGTCAAAATGAGTAGGCCCATTGACAATATACGATTGAATAAGGTTCTGAAATAAGGTTTCAATTATAGCAACATATCTCGAAAAGGGGATGATAAACGTTTCCCCTCACTTACATGAATAATTCCAAAAGCAAACTGTAGCTTGCAATGATCTTGAGCTCCTGTGCTACCTATATGAAACAAAAAAAAAAAAAAAAAAAAAAATGACCCCGAAATGTTAATTACAGAAACAATATAGCAATTTGAACTGTTAATGGTAGTAATAGCCCGCTAAAAAAAAACCACGAAATTGCTACCTTCGATTTTTTTCGTCTCCATTATTTTCTGTCTTCGTTTACCACAGAGAGCTGTTACAAACACATATGATACGCTTCAATTATAAACAATAAAAAATGAATGCTATAATTAATCTACAAATAATTATCATTATTGTTGTTGTTGACTGTATGCAATACCTACTCTTCGATCGCATAAAAGCATGCACCTGAGATTGTTTCATGTTCGCGTAGTTCTGGTGTTGGTGTTTATATAGTAGCCCATTAAAAACTGAGGCTCAGATATGTACATATAGAATCGACATTAAACACACGCCATGGCTGCAACTACAATCTGGTTTGCCCCGCCAACGAACGGGAGCCGAAAAAATTTAAGTGTACAAAATTATCATCATCGCCTTAATAACATGGCCGCGAATTACTAATCAAAAAGCTAATTCCAGAAAGTCAGCAAAACTAATATTTGCAACACAAAAAGTTAGACCATCTGACGTCATCAAGACGGGTTAAAACGACGCCAGATTAAACGGTTTATAAGGATATATAGTAACAGTTTGATTAAGAAAACAATTAGGCTCAGACCTGTAAACGGGGAGCAGGCCACAGAAACAACTGAAGGTCACCGTAGCTGCAAAACAGACTCGGTTGCATAGTTACCGTTCACACTATGCCCTCCGGTCATTGCCCCGCCACAATACCTTCAGATTTTCAATGATCCTTTTCATTCCCCCCAAATTATAGCAATCATCATAGCCCATTATCTTCATTAATTACTATATACACTGAAACTGTAGCGAAAAAATTTTCAAATCCATGTGGAGCTGTATGTGGGCTTATTATTAGCGAGGTTTCATTTTCCACAAACACAGCAACAACAACCTGACCACCAAAGCCACAGAACCAAAGCACTGAACCAAAATCACTGAACATCTGCAAGCACCAAAAGAAAGCCGCAAAATCCTCCGTGGCTGCATTACAATAAACGCCCAGCCAAGATAAGACCTTTTTAAAGGTTTGAAATATCAGCTAGTAATAAACCGTAAAAGTGTAGAAAGAGAAAGCCAGAAAGACCTCCATGGTTGCGTTAGTAAACGCCCCGCCAAGATAAACCCTTTTTAGAGCTTTCGAATATCAGCAACAGTAAACCGTAAACGTGTAGCAAAACAAAGCCAGAAAGACCTCCATGGCTGCGTTACTAAACACCCCGCCAAGATAAGGTCTTTCTCAAACTTATATACCTTCGATAGCCTTCCCCATAAATGACATAGAGAGTTGGCGAGGAAGGCCATTAATTAGATCATATACATGCAATTGAACCTTGTAACCCTCTTGTGAATACAATTTTCGAGCGGTTATTTAGTAACCCAAAACAACAGATCTTGACATCCAAGACCAGGTAAAGACATGTACCTCAACCATCTTTTGATTGTATAGTTAAACGAATGAACGCCGTTGATGCTATTAATCTACTTCTTGCATGCCTTCACTGCAATTGGTTGATTGTAAGCTCTGTTCAAAAAAGGGAAAGCACAATAAGGACACAAAAATCATGAAACACTATAATTTCCCTATAATGGCTCGGTATTCCAGGCTCAATAAAAGTATTGGGTTATAAAAATGCTAATAGCACTAATTATTTACGAAACACCAACGTAAAATGGCAGGCAGCAGACTGGAACACTATATCTTAATCCAAAGATTCGTATATACTTAAGAACTTATAGTGCGCTCAGATCAGTAAGAATGAAATTGCATCAAATTACGCACAACAGTAGCAATTGAAACTATAAACATTACTAAATAACCTAAATTGATAGCAAACATTACACATATCAATTATAATCAGTTACAGTTAAATCACCAATCACACAAACTTAATTAAATAATAGATCATTCACTATTAAACGACTAATTACATAAATCAATCATAAATGGAAGTGTTATAATTAAACATAAGAGGGAACAATGATTTTCATACCTGAAATACAGGAGTCAAGGATAATCAAAACCAAACTGGTTGAGATAACGTTGCGTGGCTGTTAAATCCAGCAATAACGGCAGCATGTGCTTTTCCATTGTTTAACTGGTAATGAATTAAGCCTCTCGGAAATGTAAAGATTTCACCAACTTTGATGGTCTTGGAAAAGAGTTTGTTATCTGTTGTTATGAAGCCGACATCTAATTCACCCTCTAGCACAAACACAATCTCAGTGGCTCGTGGGTGAGCGTGTGGTGGGTTTATACTGCCTGGTGCATAATCAATGCGAGCCATGGACACACCTAAGTTGGTTAGCCCATTGATTTGGTGCACAGAGGCCAGTGTCACAGTTGCACCAAATGTGTTGTTGGTGAGCGCCAGCTTTGCTAGCCCCGCGAAGAAAAACTCATCCGATGTTATGTTGCTTTTGCAATCGGATCCATTCAATTTTACACCTGTTTTTTTATACAATAAGTTATTAAACCGTAAAACTTCATTCATGATTCATTACATGTAGTATAAAAAAAGTAAAATTTTAAATATGAACAACTGATTACAAAACAATATTTGTTCCATAGACTATATTAACTCATATTATAACTGGAGAAATGAAAGGTTCTGTAATCAGTTTATAGATTACTTTGAGATCCAAAATAATCGTAGTGCGATACAAAAATTAACTATTTTATCTATGTCATAAAATTTATTTATAAGCAAAATATTGCACGCTACTCACCACCACTTCGAAACGTGTGCATCAATCTTGAATCAAGTCTGTCACAGTTCCACTGATCTGTCCCATAGCTGTTTGTTCATCAGTAAGTTGTAGGGTTATAAATAGTTTCAAAGTTTGTTAAAATTGGTTTTTCTAATTATTAGAACATCCAAGTTTTTCTGTTTTCACTTTATTTGGAATATAGAAGTATTTAGATAGCTTATTTTTATCCTGAAAGTAGCCTAGTTGCCCCTTTATTTTGTTTACTGTCATCATATCTATCCAGCACAACTTATTCAAAGCTGATTATTTGCTTATTCCATTGCTTAGATTGTCTGTTTCTTTTGGTTTTTAGTTAGTCATTATATTGGCTTAGATCTGTTTAGCCTTAATTTGCTTTATAAGTGCTTATTTAGCCCTTAGTTTAAGTCTACAAAAACCCCTTTCAGCTCCCTTAGGCTGCTGGTAGAGTAACAGTGATACCTTAGTTCTACTTGCTTATTTTTAGTCTTGCTTAGCTTATTTAGAGTCCTTCAATGTTAAGTAGCTTATTGCCTTCCTTAGATTAGCTTATCTCAGTTTTTAAGTTCCCTTTAGTTAGCTTAAATCCCCTTGTAACCTTAATTGATTCCATTAGCTTATTCCTTTCCTTAGTGTAACAACCCGCATTTTTCGAGTTACTTTTCATATTTTTGAAAAGTTACTATTCACTTTCACTATTCACTTTCACTATTCATCCTGTAAAATTTTTAATCCACATTATCGTAAGATAAATTATTTTAGTAATAACCTGAGAGTTCGAGCATCGTTAGATCATTTTCGCAAAAGTTATTAAGAAAACATCGTCTTAAAGTTTCATTTTGGTCGGAACACCATTTAGTCATTACGCGCATAACGAAAATCAACTCTGTCAATTTTCCTCGCATCAGATTAATTTTTAGATCTCTCATAAATAATTAGAGAATTTTTAGGATTTCATTTTAATGTTACCAAATAAGCCCAGAGCAGTACAAAACTAAACTTACGTTTTAAACAATTCTACTTACATCCAGACTTAACGATTCCTGCACTGTGTTTCTAATATGTTTTTGACACTTTTACATTTTTTGGAAAAGTCAAACATATTTCCCTCCTCCTTTGACCATAAAGAAATTAAGCTTGTACGTTCTACGTTTTTGCTTAAATCGCGTAACTTTTAAACTTCACGAATAACTATTAAGTTATCCCACGTACGACGAAAACTAAAGTTTGACATCTCATATCACTTTTAGACTAATTTTAGTCTACTCTAAATAAATTCACGATCATTTTCCTGAAATTTCGTTCTTTTTTGATAAACTGCGAATTACGCGTTTTTGACCCGTATTTCCAGTTTTAAGCAGCGTTTTTGCACCCAATAAGACTTATCACTCATTTTATATTTTTAGATAAAGTATAATTATGATTTTAATCATTCCTACAAGTTTCATATTTTTACGAGACTCGGTTTTACGTTTTATGGCTTAACAACTTTCGATTAGCGATTGACGGAACCAAAACTCACTCCGTAACCAAGATAAGATCAATACTTATCATCTAAGCCTTGTCACCAATTGTGACAGCCTCTAGGGGGGGGGAGTCATCATTTTGGTGGCATCATCCTAACCATGGTTCATTTAGATCATTACAAGTGTCCTAACTTAACCATGGTTAATATTTAACCCAATATATGGTTAACCAAACTTACCCTCCTATAAATAGCAAGCAAAATACCTCCTTATAACCCTCATATTCTGTTCTTGGTCGTTCATATCATAAAACAAACACATCTTCCATAATTTGATCCATAAACTCCAAGTTTATGCAAAGAAGTTTCAAGTAGTAAGTTACTACATCAAATCTCTAGCAAGTTTAAGTGATCTTCTTGAGTTTAGATCCACTCAAGTCACTTAGTACTTCATCACCAACTCTTCAAGATTGCAAGGGTGCCAAGTTGTGGAAAGCTAGCTCAATCCGAAGTCTTAAGTGATCAATCAAAGTCCTATCCTTACTAAGTTACTCCTTTCTTTATTGAAAGCCAAAAGTTGTAAGCAACTTATCACCACCATCATCTCATCTTTACTATGTTGATTCATGATGCACATATACTCAATCACATGTTTTAATTTACATATTGTCATAAAAGTAACAAACTAGTAAACTAGTCATATTCTACACATTTGAGACCATTAAAATCAGTAACCTATGGACTTTCTAACTTACATACTATGGTAGAAAAGATAAAAAGGTAAACATAACAACTTGAATCACCCGAAACGGACAAACGAGTCAAAAGTTATAGGCAAAAGAAGTTAGCGAAACTAAAACGCCAAAACTGCCAAGTAGAAGCTGTTTAGGGTCTGGTCGTGTAAAACGTGGTACTTCTGGTCCGAATCATCAAAAAGTTAAAACACGAAAGTTGTCCGGAACGACGTTTTCCTTTAGTTGTAAAAAAGCTCGGACCTTGAAAACGCATAAACAGGCCATTATCTTTCAAAAACAGAAACTGCCCTTTATATGGTCTCACAACTATACTTTTGTCACATCTAAAAGCAAACCAAGAGGCCTAATGGCCATAAGCCAAGACCACGGCTACGGCTAAGGTCAAAGCTAAGTCTCAAGACCATGGTATTCAAGACCAAAGTCACGGCAAGGCCATGGCTAAAGCCCCAAGGCTTGTTTACCCAAGACCGTTAACTAAGGTAATCATATTTACAAAACGACGAGAGCTTGTAAAAACATGATAAAACTTATTTATATGACAATCTTCACTCAAAACATATATTGTGTCTACTAAGTGCTACAAAAGTAGGGAGCTTCATGTGAGGGGTTCATTTGAGTAAAACGTATCGACGAGTTGCTGGATTTACGATTTAAAGTGTCCTAGCTCCTCAAACGTCTACTGCATGACCTCTGAATTATGATGGCTCGAACGGTAGTACGATATCTATAAACTAAATATGTTTTCACATATTAAAGATCATTCTATAAACATCAAATGATAATTTACTACATCATGATCAACATAGGAATATATATAGAATGATTTATATTTTCCTAAAACATTATTCCAAACCTAAGTCGCAACATCCTATTCTAGGTTGCTCGTAGAAGTTATCTCAGCATATCCGTCATCCTCATTATACATTTGATATCATTTACTCTGAGGTGAGTTCATAGCCCCATTTTCTATTACATAATTGTTTTACAAACCCTTGGGGGAGATACATGCTTTATTTTAAATCGAACACATTGCTTTCAAATTATACTTGAATATATTAGTTGCACTAAGTACACTATTGCCAAAGTCCCTATTATCATGAACCATTAATCACTTGCGAGTGAACGCGAATAATGTGGATAGATCTATTGGGAATGACAAATCCCGTTTGTTTGACCAGGTCCGGCAAACAAACGCACTCTATTTGAAGATCCATAGGTTTAATGGCAAATTACCTATTAGGGCATCGGTTACTATTATATGACAGCTGTTAAGGTTTTGGTATCATGAGCTTAGTGCAATAATATCTGTTTTGCTTTCAAACTATTGGTGTGATTCTATAGCTCACACTACTACCATAATGTGTTCAACCATCAAACAAACTCTATGAATTTCACTCAACCTTTGTGTTGACAGTTTTAAGCATGTATTTCGGTCCATAATGTCGAAGTCTGGCACGGAAGAGCCAGGACTATATCAAGAAGGCTATAAATTTTATTATCATTCGAAAATCAATTTAATGTATTTTGTAAACTTGGAACCATCTGGGACCTCATCTTTGTAAACTCGATATTTATATAAATCGAAGATAAATCTTTAAAACGACTCCATTAGAGATCGTTTTCTATTGTTATGACTGTTGTGCCATGAAGTAACACCCAGTTTGAATTCCGTGCGTATCACGATCGAAATTGGGGGTGTTACAGATTGGTATCAGAGCCAAAGTTATAGAGAAACGGGTCTAATTGAGACTTAAACTATAACTACTTTTACAAACAAAAACATTTTATAGCCTTCCGTTCTCTGTGCCTTCCATCCTCCAGACGATTATGTGATTTTTAGGCTTTTTAAGATATACAAACATACTAGTATATTGATATATACACTCGACATAATTTCAATCATAAAAAAAGTACTCAACATATCTACGTATACCTATTCTAAGGCATTACGGCACAATCATATTTTCCTAATCTCCCAATCATGCATCTACTCATGCATTTTAGGATTACGAAACTTCCTCCAAGACATTGTAACTGACTACAATGGTATTTCCTACTTCCCAGACATTGTGAGATACAATGGTCTCATTCAAGACACTGTAAATCCTACAGTGGTCTCTATTACATTCTCAGACACTGTAAATCCTACAGTGGTATCTATTACATTCTCAGACACTGTAAATCCTATAGTGGTCTCTATTACATTTTCAGACACTATAAATCTTACAGTGGTCTCATTTATTTCTCAAGACATTGTGGGTTACACAATGGTCTCTTCATCATTTCTCAAGATATTGTGGGTTACACAATGATCTCTCTATCATTTCTCAAGACATTGTGGGTTACACAATGATCTCTCCATCATTTCTCAAGACATTGTGAGTTACACAATGGTCTCTTCATCATTTCTCAAGACATTGTGGGTTACACAATGATATTTCCATCATTTCTTAGACATTGTGAGTTTCATAATGGTCTCAACTACTCCTCAGATATTGTAAGTTATACAATAGTCTCTACAAATTATCTTATAAAACCTTATATGATATTCTTTTACATGAAGCCCGTCACAATCTATCAATTTCCCTAATGGAAATACAAGAAACGGGATTTCTAAAAGATAAACTGACTCATCATCTACAAAAGCTGAAGTTCAGCAACTTTCTCTACATTCATCAAAATTCTCTTCTGAAACCTTCATTGTTAAAGGTCCGTGATTCTAGCCAAGTATAGACTATTTTATAATTACTTAAGATTTCCTTTCCACACATATCTACCCATACTATCTTGTATGCAATGGAATGTGAAAACATAGGTTACAAGTCTTTTATGGCCAGGACTTGCAACCGGATGGTTTGATATCGCCTTTGCTTAGTGGACAATTTCTCAAAAGCTATGGACATATCACAAGTGTACCTAATTTAGATATTTGGAAAATTTATCGAACCTCGGCTAAATATAGTCTAGTCAGCTATATTTAACCTAGGGATAGTGGAACATAGTCTGACTAACTATGTTCGACTTAAATTTTTCAGACACTGAGAATAGTTATACAAGTGTTATATTCAGGTTGATTTCCTACTTAAACTCGATAAACCACCAGAATTCATTAAAAATATCTAGAGACAAGATAGTGTTTTACCACTAAGCGAGATCTTAATACTTATTTATACTACCTAATTTCATTCTTGAAAGTTTTCATTTATGAAATAATCCTATCTACTCTCTTGGGATAGTCATCAAATCTTCTCGTCATTTCTTAGAAGTACTAGCCTGTTTAGGTTTCAAGGATATCATTCCGTCATTCACTTTTGATTTTAAAACAAACTTGACATCTCTACCTAAGAATACTGGTAAACATACGCTACACTCTTCTAATCGTCAACATGTCACATCATTATCTGAACCCCATTGAAATTCAGTACGTAAAACTTCACTGTACCACGTTTCTTTCAAACACTAGTAGACATAAACACTATACGATATAACCTTCATCTCGAAACCACCTAAGACATGATCAACTTTGGAAATGGTTTGGATAACCACTTGCCACTAGCAAGACTTTCCCTACAATGACAGTTATCACATCATTACAAACCATTTCACATCAACAATATCTTACACCTTTGATTAACAATAGTTACCCTAACAACAACAAAACTATTCCATTTTGAGGAACTATATAGACGAATGTGTTAGTTAACCATTTGCTAGACTAAGGTGTTCAGAGATCACCCACGAAAATACTAAGGAAACCATACAAATACAAATTAGGCTCCATGCCGCACACTATCACCAAAAACTCCAGGTTAGAAATTAAGGTTTTATTGATAGCCTCGATACAATAAGATATGATTCGATTTGAGAATCGGGAAAAGCCAAACTTTAGGTATATTGGACTCTATAAGATTTTAACAAAACCCTTTAGGTTGTCAACTTAAGCCACATGGTACATAATACATTCTATGACTATAAACTTGAGAACACAAAGATTAGAATTCGGCGTATACACCCTCATTTTCCTAGACATTTCAACATCGGATAACACACATTGAATTCCGGGAGGGAATTCCCATTAAGGTGGTGAGACTGTAACAACCCGCATTTTTCGAGTTACTTCACTTTCACTATTCATCCCGTAAAATTTTTAATCCACATTCTCGTAAGATAAATTATTTTAGTAATAACCTGAGAGTTCGACCATCGTTAGATTATTTTCGCAAAAGTTATTAAGAAAACATCGTCTTAAAGTTTTATTTTGGTCGGAACACCATTTAGTCATTACGCGCATAACGAAAATCAACTCTGTCAATTTTCCTCGCATCAGATTAATTTTTAGATCTCTCATAATTAATTAGAGAATTTTTTGGATTTTATTTTATTGTTACCAAATAAGCCCAGCGCAGTACAAAACTAAACTTACGTTTTAAACAATTCTACTAACATCCAGACTTAACGATTCCCGCACTGTGTTTCTAATATGTTTTTGACACTTTTTAAATTTTTTGGAAAAGTCAAAAATATTTCCCTCCTCCTTTGACCATAAAGAAATTAAGCTTGTACATTCTACGTTTTTGCTTAAATCGCGTAACTTTTAAACTTCACGAATAACTATTAAGTTATCCAACGTACGACGAAAACCAAAGTTTGACATCTCATATCACTTTTAGACTAATTTTAGTCTACTCTAAATAAATTCACGATCATTTCCCTAAAATTTCGTTCTTTTCTGATAAACAGCGAATTACGCGTTTTTGACACTGTATTTCCAGCTTTAGGAAGCGTTTTTGCACCCAATAAGACTTATCACTCATTTTATATTTTTAGATGGAGTATAATGATGAGTTTAATCATTCCTACAAGTTTCGTATTTTTACGATACCCGGTTTTACGTTTTATGGCTTAACAACTTTCGATTAGCGATTGACGGAACCAAAACTCACTCCGTAACCAAGATAAGATCAAGACTTATCATCTAAGCCTTTTCACCAATTGTGACAGCCTCTAGGGGGGGGGAGTCATTATTTTGGTGGCATCAACCTAACCATGGTTCATTTAGATCATTACAAGTGTCCTAACTTAACCATGGTTAATATTTAACCCATTATATGGTTAACCAAACTTACCCTCCCATATATAGCAAGAAAAATACATCCTTATAACCCTCATATTCTGTTCTTGGTCGTTCATATCATAAAACAAACACATCTTCTATAATTTGATCCATAAACTCTAAGTTTATGCAAAGAAGTTTCAAGTAGTAAGTTACTACATCAAATCTCTAGCAAGTTTAAGTGATATTCTTGAGTTTAGGTCCACTCAAGTCACTTAGTACTTCATCATCAACTCTTCAAGATTGCAAGGGTTCCAAGGTGTGGAAAGCTAGCTCAATCCGAAGTCTTAACTGATCAATCAGAGTCTTATCCTTACTAGGTTACTCCTTTCTTTATTGAAAGCCAAAAGTTGTAAGCAACTTATCACCACCATCATCTCATCTTTATTATTTATAATCTTAACTATTTCATGCTATATATATAGTTACTATGTTGATTCATGACGTACATATACTCAATCACATGTTTTAATTTACATATTGTCATAAAAGTAACAAACTAGTAAACTAGTCATATTCTACACATTTGAAACCATTAAAATCAGTAACCTATGGACTTTCTAACTTACATACTATGGTAGACAAGATAAAAAGGTAAACATAGCAACTTGAATCACCCGAAACGGACAAACGAGTCAAAAGTTATAGGCAAAAGAAGTTAGCGAAACTAAAACGCCAAAACTGCCAAGTAGAAGCTGTTTAGGGCCTGGTCGTGTAAAAAGTGGTATTTCTGGTCCGAATCATCAAAAAGTTAAAACACGAAAGTTGTCCGGAACGACGATTTCCTACAGTATCAAAGGAATCTCGGACCTTGAAAATGCATAAACATGCCATTATCTTTCAAAAACAGAAACTGCCCTTTATATGGTCTCACAACTATACTTTTGTCACATCTAAAAGCGAACCAAGAGGCCTAATGGCCATAAGCCAAGAACACGGCTACGGCTAAGGTCAAAGCTAAGTCTCAAGACCATGGTAGTCAAGACCGAAGTCACGGTAAGGCCATGGCTAAAGCCCCAAGGCTTGTTTACCCAAGACCGTTAACTAAGGTAATCATATTTATGAAACGACGAGAACTTGTAAAAACATGATAAAACTTATTTATATGACAATCTTCACTCAAAACATATATTGTATCTACTAAGTACTACAAAAGTAGGGAGCTTCATGTGAGGGGTTCATTTGAGTAAAACGTATCGACGAGTTGCTGGATTTACGATTTAAAGTGTCCTAGCTCCTCGAACGTCTACTGCATGACCTCTGAATTATGATGGGCCGAACGGTAGTACGATATCTATAAACTGAATATGTTTTCACATATTAAAGATTTTTCTATAAACATCAAATGATAATTGACTACATCATGATCAACATAGGAATATATATAGAATGGTTTATGTTTTCCTAAAACATTATTCCAAACCTAAGTCGCAACATCCTATTCTAGGTTGCTCGTAGAAGTTATCACGGCATATCTATCATCCTCATTATACGTTTGATAGCATTTACTCTGAGGTGAGTTCATAGCCCCACTTTCTGTTACTTAATTGTTTTACAAACTGTTGGAATCACTCCTAAACCTTTATTCAAGTGTTAGTTACTCATATGTAATAGTTAGTTTAATTATGGCCTTTATGTTTGTTATTAGCCTTAAGCTTATGTAGAAGGCCCATGAGCTTAGGCCCATGCCCAATAAGGAAAGGATGGGAACTAGGAGTGTTGCCCTAGCTTCCCTCCTATAAATACTCTTGTAAACCTTCATTTGAAGGTTTGTTGTTCAAGTTATTCTCTTCACTCACTCTCTACGCATAACCGCCTTCATCATAACGTGTGTGTGTGTTTGGTTTACTTGTTCAATCGCCTTTATCTCTTTCTAGTAAGCTTGTGTGGTAAATATAGTGACCTAACAGGGTATCAATCGCAAATAGTTGGGTTAACACTTTCGCTTTTGAAGTTTTTGTTTCGGTCTAACGCGTAAGCGCGTTACCACTTTGGATCGCTTAAAAACTCATTTTTTACACTTTTTAATCCAATATTCTTGTACTTTCAACGTTTTAAGGTGTTAAAATACTTGTTTTTGGCAAAAAGTTTCAATCTTTACGCTGCGGATCTAAGTTTTAAGCTTGTTTTTGTTCAGGTGTCGTTTCACGCTGCGAATCGCTTAGCTGTTTTGGTTCATCAAGTTTCACACTCTTGTGTTATTTTGGTGATATTGAAGCTATTCCATAACAAAATCGGTTTAAAACAAATTTGGGCACAATCATTTTACGAGTAATCTTACGCCAGACAAAACCCTAATATTACGCGTAAGATTTTCCTTGGTTTGATCTTCGTCATGGTTTACTTCGTGTTTTCTGCTTGGATAAGCCCTGAATACGCCGACTTTGGATATCTTTTACACTGTGATAGTGTAAAAGATCACTTGGGATAAAACCCTAAACTTACGAGATAAGCATAAGCTACCCGTAGAAATCCTACGCGATAAGATTCATCTTACGCCTAAGCCTTGTCTTACGATAAGGTAATCCTAACGCATACGCTTACGCCTAACTTTTTGTGTCTACGATAACTTTAGTGCCTTTACCCTACTTACGATAAGCTAAATCTACGCAGAATCCTTCGTTACGCAACTTTGGTGTTTTTACGCATAAGTTCTACTTGTTTCTGTGATTTCTACTAAGGACACTTCATCACCAAAGGTTCATTCGACTACAAAGATCCATTTTACCAACACAAGTTTTCAACATGTCACAAACCATACATTTCTAACTATTTCCCTAACACTTATTCTCAACGTCAACAACAACTAACTCCACAACATCAACAATGGAATCAACAACAAGCAATTTATCAACAACAATTTAATCAACAAAGATACTCCACAACTTGCTACATTTCCACAACCTCAAATGGTTCAACCACCACCAAGTCTTCAAGTTCAACCCTACACAAACGAATTCAATCAACATCCATCAAGGAACACTATGAAGGAACCCACTTGGTTTGCAAAGATGTCCGTGCTTTAAGTAGCCAATAATCAATTCATGAGGTCGATCACTAGATAGACCTCCAATGCTCACCCAGAAACTATCATCAATGGATAAAGGTTCTTTAGATTTTGTGATCTCAAGAAGCCACATGGAAAGTTCTTAAAGAAGGTTATCTTGGAAGGTCCATTTCAGATGCTTCTCGTTATCGCATTCATCCAAATGCTAATCCACCAAGAGATGAACAATCCAACATTGTTAACAATGTTTAATTGAATGCGAGGAACTTCTACACTATGAAGCTGATGCGCTTGCAATGCAATATATCCTCTTAGGATTACCTAACCTAATCTTCTGAAGTGTTGATGCTCAAAAGACTAGAAGGAAATGGGATCATATCCATCTTCTTATGGAAGGATCTCAGACTAATCGAGGGGATTTGGAATCCAATTACTTGGCTTATGAACACTTCATGATTGAACCTGGAGAGACACTAGAGTCTTATCATCATCTTTTTTCTCGACATCATCAATGAATTGATAAACACAACATCATCATGCCAAGAATTGCAAGTGAATACTAAGTTCTGAGTAGTCTTGGTCCCGAATGGGAGAAGTATGTCATTTTTTCCCACAAGTTAAGAATATGCATCATTCTACATATGGATTGTTGTACGATTACTGGAAGCCTCATGAAAAGGAAGTTGATAGGAAAGGATTCTCCTGCTCAAATTGCTCCACCCACATCCGAAAATCAACAACTTGCCTTATATGCTCAAAATGCTTATTCTCCTCAACCAAACTCAACCAATCAAGCATAATCACACCATATGATCCTTCACAACCTCAATCTCAACAAACTCAATTGGTTCCATACAACAAAATGTTTCAAGCACTTTCGCAAATAAGCTAATGAGAATTGATCCGTTCAAGCACCGCAACAAGGATTTGCTATGATTGCTAATGCCTTTAGCCGTTATACCAACAAGTCCAACAACCGATTCGCTCATCTAACCAAGGAATCAAGCTGCTAGAACAATGGACGAGTTGAAGTTCGTAATCGCGGGTTATGGTCGCCGTGGATGGGCTGGGGTCAAGGGTTTAATGCCGGGGTAGGAATAACAATCGAAGCTCAAGTGTGGAACAGGAAATGCTCGTAATGGGTTGAATGGTCTTCGATGCTACAACCGCAATGAGAAGGGACATTGCTAATGCATGCCCAAAGCCGAGGACAAGCGGGCAAGCTACCACAAAGAGGCTCTTCTTTGGCTCTTAAGGATGAAGCCGTGAACTCTCACGATACAAAGAACGAGCTATGGCAAATGCGCATCTGTGATGATGATATGGAGGACTCTGCGTGCCAATGCAAAGTTGTTATGTTGATGGCTAATATGCATGAGTTACACATGAGTGACACAAAGCCCGCTAGATGACAATCGATGGCTTGTCTCAGCAACTAACAAACCATATTTATCTCGATCTCATACCGCCAACATCCTAATCCCAGCGAGCGCTCGAATGTTCAAAATGAGTCGTCCACATCTCATTCCGACGATTTTCAACTAGACCCTCGTAAGTTATATTCGGATGCATCAAGATGACCAAACGTTTCCCTTGATAATCAAATTGACTGCGGTTATACTTGAGGATTCGCATGATCATGTTGTGACTAATGCTGAACACGCCAACTTTTTGCTCATCCGCATTTTTTGCTCGCTTAATACAAGACCATCAGGACCATAGTGAAAAATGTCGATATTAGATTAATTGAATAAAACTAGCACATTAAAACTGTCCAGCCGGGATATGGACCCTAATTCAAATTACAAACTCCTAAGTTTTTCAATCAAAATACGTCTCAAAACCAAATCCCTAAGTTTCCAAAGGTGTAATATAAAAATTGATAATTTCGTTATGAGTGTTGCTAGAATACTATCACAAGAGTGAATTTCAGATGCAGTACATCTATAGCCTATCAAAATTAGAAAAAGTTGTTTACAACAAACCTTTAACTATTCAAAGCTTGTCACTTTGTCTACATAACGATTCTTCTAACACACCAAGGATTATCATATAAAAACGTCTGAAGTCTTCTAATGACAATCCTAAACCAGATTATGCACAAACTTATGGTCCTTTACCTTCCATCGTTGAAGTAAACTCAAACTCTGAAATCGCAAAAATTCTTCGATATTTTGACCTTTCATGTATTAATACCTCAAAACTTTACAACATGTGATAGAATATCATTCTGAAATCAAAGTTCAACATTTTCAATCATCGGGCGAGAACAAAGAGACATTTTTCGTAAAAATCTTTTACCAAATGTTAAAAATTTGAAAAGTTGTGCATTGTCTTGGGAAATGGACTTTCATAAGGAACTTGATTGATGAAGGTCGCCGAAAACGTAAACATCTATTTCTAATACTAAACGTAAAAAGAAAATGTTGAGACAAGATGTTGATAGACTCTTGAAGATGTCATCCATGCCGATGTCCATAATGTTGTGCTATTGAATTTTGTCATATGCATTTGATAATATCTCGATACCACATTTCCCGTGGTAAATGTTGAGAACACCGATAATGTGCTCGATCGGTCCCAAAAGTTGAAAACAAACGATTGTCACAACTAACTTTCAAATGCAATACCGCCTTAATTGGTTTCAAAGATATTCACGATCAACAACTTGCTTTTCAACACAAAAATCGCCAGCCATGTTGACAAAATCTCTCGATCCAAAAATTGAGCAACCGGATGATCAAAACGTGTCTTTTAAGTGTCAAATCTCAAAATATGAACAAGAACTTGTAAAAGTTAAAAGGAATATGGTGTCATATTTGATTTACTCAAAAAGACTCGTGATGAAGCATCAAATGAACTTTGATCATTATCTTGCGCACACTAAAGAAGTTATGCATTTTGTCGAAATATCGGTCTAAAATCAAGATCCCATTCACACTATCTTCAAGCAAGAGAAATGTTGGAAAGTATGAATGATTTCACAATGCCAAACCGCAGTTATCTCACACAAGCTAGCCACTGTGAATGACTAACCGAAGAAACTTAAAACAGCTCGTAACCACAATAGAAGAGAAGTGTAGTATGTTGGGTAACTCAAACGTGATAGGTTTGAGCACCGAGATCGTTCAACGAGGTTGAATGAATTTCCAACTCACGTCCGCATTATCGGGATTTGAATAAGAGAAGGATAAAATGATGATATCTAAACTACGGGATAGGAAAGTAAATGGAACTAAAACTATGGGGAAAACCTAAGAATTAAAGAACTACTAATTTACACTAAAATGCAAATACGGATTAAAACTAAACGCTAATAAAATGCAACTACATCTATTCTAAATCCTAAAAATAACCTAAAATTACTTTTATACTAAAAATGATATTAGAAAACTATATATGAATTAAAACTAATTTTTAGGAATTTTTTTGGATTTTATTAGAATTAAAACTAATTTTGAACTTTTAAATCTAATTTAAAATACTAAAAATAATGAAAATCAAAGGGAAAATTATGAAACTATTTTTATAAAATCTAAAATATCCTAAGAGAATTTTCAAAACTATTTTTTTATTTTTCTGATAATGTTTTCTATTTTCTACAAATTTAAAATTATTTAAATCTAATTTAAATTGTGAAAAATACCAAATAAAGGGGAAAAATAGGGAAAAATATTTTTTATGCTTTTTATATTTTTCTTAAACTGGGAAAATTGAAAATTTATTTTTTGGAACTTTTTCTTAATTATTTGCAATAAAAGCTATTTAAAAGTGACTAAAACTTGATTTAAATAATGAAAAATACTAAACAGTGACTAAAAATTATGAAAAACTCAGGAAAATTCTAAAATATTATTCTAAAGCTATGAGAAATATAAAACATGATGCTTATGTGAGGGAAATGAGGGCTGATGTGTAACTGTAGCAAAATAAGCACTTTAAAATAAGCAAAACAGTGAATTAAGCTACCAAACTGTAACGGTTGCTATGCTAAGATAGCTTAAAGCAACTAATTATCACTACTCCTAACCTCTAATAAGCGTCTACCTAGATATATGCTAACTGCTACTTAACTTAAAATGTTCTTTTAAGCCCCTACTGTTTGAGCATAAGCACAAGCTATCAAGAGCTAATGAAAACCAATACTGTGGTCCTTAAGACCACCAACCAAAGAATAAGTACACCAAATTTCAGATCAAGACAAGCTAAAATGAAGCTTGTGGAATGCCTACAAAGTTTTATGAAAACTGGTATTAACAACTTTGACTATTTTAAGCATTGCTGGTGCAGTTTGACTTTTATGAAATTTGCACTCCTAAATCTAACTGAAAATGATGTTTTATGATGGAATTTAGATGAGATTAAACTAACCTATGTAATTCTATACCTATTAGGTAAATCTTAGCAAGCTAATGCTACTGATGTACACAAATGAGCGTATTCAAATTGAATTTGACTTCCACCATTTTAACTTCCACTAAATGACCAAAATAACTATTACTAACCTAAATGAAGCTAAAGCAATAAGACTTAACAGTTAAACTAACCTCCAACTTAAATAATACCCTAGATCCAAACACAGGTTTTGAGATTTAAATGAAAATTTTCAACTAACACTCTATTGATTCAAACCTAGACTACTCTAAGACAGACTCAAATCTTAATAAAATTCCTAAACTAAGCAATATAACCAACTTTAACTAACAAATGAACAGCTAGTCTAATAGTGCGGATGAGAAACAAATTATGCAAAGAATATGACGTAAATGCCCATGCAAATTACACTAAACTACCAAAAAAAGCTAAATTAAACTAAATTCAACACACATGAACAAGAATTAAAAGCAGAATGTAGCATTAAGAAAGAAATTAGGTACTTACAATAGTCCAACCACAATGGCTTGCTATTGAACTTCATCAACCACTATCCTAAACTCGATATCAACTCAATAGCTAACACAAGCAATTAAATCCATCCATGTATCAGAATTCGAACCATGTCACCAATGAAAATTGTACTTTGACTTAATTTGACCATTTTGAGTTTTGAGTATAGAATCCGAAAAGTAATAGTTTAGCACTAAATAACAAATATGAGATCTTAGAAAGCTAACACAACAAAAATTACTTCCACAAGGATTTTAAAGATCAATGAATTTTTATTTTTAAGAGATTTTATTTATTTTATGATTTTTGTTTAAATGAAATTAATAAGCTAAACTCTAATTTGAACAAGCTAGAAAGATGATTATAAGAGTTAATAAACCAAAACTAACAAAGTAATTTTAAAATGTAATTCTAAATCAACCAAAACTTACTTTATTACTCTAAAAAAGATTACAGAAATGATTTTTACTACAAATACTGAATGTAAACTTTAAAAAGAAATTGACTATACTACTACTACTCAGATACTAATTCTACACTACTCCTACTCTACATGAGATTACAAGTGAAATGAGGAGGTATTTATAAATGAAAGCGTAAGTAATAGAAGGATCCGTAGGCTTCATCTTGTGCTTTCTCGAGCTTTTCCACCCTTGATCATCTCTACATGTCATCCAATCATTTATCACCATTGGATCAATTTAGCCACGCATCGGACCAATCGAGAGTATGAGGATATTGTGACACCGATTGCCAAGCCGGCATCCGTGTGTCGAGGGGTGTCGTGAAGAATGAGAATGCCCCATTAAAGTGGATTTGACCAATGAAGTCGGGGCGTTTTGGGTTTTAGGGTTATGCGATATCCGGGTATGGAAAGGGGAAAATTGGGCGCTGTGTATTGTTTATATTATTTCAAGTATTTGACCGGTTGGGGTGTTGATGGGTAAAACCGGTAATGGGTATTCGGTGAGTAATAAAGGTTGGCTGGGTTTTGGTTAATGGACCGGGTCATGGCTTTTTATTATTGGGCCGTGGGTTTATATTATGGATTTTGGCTAGGACTTAGGATATATTATAAACCCAATAGACATATAAAGGACCAAAAGTGTTAAAGCTGAAACTTCAGGGACCAAAACTGTAATTCTGACAATCTCTTTCAAGGACTAATCTTGTCTTTAACAAATAAACCAAGGACCAATTTGCAACTTTTGAATCTTCAAGGGTCTATTCTGCCAAAAGCTCAAAGTTCAGGGACTGATCTTGACATTTCTTCAAACTTGATTATAACCTCTAAAAATCATCCTCAGAGAATAAAATCTTCCAAAATGCACAATCCCGACCTTCCGGCTCAGCTTAAGCTCTCTTAATTCTCGTTCTGATTTACTCTGATTAGGTTCCTTTTTGTGTGTTTTTACATATCCGTACCTGCACAAGCAAAAACTCAAGAAAACCACAAATATTAGCAATAAATGGCTCTTTCTTGGTTGTTTTGGGTCAGTTTTGATAATGAAAAGGTATGTGTTTTAGCACATACCAAAATACCCCAGGCGAGACCATTGTCGTGTCCTCACACAATGCAATCAACTCACGCTTCTAAAACCAAGGATTTCAATCTCTTTCTACTAAACCTATGAAGAAGTAGCAAAGATTCCTCAAAAGAGATTAAGAAAGCCTTAATTCTAAAAACGCCCCGTTTACCTTTTAAATTTCACATGTATAGATATCATGATTAAGCACATTCTGGTTATGAGTGACGGTTTGTTGAACTTTCATGTCGATCAATAACTCCAACATTTTTCAAACGACATGTTAGGATCACGGAGTAAGAAACACAACACAGCGTGAAGTGACCATACGGATAGAATACATCGTCCCTGATTTTTCACAAGTCCCAAACTAAGCGTAAAACCGAAATCATTGTTACATATGACTCTAGATGCTAACACTACCCATGGAAGTTACTTGTGTAAATACCTTTTGCTCCCATTTTCCTATTTGCCTCTAGATTTTTTTTTTTTTATTTTTGTGAGAAATGAATTTCTTCAAATTTCTCGTTTCGATAATTTTTATTCCGATAAAGATACAAAGCTAAGTCGATAATTAGTTATCCATCTTCTCTCAAGAACCATTGTCCCAAAAATGAGGTCCACATCAAGGAATTTTTATTCACTTATATTTTGACTTTTTTTTTTATCACTTTTCATCAATAATTTAATTTTTTTTTTTTTTTGAACTTATACTTTTTACTTATATGAGCTATGAACTACGGAGCTTCACGGGGTAATTCCAAGACTATAGGCTTCATGAAATGAGGATCCCGGCTGGCTAGGCTAAGACCTCACTCAATCCCGGCTAAAGATCCAAGGGTCCGATCTCGTGACACCGCAGCTCATAACTTTACTTATTACTATATCACTTATTACTTATTGCTCATTCATTACGGATCCTTGATGTGTACCCAATTTTTAAAACAAAGATTCTTTTAAGAAGATAAAGAACTAACTATCGCCAAAAACTCAACATCTCTAATTATTTATTAGACAGATATGGGGTGAAACAATTTTGTGGGAACAAAAAGCCATAAGTACCTTCGATGGGCTCTAAAGAGAACCAACTACTCCACGCTTAGCATCTAAACTCATAAGTAACTCTATCATTTCTCGATCTCCGCAAATTTAAAATCTCAAATAATGAGATCCGCGGATGCTTAGCCGATAATTTTTGGATTATCTATGGTTAAGGGAACAAGCTAGGGCTCAACACGCCCGGTCAAGTCAGAATTCTATTCCTACTCTCACCAGCGGAAAGTCAACAAGATGTCAAAACATATATTAACTTAGCAAATGCTTCGTCTAATGAAATTAAGTCATGCATATTTAAAGTCACTCAGGGAAACTTGCAAAATCTTGGCCTTGTGAGCTAGAATTCGCATTTTATAGCTTCTTATCTAAGAGACTAGCAAACTTTTCAATCAAAAAGACTTAACAAAAGCTTACAATTTAAATTTTGCTCATTTTTGCACAATTTTTCATTTTCTAAGGAAAAACGGGGTTACGAGAGTACACGACAAAAATAAGCAAGTGCGGTCAAATCAAATCGAAGATTACCCTACCCCAGACTAGAACGAAACATTGTCCTCAATGTTTAAAAGCAAGGGTATCAACGAAAATCTAAAAGCCGTTTATTAAGTATGCTAGAAGATAAACGTTAGTCGATAAGATTAGGATATCGGATTTCCATCAGCATCGATCATGAAACTCGAGTAGAGAAAAGACAAACTTCGAGCACGAGAGTCTTCATATCGGGAAAATCCTAAACACAACATCACAAACAACCAAACACGAGAAATCGAAGAGGCTAACCCCTTCACGTCACTTATTAGAAAATAGAAAGAAGATAGAGATAAGCATGGGGTGCCTCCCACGAAGCGCTACTGTTTTTCTTAAACGAGTCGCTAGCCTGACTCGTCCCCGAATTCATTTGTCCTTGGGGAAGAAAATGGTAGAGATACCAGGGTCAAAAACGGTGTCCTCATTCCCGAAAGAATGAGATTGGGTGGGTTGGGTGGAGAAGAAAATGGGTGGATAAGGCATATCATGTAAGAAGGATCCATCATCCGGTGGTTTTGCGGGTGGACGAAAGAATGAAGGATCAACATGAGAAAACTCCAAGAAAGATGGGAGCTCATGGTAAAGGATAAAAGGTTTAGGCTCACAAATAAAGGCATCCATCCGAGGATCCTTATCTCCAGAAATGATTTTAACAAAAGGCTCATCAATGCATATCCCTGGTTTAAAGATTTTGTCTTCACATGCGGGCTCAACGGGATAAGTGATGGTGGACTCGTCAGAGAAAGGTGAGTCAATAAAACCATCAAGAACAACCATATCCCCCTCGGGATCAACAACATCTTCAATACCCGGTGGTATTGGGTCATCAAAAGTGAGAGACGAATCAGCATTCTCAATGATCGGGTCATTCGTCGAATTATTGGAAATATCGTTCAAAACCTTGCTCATATCAACCTCGAAGTAGAATTGCTCAAGAATCGGAGGATAAACATCTGCCATAGTGGGACTGCCACTAATCTCTTCATCAAATCGGAAAGTCTCAAGCTCGGGAGAGAAATCACTATCTTTAACGGAGATAGGAAGCCAACTCAAATTATCATTTAAGGCTTCAATCTTAGAAATGAGAAGATGGACATTTGACAATGTTTCACGTAATGCTTCATCCTCGATCTGTATATCATTAGGCTCAATCTCTTCAACTTCCGGCTCAAAATCATTTTCTTCTTCTATGTGAACGGGCTCAGAAGGTAAATCGTCGACAAAATCGATATCTCCATAAGAATCATTATCGGAATCGGAGAACATCTCATCATGATCATTTGAAATATCAAGAGAAGGCTCATCACAAATATCATTAACCCCAGACTCTCTTGGGATTGGGATAAGGATCTCAACACTAGTCTCTTCCGTTTCCGGAATGGTACTAAGATGCTTATCCCCCATTATGAGAGAATCAACGGGTTCAACGATGTTCGTAGAAATAGGATCATCGACCTCTTCCAAAACGACGTCACTTCTCTCAACCGGCGTGAGTGAAGGGGAAGGGTCGAAACTGAATATAGAGAGAGGGATTGCCACTTTCGAGAGTATAATCGTCATCTGAATCAGAATCGTAATAATAGGTAGTTGGACGATGTTGGATCACTTTTGCGGCTTCTTCGTAATGATTCACGATAGGTTTTCTGATGAGGATCTTCTTTTCCGTGGGTAAATTTATCAAGAAGATTCTTAAGATCACTCATCATTTCTAGAAATTTTTGATTAAATTTTGAACAGGTGAAGGTTGTGGTTGAATTTCTTGGTATTGTGGAGTGGGTTATAAGAATAATCGTGTTGTCACAAGGAACTTGCTCGTAAACAATCGGATTCTGCATCGACAATGGAATTACGTGCGGACCTCCAAAATACTCACAACAGTATGATTGTTGTGACGAATAAGGGTAAGGTTCATAACCAAAGGTTGAGTTGTTAAATTGAACTTGACATTGAAAACCTTGGTGAGGACTACCACAGTACTCACAAGAGTATGATTCCGGCTCATGGTACAGAGGTTGGTTAGGAAAATCGGTTGTCTCATAGTTAGGATTGTGGTGAAACTCGGTTCCAGATTTTTTCCATTGCTACAGCGAACAATTCCACCATATTCGGTCCTCTGCACCATATGCACAAAAGCGTAATCGAAGAATTATCCGGATAAGAATTAGCTATTTCCACCATTTCCGTGATAGGCTCTGGTTCTTGAACGGTCATCTCGGGCTCGAAACATATTCCATTTCCCTCACCGAGAGGAGTAGGAATCGGGGTTCTCCAATTGAGCACTCTTTTGTTCTAGCCGTGCATAAAGACGAGTAGATCTGGATTTGGATTAATAAAATTCGGCATACATTACATAATCCATCTCGACAATTATTTCGACCAATCACATATACATTTCAAACATCGATATTGATTTTCTT
This sequence comes from Chrysanthemum makinoi, assembly GCA_910596185.1. Classification (NCBI taxonomy): domain Eukaryota; kingdom Viridiplantae; phylum Streptophyta; class Magnoliopsida; order Asterales; family Asteraceae; genus Chrysanthemum; species Chrysanthemum makinoi. The sequence continues at coordinate 9,409,153 of OU343218.1, read as the reverse complement.
CCATTTTGGCAATGAAGGCAACGACGATAAGAACATATCTCGGTTGTTGGCGGATTGTCAAAACATTTTTAGAGTCATCGAGATTGTTTGTCTTCGTCCTTTGTAGCAAAGATTTTTTTAGAACCGGGTATCCACATCGCTCACATACACATTCTGGATTCAAACAACAATACTGATCTTCTTCCATACGGCCTTTGCAATGAAAACAATGACGATAATTGATTGTTTCCATGAGAATTAAACATATAGAGGGTTAAGGAGAAAGAATTATCGGGTTCAGAGGATAAAAAGAAGAAGAATATTTTGGGTTTTTAAAACAAATTTTGAAAAGGAAAATCTTTTTGGGTTTTTATATTTAAGAATATGTGGAAAACACAATATTTTTGTAACCTTCACGTCAATCGTTGCTCGGTAGCTCTCAAAGTCTGCAGCGGTGACGAACGAAGAGTGGATCGTTCTTCAGTCTGCAATTTAATGTCAAACTTTCCTTATACCCCGTTATATAGGTTGTACCTTCAGGTGAGCCGCGGTAACAATTAACGTTCGGGTTTCTTTTTGTTGGTTTTTTAACTTTTTATGGTTTTTGTAAACACTCTAGGAAGAATGTTTTGGTTTTAGATGTTTTGGGTTTTTCAAATATATATATATACAAAAACGACGGTAACTTCACTCGGGGAAGGATCTTCAAATCGCACGTGATTGAGACGGAATACTGAAAACTCGCTACAAGCTCCCCGGCGTAAAAATTGATTTCACAATGCCAAACTGTCATTAAAGTCACAACAAGCTAGCCACTTATGAATGACTAACCGTAAGAAACTTAAAACAGTTCAGAACCAATAATAGAGAGAGTGTAGTATGTTGGGTAACTCAAACGTATTAGGTTTGGCAGCACGAGATCGTTCCGAACGAGGGTTGAATGGAATTTCCAACTCACGTCGCGATTATCGGGATATGAATAAGAGAAGGGGATAAAATGATGATATCTAAACTACGGGATAAGGAAAGTAAATGGAACTAAAATCTATGGGGAAAACCTAAGAATTAAGGCAAACTACGCAATTCTACACTAAAATGCAAATACGGGATTAAAACGAAACGCGAATAAAATGCAACTACGTCTAATCTAAATCCTAAAAATAACCTAAAATTACTTTTATACCAAAAATGATATTAGAAAACTATAAATGAATTAAAACTAATTTTTAGGAATTTTCTGGATTTTATTAGAATTAAAAACTAATTTTTAACTTTTAAATCTAATTTAAAATACTAAAAATAATGAAAATCAAAGGGAAAATTATGAAACTATTTTTATAAAATCTAAAATATCCTAAGAGAATTTTCAAAACAATTTTTTTATTTTTCTGATAATTTTTTCTATTTTCTACAAATTTAAAATTATTTAAATCTAATTTAAATTGTGAAAAATACCAAATAAAAGGGGAAAAATAGGGGAAAATATTTTTTATGCTTTTTATATTTTTCTTAAACTAGGAAAATTGAAAATTTATTTTTTGGAACTTTTTCTTAATTATTTGCAATAAAAGCTATTTAAAAGTGACTAAAAATTGATTTAAATAATGAAAAATACTAAACAGTGACTAAAAATTATGAAAAACTCAGGAAAATTCTAAAATATTATTCTAAAGCTATGAAAAATATAAAACATGATGCTTATGTGAGGGAAATGAGGGCTGATGTGTAACTGTAGCAAAATAAGCACTTTAAAATAAGCAAAACAGTGAATTAAGCTACCAAACTGTAACTGAAGCTAAGTTATGCAGAGATAGGCTTAAAGCAACTAATTATCACTACTCCTAACCTCTAATAAGCAGTCTACCTAGATATAAGCTAACTGCTACTCTAACTTAAAACAGCTTAAGCCCCTACTGTTTGAGCATAAGCACAAGCTTATCAGAAGAGCTAATGTGAAAACCAATACTGTGGTCCTTAAGACCACCAACCAAAGAATAAGTACACCAAATTTCAGATCAAGACAAGCTAAAATGAAGCTTGTGGAATGCCTACAAAGTTTTATGAAAACTGGTATTAACAACTTTGACTATTTTTAAGACAGTGGTGCAGTTTGACTTTTATGAAATTTGCACTCCTAAATCTAACTGAAAATGATGTTTTATGATGGAATTTAGATGAGATTAAACTAACCTATGTAATTCTATACCTATTAGGTAAATCTTAGCAAGCTAATGCTACTGATGTACACAAATGAGCAGATTCAAATTGAATTTGACTTCCAGTCATTTTAACTTCCACTAAATGACCAAAATAACTATTACTAACCTAAATGAAGCTAAAGCAATAAGACTTAACAGTTAAACTAACCTCCAACTTAAATAATACCCTAGATCCAAACACAGGTTTTGAGATTTAAATGAAAATTTTCAACTAACACTCTATTGATCTAAACCTAGACTACTCTAAGACAGACTCAAATCTTAATAAAATTCCTAAACTAAGCAATATAACCAACTTTAACTAACAAATGAACAGCTAGTCTAATAGTGCGGATGAGAAACAAATTATGCAGCAATATGACAGAAATGCATTCAGATGCAAATTACACTAAAACTACTGAAAATAAAGCTAAATTAAACTAAATTCAACACACATGAACAAGAATTAAAAGCTGTAACAGATTAAGAAAGAAATTAGGTACTCACAATAGTCCAACCACAATGGCTTGCTATTGAATTCACTGAACCACTATCCTAAACTGATATCAACCCAATATCTAACACAAGCAGCCCAAATCCATCCATGTATCAGCAATTCAGAACCATGTCACCAATGAAAACTGTACTTTGACTTAATTTGACCATTTTGAGTTTTGAGTATAGAATCTGAGCAAGTAATAGTTTAGCACTAAATAAGCAATATGAGATCTTAGAAAAGCTTAACACAACAAAAATTACTTCTGACAAGGATTTTAAAGCAGCAACGAATTTTTTATTTTTTAAGAGATTTTATTTATTTTTATGATTTTTTGTTTAAATGAAATTAATAAGCTAAAACTGAATTTGAACAAGCTAGAAAGATGATTATAAGAGTTAATAAACCAAAACTAACTACAGAAATTTAAACAGAATTCAGAAATCAACCAAAACTTACTTTATTACTCTAAAACAGATTACAGAAATGATTTTTTACTACAAATACTGAATGTAAACTTTAAAAAGAAATTGACTATACTACTACTACTCAGATACTAATTCTACACTACTCCTACTCTACATGAGATTACAAGTGAAAACTGAGGAGGTATTTATAGCTGAGCAGAAGTAATAGAAGGATCCAGAAGGCTTCATCTTGTGCTTTCTCTTGAGCTTTTTCCACCCTTTGATCATCTCTACATGTCATCCAATCATTTATCACCATTGGATCAATTTAGCCACGCATCAAGGACCAATCAGAAGAGAGTATGAGGAGAATGTGACACACGGATTGCCAAGCTGGCATCCGTGTGTCAGAGGGTGTCAGGTGAAGTACGAGAATGCCCTTAATTAAAGTGGATTTAACCAATTGAAGCTGGGGGCAGTTTTGGGTTTGTAGGGTTCATGTGATATCTGGGTTTGGGATGAAAGGGGGAAAAATTGGGCGCGTGTGTATTGTTTATATTATTTCAAGTATTTGACCGGGGCTAGGGGTGTTGACTTGGGTAAAAAAAACCGGGTAATGGGTATTCGGGTGGAGTAATAAAGGTTGGCTAGGTTTTGGTTAATGGACCGGGTCATGGCTTTTTATTATTGAGTCGTGGGTTTATATTATGGATTTTGGCTAGGACTTAGGATATATTATAAACCCAATAGACATATAAAGGACCAAAAGTGTTAAAGCTGAAACTTTAGGGACCAAAACTGTAATTCTGACAATCTCTTTCAAGGACTAATCTTGTCTTTAACAAATAAACCAAGGACCAATTTGCAACTTTTGAATCTTCAAGGGTCTATTCTGCCAAAAGCTCAAAGTTCAGGGACTGATCTTGACATTTCTTCAAACTTGATTATAACCTCTAAAAATCATCCTCTGAGAATAAAATCTTCCAAAATGCACAATCCCGACCTTCCGGCTCAGCTTAAGCTCTCTTAATTTCTCGTGCTCGGATTTACGTCTGATTAGGTTCCTTTTTGTGTGTTTTTACATATCCGTACCTGCACAAGCACAAACTCAAGAAAACCACAAATATTAGCAATAAACGGCTCTTTCTTGGTTGTTTTGGGTCAGTTTTGATAATGAAAAGGTATGTGTTTTAGCACATACCAATGAACAACTTCCGCCTACAATGATTATGAGAATAGCCCCAGTAACACTTAGTAATCGTGAACCTAGAATCACTACTGCCAAATCACAAATTGATAACGTGCTTCATTCTACTGAAACAGGAATAGTTGCGTCTTTTCCAAACGTCCGCACTTCACAGCCTAAGAGCACTACATCGAAAAATAGGAAGTTGCGACCTAAGAAAAGATCAATAAAGAATGCTAAAGTAGAAGAACACCCTAGGACTATGAATAAGACTCACGTAGCTTCCACTATAGATATTGCGTCTGGCACATGTAATAAAAATAGTGATGTAACGAATGCTAAACCTTTAAGCACCTTTTGATATTCATCGATGCACCTTGTGTTATTTGTCGTAAAAGTATGAACTTTGATTGTCATGATAAATGTGTTGCTAAAGCTATCATCTCTCGTTTACGGAATCCTAAGAACCGGAATACCTATAGGCCCACTAATATTTCTAAGTCTGTGCTTGGTAGACCGCCCTCTTTAGATTCTAAGAAACGTGTTGCTATCCCTGTAGCTCCAGTTTCACCTCCTAGGAATGTAGTACCACCTAGTGCATTCACTAAGACTAAAGCAAATACTAGTTGGAGATGGCAGAAATGGATATATAACACACTAGGATTTAAATGGATACCTAAAGCTATTGATGTGTGTATGTCTACTATAACCAAGCTGCTCGAACCCTCTAACACTTCGGGTTCCACATCTACTTCTATTCCATCTGTGTCGCCTGTGTGTAATGCAGGTGATACAGATCATTCTCTGGATTGTTGATAGCGGATGTTCCCGACACATGACGAGTGCAACCTTAAACTGTTATCAAACTTTATTGCAAAGTTCATTGGCACTGTCGGATTCGGGAATGATCACTTCGCGGCTATCATGGGCTACGGAGACTATATCAATGGGAACATCGAAATTAGCAGGGTTTATTATGTGGAAGGCCTCGGTCACAATCTTTTTCAGTAGGTCATTCTGTGATGGAGATTTGGAGGTTGCTTTCGGAGAAAACTTGTTTCATTAAGTGATCTACAAGGAAACGACCTTATATGTCGGCTCGGTAATTCAAGTCTTTACACTATATCTATGCAAGACATGGTTGCTTCATCTCCCATTTGCTTACTTTCAAAGGCAACATCAACAAAATCATGGCTATAGCACCGTCGTCTCTCACATCTAAACTTTCAAACCATCACCAACCTTGCTCGACACAAACTAGTTGAAGGACTCCCACGATTTTGGTATTCTAAAGATCACCTTTGCTCAGCTTGTGAACAAGGCAAAAGCACTCGTGCTCATTTTCCTTCAAAGGTGGAACACGCTCTCGATGTGCTTCATCTTCTTCACATGGATTTGTGTGGCCCGATGCGTGCAAACGATCAATGGCAAACGCTACATCTTAGTAATTGTTGATGACTATTCACTCTGGACTTGGGTCTACTTTCTTCGAAGCAAAGATCAAGCTCCACAGATGATCATCACCTTTCTCACGAAAATACAAGTTCAGCTACGAAACACGGTTCGACAAATCAGAACGCAGACAAAGGCCTGAATTTGTTAAGCCAAACTCTTCGTGAATTTTATGAGAAAGTGGTTATTCAAAGATCGACATCTATTGCACGTACACGAGAAAAAGCGGAGTTGTTGAAAGTCGAAACCGAACGTTAGTGGAAGCTGCAAGAACAATGTTAATCAATGCTAAACTTCCAGATTACTTATGGGCGTAAGCTGTATCAATGCATGCTATACTCAAAACAGTTCTATGATTACAAAACGCCACAACAAAACACCTTTTGAGCTTGTCCACAACGAAAAAACGAATCTCAAACACTTTCATGTATTTGGATCTCTTTGCTATCCGAATAATGATCGTGATGACTTTGGAAAGCTCAAAGCCAAAGTTGACATTGGAGTCTTTATAGGATATTGTGATAATTCTAAAGGCTTCCGAATCTGGAATCGTCGAACAAAGGAGGTTATGGAAACGATTCATGCTCATTTTGATGAACTTACGGAAATGGCTTCGGAGTATAACAGCTTAGAACCCGGTCACAACCGTTTAAACTTTCCCCAAACCCCATCATCGGTGAAACAAGCCCTCAACTCACTCGTCAACAAATGGAAAGGTTATTTGCTCCGCTGTTCAGTGACGATATTGATGAACGTGCTCGAGGTGTATCCGCTGTTTCCATTGCTCAACCCGATAATACTCTTATACCTGATACACCTGCTACAACAACTACGGTTGAAGAAGCACCACCAGTTGACTCCAACACAACAGTTGAACAAACCGCTTCCAACAATGATGATCCGGCTGATGATGTTACGAATGAAGTACCCCCACCTGCAGATTTTGATCCAAATGCTTTTTTAACCCGTTTGCTAATGAGACTGCTGCACCGGATGTCGCGGAATCTTCAACAAGCCATTTGAATCCTCAAAATCTGCACAATGTATACCAACATCAACCCTCCACACATAGATGGACAAAAGACCATCCTCTGGAAAATATTATTGGCAATCCGAATCAACCGGTCGTTACGAGACAACGTCTTCACACAGACGGTGAACATTGCATTTATGCACTCACTTTGCTTTGCCAATCGAACCTAAAAACATTAAAAGACGCAATGACAAAGGACAACTGGATTGAATCCATGCAGGAAGAACTCAACCAATTTAAACGTCTTGAAGTATGGGAAGTGGTTGAAAGACCAACAGGGGTCTTCGTCATTGGTCTTAAATGGATTTGGAAAAACAAATTGGATGCTTTGAAGGAAACGTTATCAGAAACAAGTCACGTCTGGTGGCTAAGGGTTATCGTCGGGAAGAGGGTATTGACTTTGAAGAATCTTTTGCTCCGGTTGCTCGTCTTGAGGCTCGTTCGGATTTTTCTCGGCATTTGCGGCTCACATGAACATCACGGTCTTTCGGATGGATGTCAAAACTGCTTTTCTCAATGGACAACTGAAAGAAACGGTTTATGTCGGTCGAAGGATTCATTGATCTAGAGTTCCCTAATCATGTCTATAAACTGAAGAAAGCTCTCTACGGTCTCAAACAAGCCCCTCGGGCATGGTACGATAAGCTATCATCTTTCCTAATTGCCAATAATTTCACCAAAGGTTCGGTTGACCCTACTCTTTTCATACAATATCACGGGGAACATATTTTAATTGTTCAAATTTATGTGGATGACATCATTTTTGGGTCAACTCATAAAAAGTACTCAATCGCTTTTGCAAAACTAATGAAGAAACATTTTGAAATGTCCATGATGGGTGAACTTACGTTCTTTCTAGGACTACAAGTTCATCAATCACCCCGTGGTATTTTCTTGAGTCAGTCCAAATATGCCCTTGAATTGTTAAACAAATTTGGAATGAATACATGTGACACTTATGCCACTCCAATGGCACATACCAAGAAACTGGACGCTGATTTACATGGGAAATTGGTGGACCCTACCAAATACCGTAGTATTATTGGGTCTCTCATGTATCTAACGACTAGAGACGATATTGTCTTTGCCGTATATCTTTGCTCCGTTATCAGTCGCGACCAACTGAAACCCACCTCTTCGAGGCTAAAAGAATCCTCCGATACATCAAGGGAACCATTAATTTGGGGATCGGGTATCCGAAGGATTCTGGTTTTGAACTAATCGCTTTTGAGGCGACCACGCAGGATGCTTAGACTCACGGAAAAGTACCTCGGGAGCTTTACAATTTCTTGGTGACAAACTGGTGTCATGGCAATCGAAGAAGCAGGATTGTACATCGCTGTCCTCAACCGAAGCAGAATATGTAGCCATGTCGGCGTGTTGTGCTCAAGTCATTTGGATGAGAACACAACTCAAAGACTATGGTTACGTATTTGACGAATCGATGTACTTTGCGACAATCGGAGTGCCATTGAGATCTCGTGCAACCTTCAGGCAAGACTCGAAATCAAAGCACATCGATCTTCGATATCATTTCATCAAGGATCCGCGTGGAGCAGTCTTGTTGAATTATATTTTGTGGATCTGAGAATACCAATTGGCAGATCTTCTCACCAAAGCCTTGCTCCCGCTAGGTTTAATGAGTTGGTCCACCGGATTGGTATGAGGTGTTTGACTCAAGAGGAATTGGATGACCTCCTAAAACAGTTTAAAACACTGTCAAACACCAAAATCTCTTTTGTACATATTTTTCAAAAAACTAAATACAAAAATATAAAATCTGATAAAACAAAAAAAAAATATTCTTCTATCTATTTTCTTCTTTCAACATTGCAAGTACATTTCTTCCGTCAACACTTTAATCTTTCAAAATTCAGATATTTTTCGATCAAGTGTTGAGGGGGAGAAAATAAATTCTTAAGTGTTTCAAAAACATCCGTGTACTTGCATGTTACTCTATTCTGGTTGTTTCTTGTATCAATGGTGGTAAACTTTTTCTGGTTCAACTGACACTCCTCGGACTAAAATTTATAACCTTTCATTATTTTCTTAAGTCAGGGGAGTGTCGTCATGTTTTTCTTAAAATCTTTCTTTGATAACCAAAATGGAAGTTAAATGGCTTTGGATGAAAAAGGAAAAGGTGGAGGGACCAAAAGCTGCAAAACTTTAAAGTTATTTTAAATAAAATACCCCACCAACCTCATTAACTTCATCACATTTATTATCTTACCAAACATAATCCACGATCCATAATCGTTTGACAAATCCGTGTTTGGATCATCAATTTGTAAGTGATTTCGTGTTTATAACAAGTTTTTAAGCAATGGTTTTGAATTTTTCAAAAATCCAACGGTTTAATCTTGAGATATTATCACTTTTGTGTCTTACGCGTAGCGCTTAAGAACACAAATCATGAAAGGGTATTTATGGTTAAAAGGGTTGTGTCAAAACGTTCTTAAAACATCAATGATACTTTTTAATCATCAAAACGCACCCAGAAACACGAATTGAGTGTATTTGAAAACTTAGGGTTTATCGTGGTTTGGGTATTTTCAATTGTGATTGTTTTTGGTCAAAAAGATTGTTGTGTAATGTTAATATCATGTTGAATTGATGATATCCGGCCTATAACAACCCAGAAATACTAATTATGTTAGAATTGGAATTTAGGGTTTAATGTTCTTAGGTTTGGGTATTTTTGATTCACTGACTTTTGGATGTTAAAACATTGGTTATTAGACTCTCACAACATCTTAGACTTACCAGAAACACTTTGGTGCATATCCTATGGCTAGATTTCATACGCGTAAATTTTGAACTTTAGGGTTTTTTGGCTACGCGTAAGGTTTTCTACGCCTAACTGTTTGAATGAGTTTCATGCCATGATCTGTTTTTTAAATGACTATACATGTTAAGATTGATGATATGATGATTTTATTTCAGGCTTGCTACGCATAAAACTCAGAATCAAGGTCTTTGTTACTCTACGCATAAGGATCACCTTACGCGTAGAAAGTTATCCGTAAGAGAAATTTTACGTAACTATTAGCGTAAGGGTCTACAATGGGACTCTGGCGTATCTGTGAAGGATATGCATAAACAGTGACTCACGCATAAGGTTTACTCTTACGAGTAATCCTTACGCGTAAGGTTTATATACGCCTACGCTTAAATTTTACGCATAAGGTTCTCCTGTTCCTACTGGCGTAATATTTCTTACTGCGTAAGTCGGGATCCTACGTAGCTTACATCTCTGGCGTATACTTATCTTGTTTACGCATAAGCTACTATTCCTACGCATAAGCCTTGATCAAACCTTCTTTTTGAATTGTTACGCGTGCAAACTTGTAAATAAATGAATCATAACGTCACGAATCCAATAATGTCACTAATAAAATTAAACGTTTGATATGTTGTGAACTATAAGTGATAACATAAACTTTAAAACTTAAAGTTAACTAACTCACGAAACGTTTCCGGCGTCATTGGACTATAGGACAAACAAGTGACTTAGGACTAGTAACAATCATTAACACTGTACATTCAATAATTAGACAATAAAAACCTTATGTTGACTAACATTATGTCTTTCGATATGTTGGTTCTTTTGGCTAATGTTATTTCAAATCGCGACATGGCTCCAAAGAATGTGGATGCACTGAGGTTCTCACAATTCTTGATATCTTCCTAATGGCTATCCTAGAAAGATTGTTAAGAACAATCTCAGAGTTGACTTTGAAACCCTCACATGCTCAGAATCTTCTTGCTTGATTCTTTGTGGATATTCTTAGGAATCATCCGTACAGAACATGCTCTCACACTCTACTACAGTACAGAAATCTACATACAACAATTCTGGAATTCAATGCAAAGGATCAAAGGTCAAAGTGCGGTGATTGTGACGCTCAATCACAAACAAATCACCATCACACAAGCAGGATCTACGGTGTTCTTCTAATTCCTGAAATCGAGTCAACGAGACTTCTATGCCACACCTACTGAAGAGACAGTTCTACAATTCTTGATTGATATTGGCTATGATGAAGCCGAGAATTATCACTAAGCATTCTCATGTGGAGCTTAAGAACATTCCTCAACCGTGGAGAACCATCTACATCATCATTACCAAATCGGTCTCTGGTCGTGATAGTGGTTATGAGCATCCCAAGCTCATGGAACTACAAATCTTCGGTCATTAATCAACAAAAAGGACATCGAAATTGAAGCACTACCATGGGAAGACATGATGTCATTTCACAAGAAACTTGGCTCAAAGATTCCCTATGTCGGATACACAAAATTGTTGATCCGAGAGCACTTGGACTTCATCCCGATATTCCTGAGGCTCAATGACCCGATAATCACGATATGTTGGTGAGCCTACCCTATCAGTCGAGAATCAAGGAATCGTCAACAAAGAAACAAGGTGCCGTGATGCCTGATCACCTTCTGACAAATGAAATCAAAAAGCTTGAAACATACAAAAGGTATCAAGTAGCAGACGAGAAGGCAAAGTTGGTCATCTCGATGATAAGCCTTCGGAACACCTACTAGGAGAACCGAAGAGGAAGTGCCGGTAGTCTGCAAGCACTGAGAGTCAGAGGATGTTCCCCAGGAGGAATCCTCCACGAAAGGGGACAGTTCCTGCCAAGGAAGTTGTTCCTATTCCCGTATCTAAGCTTTGAACCGCAAAGAAAGCTAATGGACGAGGACTCGGAGGCTACTCAATCAGATGAAGAGACTTTCTACTCGAATCGCAACCGAACACCACCTTCAGCAGCTAAACCTCCAAGTCCACCGGTGACAAAGGAAAAGGAAGACTCTGTACTTGTGCCTTATGAAGAAATCTCAGATGAAGAAGAAGAGCAACTGGATACTTCATACAGGAAGAAGTTCAAATTTCTTAGACTCCAACACGTGGCAAAAGAATTTGCAAAAGAACAAATGGGTGGCCCCGGAGGGTCAAGTGGTGCAGCTCAACCTTCAACAGGTCCTGATGCGGTTAATCAACCCGATAAGGGATCTAGTGCCACCACTTTGGTATAACAACAGACACGTGTCGAAGATACTCTTGAGTATGATTTTGAAGAACCAGAATCTGAGAAGTTAGAGAAGGTAAAAGCTGATGAAGAAGCTGCAACCAAAGCCAAAGCTGATGAACAAGCTAAGTCTGGCAATGAAGAAGATGTTGAGTATGATACGTTTCTTCTAGATAGTCCTGCACGATCAAAGGAAGAAACTTCTGAACCTCCAAAGGATCCAGAGTCTCCTCATGTCTCTTCATCATCAGATTCGTCTTCTCATTCTTCACCACCACCATCAAAGAAATCAACAAAATCATCATCCAGATCAGTAAAGAAGCCAACTCCATCTTGGATCTCTCAATCTAAAAATCGAATCGTTAAAGCTGTCAAACGAGTCAGAGAGAAAAATATTACTAAGAAGAAGTTAGATTTTCTTGTGACCAGATGATATCTTCATGATGAGCAAGACGAGATGAAAGTTGAAAGGGAGTATGTCCAGAAGCTTATGAAGGATGATCTTCAAGGAAGCATGGACGAGATGATAAAAGGATACACTCACAAGTTCTTAATGGGGGTCATTCCGAAACTGAAAAAGGAGATGTATTCCAGACAACTTTATCCGAATCTCTTACATTTAGCCAAGCAAGCCATGAAATCAACTCCGATGAATTTGAGCATCAATCCAGTTGAAACTACAATCTTCTCAGATGATGAATTAGTAAACCGCTGGTAGCGCAAATGTCAACACGCTCTGCAACGTTTGCCTCCCATGAAGCTAAACTGTTTGAAGCATTGCTGGAATACCAACTCAAGTCATCATTCAGAGAAGAGGCTATAAGGCCCAAACGTTCAAGAGACGACGAAGACAAAGATCATGATAAGGATAAGGAGCCTAAACGCACAAAGAAGTCTGGTGAATCATCTTCGATTCAGTACTCAATGCCGCCTCCACCACAAAAGACTCTAGCTCAACAAAGATCTCCTCCCCGCTCTTCTGCTGATAAACCCCAGGATTCTGAGTTACCACCCAGACTCAAAAAACCGGTGACCACTTTGAGTATACGGGTGGTGACGATGAAGAATACCATGAGCCCCAACAACAACCCGCCTCACCCAACAAAGTACAGAAACCAGAATCCTCATCTAGGCCTAAGAAAAGAAGAAGAAGCGCCAAGGCTGATGTCCTATCCTGGCTAGATGAAGACAACACAGAGGAATTTGAATGGTTCTCTACTCTTGTTAATTCCACTCCCTACCCTGAAGAAGGTCAAGATCTGGTAGACGGTAATACATTGGAGCATGCAAAGATACTGCAAGAAAAATTCCGACTAAAGAAGATGACGAAATCTGAGTTGCGGCGAATCAAGAATGAAGCTTTTCAACTGTGAAAAGATAGCTCAGAAAGTGCCATCGAGGTCGAATATCACCTTGACAACATTGCTCGAGCTATGTCTAATAACATGGATTGGCTCAACCCAGAAGCAAACATCGACTTTACGAAGCGGGACAACCCTCCATATTACACCGACTGGTCTAAACCACCAACGATCGACCAACCAGATCAGCCTAGGATCCAATTCAGATATTTCTTCAACAAAGACTTGGAGTTTCTTCTACACGGTGGCGATGGCTCAAGGAAATACGCTACATCTCTGACACTTCCATTCCCAGCAGCCGAATACTCAAACTGCATAGCTATCGAGGAAAGAGCTATTCACTTGTTCTCCAACAAAGTGGAAGCATACGACCGAGATGCAATGTACGAGGATTCATCATTGGCGGAACGCCGAAGAATCTACTACGAAGCTGCCAGGTCCAGAAGTCTCAACATGCAATGTTTAGTACTAAAAACATCGTTGCCATCAAACACGTTGATCTTTCGTCCAAATGGGACTACACTTATCTCAAGAATATTTTGGTCAAAAGACAAGACGAAAGGGATTATGCATTCTCTGAAGCTGACTTTGAGAATTTGTCTATCAACGACATCGAAGATATGTACCTTGCCAAAGTACAGGGTCGTATGAGATAATTCTCCACTGAAGTACAACGTGAATTCATAAATTCAGTCTCATCTTCATCAGACGCATAGTCATCAAAGAACGTGTAGAAGATCTCCAGCTTGCAGTAGAATCTTATCAGACCCGTGTCAACTTCACTCCACCGTAGCTTGATCTTCCCGACATCAACCAGCTTTCACAATTTACACTCATCAGCACACCATTCGGCGTCGTTTACCACAGTGAACTTCAAAGAAATTGCTTGATGGCGTGCAGAGATCTACACAAATTTGGAGATCACACTTTGAAGTTACTTAGGGACGGATTGGCTTATCGGTTGAAGGATATACATCAGAAGATTGGGTCTCCTAAGCGATGGAATTCTCAGGAAAGAAGGGACGTAAAGAGGATCATCGCCATGATTGATGAACGGTTGTATAGAAGGGATCAGTTCAGAAGATTGGAAAGCTAATGTTGGTGGTCGACCGGGAGAAACATCATCGGCTTTCAACGCGATTCACATTCTGGCGACATCTACTGGACTACCTGGTATCCCTTGAACTGCTTCTTTCATTATAAATTTGGATGTATGATCTATTATGTCTATGGCTTGTGCACACATTACAGTGTACAACCCGTACTTGTAAATAAAGGACCCGTAGGTACGCTTCAGGTGCCACAATCCTTAGAAAAGGAGCGTAAGCTTCTTACTTTTGAGTAAAACCTATCAAACCTTTCACTTTTCAAGGTTTTGCTCAAAGAACAAGTACTTTCCCTTATGATTTTCAAAACCTCAACCGTTTATATCACTTGTTGAGGGAGAGTACTTGACTTAAAACTTTGTTCACAAATTGTTCACAGTGGTCATTCTTCCCGCAACACTCGAAATGGTCATATTTATTCTCAACTTTTCAAAAATAACATTTTATATGCCATTTTTGAGGGGAGAAAATACGTGATAAGAAATATGTTGTGTTTTGCTATATGAACTCTCGTGTAAAAAGACTTTAACCCATGAATTGAAGAGCTCTTAGCGCTAGTAACTCGAAAAGACTTGTCCGTAACGGGTAATAATTTCAAGCTAGTTCGCTAGTGATGTAAACGTATCTCGCAAAGGACTTGTCTGAGTAGAATGTACCATTCGAGAAACTCTTGGTAGACATGAAATTTGACGGGTTTGACAACCTTTCGAGGATTGTCTACACCTTCAAGGTAGTTATTAGAACTAGTTGTCACCTAAAAGCTGACAATGCAACTCTTTAACTATGCCACGTAACCGTGTCTCGCGGGGGAATGTCTATCTTGAGTTGATCAATTCAAAATGTGCGCGCTCTTTCCTCACTGTGAATTTAACCGTTAAAACTCTTAAGCACATGTGGAGGGGGAGTATTTATGCAAAATCTAATCTCAACAGTGGTTCAAAAATGTTTTTATTCATAAACACTGAGCGATATTTTTCAAGTAAATGGTTTTATGGCAACATAGGTTAGTCATGGAGTTATAAGGTGACTAAGGTTAGGAATAACCGTCCTATGATCCGCTAGAGCCAGAGGGATCTACCCAAGGACACCACAAATAGTTAGTATTTAGAAGTCCTTAGGTATGATTATAAAAAGGAGAAAATGAGAATCGGAGAAAGAAGGAGTTGAAGAATTAAAAAGAAATGCAAAGAAAAGGGTGAAAAGAAATAGCCCTCCAGATTATTCAACTTAGGGCGGACACCGGGTTCAATTCATCTGCTACTGGTTGTCACTAGATGACACCGGTATTGAAGATTAAAAGTCGTCATGGACCCAGTGACGCATGCACTAAACCTTCTTAACCACTCAAGTTTCTCTCAACATAAGCTTGTTTCATTCTCACAGGGAACCCTACGTAAACTATCGGCTTTCTCTTAGAGATTGCTGGTATTGAAGAAGGAGACCCTCTCCCTAGTCTCCGCCCAAGAAAACCAAAACGCACTATTGAGTCTAGAGCCACGAGATTCATCAAAAGATCTCTTAGGTACACTTGACATTTCATCACTTGATATTCAACAATAAGAATTTCATTGGTACATTATCGAGTCCTTCACAGATCTTAGCAATCTGTCGAGAAAATTTATGAGAGGTTCACATTTGTGATCCTCGGTGATTGAATGGAAACTCCTGCCAGGGTCAACATCAAACACCACGACGGCGGTCGCTTCGGCAACTCCCCGTGGATTGCGCTTAGTGGTCTCAAGCGGTCTACAGTCGTGAGGTGATGCTTCGGTGTACCTCAGCGACTCATCTGAATCGTAGGTGTACTTCGAAACATCGTGTTATCTCACTTGTGGGACTCTGATTCAGGAACGGCCTTTGTAAGAATTAGAGTTGTGTTTTCACACTATGTTGTCAACACTCTCGAAGTTCAAACTTGTAAGTGCCGGAATCCGCTTATTACTAACCGTTTTAATGTTTACTTCTTATGGAAGCTCTGGAGCGGAATGATCGTGCAGATTATCCACTTGTTCACACCAACAACATCATCAAAAAAGTTCTATCTTAAAGCAACACAAAAGTCAGAATGATTCTTCGTCAAATCAAAGAATCTACAAAGTTAAAGACTTAAAGAACTTCATCAGTACCGTAATCCAACGTTAAAGAGTGTGTAAGCATGTTGGAGAAAGGCGTGGAACACTGAAAGCGTGAAGCGGACTTGAGGCAGACTAGATGCAGATAACAACATACTATCACTTTCATCACAAAGAACAATGATCAAAGAACAAAGTTAAAGATGACGTCAAAGCATAACTGTTCAAAGAAAACTATCTCGCTACACTGGGGAGATGGTTCAAATCAAGGCAATTCTTCTCACAAGAAAGAAGAATGTCGAAGGCGTCAAAGCTACTATTACATCAACGCCTTCACCGTTTTTCATCACCAACACTTGAGGGGAGATTGTTGGAATCACTCCTAAACCTTTATTCAAGTGTTAGTTACTCATATGTAATAGTTAGTTTAATTATGGCCTTTATGTTTGTTATTAGCCTTAAGCTTATGTAGAAGGCCCAAGAGCTTAGGCCCATGCCCAATAAGGAAAGGATGGGAACTAGGAGTGTTTCCCTAGCTTCTCTCCTATAAATACTCTTGTAAACCTTCATTTGAAGGTTGGTTGTTCAAGTTATTCTCTTCACTCACTCTCTACGCATAACCGTCTTCATCATAACGTGTGTGTGTGTTTGGTTTACTTGTTCAATCGCCTTTATCTCTTTCTATTAAGCTTGTGTGGTAAATCTAGTGACCTAACACAAACCCTTGGGGGAGATACATGCTTTATTTTAAATCGAACACATTGCTTTCAAATTATACTTGAATATATTAGTTGCACTAAGTACACTATTGCCAAAGTCCCTATTATCATGAACCATTAATCACTTGCGAGTGAACGCGAATAATGTGGATAGATCTATCGGGAATGACAAATCCCGTTTGTTTGACTAGGTCCGGCAAACAAACGCACGTATTGAAGATCCATAGGTTTAATGGAAAATTACCTATTAGGGCAACGATTACTATTATATGACAGCTTTAACGTTCGTTTCGGTATCATGAGCTTAGTGCAATAATATCTGTTTTGCTTTCAAACTATTGGTGTGAGTCTATAGCTCACACTACCAACATAATGTGTTCAACCATCAAATAAACTCTATGAATTTCACTCAACCTTTGTGTTGACAGTTTTAAGCTTGTATTTCAGGTCCATAATGTCGGAAGCTGGCACGAAAGAGCAAGGATACTGAAGAAGGCTATAAATTTTATTATCATTCGAAAATCAATTTAATGTATTTTGTAAACTTGGAACCATCTGGGACCTCATCTTTGTAAACTCTGACATTTATATAAATCGAAAGATAAATCTTTTAAAATGACTCCTTTAGAGATCGTTTTCTATTGTTATGACTGTTGTGCCATGAAGTAACACCCAGTTTGAATTCCGCTGCGTGTCTCGAAATTGGGGGTGTTACACTTAGCCTAATTAATCACTGTTCTAGCTTATTTCTATAGTTAACCTAGCTTACTTTTGTTGCCTTAAGTTTCCTTAGCTATATTTGAAATCCCAGTAGCCTATTTCCCAGATTTTAGCTTTCCATTGTTCGAGCTTTATTAGCTTTATCATCCTTAGTTATCTATGTAAGCTTTAAAACTTTTCACCCATTTCTGTCCTGAATCAGCTTATTTAACTGCTTATTAGTGTTTTCTTTAAGTTAGTTTTATAAAAAAGTTTTTAGTTTAGCTTATTTTTTAGTTGGTAAAAGATCTAAGCCAAAAAGCAAAAAATTAAGATCTAAACACATTATATGATTAGTTAGTCCGGGCAAATAAATAGATAAAACAAAGAAAAAAAACCATTTTCTAACAATTAACATAAAAATAAAGAATTTAATAATTACCTTGATCGGATGAAAATTTTGAATCTGAAGAACCAAACCCTGGATATTAAGGCTATAAACCAACCCTTTTAAGAACAACAATTAACACCTCAATCAAGAACACAACTCATGAGCAGCTGCCTCATGAAGAAGCAAACCCTAGAAATTAGGATTGTAAACCAAACCCTTTGAGCACAACAATTAACAGGCAACCAATACCCAAAACTCGAGGATAGAATCAACAACACCCAGGACCGCCTTTTCCAGATGAAGACGAAGAAAAGTGACACGTATTATCACAGCGAACACACGTATGTTATAAAAGGCGGTAGCAGGCCAAGGTAACAGGTTAACGCATAGTGTGAAGACACGCACGCAAAGCAGAGGCCACATATAGAAAGGCTGTATTTTCAGAAAAGTTGTGCTAATCTGTAACGATTGATAGATACGTAAGAGTCTTGAGAGAAAAAGGCCACTGATGAATGGGCCAAAGAAAACCGGCAAAAAAAAGGCCTGTTAAGATAAGAGCCCCAAACGACAGGGGTGGGCATCGTTTCGTGTCCCCATTTTATATATATAGTAATAATTGCTCACTTAAACAGAGCATGAGTTGATGGGGTCAGCCCCTTCAATAGCCCAACTTTTATAGTAATAATGGCCCATGTAAAGATATTTATCTAGTTGCCCCCTCACACTTACTATCCTAGTAAATAAAAATAACGAGGTGGGCGTCAGTCCGCCGCGTTGCGGCGGAGCATTGTTTCACGGAGTTGATTATTGCGGCGGGGCATTTCGGTGCGGTGTTCGGGTAACCAAAAATGAAATAGACATAAGTAACCCAACTGTGTATGCCTATGCAGACAAATTGACGAACTAATCGATATAACTTTTTCTGATATGTTGTCAAAGATTAATTTATTAAATTCTTAATTAAATAATTGTAAACAGTTACTATGAGAGGCATTTTATTTTGCATACTCAAAAATCCTTGCACACTAATGGATAAATCCCCACCTTCCATCTATTTTGATCTAGTGGTTGATATTAACTTAAGATTTAATATGTCTAAACCTAAGTCCATGGTTTTTTTTTATCTTTCTTATTTATTTTCTCATTATTTGTATTTTTTTAATTACTTTTTTTATTTCACGTTTTTTTTTTCTTTTTCGTTTTCGTCAGTTTTCATACGTTTTTGTCCGTTTTTCCCGCTTTTTATACGTTTTCGTCTGTTTTCTTACGTTTTTGTCCGTCTTCATACGTTTTCGTCCGTTTTCTTACGTTTTCGTCTGTTTCTAACTTTTTCGTCCGTTTTCGTCAGTCTTGTTACGTTTTCGTCTGTTTTCTTACGTTTTTGTCCGTTTTCATACGTTTTCGTCTGTTTTCTTACGTTTTTGTCCGTTTTCATACGTTTTCGTCTGTTTACATACGTTTTCGTCCGTTTTCTTACATTTTCATCCGTTTTCATACGTTTTCGTCCGTTTTCTTACGTTTTCGTTCGTTTTCTTACGTTTTCGTCTGCTTTCTTACCTTTTCTTCTGTTTTCTTACGTTTTTGTCCGTCTTCGTCTATTTTCTTACGTTTTCGTCCGTTTTCATACGTTTTCTTACGTTTTTGTCCGTTTTCGTCCGTTTTCTTACGTTTTTGTCCGTTTTCATACCTTTTCGTCTGTGTTCTTACGTTTTCGTCCGTTTTAATACGTTTTCGTCTGTTTCTTACGTTTTTGTCCGTTTTCTTACGTTTTCATCGGTTTATATACGCTTTCGTCCGTTTTTTTACGTTTTCGTCCATTTTTAGACGCTTTCGTCTGTTTTCAGACGTTTTCATCCGTTTTCATACATTTTTGTCCATTTTCATCCGTTTTTATACGTTTTCGCCCGTTTTCAGACGCTTTTTTCCCGCTTTCGTACGTTTTTATACGCTTTTCATTCTTTTTAATACGTTTTTGTTTGTTTTCGTCCGTTTTTTGCAGTTTTTATACTTTTTCATCTTTTTTCATGTGTTTTCATGCTTATTATTAAACTTTATTATATTACATGTCAAATATTAATTGTGATATTTTATTATAAAAAAGTTAATGTCTAATATCACTTGTGATATTTCATAAACAAACAAGTATGTTTTTTAACTTTTAATATCACCTGAGATATTTCATTGCTCTGTATATTTTTATATATTATCACCAATGTGTTTTCTAATATTTTTATAATTTTCAGTTACAAGATAGTTTTTATGCCTTTCATCGCAATTGACAAGCGCATACTTTTTTAATGCAACCAATGTTATCTAGCTCTTGTGATATTATACTCTTAGTAGATACAAAAGGGTTAAAGTCTCTTTAGGTGAATTCTTATTTTGTTCAAAAAAATGCTAATTTAATGTAACACTTGTTTGATTTTGAGAATATGTCAAGTCTATATTTTCATAGTTTTCTTCCTTTTTATTCATTTTGATATTTTTAAGTGACACTTATTTATCTCTTGTGATATAACACTGTAAGAAAGATGAAGAGTATTACACTCTTCATCATATATGTGTTATCAGTTGTGATACTTAACTAAGAATGTGAAATATTAAATTCATACCGAATGTGATAAGAATTTAGTATTTTACGAAGTATATATGAAAGAAATGATAATAAACATCACTTATTATATTACTGTGATGATTCTGTTCATTTTTCTTATTTGTGTTTTTGAAAATATTTAGGAAGATTTTTGTGTTTTATGATAATATGAAATATTAGAAAAGGTGTTTAACTGAAAACAAGAGATGTTATGAAACTTTTGTTAGAATTGTGGTGGATTTTTCTATTTAATGGATACATTGTGCATGTTTCGATAGGTTTCATAGCATAATTTATAAATATCTATGGTTGAATCAACAAACTAAAGAAGTTATGGTTGAAAAAAGCACACATCTTTATAAACAAACTGAGTAAGCTCAAACATCTGTGATATCACACATGATATCATCTCACTTGTGATATCACATGATATCACAGGTGATATAAAATATGATATCACACATGCTAACACTGGTAATATCACACATGCTATCACTGGTAATATCACGCATGATATCACAAGTGATATCAACGGTGTTATCACACATGATATCACGTGTGATATCACAAGTGATGTGATATCACAAGTGAGGTGATATCACCTGTGATATCACAAGTGTTTGAGCTTCCCCAGTTTGTTTATAAAAATGTGTGATATGTTCAACCATAGCTTATTAAGTTTCTTTGATTCAACCATAGATATTTACAAATCCCGCTATAAAACCTATCGAAACATGCATAATGTATCCATTAAATAGAAAATCCACAAGTCTAACAAAAGATCTGTTGTAAAAATCGGTCCAGGCGGCCGATTAATCCCCGCATAATCGCTGATCGCTCACTAAGCACCTTGATTTATCATAATCGGCCTATTTAATCGGTTTGGTCAAAGATCGCTTAAAATTGGTCAACAAACGGATTAATCGAACAAAATCGAACAAAATTGGTCTAATTGGATTTATCGAACAAAATTGCTTAAAAATCGGTCAACAAAATAACTTAAAAATTGGTCAACAAACCGATTAATCGGTCAAAGATCGCTAAAAAATGGTTAACAAACCGAGTAATAGCTATGTTTGACTTTGAACTTTGAATAATGATGTATTATGTTTATATTTAAACACTTGAAATATTTCAACTTTGATGCACTATGCTTATCTCATACATAGAATACAATATAATAATTAAAATTAAAATTTTGTGCATAAAAATTCCAATCTGATTAATCCTCGATTAATCCCCGCCTAACCGATTAATCGCTAGGCCCTACCCGGCCGCCTCACTAGCGCCTAGCGATTTTTACAACCTTGAACAAAAGTATCATAACATCTCTTGTTTTAAATTGAACAACTTTTCTAATATTTCATAATATCATAAAACACAAAAATCTTCCTAAATATTTGCAAAAACACAACAATCACATTCTTAGTTGAGTATCACAACTAATAACACATACATGATAAAGAATGTAATACTTTTTATCTTCCTTATAGTGTTATATCACAAGAGATAAATAAGTGTCACTTACAAATATCAAAATGAAAACGTTTGAAAACGGACAAAAACGTATAAAATCGAATGAAAAACGTATGAAAACGGACAAAAACGTATAAAAACGGATGAAAAGCGGATAGCGTATAAAAAGCGTCTGAAAATAGACGAAACGTCTAAAAATGGATGAAAGCGTAAAAAAGCGGATGAAAACATATGAAAAACGTTTGAAAGCGAAAGCATATAAAGCGGCGAAAATACATGAAAACATAAAACTACAGACGAAACGTCTACAAAAGCGGACGAAGTACATGAAAACCTAAAAACAGGACAAACGTATTAAAACGGCCGAACACGTAAGAAAAGCGGACGAAACGTAAGAAAACAGACGCAACGTATGAAAGCGTAAAAACGTCTTGCAGCGTATGAAAAATGGACAAAAGCGAAAGCGGGGCGAAAACGTAAGAAATGGACAAAAGCATATGAAAACAAACAAAAAGCGTAAGAAAGCGGCGAAACGTATGAAAGCGGACGTAGCGGGCGAAAAAGTAAGAAAGCGAGAAGAAAGCGTATGAAAAAAGATGAAAGCGTATAAGCGGACGCAAAGCGTCCGATGCAGACGAAAATGTCTAAAATGGACGAAACGTAAAAACAGACGAAAACGTATGAAAACAGACAAAAACGTCTAAAAATAGACGAAAACGTATATAAACGTACAAAAACGTATGAAAACGTACGAAAACGTTAGAAAACGGACGAAAATGTCAGAAAACGGATGTAAACGTACAAAAACGGATGAAAACAAACAACAACGTCGCATCGACGAACGAAAACGTAAAAAAAGGACGAAAACGTATAAAAACGAACGAAAATGTATGAATGCAGATGAAAACGTATGAAAGCGAAAAAAAAACTTGAATAAAAAAACGTGAATTTAAAATAAAAAATAATAATAAGAAAAAGTGAACTAAAAAAAACATGAATTTAATATTAAAACGTGAATTCTAAAAATAAATAAATAAAAATAAAAATAAAATGTTAATAAATAAGAAAGACAAAAAGACAAAGAAAAAAGAGAAAAAAACATGGACTTAGGTTTTTATATTAAATCTTAAGTTTATCCTCATCTTTAAATCAAACTAGTTGGATGGTAAAGATTTGTCCCTTCGTAAGTACCAAATTAAAGGTAACCATTTGAAAATTCCTCCTTACTATCATTCAAATTATTTAGAACGAGGCATGGACCCTACAGATAAATAAATTCATTTCAAAAGCCAAAATATCCTAAACTATATACTAAGATAATCCTAACAAAATTGAAAGATGCAATACCAAAAAGAAACGTGTAAGTTTATCGTAAATGGACCGGAGTGTTTTTTTAGCCCACCTATACAGCCCAGCAAAAACCCGCCAATCGGAAGCCACAGAATCGACGCCATTTAATATATCTAGTACAGTAATATACTAGTACTAAACAATACGGAGTATATTCTATTGACTCCTCTCAAAATCTAAGTTATTTATCCAACCCCTTTCAGTTTCATTTTATTACTCTTTTGACCTTATAGTTAGATAGTGTGTATAATATTGTTTTCATACTCTAGCATATATAATACTCTCAGCTTCACCATCATTGGATCCATTAGAAGGACACAAGCACTCACCCAAAATATTGATGTGTCTCAAAAACGCTAAATTGATTAAAAAGTTTGTTCCATTTTGTATATGCATAAATCACTTAATAATGAAATTATTGTAACAACTCAAGTAACTAAGGAATGACCATTTCAGTTTTGATTTTGGCAATTAATATTTACAACAGAGTAAAATTGGTCCCTCTTAACTTTAAATCCTGGCTCCGCCGCTCCTACCCATGTGAACCCTTTAATGACAAATTGGGTCAAAATTGCTGCCTTTAGTATTAACATGAAACCAAATTCATTTTCGTAAATAATACAGTACATATTTTGTCTATTACAATTGGAAATGACAGAAACATATGTCACATTAGTGATGAAAAAACACCATTTCTGTGCATAAACAAGGAGCTTTAGAAAGTTATAATACCTAATCTAATAATAGTTTACATTACTAGTTTGTTTGCCAAGTGTTTTATTAAAGCTTTTAACCAATTACAAGAAAATTTCCAAAATATAAGCATGAGATTTTTTTATGTGATGTGATTTGCACACTCTTATAAATGATTGTAACACTCAAATTTTGAGTGTTTAGACATTTATACCTTTACAGGATAAACATAACTAAAAATAATGTGAGGATATAAATGTCCAAACACTTAAAATTTGAGTGTCCCAATCAGTTATGTGAGTGTGCAAATCAACTCCTTTTTTTATTGGTAATGTGATAATTTGCATTTTTATAATATTGTTTGTAAACAACTTAGTAAAAGTAGTATTTACAATAATTTTGTGGGATACGTTTTTTGGTCCCCTTATTTTACAAGTAATACCTCTTATTGTTAGTACAAAAAGTGTGACGGGTTAGAATAAGTTGTATGTGATGCTTATTGGGTTGGACTAACGAAATGTTGTTGGGCTAAGCTTTGTACTAATCCAAGTGATTGATTGAATCCCTGTACAAGTGAAAGTAAACCGTTAGCCTTACCGTGAGGACGGTCCTCACGATTAAGCTCCGGCGTGAGAGTAAGTATACATTCTTGTCAGAGATAATAAGGATGTGTGTGTTATTATGAGAGAGAAAGTTGTACCTTGTGAGAGGGTTTAAACCCCTTTTATAGGCGAGGTTCACTGCTAGGGTTTCCTAACAACTCGCATATAAAAGTTAGTGGCCGGAGTGGGACCCGTGTAGGTCAAGGTTTCGTGTAATCGCGGATCTTGGACCTGAGTACTTTCCGCGGCCAGAGGTTTGGTTCGCTAGGCATTCTGCGTACGTCTTTGAGTCTGGACCATAGCCATTTTTTCTATTGGGCTTACTATCGATCCAGTACCTATGATTGTTTCATTGTTGGGCCTGGGCCCATAATACGTATAGCACGAGCTAAGCCCAGTAGGCCTGCTATACGTGTTATACGTCATCAAGTCCCCCCAGTCTAGTGTATTCATTGTTTGCGGGTGGTTTATCGCGTGCGGTGAATGTTACTATACTTAAGGTAACTAGTCAGCTTTTCTTCTGCACCTTTGAAGTGTCCTTCTGGCGCTTCTTTTCTTGGTAGGTGTACCGTGCGACATGGATGCTTTTGGGCTTCTCATCTTCTGGTTGATTTGACCTAGTGGGCCACGCGTCACTGTTGTCCTTATCTTTTACTTTTCATCCTAGTCGTTTAACCGGATTTTCGCCGACACGTGTAGTCATCTTGTGCTATCTTGATTTGGATATACCCCTAGTATAAATACCGCCCCTGGTTTTTAGAATTTCATTTTTCTTCCTTTGTTATTTTTTCCATTGTCGCTCTGCTTTTTCCTTTTCTTTGAAAAAGAGATTTGTCCGCTAACCAAGGTAGATCTTTTTATTTTTTACGCCATAGGTACTATCACAGATTTCAAATGCCACACTACCCCAGGGATGTTTGAAGCTTTTCTTGGTAAGTTTCATATTCCTCCTGAAGTTCACCCGGAGCTTCCTTCGCCTAACCATACTATGCACAAGCGTCCCAGAAGTAATATTGGTTTATATACTAGGTTTTTTGACTACGCGAATTTCGGTCTTCCGCTGTCGGTTTTCCTTGTGGATATTATTAGGTATTATCATATTAATATTACTTAGCTTTTAGTTATAGGTGCAGCCAAGGTTTCCCATTTTGAGATTTTGTGTCGTGCCCATGGTATTTCTCCAACTATTGGTCTATTTCGTTGGTTTTATGTGAACATAAAGAACAAAGGGTGGTTTTCTTTTAGTAAGCGCGATGGCGCTCCTATAGCTTATTCTAAACCCCTTGACTCTTTGAAGAGCTGTAATGATCACTTTTTCTGGGTTGATGATTTCGCCTATCCTGCTTTATTTCCATGGAATCCTAACAAAAATCTTCTTAAGGACCCTATTCCTCAGGCTGATGAGTATAATGCTAATGATTATACGACCCTTTTTGCCCATCCTGCTCCTTTTCAGAGGTTTCCTGAAGTGTTCCTTTGCTGGGTTGGCTTGAGTCGCTACTACCCTTTGGGTGAGGATATGTATCCTGAGTTTTTAATGATGATGGAACAAGTAGGTTTCTGTCTTGTTTTTGTTTTCCTTGGTTCTTTTCCCCTTTTAATTTTTTAACTCGCTTCATCTTCTTGCAGTAATGGGTTGGCATGATTATATTCAGTGTCCCGATCCTATGAAAGTGAGAATGGTTGGGTGTAATCTCCATGAGGGGGAACCTAGGCTTTTGGAGACCACTATTTGGCGTACAGTTCCGCTCCTCCCTATTGCTCCTCCTCTTACTGAAGGTGAGTTGGAGGATGGTATTAACGATCTTTTTGGGTCTGAAGTGCCGGTGCTAATCTTTGGGGGTGGACCATCCTTGGAAGCTACTGCTGTAGCTATTGAAGACACCGCTTCTGGTCCTTCTCTGAAGAGGAAGGAGAACCCTTCCTCACCGGCTGCTGGTACATCTTCCAATCCTGTGAAAAGGTTATGCCCTAATTCTTCCCAAGGGCTTTCTATTGGTGGTACCCCTGCTGCTGGTTTTCAAGGTTTATTAGATGGTAGCGTTCTGGATGCTGATATTGGTTTTACAGCTGCCCAGACGTTACCCTTTATTACATCCTCTATTTCGACAACCTGAGCATGAGGCTGAACTTTCTGCTGGCTTTTTTGTCAGGCATGGGCCCTGTTTCATTGGTCCTGTTCAAAGGTTTGTCATTTTTTCAGATTCTTCTTCTGATTGTAGTACCTCTGCTGCCAGAGCTAAGGTTACCTCTTTTACCAGGTCTGATACTGCCCCGGAGATTCCTGCCACTACTATTGTTGCTACGGTGTCCGTTCCTGCTTCGACCGTAAGGGATACCTTTCCTAATCCCTCCCCCTTCCTTGGTGGTTCATCCTCAGGTGGCAGTGCTGATCAGGATGCCGGGGGGTTTTCCAGGTTACTCCGCTGGTGAACATTTGATCGATGATATTCAAGCTTCTATTGACTTGGACCCTTTACAGCTACAGGAACGTTATCTTCCGAGCTAGAAAGTGCTTAATAGGTCTCTTCTGGACAGCCCTTCAGACTGTCGTGAGGTTGTTGATGGGGTCGCTCCTCCTAAGCTCTTTACTCCCCTTCGTGAAATGAATTATGACCGGTTGCTTTCAGAGTTTAATGTTTTGCCAGCTCGCCAGTTGTGCTTTGGCTCTGAGGTTCGAATGCGCGCGGAGCATGACCTTCGGGAGAGGAAGAGGTTATCCGACAAGTGTAATCAACATGTTGGTTTATTGGAGGATAAGCATAGTGAAATTACTAGGCTGGAGTCTAGATTATCATTGACGGAAGCTGAAGCTTCGGAAGCACTCTACCTCCGTAACCGTGTGTCCCCTCTTGAAGCCGCAGGGAAAGAGAATGAGATTCTGCTTGCGAAGGTTAAGGAACTTGAATCTTGCATTGCTAACAAAGATAGTGAGCTTGTGCAGTTGCGATGTGCATCCTCGTCTTTGGAGTCCCAAAATGATGATCTTGCTAGACAGGTTTGCCTTCTTGATATCTATCTTTTCTTGTTTTTCTTGCTTACTGAAAAATTTTATTTTCAGGTGCGGGCTTTGAAAGGTGAATGTTTTAGTCTTCATCCTCAGATAGTAGATTTTGATTGCTTGAAAGAGCTGTTCGTTAAGGTTGCTCTTTATCTGGAGGAAAGACTCCATCCTTGTTTGTTTGATGTCGTGTCTGTTAGCAGATGGCTTTTATCTAAAGGCCTTAAGTTTGCGATATCCAAGGGCTGGGATTCGCCTGTCTATCTGGGGACTTTGAGCATGGCTTTCAGTCGTGCTATTGGAAAGGGATGGGCTTGTTTCCGGCCATCACCATGGCAAGGAGGGTATAAAACTTTCAGATGTAGAGGCTTATAATTCTTCTGCCGAGGCTGATTACAAGGATGTTGTTTAAAAGCTTCGCCATGTTCAATTTCCCTTGTTATCTTCTTTGGAAATTCTTAAGGATTCGGTTATCGAAGATATTATGGGTTTGCTTCACCCTGAGGCCTCTATTTCTAGCACTTCTCACACTGATGATTCTCGGTTTTGTTTAGAGTGGCTAACTGTTCCTGTTCACCATCCCTGGAATCCTGCCCTGGTAGATGAATCTTTCGTGTCAGTTTCCATCAATGCTTGCTTCGAAAGAGCTAGAAAGATAAGGGAGGGCACCCTTCATGATTGGTAAGCTCTTGCAGATACATGGGATTCCATAATTGACCCCTTATATGTAAAAAAATTCATGGGTATGGCTTGTACATTAGGTTCCATTCAAGCTTCTGTTGTAGCCACTGTTATCCTGTCTGTTCCTTCCTGCTCTGCTCATCTTTCCGTGTCTGATTATGAGATGTCAAGTGTGCTTGAGCAAGGTGATAAAGTTGATGAAATGAGTAAGGTGTTTCTGAGCAATCTGGGGCAGGCCCTATCTTAGAGTCAAGTACTCCTGACCAAGCTTAATGTGGTCTTAATGCTCTTTTGACAATCTCGAGCCGCTTGCACTTTCGACCGTAAAGTGCTTCATATGGTGCAGCCTTAATGCTGGTGTGGTGGCTGTTATTGTATGAAAATTCGGCTAACGGTAGATGTTTGTCCCAACCTTTCCCAAAATCTATCACACATGCTCTCAACATATCTTCCAGAGTTTAGATGGTTCTCTCGCTCTGACCATCGGTCTAAGGGTGGTATGCGGTACTCATGTCGAGGTTGGTATCTAAGGCCCCTTGGAGTGATCTCTAAAAATTTGAGGTGAATCGGCTATCTCTATCGGAGATGATGGAAATTTGAACACCATGACGTGCTACGATTTCTTTTATGTATTAACGTGTTAGTTTGTTTATACTGTTGTTTTCCTTAATCGGTAGGAAATGAGCGGACTTGGTAAGACGATCAATGATTACCCAAATAGTATCATAACCGTTTGATGTCTTTGGCAGTTTGGTGATGAAATCCATTGTTATGCATTCCCATTTCCATTCAGGAATCTCTGGTGTACTAGTAGACTGGAAGGCTTTTGGTGTTCAGCTTTAACCTTCGAACAGGTTAAACACCGACTGACATAAGTTGCAATGTCAGCCTTCATGTTTGGCCACTAGTATAACTTCTTCAGATCAAAATACATATTGTCAGATCCAGGTTGAATGGAGTACTTGGACTTGTGAGATTCGTGCATGATGAGATCTTGTATTCCTCCATAGAGTGGGACCCAATATCTGGCTTTAAAACATAGAATTCCATCTGACCTTTTCACAAAACCATTTTCATTTACTGGCATGCCATAGATCTTCTCGTTTGGTCGGTTTTATGTTTTGAGAGCTTCGGTCTGAGCTTCCAGAATTTTAGGTCTCTCTTTCCTGCTCAGAGCATCAGCAACCGCGTTTGCTTTTCCCGGGTGACAAAGAATTTCACAATCGTAGTCACTAAGCAACTCTAACCACCGACGCTGTCTAATGTTCAGCTCCTTTTAGTCCAATATGTGTTGCAAGCTCTTATGGTCCATGTACACTGTACACTTCGTGCCGTAAAGATAGTGTCTCCAGATTCTAAGTGTGAATACGACAGCTCCTAGTTCCAAGTCGTGTGTTGTGCAGTTTTTCTC
This sequence comes from Chrysanthemum makinoi, assembly GCA_910596185.1. Taxonomy (NCBI): domain Eukaryota; kingdom Viridiplantae; phylum Streptophyta; class Magnoliopsida; order Asterales; family Asteraceae; genus Chrysanthemum; species Chrysanthemum makinoi. The sequence continues at coordinate 9,379,208 of OU343218.1, read as the reverse complement.
ATGAATCTTTAACTGTTGAGAAGCGTATACTATCACCTTCTCTCTTAGCATTAAAACAGCTCCCAAGCCTTTGTGAGAAGCGTTGCAGTAAACGAAAAAGTATTCACTACCCTTGGGTAAGGCCAAAATGGGTGCACTACACAATTTTTCATTAAGTAATTAGAAAGCTTCATCTTCCTTTTCTCCCCAGTCGAACTTCATATTCTTCTGGTTTAACTTGGTCAGAGGCTTCGTTATCTTAGAAAACCCTTCAATGAATCTACGGTAGTAACCTGCGAGTCCTAAGAATTGACGGATTTCGGTAGGGGTTGTAGGTGTTGTCCAGTCCTTGATTGACACAATCTTTGCATGATCCACGTGAATGCCTTGACTATAAATCACGTGACCTAAGAATTGAACTATCTTTATCCAAAATTCACACTTCGAGAATTTCACGTACAATTCCTCCTTCTTCAACAGTTCTAAGATTTGCGTAAGGTGTTCCTCGTGCTCTTTCTTGTTCTTAGAGTAGATTAGAATGTCGTCTATCAAAATGATTACGAATTTGTCCAGGTATGGTTTGCATACTCGATTCATGATATCCATGAATACTGCTGGTGCGTTAGTTAAACCAAAAGGCATAACTTGTAATTCGTAGTGACCGTAACGAGTTCTGAATGCCGTCTTCGGGATGTCTTCTTCCCGAACTCTGAGTTAATGGTATCCATATCTCAAGTCAATTTTTCTATAAAAGCTCGAACCTTGAAATTGATCAAATAGATCATCGATTCTTGGGAGTGGGTATCGGTTCTTGATGGTCAGTTTGTTCAATTCACGGTAGTCAATGCACATTCTGAAAGAAGCATCTTTCTTCTTTAAAAATAGAACCGGAGCTCCCCAGGGTGAAGAACTCGGTCTGATGAAACCCTTTTCTGCAAGTTCCGACAACTGGTTTGATAGTTCTTGTAATTTCGTAGGGGCTAATCGATAAGGTGCTCGTGCCACAGGTGCAACACCTAGAACCAAATCGATTTGGAATTCAACTTGTCGATTCGGTGGAAGTCCAGGCAAGTCTTCAGGGAAGACTTCTGGAAAGTTTCTCACGATTGGTACATCTTCTAGGCGCTTTCCTTCCGGCTCCTCTTCTTTTTTGTTTTCAGAAACCTGAGCTAGAAAGACATGGCATCCCTTCTCGATGTACTTTTGAGCTTTGGTACATGATATGATGTTTAGTTTTGAAGCGTTTCTTCTATCACTTTTGTCGCCTTCTATGGTTGGGACTTCGTTCCCATATGGTATCTGAACGATTTTCTCGTCACAAATAATGGCGGTTTGATACTTTGACAACTAATCCATGCCAATAATAACGTCAAAACTACCTAACTCTACTGGCATGAGATCAATGTTGAACGGTTGGTTTAACAGGTTTAACGTACAACCTCTTATGATAGTATCTACCCTTTCTACATTTTCGTTAGCTAATTCCACATCGTATATGTTTTCTAAGGTGGTCGGGGCAATATCAAGTAGTTGACTAAATATAGTCAAAACAAAAATTATATCTGCCCACGTATCAAACAATATGGATGTATAACGGCTGTTTAGGAGAAACGTACCTGTCACGACGTTCGGGTCCTCTTGAGCCTCCACTTTGGCTACTGCATAGAACCTTCCATGGGCTACGCCTCATTTACCTTGGTTACCTCCAATACCTTGGTTCCTTGCAGCATCCTGTGCCCTTAGCTCATGACACTCATTCTTGTAGTGTTCCATACTTCCGCACCTAAAGCAAGTCACATTTGCCTTTGGGTTTTGCCTAGGCACTGCTTGGGCTGTTGCAAGCATCTTTGACCTATAATCTCTAGCCATGTGCCCAACCTTCTGACAGTTGTGGCACTTCACTGTGCATGCACCGCTGTGGTGTAACTTACAGCGATTTCACAAGGGATGCTTTCTAGCATAGGCCTACTTTTCTCCAGTTCTGGCAGTGTAAACCCTAGCAACATCTTGCCTCTTTTTTGGTTGAGAGTTGGCATTGCTGTTGTTTTTAGAATGGTCATCCCATTTCTTATTTTTGGGGTTACTGTTACCAACCACTTGTTGAGCAATATCCTCTATATACTGGTCCATTAGCTTGTTTGCTACCTCCATTGCTTCACAGGTTGGGCTAATCCTCCAATGTACATTTTGATGATGCTTACACAGCGCGTTCGGGGTCAAAGAAACTTCCTTTTCGTCGAGCAAGTTTTTCAACACCCCTAGGCAGTGAACCTAATCGTTGTAGTGTAGTATTAGGGTAAGCCATGGGTATTGATATCGTTCTCTATGGGAATAGGAATGCTAGTTGAGAATTACTACGCTAAGGTTAGGGTTGAGAAAGATTTATTTTTAGCTTTTTTATATTTTTTAGGAAATAGAAAGGTACGAATCTCGGGGTTTGGATTTGGGGGTTGGTATTTCTACCGATTACTCTACTTATCTAATTATCTAATATAAACTAGTGGGTAGTCTATGTCTAATTATTGTGTGCTCGTATGATGATTTAAAAATGTGTTTACTTAGGTTTTATTACTCCTTAATTATCTCCTATTGATGGTTGAATTGTCACGTCCTTATTCTTAATCGCATTGTGTGTCAAAGGTCGTAGGGTATGCGTTTATCCCTAACTCTTTGAAAATACCAAAGGTTATTGCCTACAAAATCTCTATGATTTATAAACTTAACACTAAGGTACTCTTCGGATGTTTTAGCCTACAATGACTCTAGGTAACTATAAGCTAAGGTTCACAAAGATTAATCAAACATTAACTACACAATGAATGACATATCACAATACTAGATCATTAACAATTAAGATAAGAGACAACCAATCAATATTCAATAATTAAGTTTCATATTTCCTAAGCAAACAGACAAGTAAATTAGCCGGACATGGGAAACATGCAAGCATACACACAATTAATTGAAGAAATAATTGAATTAATGAAGTAAAATACTTATCTTGATGTAAGATAGGGTATGGAACCCTAAAATACTGTACAAGACAGCCTTGGTTCGGTTTAGGTTTTTACTCCACAAAACTACACACTGTAAACTAAAAAATTCGGTTTCTATATATAATGTTACAATCGCGACGGCGTCACCTTTTAGATTGTGACGCCGTCGGGTCGCCGTCGTTAGGGTTTCTTCTTAGCCACGTTAACATTGTGACGACGTCACCTTGTGCTTGTGACACCGTCGCCTTCAATCCCTGACGTCGTCTGGATCAAATCTAGGCCGTCTGAGCTGCGACTCCCTACTCTTTTAAAACCTGATGCCGTCACTTGAAAATAAGCAATTTAGCTACTGTATCGTCACAAGACATGTCGCGACAGCGTCGCCATTTGGTCGTGACGCCGTCCCCTTCAGTTCCAGCAGCCTGAGTGTCTCGATTCTTGACTTTGGCCATTTTCTTCGTATAATCGCACCTTTTTGTCCGAATAAGTGTCATTCCAGCAATTTGCCTTCAAGAGACCTAAAAAGTGAAAAGGAACGAAATTAGGTAGTAACGGATACAAAAGTGATCAATTAAGGGCTTAAATGACCCCTCAAAATGGTACCTTTTAAATCCTTATCAAATATCCCTACACTTGGTATTTGCTTGTCCTCAAGCAAATGTGCTTTTAGCCAATTAATTTATAAGTTAGGGGTCATGAAGCATTGGTTTAAAACAATCCACAACACATATAAGCCCTGCAAAAGACATAACAAGCACGAAAATTACATACTAGCACCTCACAAGGGGTGTTTGGATACTCACATCTCTCGGGTGTATATGAAATATATCAAAGTGGAAATGAAAGATAAACACTAATTAACCGGTCCTAGTACATAGATTACCATAGGCTTGAGACTAGATCAAACCTCCATCGCTTTGGCGTAAGCACCTAGGAAAGACTATCCAAGAGGACTTTAAAAGGATTGTAATGTTAGGCTTATGGTAGGGAAACAAAGGGTTTGGTGGGATAGGCGATTTAGTGGTGGCAAGTCAAAAATCTTTATGTTACATGCATGAGAAGAATGGCGTTGCTAAGCCAAGACTCGACACTCTAAACTCTAGATAACCGAAATAAAAATACATAAATTTAAAGATAGATGTAGGATGGTAGCCCATTTTTTTTTCAACACTCTATTTTTTTCGATTTTTTTTCATACACTTTTACTCTACCATCCTCTACGATAACATCAAAATAATAAGGATTTATAGGCACATCCCTACACTTGAGTTTTTATTACTCTAACACTAATTTGACCCGAATTGAAAAGATCAAAACACTTGGAGTACATTATTACACAAATAAAGGGAATTTGAATTTAACGTTCCCTTCCCGTCATTTCATAAACTTTAACTTTTCCCATGAGTCCTAATCGTCCCAAAAATGTGTACAAAGGATATGACTCGACTTAGCAACTTATGCAAGCAACTAGATAATTGAACTAAGGGTTTAGTATGATAACAATAATTCACTAAAAGTGATTGCATACAAGGTAGGCTAAGGCGATTTGGGTGTACATTTGGGGGTGGGGTGTAAACAATGCTCTTCATTGATATTCTGGAAAACCGAAAAATCACGAGAACCGCGAAAAGGATAGGCTCTGAGGGGTTAACTAGGGGTATCGTGTACTAAAAGTGAGTACAACGCAAGGGTGTGGGGGAATTACTCAACCGAGGTGGAAGAAGTAATTATATTACAGGTATCAAACAAGGGTTATCCTAATGCCTCTTATCATTTAGTTATTCCTAACTACACAAGTGTAGTCTTATTAGCGATCTCGGGATGCATCACAAAACAAGTTCTAGAATCTATTATACTACCGGTTCACACTCTAAGCATTGAATATGAATGCTTTAATTCCTACTAATCTAAGGGAGATCCTCACATTTTGGGTGGAATTTAGGTGGTAAAGGGTTTTTGTGCTAGTCATGCAACTTCCTATCCATGAGACGCTTTTGTTAAGACTAATGGCCCACTCCTATATGTCATGAAAAATTAAAACTTTGGTGCCAAAATTACCCTAACCGACATTTTCTCATGGTTTATTACACAAATGCAATTGGACAAAGCAAATAATCAAGGATAAGCATAATTTCAAAGTTCCCGTTTTATTTTCCCTCCCTACACTTAAACTGAACATTGTCCCCAATGTTCCCCGAAAGTATCAAAGTTATGATAATAGAAGGTAATTAAAAACGAAAGAAACTAATACTCCCCTGATTAGCTCGGTAGGATCCATGTGTGAAGTAGCGGTTAAATCTTTCTTCAAGAAAAATATTATGTGTGAAAAGCTCCTTCCAATCTTTTGTATCATTTTCTTGATAAATTAAACCTGCACACTTGAAGAAAACAAACGAAACCTTCGCGTAAAATCGGCGGTAACAATATATATACAAGACTCTACTAGGATATAATGCTTGTGGAATGGATGTTTACAGATTTTTCTTTGAAAATTAAGACCTGGAAAATTCTAAAAATTTATAAGTAGCACAGAAAACGAGAAAAAGTAGATAAGCTGTTTCTGCTCCTCAGCGACGCCGTCAGGTTGCGACCCTGACGCCGTCAGGTTATCCTGACAGAAACTGGTCTGCGATTTTCTAGAAAAAATTCTGGAAAATTTATATCTTTAGAAACTGGAAAAAGTCCTGCAAAACATCCATTATGACTCGATACAAGCATTTGACTCGAACAAACACACATGTATATCTTTTAAATAATTGAAATTCTCATGTTTACGTTTATTTTGAAAACGTGTGTAATCCTCCCTACACTTATCCCTTATGTAAAATACCTTTATATGTAATTAAGACGAAGTTAAAGACAAAATAAAGCATTTTTACAAATTAAACATGAGAATAATCAATCAATAAAATATATACGACACAAACAAGCAAACAATTAAGCATGGGTTGCCTCCCACGAAGCGCTTTTCTTTATTTATGAGTCTTGTAGCTAGACTCGAAGTCGGGCCCCTACGTTTTCTCATGCACGATTACATGCTCGTGCCTAAGCCATTCCAAAGTTCTCTCACTTTGCTTGTACTCATCTCCTAACTTGAGGCATTGTTTGTAATATCTCTTAGTTTTCTCATACGGGTACCTAAGTCCATTTTTCTTATCCCTTTCACTAAGTAATGGAATAGGAGTCATTCTATTACATGCCTCAATATCCTTGTGCCTAAACCTAGGATGAGCACGTGGCATTTGGTAGACAAAGTCTTCAACTTTATCAGAGAACGTAATTAGACCATCAACCATTCATTCATTCAACCTAGTCATTCTCTTAAAAGGTTTTCCAAAAATTACTTGGGTGAGGTCCTTATCAATAAATTCTCCTAAGTCTTCTAATACCATGAATTCTATCAAATAGGCGAAACTTCCAACAAACACATGCAGATGAGTGATTGCTTTAACAACATTATTCCCTTGATAGATTAACTCATTGACCCTAATCTTATTATATAGGTCCCTAGAGATTAAGTTTAGGGGTAAGAACGAATTCAAGTAAGCATCGAATCCTTCTAATCCTATTTTGCAGGGGAATTGCATGTTAAAAGGACTATCTTTCTCAATTCTGCATCTAGGGTCAAAACATTGGGAGGGGTTGATGAGTGTCTAAATACTCATCATTTTTGTACAAAATAAACTGCAAAATCATCTAAAAACACTCAGAAACACATCAAAATGATCAAAATATCACAAATCAGTGTTTTATGTGTTTTAAATGCAAAAATATCAAAATCAGATGAAAAACATATCAAATTTGCAAAAATTGCAGTTGTAGTCCCCCAAGTTTCAAAAGTTGTCAAAAACAGTCCCTGAGCACATAATTTCAAAAAGAAAAGTCACCAAAGGTCCTTTTAAAATCATAACTTGTCAAATTTAGTCCTTTGGTGAAAAATATAAAAAGTTTGAGAAAATTACAAGTTTAGTCCTTCAACTTTGAAAATTGGCAGAAATGGCCCCTGGAAAATTGGAAAATGGCAACATTGGTCCTTGTACTATTGATACTTGTCAAATTCAGCCCTTGGATCAACTTTGAGATGTTGGCAGCTTAGGTCCCTACATTTTCAGGATTTGCACATTAAGTCCCTAAAGTTATTAACCTTTTAACTCATTTTGGACCCCTGCCTAGTTTTGACCCCCCTGTCTTAATGAATTGTGAACCCCCTGTGTATTATTGGCCCTTGGGTCAAACCACAGTCAAAAATCTCACCCCGCCAAAGTCTTCTTCCCTTACCTGCTTTCCCTGAAACTCAGCTACACCCATCCCCCCTCCTCTTCAATAACTCAAACCTGTTCCCTCACCTCCAACTAACATCCAAACTACATTAAATGCACCCCTATTCCCTCACTCAACCCCCAATGGGCAGAAAAGAAAAATGGCGCCAAAATCATGTTTGAATGGTCAAGATCAATTCAAGGCCATCCAATGGCTAGGATTGGTGGGATTTCAGCAAAGAAGAGAGAGAATGAGATTGGGTATAAAAGAAAAGCAAAAGAAGAAGTGAAAGGCAGTTTTTAGTTTTATAAAATTTAGTTAAATGTCGTTTTTAGTTTAAAAGTTTTATTTAAGTTGTAAGACTGTTTAATTTTGTTAAATTGTACTATCCTAAGTTGTTTGATTAATATAAATCAGTTTCAAGTTCCAATTTCAGTTATATGATCATTTCATATTGTTAAAGTCCACTGTTGTAATTTTTATTCTCAAAGTCTTGTGTTTAAGCTTCATAATGCTTCTTTTCAAGTTTAGATAAGCTTATAGAAGCTGGTTATAGCTTTATATAAGCTTATAGTCAAGTTTCAAACCATTTTGGTTCTTGGTCAACTAAAGTCAAACAGGTGCTAAAAATGGCAATGGAGTTGGACCTGGGTTGATGCAGTTGGAAATGGGTTGATTTGGGTTCATTTTGGTTGATATTTAGGATAGTGGTTCTTGTTCACAGTTAGCAAGCCATAGTGGCTAATGGACAATTTGTAAGTCAATTTCTAGTTTCATAGAATAATCTGTTTCTTCTGTCTAAAATAGTTGAAATCTGTTTTATTAGTTGTATTTAGGGTAAGTAAGTCTAGTTTGATCAGTGGATTATGCTTGTTCAGTATTAGAATAGTTCAATTTGTTAAAACAGTTAGCAAAAGGTGTGTTTGGTTTTACTGAGATAACTGTCATAATGGTCTAGTCAGTGGTTGCTTAATGTTTGTTCATGTTTGTTAAGAATTTTTGAGCTCATTTGAGTCTTAGTTTGGGTCTGCATAACATCAATAGTCAAAAAAGCTCATCCACTGTCTTAACTTGTCCACTGTTGGAATTTGGAAAAGCCAATCATTTGTTTTGTGTTCAAAAGTCATCAATCTAGCTTGCAGTAGTCTTAATACATCATATAATATCAATTTCAGTTGAGAAATTAGGATCAAACTTCATAATAGTCAACATTGCAGTTTTTGTTAAAAAGTCAAAATTGCTAGAAACATGTTTTAGAGCCAACTGCAAAGATTTTTCATGTTTTCATTTTTGAGCAATTTTCAGTGAGAATTGGCATTTTAGAAACTTCAGTTGGTGTTCTTGCTTATCACCATTTTAGCATATTTTTACAATTTTCTTAAAAGCTCTAAAATAGCTTCTCTTTTAGGCTCCAATTGCCCTGTGCACATGGGTTAGTTTAAACTGAGATTTCCTCAGTTTTGTGCAGGTGTGCACAGAGCTCATCAGAGCCACCCAAGGTCTGAGTTTGGGTTTGTGAGGTCTCACCTAGGTCTTCTTTAAGTCCCAATTAGTAGTTTTCAGTTTGAGCTTATTTTTAAGCTTGTGCTTTGGTCTAAACTTGGTACCTCAGTTACTGCTTTTTGGCTTAAAGCTCATACATCAAATCTGATCAAATTTGTGATTCTGTGGTATTAGCTTATTGATTCCTGTTGCATTTTAGCTCTTTTATCATATTAGAGTTCCTGTTTTGGTTTGGTGCTTATTGGTCTCCATTTGCTTATTGGAAGTGCTTATTTTTAAGCTCATTCCACTTCAGTTCCTGATTCCTCCACATAGCACCTTGTTTTTATATTTTTCCTTTATTCCTTATAATATTTTAGACTTTTCTTGAAATTTTCAGATTTTTCCAAGTTGTTTTGCTATTTTTCTTGATTTTATTTAGTTTTTAAGCATTTTTAAATAGCATTTAATACAAAAAATTAAGAAAAGCTTTAAAAAATATGTTTTCAATTTTTATAGATTAAGATAAATATAAATAGCCTAAAAAGTATTTTTCCATAATTTTCTTAGTTTAAAAAGTATTTTTTAGCATTTTAATTAGTTTTAAATAGTAATTAATTAGTAATAAATATATAAAAAGTCAAAAAAATATATTTTCTGTTTTAAAATTAGTTTTATCATATTTTAGATTTTTCTAAGTCTTAATCTTATTTTTCTAATCTTATTTCATATTTTCTTTTATTTTAGAGTATTATTAAATAGTTTAAAATAGTTTTTAATTAATAATAATTAGAATAATAGTGTTAAAAATAATTTTCCTTTTCTAATAATTTTCTAATATAATTAGGATTGTAAAAATGTATTTTTCATATCCGTAGGTATTTTCCTTCTTTATTTTCACGTTTTATTTTGTACGTTACGTAGTTTTTAATTTAAACGTAAGTTTTAAGTTTTAAACGTTCATCATTGTAAAAATAGTGATAGCGTTTATTTAATATATTTTATCTTTTTAATTTTCTTAATTTGTATTTAAGTCGCTTTATTTTATAAACTTTTTCAGTAGTGTAATTATCCATCCTAATCCTTTCTGATCACTATCATTAGTGATCATTCTATCGTCTGAGTTTGTTTTGACACACCATTGAGTCTCCGTGGGACTTAACGACCCGGGAATTCACTATATTCTCCTGGACTTCATTGTATTTGTGTTTTAAGCGGTTTTAAGCTTCTTACGGTCGGCCATTCACAAGTGGCTGGTTTGTGTGAGGTAGCTTGACTGTTTTCAGCACGGATCAAATTTTGGCGCCGCTGCCGGGGAGGCTTTAGCGTGTGTTTAGCCATTTTCAGACCCATTCTTGCACATAACCCACCATTTGTAAAAAGTTTTTTTTCATTCTTTGTTTTTATCAATATGTTTTTCAAAAATACCAAAAATATTCCTCTTTACCCTCTCACCTTTTTGATTCTTCATTTCTTATCCTCTGTTAACCTTTGATTCTTTCTATGTCTTATCCTCACCCTTTTGGTTGTCAATGGTGTGGTGGTCCTTATAATGGTGGCAATTGCCCCAGTTGTAGCGTGGTGGAATCAGGAAACGGATCTGTCTATAACCAAGATCCCTATTCTTACCATAACACAGCTGATTTATTCCATCAGCTACCACACTGTGAGACTCAGCAGTTTTACTGTTGTGAGTACTGTGGTGGTTCACATTCCAGTTCTGATTGTCAATCGGGAAACACGCTTGTCTATGAGCAGGTTCCTGATAACAATTATGACTACAACACATACCACTCACAGCCACATCAGTTTTACTGTTGTGAGTATTGTGGAGGTCCTCACCCTAGCTCGGATTGTCAAACAGGGAACCCATTTCCTTGTAACAATTACGAATCTTCATTTCAAGACCAACCTCCACAGTACCAAATGATTCAAGCGACTCCTCATGAAACTACGCCAGACCTTCTACTGAAGACTCTGGAGTTATTAAAAGAACTTAAGGAGGAGTCGGCTATGTCGTCCCAAGATAATCCAAAATCCATGGAAGCTTTGTTAGCCGAGGAGCGGGCTGCTAAATTAGGTTCCCAGATTTCCATTGAAAACACTATTAGGGAATCAATTAGAATACAAAAAGCATTCAAATCCAGCTCTCGATTCCGTTTCATTCCTGATGATGATGATGATAATGTTACCCTTGATATTAGTGAATTATGTACAAATTCATCAAGTTCATCAGTTGAAACTCCTTCCGTGGAAAATCAGGGAGAAAAGACTATGATGGAATTACTAGCAGAAGAACAAATGTTAAGTATAAAACATATGTATGCTAGTCCTTCTAAACTCCCTCAGTCTGTTGTTATCACGCCCGATACTCCCACTCACTCTCTAAACATGGGGGATGAGCTTCTTAGCACTATTCCAGAAATGTAATCGTCTAGTGTTGAGAGCCTTGTCCCAATCCCAAGAGAGTCACAGGGAATTCTCGAGCATCTGTGTGATATCCCTTTCCCTCTTGAGTGTTCAAATGATCAATTTGAGACTTTCTCCGATTTTAGCGATGATTGTAAATCTTATGGAGACATCGAGTACGTTGAGGCATCACTCCCACAGTCTGATCCTCTTCTTGAGGAGTTCTCCGATGAACTCACTCACACCACTCCACTTTCATCGGAAAGTGACGATGATCTCTTTGATTTCGAAGCCGATCTTGGAGAAACCAGAAACCTCCTATATAATGATCATCCACTCATTTCTTATCCCATTTCCGACTCTTTCATTCCTTCTCTCACTCACGATGAGGAAGATGACAAATTTCGGAAGGAGGTCGATGATTTTCTTAGTGATGAGTCGATTCCAACAGGGATTGACAATACTTACTTTGATTCGGAGGGAGACATCCTTTTTCTTGAAAATCTGTTGATTGAAGAACCGTTTCCAGCTCTCCCTCCCGGAAATTTTGTCACCAATCACCATAAAAGCTTCAAGTTTAAGCTTAAAAATGTCAAAAATGGTGATTTGCTTCTTTCTGATGAGGAATGGACCTGCATTGTAATGCACATATTTATTCCATTCTTCACAAATGGTGTGGTTGCTCTTTCCCTTTTTTCCTTCGGGAATGAGGACACTATTTTTGATCCCGGCATTTTCATTTATCATCTGTGAGCCGGGTCTATCTCTCTATATCTCATCGGTGTGGAACTTTCACGTGCTTCAAATGTTTGTCCAAACATCTTGAACGAAAGTCCGAGTGAGATTGTTTCTTCCACTTTGCTTCCCCATGAACCAATGAATTCGGGGTCGAGTCAAGCTAGTGACTCGGTAATCAAAAACAGTAGCACGCACCATATGGGTTTTCACCCATAATTCTGTCTTCTTACCCCTTTCTACCACCTAAGTGTGGGGGTGATGCCCCACATGTTATATATATATATATATATATATATATATATATATATATATATATATATATATTAAAAAAAAACTTTTAAATAATGGCCGTAGTATTTCCCTTTTACGTTCTCAGTTTCGGCATAATCGCCGGTACTTTGAATATTGAGGGCAATATTCATTTCTAAGTGTGGGGGGGAATTCTCGCGAATTTTATCATATATTATCCACCCAATTCCCCCGTTTTTGGCCAAAAATTTTTTTTGGAGTAAGTGTTTTACACTTACTCATTTGGTTATCAGTCCGCCATGTTTGATAAACTAAAGGATTGGATAATCCAGGAGCAAACGGCTCTTGGTAAAGATTTCTCAAATCCGTTTATATGGCTTGCAATTTGCCCAAAATTGTATGGTTCTCAACTCACCATATCCTAAAAAGTGAAGAGTTGGCTAGCCCGCAAGGTTATGGCTTGTGGTAAAGGCTGTGGAAAATCCATAATTGGTATTCAGCTCACCAAAGATAATTCCGATAATTTATCTAAGAGTTGGCTAGTCCGAGAAGGTACTGCTTCGGTAAAGACTAATCAAATCCGTTTACAACTTATGATTTGCTCAAAATCATTTGGTTATCAGTGTACCAAGGTTCTTACTTGAACTGAAACATTTGGCTACTCCAGAAGTAATGGCTTTTGGTAAAGAGATTAAAATCCATTATGTTTTCTCAAATCATTGCTAGGGACTAGCAATATCTCAAGTGTGGGGATTGATGAGTGTCTAAATACTCATCATTTTTGTACAAAATAAACTGCAAAATCATCTGAAAACACTCAAAAACACATCAAAATGATCAAAATATCACAAATCAGTGTTTTATGTGTTTTAAATGCAAAATATCAAAATCGATGAAAAACATATCAAATTTGCAAAATTGCGTTTTAGTCCCCAAGTTTCTAAAAATTGTCAAAAACAGTCCCTGAGCACATAATTTCAAAAGAAAAGTCACCAAAGGTCCTTTTAAAATCATAACTTGTCAAATTTAGTCCTTTGGTGAAAAATATAAAAAGTTTGAGAAAATTACAAGTTTAGTCCTTCAACTTTGAAAATTGGCAGAAATGGCCCCTGGAAAATTGGAAAATGGCAACATTGGTCCTTGTACTATTGATACTTGTCAAATTCAGCCCTTGGATCAACTTTGAGATGTTGGCAGCTTAGGTCCCTACATTTTCAGGATTTGCACATTAAGTCCCTAAAGTTATTAACCTTTTAACTCATTTTGGACCCCTGCCTAGTTTTGACCCCCCTGTCTTAATGAATTGTGAACCCCCTGTGTATTATTAGCCCTTGGGTCAAACCTGGTCAAAAATCTCACCCCGCCAAAGTCTTCTTCCCTTACCTGCTTTCCCTGAAACTCAGCTACACCCATTCCCCCTCCTCTCCAATCACTCAAACCTGTTCCCTCACCTCCAACTAACATCCAAACTACATTAAATGCACCCCTATCCCCTCACTCAACCCCCAATGGGCAGAAAAGAAAAATGGCGCCAAAATCATGTTTGAATGGTCAAGATCAATTCAAGGCCATCCAATGGCTAGGATTGGTGGGATTTCAAGAAGAAGAGAGAGAATGAGATTGGGTATAAAAGAAAAGCAAAAGAAGAAGTGAAAGGCAGTTTTAGTTTTAGAAAATTTAGTTAAATGTCGTTTTTAGTTTAAAAGTTTTATTTAAGTTGTAAGACTGTTTAATTTTGTTAAATTGTACTATCCTAAGTTGTTTGATTAATATAAATCAGTTTCAAGTTCCAATTTCAGTTATATGATCATTTCATATTGTTAAAGTCCACTGTTGTAATTTTTATTCTCAAAGTCTTGTGTTTAAGCTTCATAATGCTTCTTTTCAAGTTTAGATAAGCTTATAGAAGCTGGTTATAGCTTTATATAAGCTTATAGTCAAGTTTCAAACCATTTTGGTTCTTGGTCAACTAAAGTCAAACAGTGCTAAAATGGCAATGGAGTTGGAACTGGGTTGATGCAGTTGGAAATGGGTTGATTTGGGTTCATTTTGGTTGATATTTAGGATAGTGGTTCTTGTTCACAGTTAGCAAGCCATAGTGGCTAATGGACAATTTGTAAGTCAATTTCTAGTTTCATAGAATAATCTGTTTCTTCTGTCTAAAATAGTTGAAATCTGTTTTATTAGTTGTATTTAGGGTAAGTAAGTCTAGTTTGATCAGTGGATTATGCTTGTTCAGTATTAGAATAGTTCAATTTGTTAAAACAGTTAGCAAAAGGTGTGTTTGGTTTTACTGAGATAACTGTCATAATGGTCTAGTCAGTGGTTGCTTAATGTTTGTTCATGTTTGTTAAGAATTTTTGAGCTCATTTGAGTCTTAGTTTGGGTCTGCATAACATCAATAGTCAAAAAAAAGCTCATCCACTGTCTTAACTTGTCCACTGTTGGAATTTGGAAAAGCCAATCATTTGTTTTGTGTTCAAAAGTCATCAATCTAGCTTGCAGTAGTCTTAATACATCATATAATATCAATTTCAGTTGAGAAATTAGGATCAAACTTCATAATAGTCAACATTGCAGTTTTTGTTAAAAAGTCAAAATTGCTAGAAACATGTTTTAGAGCCAACCAAAAGATTTTTCATGTTTTCATTTTTGAGCAATTTTCAGTGAGAATTGGCATTTTAGAAACTTCAGTTGGTGTTCTTGCTTATCACCATTTTAGCATATTTTTACAATTTTCTTAAAAGCTCTAAAATAGCTTCTCTTTTAGGCTCCAATTGCCCTGTGCACATGGGTTAGTTTAAACTGAGATTTCCTCAGTTTGTGCAGTGTGTGCAGCAGAGCTCATCAGAGCCACCCAAGGTCTGAGTTCGGGTTTGTGAGGTCTCACCTAGGTCTTCTTTAAGTCCCAATTAGTAGTTTTCAGTTTGAGCTTATTTTTAAGCTTGTGCTTTGGTCTAAACTTGGTACCTCAGTTACTGCTTTTTGGCTTAAAGCTCATACATCAAATCTGATCAAATTTGTGATTCTGTGGTATTAGCTTATTGATTCCTGTTGCATTTTAGCTCTTTTATCATATTAGAGTTCCTGTTTTGGTTTGGTGCTTATTGGTCTCCATTTGCTTATTGGAAGTGCTTATTTTTAAGCTCATTCCACTCGATTCCTGATTCCTCCACATAGCACCTTGTTTTTATATTTTTCCTTTATTCCTTATAATATTTTAGACTTTTCTTGAAATTTTCAGATTTTTCCAAGTTGTTTTGCTATTTTTCTTGATTTTATTTAGTTTTTAAGCATTTTTAAATAGCATTTAATACAAAAAATTAAGAAAAGCTTTAAAAAAATATGTTTTCAATTTTTATAGATTAAGATAAATATAAATAGCCTAAAAAGTATTTTTCCATAATTTTCTTAGTTTAAAAAGTATTTTTTAGCATTTTAATTAGTTTTAAATAGTAATTAATTAGTAATAAATATATAAAAAGTCAAAAAAATATATTTTCTGTTTTAAAATTAGTTTTATCATATTTTAGATTTTTCTAAGTCTTAATCTTATTTTTCTAATCTTATTTCATATTTTCTTTTATTTTAGAGTATTATTAAATAGTTTAAAATAGTTTTTAATTAATAATAATTAGAATAACAGTGTTAAAAATAATTTTCCTTTTCTAATAATTTTCTAATATAATTAGGATTGTAAAAATGTATTTTTCATATCTGTAGGTATTTTCCTTCTTTATTTTCACGTTTTATTTTGTACGTTACGTAGTTTTTAATTTAAACGTAAGTTTTAGGTTTTAAACGTTCATCATTGTAAAATTAGTGATAGCGTTTATTTAATATATTTTATCTTTTTAATTTTCTTAATTTGTATTTAAGTCGCTTTATTTTATAACCTTTTTCAGTAGTGTAATTATCCATCCTAATCCTTTCTGATCACTATCATTAGTTATCATTCTATCGTCTGAGTTTGTTTTGACACACCATTGAGTCTCCGTGGGACTTAACGACCCGGGAATTCACTATATTCTCCTGGACTTCATTGTATTTGTGTTTTAAGCGGTTTTAAGCTTCTTACGGTCGGCCATTCACAAGTGGCTGGTTTGTGTGAGGTAGCTTGACTGTTTTCAGCACGGATCAGGGGTCTTCTTCCATATTAAAATTAACCTCATTGATAACTTCTCCATTATAAAGGGCTTCACCATAGTCAAACTCCTCATCGGAATCCGAGTCATAGAAGGGACTATGTTGTTGCCAATTTATTTCATTATGTCCTAAGTGATTTCCAAAGTGGTGAACGGGTGAAGGGTTTTGTGGGATTACGTCCTCAATTTCGGGATTGGGAGGAGGATTGGGGGCGGGTAATGTGAAGGCTCTACGGCGGAAAATGCGAAGCATGGTGAGGGATGGGTTTTACGAACAAAGTCACGAAAAAAAGGGATAGACTACGAGGAAGAAAAAAATGGAAAAAAAAGCTTACTTGATAGTAATCAAGTAAGGGAAAGCTAAACGAGGTAAATTCCTAACTAGCTATTATATTCCTTGGCAGCGGCGCCAAAAACTTGATGACGCTTACACAGCGCGTTCGGGGTCAAAGGAACTTCCTTTTCATCGAGCAAGTTTTTCAACACCCTAGGCAGTGAACCTAATCATTGTAGTGTAGTATTAGGGTAAGCCACGGGTATTGATATCGTTCTATAGGGGAATAGGAATGCTCGTAGAGAATTACTACGCTAAGGTTGGGGTTGAGGAAGATTATTCTTTTAGCTTTTTTATATTTTTTAGGAAATGGAAAGGTACGAATCTCGGGGTTTGGATTTGGGGGTTGGTATTTCTACCGATTACTCTACTTATCTAATTATCTAATCTAAACTAGTGGGTAGTCTATGTCTAATTATTGTGTGCTCGTATGATGATTTAAAAATGTGTTTACTTAGGTTTTATTACTCCTTAATTATCTCCTATTGATGGTTGAATTGTCATGTCCTTATTCTTAATCGCGTTGTGTGTCTAAGGTTGTAGGGTATGCGTTTATCCCTAACTCTTTGAAAATACCAAAGGTTATTGCCTACAAAATCTCTAGGATTTATAAACTTAACACTAAGGTACTCTTCGGATATTTTAGCCTACAATGACGCTAGGTAACTATAAGCTAAGGTTCACAAAGATTAATCAAGCATTAACTACACAACGAATGACCTATCGCAATACTAGATCATTAACAATTAAGATAAGATACAACCAATCAATATTCAATAATTAAGTTTCATATTTCCTAAGCAAACACACAAGTAAATTAGCCGGACATGGGAAACATGCAAGCATACACACAATTAATTGAAGACATAATTGAATTAATGAAGTAAAATACTTATCTTGATGTAAGATAGGGTATGGAACCCTAAAATACTATATAAGACAGCCTTGGTTCGGTTTAGGTTTTTACTCCACAAAACTACACACTGAAAACTAAAAAATTCGGTTTCTATATATAACGTTACAATCGCGACAACGTCACCTTTTAGATTGGCGACACCGTCTGGGTTTCGTCTTGGCCATGTTAACATTGTGACGGCGTCACCTTGTACTTGTGACACCGTCGCCTTCAATCTCTGACGTCGTCTGGATCAAATCTAGGCCGTCTGAGCTGCGACTCCCTACTCTTTTAAAACCTGATGCCGTCACTTGAAAATAAGCAATTTGGCTACTGTATCGTCACAAGACATGTCGCGACGGCGTCGCCATTTGGTCGTGACGCTGTCCCCTTCAGTTACAGTAGCCTGAGTATCTCGATTCTTGACTTTGGTCATTTTCTTCGTATAATCGCGCCTTTTTGTCCGAATAAGTGTCATTCTAGCAATTTGCCTTCAAGAGACATACAAAGTGAAAAGGAACGAAATTAGGTAGTAATGGATACAAAAGTGATCAATTAAGGGCTTAAATGACCCCTCAAAATGGTACCTTTTAAATCCTTATCACATTTCCTTTAAACGAGCTTCAGTTTGGACCATTTATGGGCATAGCAAAGCTAACTCTTAGAAATGTTGGTTGTATGCCGCTCTGTTGGTACCTTTCACCTTCAGGTTCTGTAAATCACTTTCTAGCTTCTTGACTTCATTGCAAGGACAATACATCTTGAGCA
This sequence comes from Chrysanthemum makinoi, assembly GCA_910596185.1. Taxonomy (NCBI): domain Eukaryota; kingdom Viridiplantae; phylum Streptophyta; class Magnoliopsida; order Asterales; family Asteraceae; genus Chrysanthemum; species Chrysanthemum makinoi. Next base: position 9,360,953 of record OU343218.1, on the reverse strand, counting down.
CCATTTCCTTGAAATTTTCCTTTGACATAGCATAAGCAGCATCAATGCCAGCATATTTCAAGTAATTGTTCCACCAGGTTAAACCAGCATCCATGAAAGTGAACGATGCATACTTAACTCTATCTTCATCCCATAAATTCATATTCGGAACACAGTCTATAGTTTCTCAATCCACCTAGTCAAACCAACAGCTCCCTCAGTTCCTCCAAAACCACCAGTCATGGTTTTGTGGAATTCTTGATAGGTGCAGCCACGGTTATTAGTTGCTGGTATCGAGGTTCCAGCTTCAGTAGATGAATTGTTAGCTGTAGCCAGTGTTTCCCTTACACGTTTGTTGACCAACTGGTCCAACATGGCTTGATTCACTACTGGTGGGTTTTGCAGTGACCCCAGGGGAAGTAGTAATTACCGGCTTGACCACGCATAACCCTAACTGGTGCAGGTGCATCAGCAGTTTGTTCACGTGCAACCTTAGATGGCTTTTTCTTAGGTACCATTCATCTGAATCAGGAAAAGGGAAAATGATGACATATGAGGTTTCTGGATTAGAAATAAATTATTCTTGCGGGAGTAAAAGCATCACAGATAAAGTACAAAAATAAAGTTCTCGATAGTAGAATGGAGTGATCGAATAATAAATCAAGCTTGTTATAGATAAAAAATCAACGTAGAGTACACAAAATTACAAGCCTGAAACGAGTCTAGTACTAACTGAGAACTTCTCAGTTAAGTGGATACATAAATAATAATACTAATCTTTGCTCTGAGCTCTCGCTGTGTAGCCTCAAGCTCCTCTATATGCCTGTGGCTCTCTCGGCTATACCTCATCTTAGTAGCCAGCATGGACTCTAGCGCTGTGATCGTCTGCCACTGGGCTCTGGTTGTGTCTCAAGCGATCCATTGTGTCCTCTCGAGATCTTTCATCCTGTCGTGCATCATGGTATGACCTCTGCCATGTGAGCTCATCCGAGAATCCAAATCCCGAAGCTCACGATCATACTCTCTCTCCATCCAACCGACTCTAGCTACCTGCCTATGTTGGCGGGTAACCTCAATCGAATCATACAATCTCCCTAGCTGATCAGTGTGGACATCTAGTAGGTTATCATGTGAGTCCAACTGAATGAGGACCTGCTCAGCGATGGTCAAATCATCTTCCGCAGCTGGTGATGCAGCTGGGAATGGAGAAACCGCTGGAAAGGGTGGTACAAATAATGAAGATGGTGGTATGTAATCTGGACTCTCAGCTCTGGATGCAGTACAATGTACACACTCTACATCTCTCCATATCTCCCCACTTATCTCCTTCTGACGTGCTCCCCCAGTACCCTGTCCAACCTGAACCATATGAGGAATGACATCCATAGCCTCCTCGCTAGCCCGAAGTGTAGCCACTATCTAACCCAAGCTCAACGGTAACCTATCCGAATCCATACCTTGACTCTGGGAAGCTCTCGAACTCTACCCTATCTCAAACGTACTCGGTTCATCCTCAAGTATACCCTTGCCATCTCATGGCACAGTCACCCCCTGGTCAACCCTAATAGTCAAACCTATGTCTCATCCTCGGTACCCTCAGTCTCAGCCCCTGAATCACTCTCCTCTGCTGAGTAGGAGTCTGTAGCCCTACTGAATCTCTGACGGAGTGGTGAGGGGGTGGGTGATGATACGGGTGATGATGATAGTGGAGTGGTGGAGGTGCCCATGTAAGTGGAATGGGATCTTGTTGGAATCACTCCTAAACCTTTATTCAAGTGTTAGTTACTCATATATAATAGGTAGCTTATTATGGCCTTTATGTTTGTTTAAGGTCTAGCTTATGTAGAAGTCCCATAAGCTTAGGCCCATGTCCAATAAGGAAAAGGGAAGGAGTGGGAGTGTTTCCCTAGCTCCTTGCCTATAAATACTTTTGTATAACCCTCACTTGAGGGTTGGTTGTTCAATTTACTCTTTCACATACACTCTACGCCTAACCTTTCTTTACTTGTACATGTGTGTGTGTTTGTGTGTTGTTCAACCGCCTCTATCTCTTTCATTGAAGCTTGTGTTGTAAATCTAGTGACCTAAAAGTGGTATCAATCGCCAAATAGTTGGGTTAACACTTTCGTTTTTGAAGTTTTTTTGTTTCGGTCTTACGCGTAAACGTGGTTAACACTTTGGTTCGCTTAAAAACTCGTTTTTTACACTTTTTAATCTAAGATTCTTGTACTTTCAACGTTTTAAGGTGTTAAAATACTTGTTTTTGGCAAAAAGCTTCAACCTTTACGCGTGGATCTAAGTTTTTAAGCTTGTTTTTGTTCGTGGGTGTCGTTCTACGCGTAACCCGTTTAGCTGTTTTGGTTCATCAAGTTTCACACTTTTGTGTTATTTTGGTGATATTGAAGCTATTCCATAACAAAAATCTGGTTTAGAAACAAATTTGGGCACAATCATTTTACGAGTAATCTTATGCGTATTAAAACCCTAATATTACGCGTAAGTTATTCCTTGGTTTGATCTTCGTTTTCGTGGTTTACTCCGTGTTTTCTTGCTTGGATAAGCCGGAAAATACGTCGACTTTGGATATCTTTTGCACTGTGATAGTGTAAAAGATCATTTGGGATAAAACCCTAAACTTACGCATAAGCATAAAGCTTACGCGTAGAAATCCTACGCATAAGATTCATCTTACGCATAAGCCTAGTCTTACGCATAAGGTAATCCTACGCTTAACTTTCTACGCCTAACTTTGTGTCTACGCATAACTTTAGCGTCTTTTCCCTACTTACGCGTAAGCTAAATCTACACGTAACTAGTGCTTGTTACGCGTAACTTTGGTGTTTTTACTCATAAGTCTCACTTGGTTTATTGTGCTTTCTACGCCTAAGGACACTTCATCAACAAAGGTTCATTCGACTACAAAGATCCATTTTTACCAACACAAGTGTTTCAACATGTCACAACCACCATACTCTAACTATTTCCCTTACACTTATTCTCAACGTCAACAACAACTAACTCCACAACATCAACAATGGAATCAACAACAAGCAATTTATCAACAACAATTTAATCAACAACATACTCCACAACTTGCTGCAATCCCACAACCTCAAATGGTTCAACCACCACCAAGTCTTCAAGTTCAACCCTACACAAATGAATTCAATCAACATCCATCAAGGAACACTATGAAGGAACCCACTTGGTTTGCAAAGATGTGTGAAGCTTTAAGCACCCAACAATCAATTCATGAGGCTGGATCACTTGATAGACCTCCAATGCTCACTCCAGGAAACTACGATCAATGGGTGATAAGGTTCTTTAGGTTTTGTGATCTGAAGAAGCCACATGGAAAGTTCTTAAAGAAGGTTATCTTGGAAGGTCCATTTCAGATGCCTACCGTTATCGTACCCGCCGATCCAAATGCTAATCCACCAAGAGATGAACAATCCAACATTGCTATCTTGCGCGACTTGAATGCAGAGGAACTTCTACACTATGAAGCTGATGAACTTGCAATGCAATATATCCTCTTAGGATTACCTAACCCAATTCTTCGTTGTGTTGATGCTCAAAAGACTGCAAAGGAAATGTGGAATCATATTCATCTTCTTATGGAAGGATCTGTACTCAATCAGGAGGATTTGGAATCCAAAATTTACTTGGCTTATGAACACTTCATGATTGAACCTGGAGAGACACTAGAGTCTTATCATCATCGTTTTTCAGACATCATCAATGATTTGGATAAACACAACATCATCATGCCAAGAATTGCAGTGAATACTAAGTTCCTGAGTAGTCTTGGTCCTGAATGGGAGAAGTATGTCATTTTTCTCCGTCAAGCGAAGAATATGCATCATTCTACATATGGATTGTTGTACGATTACTTGAAGCCTCATGAAAAGGAAGTTGATAGGGAAAGGATTCTCCGTGCTCAAATTGCTCCACCGACACATCCGAAAAATCAACAACTTGCCTTATATGCTCAAAACAGTTATTCTCCTCAACCAACAACTCAACCAACTGCTACAATCACACCATATGATCCTTCACAGCCTCAATCTCAACAAACTCAATTGGTTCCATACAACAACAACAATGCTCAAGCACTTGTCAGTGAAGCTAATGAGGAATCTGATCCGTTCGAAGCACTGCAACAAGGATTTGCTATGATTGCTAATGCCTTTAGCCGTTATACCAACAAATCCAACAAACGTATTCGTTCCTCATCTAACACAAGGAATCAAGCTGTTGTGAACAATGGACGAGTTGAAGTTCAGAATCGTGGTTATGGTCGTCAGATGGGCGGTGGTCAAGGGTTTAATGTTGTGGGTAGGAATAACAATCGAGCTCAAGTGGTGGAACAGGGAAATGCTCAAACCGGGTTAAATGGTCTTCGATGCTACAACTGCAATGAGAAGGGACATCTGGCTAATGCATGCCCAAAGCCGAGGACAAGGGGCAGTGCTTATCACAAAGAGGCTCTTCTTTTGGCTCTTAAGGATGAAGCTGGTGGAACTCTCACAGACAAAGAACAGAGCTTTATGGCAAATGCAGACTCAGATGATGATATGGAGGATTTGCAAGCCAATGAAGCTGTTATGTTGATGGCTAATATGCATGAGTTACACATGAGTGACACAGGCCATGTATGACACGATGGCTTGTCTCAGTACCCGAACAAACCATATTCATCTCTCGATCTACTATCTCCGCCAACATCTGAATCCGCAAGGCTCGAATGTTCAAAATGAGTCGTCCACATCTCATTCCGACGATTTTCGACTAGACCCGTAGTTATATTTGACGATCAAGATGACCAAACAGTTTCCCTTGATAATCAAATTGACTCTGTGGTTATACTTGAGGATCTCAGTAATGATCATGTTGTGACTCACGTTGAACACGCCGAACTTTTGCCTCATCCAGATTTTGCTCGTTTAATACAAGACCAACAAACCATAGTGGAAGAATGTCGTGCAATTAATCAGACTTGAAAAGAAAAATGCATTGTTAACCAAGGATTTTGAATGTTTACAAAAGCAACTCAACTTTTTCAAAACTCAAGAAAAACGTGAAAAAGGTTTTGAAGCAGCCTTTGCTAAATCTCATCAAAATGAAAAATATTTAGAGAGACAGATGCGTGATCTAGCCGCTTCGAAGAATGCTTTGTTGTCTGAAATAGAACAACTGAAACATGAACATAAAAAGCAAATTAACGCTCTCACCTTGGAAAATCAAAAAGCTAAGGCTGAGTTGTTAACTTGTCAAAAACAGTTCTCTGCATACAAAAAGCATTCAACGAAACGAATAGATGATCATCTTGAAGAAATAATCGGCTTGCAAAACAAACTTAAAGAGTTTAAAACTGTTGTTTACAAACATGGCGAGTCGGTCACAGCTATTGAAAAGTTTACTTTAAAACCAAATCCAAATGGCTATGGACCAAATCTTGCTGATTACAAACCTAAGCTTTCAACCAAAGAATTCAAACCAAATCCTGAAGTTTCCAGTCCAGAATATAAAATTGATAATTCTGTTATGAGTGTTGTTGAATATCATTGTCAAGAGGAATTAGATGCAGAAGAAGAGAGTCGATCAAAATTAGAAAATGTTGTTTACAACAAACCTTTTAATTATAAAAAAGCGGTCACTTTCGTCACACCACCGGATTCTTCTAACACACCAAGGATTATCATAAAAACGTCTGAGTCTTCTAATGTTAATCCCAAACCAGATTATGCACAAACTTATGGTCCTTTACCTTCCATCAGTGAAGTAAACTCAAAACTTGAAAATCGCAAAATTCTTCGATATTTTGACCTTTTCATGGATGACCTCAAAACTTTACAACATGAGATAGAATATCATTCTGAAATCAAAGTTCAACACTTTCAATCGCCTCTAGCGTGAGAACAAAGAGACATTTTTCAGAAAAATCTTTTACCAAATGTTAAAAATTTGAAAAGTTGTGCATTGTCTTGGGAAAGGGACTTTCATAAGGAACTTGGAATGATGAAGGTCATTTTCGAGAAAACAGAAACATCTATTTCTAATACTAAACGTAAAAGAAATGTTGAGAAAAGATGTTGATCGACTCTTGGAAGATGTCATCTATGCTGATGTCCATAATGTTGTGCTATTGAATTATTTGTCATATGCATTTGATTATATCTCTGATACTATTGATTACTGTGGTAAATGTTGAGAACACTGATAATGTGCTTCAGATCGAGTCCTTAAAAGTTGAAAATAAACGATTGTCAAACGAACTTTCAAATGCAATACGTCGTCTTAATTGGTGTCAAAAAGATATTCACGATCAACAACTTGCTTTTCAACACAAAATCGCCCAGTTGCATGACAAAACTTCTGATCCAAAAATTGAGTAACTGGATGATCAAAACGTGTCTTTTAAGTGTCAAATCTCAAAATATGAACAAGAACTTGTAAAAGTTAAAAAGGAATATGGTGTCATATTTGATTTACTCAAAAAGACTCGTGATGAAGCATCAAATGAACTTGATCATTATCTTGCACACACTAAAGAAGTTATGCATTTTCTGGAAATATTCGCTCTGAAAATCAAGATCTGATTCACACTATCTTCAAGTTAAGAGAAATGTTAGGAAAGTATGAACAACTTCCGCCTACCGTGATTAAGAGAATAGCCCCAATAACACTTAGTAATCGTGAACCTAGAATCCCTACTACCAAATCACAAGTTGCTAACGTGCTTCCTTCTACTGAAACATGAATAGTTGCGTCTTTTCCAAACGTCCGCACTTCACAGCCTAGGAGCACTACATCGACGAATAGGAAGTTGCGACCTAAGAAAAGATCAATAAGGAATGCTAAAGTAGAAGAACACCCTAGGACTATGAATAAGACTCACGTTGCTTCCACTATAGATATTGCGTCTGGCACATGTAATAGAAATAGTGATGTAACGAATGCTAAACCATTAAGCACTTTTGATATTCAGTCTGATGCACCTTGTGTTATTTGTCGTAAAAGTATGAATTCTGATTGTCATGATAAATGTGTTGCTAAAGCTATCATCTCTCGTTTAAGGAATCCTAAGAACCGGAATACCTCTAGGCCCACTAATCTGTCTAAGTCTGTGCTTGGTAGACCGCCCCCTTTAGATTCTAAGAAACGCATTGTCCCCTCATGTAGCTCCAGTTTTCCCTCCTAGGAATGTAGTACCACCTAGTGCATTCACTAAGACTAAAGCAAATACTAGTTGGAGATGGCAGAAATGGATATATAACATACTAGGATTTAAATGGATACCTAAAGCTATTGATGTGTGTATGTCTACTATAATCGCTCCGAACCCTCTAACATTTCGGGTTCAACATCTACTTCTATTCCATCTGGTGTAATGCAGTGATACGATCATTCTCTGGATTGTTGATAGCGGATGTTCCGACACATGACAGGCAACCTTAAACTGTTATCAAACTTTATTGCAAAGTTCATTGGCACTTGTCGGTTCAGAATGATCGATCACTTCGCAGCTAACATGGGCTACGGAGACTATATCAATGGGAACATCGAAATTAGCAGGGTTTATTATGTGGAAGGCCTCGGTCACAATCTGTTTTCAGTAGGTCAGTTTTGTGATGGAGATTTGGAGGTTGCTTTCAGGGAGAAAACTTGTTTCATTCGTGATCTACAAGGAAACGATCTTATGTCTGGCTCGCGCAATTCAAGTCTTTACACTATCTCTTTATTGGATACTGTGATAATTCTCAAAGCCAAAGCTGACATTGGAGTCTTTATTGGATACTGTGATAATTCTAAAGGTTTCCGAATCTGGAATCGTCGAACAAAGGAGGTTATGGAAACGATTCATGCTCATTTTGATGAACTCACGGAAATGGCTTCTGAGTATAACAGCTTGAAACAACCCCCCAGCTCACTCGTCAACAAATGGAACGACTATTTGCTCCTCTGTTCAGTGACGATATTGATGAACGTGCTCCAGGTGTATCCGCTGTTTCCGCTGCTCAACCTGATAATACTCCTATACCTGATACACCTGCTACAACAACTACCGTTGAAGAAGCACCACCAGTTGACTCCAACACAACAGTTGAACAAACCGCTTCCAACAATGATAAATCGTGATGATGTTCGAATGAAGTACCCCCACCTGCAGATTTTGATCCCAATGCGTTCTTTAACCCGTTTGCTAATGAGACTGCTGCACCAGATGTCGCGGAATCTTCAACAAGCCATTTGAATCCTCAAAATCTGCACAATGTATACCAACATCAACCCTCCACACATAGATGGACAAAAGACCATCCTCTAGAAAATATTATTGGCAACCCGAATCAACCAGTCGTTACTAGACAACGTCTTCACAAGCTGAGGCGGTGAACACTGCATTTATGCTCTCACTGTTTGCCAACTGAACCCAAAAATATTAAGGATGCAATGACAAAAGATAACTGGATTGAATCCATGCAAGAAGAACTCAACCAATTCAAACGTCTTGAAGTATGGGAACTGGTTGAAAGACCAACAGGGGTCTACTTCATTGGTCTCAAATGGATTTGGAAAACAAATTGATGCTTTGAAGGAAATGTTATCAGAAATAAGTCACGTCTAGTGGCTAAGGGTTATCGTCTGGAAGAGGGTATTGACTTTGAAGAATCTTTTGCTCCGGTTGCTCGTCTTGAGGTTTTGTTCGGATATTTCTCGCGTCAGCGCGCTCATATGAATATAACGATCTTTCAGTATGGACGTCAAAACTGCTTTCTTTATTGAATGGGATGGGCAACTTAAAGAAACGGTTTATGTCAGCCAACCAGATGGATTCGTTGATCCCGCCTACCCGAACCATGTCTACAAACTTAACAAAGCTCTGTATGGTCTCAAACAAGCTCCTCGGGCGTGTAAACGATAAGTTATCATCTTTCCTCATTGCCAATAATTTTGCCAAAGGTTCAGTCGACCCAAATATTTTCATACAATATCACGGGGAACATATTTTAATTGTTCAAATTTATGTGGATGACATCATTTTTGGGTCAACACATAAAAAGTACTCAATCGCTTTTGCAAAACTAATGAAGAAACATTTTGAAATGTCAATGATGGGTGAACTTACGTTCTTTCTAGGACTGCAAGTTCATCAATCACCCCGTGGTATTTTCTTGAGTCAGTCCAAATATGCCCTTGAATTGTTACACAAATTTGGAATGCAAACCTGTGACACCTATGCCACACCAATGGCTCATACCAAGAAGCTAGACGCTGATTTACATGGGAAATTGGTGGACCCTACAAAATACCGTAGTATTATTGGTCTCTCATGTATCTAACAGCTAGCAGGCCTGGTATTGTCTTTGCCGTTTATCTTTGCTCTCGTTATCAGTCGCGACCAACTGAAACACACCTCTCTGAGGCTAAAAGAATCCTCCGATACATCAAGGGAACCATTAATTTGGGAATCTGGTATCCGAAGGATTCTGGTTTTGAACTAATCGCTTTTGGGAGGCAGACCCGACCACGCAGGATGCTTAGATTCACGGAAAAGCACTTCCGGGGCTTTACAATTTTTTGGTGATAAACTGGTGTCTTGGCAATCGAAGAAGCAGGATTGTACATCGATGTCCTCAACCGAAGCAAAATATGTAGCCATGTCGGCGTGTTGTGCTCAAGTCATTTGGATGAGAACACAACTCAAAGACTATGGTTACGTATTTGACGAATCCCGATGTCTTTGCGACAATCGAGTGCCATTACGAATCTCGTGCAACTCTTATCAGTTCACTTCGAAATCAAAGCACATCGATCTTCGATATCATTTCATCAAGGATCACGTGGAGCAGGGTACTGTTGAATTATATTTTGTGGTAAGTAATACCAATTGGCATATCTACTCACCAAAGCCTTGCCTCCCGCTAGGTTTAATGAGTTGGTCCACCGGATTGGTATGAGGTGTTTGACTCAAGAGGACTTGGATGAAATCCTAAAACAGTCTTAAAAAACCTGTCAAACACCAAACAATCTCTTTTGTAAATAATTTTTCAAAACAAAATACAAAAATATAAAATCTGATAAAACAACAAAAAATATTCTTCTATCTATTCTTCTTTCAACATGGCAAGTACATTTCATCCGTCAACACTCTAATCTTTCAAAATTCAGTATTTTTCCGATCAAGTGTTGAGGGGGAGAAAATAAATACTTAACTGTTTCAAAAGCATCCGTGTACTTGCATGTTACTCTATTCTGGTTGTATCTTTTATCAATGGTGGTAAACTTTTCTGGTTAAACTGACACTCCTTGGACTAAAATTTATAACCTTTCATCATTTTCTTAAGTCGAGGGGGAGTGTCGTCAAAGTTATTTCTTAAAATCTTTCGTTTGGTAACCAAAATGGAAGTTAAATGGCTTTGGATAAAAAAGGAAAAGGTGGAGGGACCAAAACTGCCAAAAGGATAAAGTCATTTTAATAAAAAAAACACCCCACCTAACTATTTCACTTCACATTTAATACTCAAACCTAACTAATCCTACGCTTAAAATTCGTTCAGGAAATCCGTGTTTCAGATCTTCAACTTGTAAGTGTCTTTGTGTTCTTAACAAGATTACAAACAAAGGTTTTAAATCGTTTGGAAAATTAACGGTTGGATCTTTAACTATGGGTGACTTTGTGTTCTACGCGTATGCGTATGAACACCATCTTGTTTATGTGTTTGTGGTTAAAAGGATTGTATTAAAACGTTTTAATAACATCAATGATACTTCTTCTATCCTCAAAACGAACCCATATATACTAATAGAGTGAATTTGAAAATTAGGGTTTATGCGTATTTTGGGTGTTTTTCAAATGTGAAGGTTTTGGGTCAAAATGATAGTTGTGTGATGTTGTTATAATGATGTATTGATGATATCTAGGCTTTAGATCAACCCAAAAACACTAATTGTTTGAGAATTAGAGATTAGGGTTTAATGTTCTTGAGAATTGGGTATTATTGATTCAACTGGCGAATTGGATGTTAATACTTGGTTATATCACTCACATAACTACTTAGTACTACCAGAAAAACTTTGGTGCATATCCTATGGCTAGAAATCATATGCGTAATTCATGAACCTTAGGGTTTTGACCTACGCGTATGACTTTCTACGCGTAACTGTTTTACAAGCTTTCATGCCATGATTTGTTTTATAATGAATGTTAATGATAATATTGATGATATGATGATTTATTTCGGCTTGCTACGCATAAACTCAATCAAGGTCCTTGTTACTCTACGCCGCGTAGAAAGTTATCCGTAAGAGAAATTTTACGCGTAACTGTTACGCGTAAGGTTCTACAATGGGACTACGCGTATCCTGTGAAGGATATGCGTAAACAGTGACTCTACGCATAAGGTCTACTCTTACGAGTAAGCCTTACGCGTAAAGTTTTTTATACACCTACGCGTAAGCTCTACGCATAAGGTTACTCTGTTCCTACGTGATTCTCAATGAACGACCCGCCAAGCTATCTCACACAAGCTAGCCACTTGTGAATAACTAACCATAAGAAACTTAAAACGGCTCAGACACTGATTCTATGATAATGAAGGCTTAGGGGTTATGTGTGTGGATAAAACCTCAATATCGATATCAAAATAATCACAAGATGATTCAAATTCCTTTAGGAAAAGAATAATAAATCAAATCCCGTGTGTGATCGTGTATACGTATTAGTCAACCCGAATCGTTTCCCAACGAGGCGTGAATTGCCAACGTCGTTTTTGGTATGGAATTTAATGCTCGATGTTTTGATTTGTTTGATTTTGATTTTATTAAACTACGGAAATGGGGAAAGTAATTAAGGGAATCTATTTTACTGGAAATCCTAAGTGCAAATTAACTAAAACGTAATTTATAAAACGTAATAAAATGCAACTACTTCTAAATTATATCCTAAAAATACCTAAAATTACTTTTACTCTAGAAATGTAATTTGAAAACTATTTTAGAATTAAAACTATTTTTTTTTGATTTTTCTGGATTTATTTAAAATTAACAACTAATTTTTAACCTTTAAAACTAATTTAAAATACTAAAAATATGAAAATTAAGGAGAAAAATGTGAAACTATTTTTATAAAATCTAAAATGCCATAAGAGACTTTTTAAAACTATTTTTTTTATTTTTCTGATTAATTTCCTATTTTCTACTAATTTTAAACTATTTTAATCTAATTTAAATTGTGAAAAATACCAAATAAAAGGGGAAAAATAAGGAAATTTTTTTTTATGCTTTTTATATTTTTCTAAAACTGAGAAAATTGAAAAATTATTTTTTTTGAACTTTTTCTTAATTATTTGCAATAAAAGCTAATTAAAAGTGACTAAAAACTATTTTAAATTGAGAAAAATAGCTAACAATGACCAAAAATTATGAAAAACTCAGGAAAATTCTAAATTATTATTCTAAAGCTATGAAAAATAAGAAATCTATAGCTTATGTGAAAGATATAAGAGCTGTAGTACAACTGATTCCAAATAAGCTAAGGAAAATAAGCTAAACAATGAAATAAGCATCCAAACAGTAACTGAAGCTAAGTTATGCTAGAATAAGCTAATTATAACTGATAACACTTAATCCTAACAAACTACAAGCTCTCACTAATGATTTAAGCTAACTGCCTACTCTATCAAACCAGTTTCTAACCCCTACTATTGAGCTTAACCACAAGCTTATTCAATAAGCCAAGCTAAAAATCAAATGTGTATTCCTAAAGAACACCTGGCAAGCTACAACTAGACCAAGTTACAGACTCTAACTCTCTGAATTAAGTTCAATGCAATGGTTGCAAGTTACCTGTTTCACACTCGTACCACTGAGTGTGAACAGGGGAAACAGTTGCTTATTGAACAGCTATTGATTGATTAAGATAATGTCCAAAAATTTGACAAAAATAAGATTTGAATTCTTGACCAATTGAAGTTATTTAATCCAGAATTTCACTTGATTTAACCAGAAGTGGTCCATGAAAATCTAGAAAGTTTTGCAAAAAACTAGTTTGATGAGTTTTGACTTTTGAAAAACAGATTTGAAATTTTGACTTATCTGAGATTAGAAATCAAATGTTGGACTGATCGTGATGAATACTATGAGAGGCAACTATAACAACTTTGTTTATCAAATTCTAAACCTATATGTGATGATAACAGTAACTAGTTTTAACAGGTTTGAGAATGAGAGCATTAAACTTGTGATTTTGACTTTTATAACAAGACTAATGTAAACTATCACTGAAATCACTTTACTATTAATACTAGAAACTAATGCAACAGAGAGCTTATACCAAGAGAGCCTTAAACTCAGTTTTGTTAAACAATCCAAACACCCCTTTATGACAGATTATGCAATAAAATTAAGCTAAAACAATAACTTAAGCCTACTTCATCATTAAAACAGATTTAAATCACCTAAATGAAGCTAGTATGACACAAACTTCATATCATAACAGATCTAATGAAAATGATAACTGCTACTTTATTAAGCAGAAATGAATTACAAGTACACTTACAAGAGGTCCATCCCCTATGGCTTGCAACCCAGCAATAAAACCACTAATCCTAACCTATTTAACATCTAATCAACCCTTATCCATTTCTGAATCAAGATTAGCACCACATTTGACTTTTGTTGACGAGATCTTTGTGAATGAAATTGAGTTTAAGTTGACAGTGAGGGGACAATATAAGCTCACTAAAGCTATAATAAGCTAAATGAGCCTACTCTTATTCAATTTAGCTTATTGATTACTTTAAATACAAATGCAAGATAAACTTAAAAACTTAGAATTTTGATTTATATTGAAAAAGGATTACAAGTAATTGAAAATACAATAAAAGCTTAAGAAAACATTTATAAAACTAATACAATAACAATAAGCTAAATTAAAACTAAAGGATTGCACGAAATCCATTGTGAGCTCAAGGGTCCTTTTATAGCCATCAAGAGGTCTTGGTATCCCTTTCAGAAGAGTCTAGAGGTCCATTTGCAGCCACTCATTCATCCATTGTCATTAGCACCAATCAGAGAGCTCCATTTCATACTATGATGTGTCGCGCCATGAGATTGTGCCATTGTCCACGTGGGCAACCTATCGACAATGTCATCTGCGTCTAGAAGCTGGTAGATGCTAAGTCGAGGTTTGTGTTTGGGTGTGGGTAAATGGTGGATGGGTGCGTTTGGGAAAGGAAGACGGAAAGGGCGCGTTTGGTTTAATTATATTATTTCAAATGGTTGACCGGTTATATGCGGGTAATGGTATATGGGTTGGTTTATTAATAAGTGGCCGTGTTGTGTTGTTTGGCCTGGTGTAGTTATTTGGGATTGGGCCGATGGTTTTGGTTTATTGGACTTAAGGACATATTAATGATCCAAGGTATAATAGAGGGACCAATGATGTAAATGCTGAAATTCTAGGGACCATTCATGTAAATCTGAAATTATCTTCCAATGACTGATTTTGACAATCTTCAAATAAACCAAGGGCCAATTTGCAACTTTTGAATCTTCAAGGGTCAATTTTGCCAATAGCTCAAACTTGAGGGGCCATTCTTGACATATCTTCAAACTTGGTTATTTCTTCCAAAAATCATCCTCGAGAATAAATCTCCATAATGCTCAATTTTGATCTTCCGTCTCGGCTTAAGCTCTCTTAATCTCTCGTGCTCGGTTTATGTCTGATTTGGTTCCTTTTTGCGTGTTTTTACATATCCGTCCCTGCACAAGCACAAACTCAAGAAAACCACAAATATTAGCAATAAACGGCTCTTTCTTGGTTGTTTTGGGTTTATTTTGATAATGAAAAGGTATGTGTTTTAGCACATACCAAAATACCCCAGACGAAACCTTGTCGTGTCCTCAGCATGCAATCAACTCACGTTCCTAAAACCAAGGATTTCAATCTCTTTCTACTAAACCTATGAAGAAGTAGCAAAGATTCCTCAAAAGAGATTAAAAAAGCCTTAATTCACAAAACGCCCCGTTTACCTTTTAATTCACATATATAGATATCACGATTAAGCACATTCCGGTTATGAATGACGGGTTGTTGAACTTTCATGTCA
>OU343218.1:9249688-9345761 GCA_910596185.1 Chrysanthemum makinoi | reverse complement strand
CCTAAGTTCAAGGTTCAAGTGGAAAGGTTCTGAAATCACACTTTTGTCGACGACATATTCCTAAGAATCATTGAAGACCCCCCGAATTCCCATTGTTCATCTCAAGTGGGGGTATATTATGTTTATTTATTATTGTTAAGTTAAAAAAAAAAAAAAAAAAAAAAAAGTGATTCGAAAAAAAAGTAAAAACAAATAATAAAAAAATTGTTATGTTATTTAGTTATTGTAAAGTGCGATGTTATAAGCACTATGTTATGAGCTTTATAGATTTAGTATCGAGGAGGCCACCTCGGTTACATTCGAAGATTAGAGTTGGTAAATTTGCCAACAGTTGGAGAAAAGGTAGTGTGCCCATCACGACGTCCTCTAATGACACATCTACCTAGTATTTCATGATCCGGTTTCTTGACTTCAAAGCTTAAACTTTGGGCAGACGGTAAGTGGTGATGACTTGGTTATAGATTTAGACTACACCTTGTTTTTTTTTACACCATTTATATATCCCATGTCTTATCCTACCCTTTAGTCATGAAGCGTGTCTAGGTGATGCAGCGACCAATCTTTGGTGTCTTGGCCATGGATTTGGTCATGTATCATTGATTTTGTCCACTTTTCCTTGACATGTTAGTAATGACGAGTCACCCCTTAAACTTTATCGGTGTCTACCCATATTGCCTTAGAATGGTTTAGCCCTTAACTCTAGTGGTAGGATTTGTGTAACCCGAAGCTTATGATAGAACACATGCTATGACTGTGCGATTGAGTGATCACCCGAAATTGACACTTAGAATAGTTGAGAGATTTGAGTGTTTCGTTCCCATTTCGGGAGGTGTTCGGCTTTGTTTTATTCTAGCATAAGGGATTTGTAAACTTATATTTTCCGGTTATGGGAGATATCTTTTTAGGAATAATTCTAATAAGGTCTACTTGAGGGCAAGTAGAGTTCAAGTGGGGGGATATTTGATAACATCAAATAGTCATGAATATTAAGTGTCAATTTCCCCCGATAATGCTTGTAATTTATATCATTTATACGGTTCGCTTGTTTTCCATTATTTTCCACTTTCGGGTAAATTACGAGCATTGGAGATAAAGAGAGCGGAGGAATATCAAATATTTATCATAGTATGCGACTTTGAAGAAGTTGATTGCTCATCTCTCACATGCATAACTAAAGCATGACTCGAGAAAACCAACTCATCAGAAGGTTGCGGTATCTCCCAAAGACTGACGTACCTATATTAGGTCAAATGAGGTTCGCTGATAACTACGCCGTAACTATTTCACCAACTACGGCGTAACCAAGTAATATTGAAGAATACGGTAGTAACCACTCATAGGTTACGTCGTAACCCGCAGATCTAGTGCAAATTCGAAGGAATTGAAGATTACGGTGTAACTCTTATTTTATTACGTCGTAACCGGATCTGGCCTATAAATACCCCACGATTTCCAGCATTTCAAATCATCTCATTCCACACACCACAACCAAAGAACGTGGGAAGAAGCCAAAGGCAGGTCTAAAGGAGCATACAGAGCTGTCTCCAAGGCAGAAATCACTCCCCTACTGTAACACCCCCAAAATATCGCAGCGGAAGATTGTGTCACTGGGGTGCTACTTCATAATACAAAGTACAAGTTATAGAAAGCGACCTCTAAATGAGACGTTTTGAAAAGTTACCATTCGATTGATGAAATCAGAGTTACAAACAATGAGGTCCCAAAGTATAATATATAAATGTTTACAAAATGTTTGGAATGGTAAATTATAAAGGCGTAAGTCTTCAAAATATGTAGTGTGACTTCTATGCTTCAAACTCTAGCTATAAGCTACGACCGAGAGATAAACATGCAAAAAAGTGTCAACACAATGGTTGGTGAGTTCATAGATTTTGTTTTGAATAAGTTGAAAGGCCTTTAAAGAATGTTCACACATCAAAGGCATTGTAAATCCACTCGGTTCAAGTTACGCCCATACAAAACTTGCAACTTTTGTGTTTACAATCTGCTAAAAATAGTATGTCAATCATGTATGTATGTATCATAGTAGTTAAAAGTATAAATGTTTTAAGTATGTAACTAGTATATTGATCGCGTACACGTGCATCAACTTATGCAATTAGCCATGAGTCTCCACTCCATCTCCGAAACCTCGGTGGGTATGATGCTCACAAGGAGTGTAATATCATTGGTTCTACTTCATCTCAAACCAATGCATGTGTTGTCCAAGGAGACTTTATGTTGCTCACAAGGAAAGTAATAGCATTGGTTTTTCTTTATCTCCAAAACCCAATGCATGTGTTATCCAAGGAGACTTATCATGCTTGACGAGGGGCTGCTCGTGTATGTTGGGAGACTTTCAAGTTTAGTATAACACAATCAAGTATAAGCAAATCAAGTATATAGCATAATCAAGTATATAGCAAATCAAGTATAATGCAATCTAGTGTAATGCAATCAAGTATAAATGCTATCAAGTATTATGCAATCAAGTATAAAAAGTATAGCGTAGCATAAAAGTGTAAATGTTTTGAGTATTTGTATTTGTAAAAGTAAAAGCAAGTAGTTGAGCATGTATCTCCCCCAAAGAGTTTAAAACAAGTATTAAAATGAGTAAAAGTGGGGCTACGAACTCACGGTAATCCTTAAAAGTTTAGAGTACTTGTGAAAGTAAAAGAAAATAGTTGAGCATGTATCTCTCCCAAAAGTAATTCAAAATGTATAAAAGTAGGGGCTATGAAACTCACCTTAATAAAAGATATCACAATGTATAACGGAATCGATGGATAAGCCTGGAAGTCTCTACGCGCAACCTAGAATATCTTTGTTATGTCTTAGGTTCTAAAACAATGAAGTGAATATATAAACATCCCTTATATAATTATTACATTCATTATGCTTGGATACTTGATGTTTCTAAATTCGTATAAGTGTTCGGTTTGTTTATTTAAGTTTTCCCCATCTAAATCTACCTGTTATATCTAAACCGTAAATGATCACGACTCAGTTTTTATGTCCTCAAAAAGGTAATTAAATGTACTAAAAATATTAGTGGGTCCTACTGCCCCAAAAATTAATTAACTAATGTGAAATTACCAATTTACCCTTGAATTTACTAGTTATTTCAATCAGCAGCAAACTGTCTCACGGTTTTGGTCATAAGTCATGTTCTACAACTCCGTTTAACACACGGACAGTGGCCACATTCAAGTTAGGGTGTTAGCTAAAACTTTTATTCTTTGACCAACAGTTGGTTATATGCAAGTTTTATGAGTTTTACCCGTTTGAAATCTATTACTCAGATTTGGACACGTTTAGCCGTTTTGGCTCTAGTTTATTCATGGGATGAGTTACAGCCGCGAGCCACCCGGCGAACGATCACAAGACATATATCTATAATTATATGTAATTACTTAACTTTCGACCCACGAATTTCACGGAATTTCGTTTACAGCCCACGTTAGGTTTGTTTTTGCAATATACGATGTTTCTAGTGTTTTTGAATGCGATTAGCGTAATCAAGTATAATAAGCATATAGAACATGTAACATACCTAAAATACTAGTATATACAGTAAGCAAATGGTAACATAAGAGTTTGCTTACAATCCTTGTGATGAAACAAATCAAGAACCATGAAGGATCGTTATTTTTATTGTGTTAGATGATTCGAGTGGTCTTGGGAGATCAAAATACATGTTTTCCATTTTAGAGAGAGTAGAGAGAGGTGTTCTTGCTAGAGGTTTACTCAAATGTTGAATGTTAGATTATGAAGACAATACGACCTCCTATCGGCTTTGTGGATCGGTATCAGATGGGTAAAGCCGTCCCTTCCTCCGCAGTTGCACAAACTATTCTACGCTACAAACTAATAAATAAACTACTAAATAACGAAACTAACGACAAGTCTACGAGCTAACTTAAGCTAGATAACATTTGGGGTGACCGACTCTTCACTATGGAATTTTCTAATTCTAACAATCTCCCCAAGGAGGTCACCCCATGATTTACAATTTGAATCCTAGCATTCTATTCTTGACTTTGTTCTTGAGCTCGTAGACTTCAATTCTTCATTCAACAATCTTTGTGTTTTAGTAGTGATTCTTCAAAGTCCGCATTGATTTGTACTTTTAGTGGAGGCCTTTAACGGATCCACATCTTTGATGATCTTCGAGCTTTCATTGAGATCATCAGCCATATGATAAATCGGATCACCCTTTATTTGGTTGCCATCATGTGAAGTTGTGACTTTTGGACCGACATGCTCACACTTTGAATCATGACATCTTTCCATCAGTAGCGGAATATTCGGTTCATGATATTTGCGGCAGCGTAGCGAAGCATAGTATAAAAATCGAGCCGGGTTATGTAGATATGCACCGTCATGATTTCTTAAATTAAGTGTGGTTCTTTGTGAACATGTGGCTTTGGATTGACTCCTCAATTACGTCGGTACAACCGATCGGGGTGTACGCATGCGACGGTTAGCAATAAAGCGCCGAAAGTGTCTTTGATCACTTCGTTGAATTGAGGTACACTGCCCACGTTTCGTTGATCAAGACAAGTATTGCTCGTGATCGTGTATATTCAAGAATCTCCTTGACAGGTTTCGCTAATGTTCTAGCTGTTCTCCAACCGGAACGTCTCAAAGAAGACAACACGGAGTGAGTGAACTAGCGAATTGAGATTCAATGATTGATGAAAAATGATTTGAAAAACAATCGCGTATTGCTTGAAGAAAGAGTTTTGCAATACGACGAAGGTTTTATGAGAAAGATCAATTTTCAATCAAAAATACTTTTTGTATTTGAAAAGAGTACACATTGAATGTGCTAGAGAAAATAAGAGATTCGCACATCGAACGGTTTTTCCAAAAGTACTTTTTCAATCAGAGATACTTTTTGTGTTTGAAAACATAAGTACACATTCGATGTGCTAGAGAAAAGAAGATTTGCACATCGAACGGTTTTTCCAAAAGTATTCGTCAATTCATTTCCTGGACCAAAGTTGATTCAAGAGTGAATCGCCCCATTGTTTCTATCTAGTTGTCACAAGCTTGATCTTTAGAAAAGATCTCACATGTCACCCACCAAGAGCTTGTTAGATTTTGGCTCTAGAAGGATTTCCATCTTCATTGTGAATATTTTACATATCACTCAGATGTTCTGGCAATACCACAAGGATAATGCGTAGGACTCTTAAAATATATTCTTACTTTCCACATTGTGTGAAACAGCAAGTCTTCATTAATTTTGTGTCCTAATGAGATATTGTGGATGATCTCTTGGCTCTAGACTCAATAGTGCACATTTGGTTCCTATGTCGGAGACTAGGGAGAGGGTCTCCTTCTTCAATATCAACAATCTCTAAGAGAAAGTCGATAGATTATGTAGGTTCCCCCGTGAGAACGGCAAGCCCTTTTAAGAGGAACTTGAGTAGCTTGGGAAGTTAGTGCGTATGCCACAGGGTCCATGACGTCTTATCTTCAATACCAGTGTTACCTTAGTAACAACCAGTAGCATATGTATTGAACCCGGTACCGCCTAAGGTTGAATTAATGGAGGGCTATTTCTTTTCACCCTTTTTCACATTCAATTTCTTTTTCATTCTTCAACCCCTTCAGTGCTTACCGAGACTTCATAACTAGAACCTTGTTGGTTTATTCCAGATTAGCTCTCGTCTCAGTCCGCACTCTTCCCATATCTCACTTTTCTCCTTTTTCAATATACCTAAGGACTCTACACTATCTAGTGGATTGTCCCTGGGTAGATCCCTCCGGTTCTGGCGGATCGTGGAACTAATACCTAACCTAACCATCCTTATAACTCCATGCATAAAGTAAAATGGTCGGTCTTTTGGTACAGTTCATTCCTTCTGAAAACCAATTGAAAAATCATTTGGAAAAACAATCAAGGTACTTGTGATACGAGATCAAAGCATTTTGTACCTTAATAGTTTTGATCATTTAGAAAACCCCCCTCAACATGTGCATATGATTTAGAAATTGTTTAGCACATGGAGGCAAGAGGGTTCTTTGAAATATTTTCTTGATCACAATTTTATAGAAAAGCCTTTTGATTTTCTTGGTAAATTCTCCCCTCAATATGTGCATAGGATATTTGAAATCATTTTATCACATAGAGGAAAGAGTTCTTTTGAAGACATCCACGATCACACAAGCCATTAAGAAACCATTAGAAAATCAATCAAGGTACTTTATGTTGAAACATAGAAATCTTTGTACCTTGAAAGTTAATTTTCTTTTGAAATGCTCCCCTCAATATGTGCTTCGAGATTCGAAAGCGTTTAGCACATATGAGAGAAGCAGCCGCACATTTGAATAAAAAAAAACGATCACCTTTTATCAAATTTCATTATTAAATCACAAATTATCCCCCGATCAAAAATATCAAACCCTTTGAGATTTTGGATCCCAAGTGATTTAATAAGGTTTAGAAAATATGGGAGAAAATGTGGCCTTGTTTAAATACTCATCTGGTTTTTGGATAAATCATCCTCCTCAACATGTGCATTGTGTATTTGAAATTGTTTGGCACATGGAGGCAGGAGTGCCTATAAAGGACTAAAACCGATTCCATTAAAACAGATTTGAGATTTAAATCACGATCTCTCCCCCGATCAAAAATTTCAAACCTTTTGAGATTTGTGATCCCAATTGATTTAAATCATTTAGAAAGTTTTAGGGAAAGACGTGGCAAGATTCATTTTTTTTTTGAAAAAATGACAGATAGGGACCATTTTAAGACATTAAATATTGTTAGTGTCAGGTATGATAGTTTTAAGAGATCTTTAAGTAAAATAAAACAATTTCACAATCAAACAAGAAGAGAAAAAATTTCATTTTGAAAGACCTTGATTCAAAAGAAAAATCATACCATGACATAACATTAAATCTTTAGATCACCACTTTATTTCGTACAAACGGACTTGATAGATGAAATATCGTTTGAAAATATTTTATTTTAAATCACTCTCCCCCTCAATTGATGACCGTAGTCGATGATTGAGTGACTTAAGTTTTGATAAAATAAAGTCCGGTGATTTTCAAAATTAAGTTCAATTTATTTTCAAAAACAATATTTTTCCATTTTCAAAACAATATTATCAAGTTTGTTTTAAGAAAAATGGTATCATCCACTACTTTTTCCTGCACAAGATACGTTAGGTGGTTGAGAAGCTTCTGTTGTTGTTGCCGTAGGGCTTGGAAGAAAAACCGTCACGATGCAGTGAGACTTCTTACGCTTGCATTTTAATGCCAACCGAGGTCAAATTAAGCTCCGCTTCTTCATTTGTCGATGAAGAAAACCATCTCACGATGCATGAGACCTTTTACGTTGCATTTTTTCATGCCAACTCTCCATAGAAGTCCAATTAAGCTCCGTTTCTTCATTTGTCAACCCAAGATATAGTTACCATTTCCTTTCGGCATCCAATCATCTTCAATTGTGGGATCCGGATCGGGAACATTCTTATATACCAATATACCGGCATACGTTAGTGAACACACATACGTGATATATGGTGGTCACATCACCCAAACAGCAATCGACTAATAAAGTCAATCCAACATATCAATCAGATCATATAAGGTATGGGAATTATGTGTTCATCAAACTCTAATCATCTAATCCTAACAATCATATCCTAGGCACCTAGTCCTTCAACATAGGCAATTATATTTTCAGAATAAGCACGTAGGATAATTAAGAAAGCCCGTTAGATGATATAAATTTGAAAACATTCTCCCCTCAATCAATGACTCATTTTAAAAAGTTTAAAAGCTACGAAGTCATTGATTGAGTTTTCAATTTTATAAAAACTCAAATCTGATTGATTTATCAAGCAACTCATTTTCCACCATTTTGAAAACAACAAATATTTTTCTGAAGAATTTTAGACGGAAAAATATTTGAGTAGGAACAGCAGTCCTTCGACATACTTTCCTTATTTTTGTTTTAGGATAAGTGCACGAAAATTTGAAAATTGGTTTAGCGCAAGACTTTCCTTCCTTTGAAGAGCGGTTGCTATCTAAATAATAGCAAGCCATGATTTAAGCACGGGTCACGATCGAAGTAACGCAAGCCATATTTGAAGCGGGTGAGACATCATTTAACCTTTACTGCAGAAACATAAGCCATTTGAAAAAAAGAATATTTACATCTCTTGCTCGAACTTCATCTATGGTCCCGTGCCATTATTGAATGACATTTCTAAGACCGCAGATGTTATCGATACCAGAAGACATGTCTTTGAAAAACAATATTTTGGTATTTTTCAAATTTTCTGATTTTTATGGGTTTTGATGATTTTATATTTTTCTATTTTCTTTTTGTTGGTTTTATAATTTTGTATTTTGCTTTTGAAAATATATACAAAGATAGAGTAGATGATATAGTTAAAGAAGATGATGATACGAGTACCGAGATAAGGATATCGAAAGCGTTGTAGAAGATAGAAGTCATCATCCCTAAAACTTTCACCACCAAAGCTTCGAGACTCTTGATTGAAGAAAGAAATTGAACTATCTCGAAAGTGAGACTTTGGCAACTTCCCCCAACCCGAAAATCCTTTAGTGAAGCGAGACAAAGCTCTTTCAAGCTTCCTTAGCTGTGTGCACAAAGAAGCATACCATTATCATCGAACTTGCTGCTCCTTTTAAGAATAATCATCGTGATTCATCGTTCGGGGTTATATCATCAAGTAGAACAGCAAAGAATCATCCCACACTTGAACAATCTTCTCAAATTCCATTTCCACTGAAGTCCAAGCGATCCATTCCAAAAGTTGTCAAGAGACCACTTCCCCAAGTAGAAGAATTGATGCGGTAAATACTCTTTGTATAACTAGAGCTCACGAACCCGAATACACATCCCCGAAGACAAAGAAACTTATACCATCATGAAGTAGTGATTAAGTCCAATAGCCAAAGAATAACCCCGATGTATACTTTTCTCCCCTCTCAAGAAAGTGTATGAAGCTCAAGAACCCGAATGCCCAAAGAGAGAATAACCGATAACATTGAAGAAGCAGGCCGAATCACCGATTATCTCTGCGGACGATCAACTCCGAATAAGTGATTATATCCGAATCAACATTAAGCACTCAAGTGAAACAGTGAGCCCCAATGTACACAATTCTATCTCCTCGATGATTGCGATAACATCGAAATCATCACACACTTGTGTACCTCTTTTATCTTCGAAACTTTCTTTTACATCACTTCCCCCACGTCGTTGGAATAATAACACTAAAAGCCATGAGTTAAACCTTGAGTTTCTCTGCGGTAATGACATTTGTCTTCCCGGGATATGTTCAATCACTTAGAAGTATTAAGTTCATCAAGTTTACTCGCCATGAGTCAAACCTTGAGTTTCTCTGCGGTAATAACATTTGTCTTCCCGGGATATCTTCAATCACTTAGAAGTGTTAAGTTCATCAAGTTTACTCGCGTTTAGATGTGTGTCTCCTTCCCCTTGTGGTTTTGACACTTCTAATCAGAACACTTTGTAAGACCAAATACTTGAAATCTTTTGAGAAGAACACTTATAATCTTTGTGAGAATCAACTTGCTGAAGAATGTAAGCAAGTCTAATTGGGGATTAAATCAGACATTTCACCCTCCCCCAATTAGTGCTCTCTCCTAAACCGACAATCTGTTTGATAAATGCCCGTAATAAGAAGAAGTCTTTGGATAATCAAATGCAACTCGTCTTTAGTCTTCTAACATATAGCGTAAAATGTAGAACTGACTATAGACTCGACCTTCTTCAAGATTGTCCAGTTGGGGAATAGAAAGTTAACATCTTCAACTCACCAAATGCATTCCCGTAACTGAAATAGAAAATCCCCTTAACTAAAATCCCTCCCAATCAAACAAGAACAGAAAGTTGTTCATCAAAGAAATCAGCCCAGCAACTAGAATCATTTTGTCATTGATCAAATCAGCCTGTGTGAAGATGTTAACCAACGAATCTTACTAGAAAACTCCATGTGAAGATGACCCGATAAGAAGAAGCTCGGTTCTTACATGAGTTTGGAGCCGTTTGACCATTTAATCTCATAAATCAATCAACCATGCAAGAAATTCACACTTTTCTCCCCTCAAGAATTGCATACTGAGTTGCCATTCTTGATTGAATAAGTGAATATCTTCAACAAATGTAGTCTATTCACACTTCTCCCTCGCAAAATTAGCACATGATGTCGCCATCGTCATTATAGTTGAGCAAGTGGAATAAGAAAACAATCAACGCAGAGTTTGCTTGATAACGAAAGCACATGGAAAAAAGCATGAAGCATGTTGATGAGAATGGTCATAATAGAGAAGATTTCTCTTCTTTAGAAGATAAAGCGCACTGACACGTACACTTTTCTTTTCTTTAGAGAACGAGGCTTGAACTGTTGTGTTCAAACGTCATTATGTTAAAGTACGAGGCCTGAACTGATGTGAACAGACGTCATTATCTCTCTCTTTTCAACTCTCTTAGCAAAACATGTAATCATCCCCATTATCATTCTGTAGGCTCTTTGTCGTGACAACTGATGGAGAAAACTCAATATGATGAATTTGATCCTGAAGTAAACTAACCCAAACTCGTGACTTAAACTTGCACATGTGTAACAAAGAGCGGTGTCGAGAGTTCATGCCCATTTGAATCTCTAAGTACTCAATACTCTTCAACCAACCAACCATCAAGTATTAGACGTATATCACCTCTTGAAAATCCACAATTGAATGTGACAATGAGCACTACAACGTAACTCCTTTAAGTGATAGTTATTTTGAGGTGGTAAGAGCCCAATTCCCCCAAGTGGTAAAAGAAATGGTAAAAGACACCCGACGATAACTAGATTTCCAAGTCTTCGTTTTTGATAATAAGCTCGAACAAGGATCTTGAAGAATCTTCATCCAACCATCCCCGATACCTTCAGATACTAAGTACACTTGCCTGTGATATTTCACTTCAACCTCAAATAAATAATAATGAATTAACGCCGTTGTCACATCTTCTGGTTAAAAACTCAACTCTAGCCTCCTTTGACGTTTTAAGTGAACTCTGATAATGGTTTTCATCCCGACCATGGTTAAAAGCACAAAAACCCGTAAAACCATGTAATAACCAAACTGCCATGACGAATATCCAAACACACATCCAATTCATGAAGAAGATTTTTATCCTTTCTTCGTTGAAACCGTAGCACCAAAGATCGATAAGACCTTGAAATACACTTTCCTTTCTCCGTGATGGTTCCATCATCACGGAGATTTTACAATTCTATGGTTTAACCGAAATAGTTTCGCAGGATTTTACAAAACCAAGAATAAATAGATCCGGAAATGCACTTTACTAATACCAGGATGTTCCCATTGTTACGGGATTTTACAAATCTATGATTTAAACCGAGAAATAACTTCTTTCGCGGGATTTTACAGAATCAAGACAAAACCGTAAACAATGTCAGCTTGAATGTGTTATGACAACTTTGGTTTCGGTGAATATCTGTTTTACGGGAACATCTAACATCAGCAAAATCATCAACCATCCAGTAAACACTTTGGTAAACACATCTTTCACATATTCTGACGGCTATTGCTGTGACCACATGGAGATGTAAACCCGATATGCCAAACTTGATCATGAAGTGAAATTCCCTAGATTTGTTACTTAAACTTGTACTAATCCTTGTGAAGAAGAAACGGTGTACCCAATGTACAGAACCTCTTGACATTCTCTACTGAGTGAGACACCAAAGTGATAGTTACGTTGTGGGTTAAATGAGAAAGAATCACAACCGTAATTAAATAGCCAAGTCTTTATCACACTCAATAAACGCCCAAACAAGTCATCTTCGCGGAAGGGTAGAAAGAAAGAAGACGAAATAAGTAAACGTGCCCGGAAAACTTCACTTTAAAACCAAATAAGAGATACCGTACAAACAACCCCGTAGTCAATTTTGTTCAACCATCAATTTATGCCATGACAAAGTATTATTACGTGAGAATGTGTAGGCCAAAGAATCAAACCTCATAACCCATCGAATCTCATCATCCAATCTAATATCATCAAATCTCATTTTCACAAATCTCATATTGTTCAAGTCTCATCAACAAATCTCATAATTCAATCTAATATCATTATATTCTAACAACTCGCATCCCATGAACACGAAAGTAATACCCGAATCAAGAGTGTTAGAATAGCATCCGGTCCACATGTTTGACGTTTTCATAAAATGATGCAAGTATCCCAATAATCCTCATAACATCAATAAATGATTATGTAATTAAAAGCCATTTTATGAAAAACGTTTAGCAGACAATGACATTTGATACCAGAAAAAATATGTTAAATGAAACACAAATGTTTATGTCATTTTAAGTGACATATCATGTAAAAAACGTTTAGCGACATGCATTCACTAACATTTATGTCATTTTAAGTGACATATTATGTCAAACAAACTTTTTGTATCACGAAGTGAAGGCCCACGATGCATTCCACCTAATGGCTCAAGGCCACACTCCACTCGTCCAATTCAGCCCAACAAAAATAATTCTACCCGATCCAACATAACTCACAACCGGATATAAAGACTTATCCACCCTAATATTTCTCACAGTTAACACTAAACCTAATCGCTTCTATCCGCCTCTCTCTAAACATTCATCTCTCAAACTATACTCAACCCCTTAAAACTCATATCAAGAACCTGCTTCCACCATATTAAGTACCACAAAAACACTCACCTTACAAGAATAAATCCATTAAGATAACACGCACATGAATCCGACCCATGAGAAACCTTTTCAACACCGCTCACCCTATTTTTCTTTGTCTGAAAAGATGATCTTGCCACAGGGATGGCATGAGAGTCATCATCATAGCCACAGGGATGGTTTTATAAATAGGTTTCTGGAACCTCGAAGGATTACAGGTAGGTATCAATCTTATTGAATACGATTCTCCTTAAGTTATTTTTTAAGTTGAGGAACGAAATGATAAAAACGATTTTAACAATCTTGTTAAAAATCTTTTTATGCCATTTTCAGATATTAATTAAGAAGCAAAGTCTTCTAAAGGATCTATGATGAGCATAGTTCAACAAAAAAATCTTTGAAAGATGCTTGGTAAGATTCAACTTTCTGAGATTCGATTATCCATTTGTTTGAAGTATTTCGAGTCACGGTCTAATTTGATATGGGATTTGAGTTGTGAGAGTAGGATAAGATATGAAAAATTGGGATTATTTTGATTTGAATCAGTTGAGAGTGCTTCATTTTCGTTTTTAATTATTTTCATGGACCAATGATGGTGTTGAAGCACTGAGGTCATGAGTTGTAATTTGGTAATTGGTTTTGTGGTCTAGTTTTGTTGTGGTCGTGGTCAACTGTTTACATCTACCTTACTTTCTGTCACGTCTAAACATATTCAAATCGCTACTGTCTTCTTCCTTTCTCACTTCACAAGTCTCTAACAATGTTAAGAGTCATGAGTCAAGTTGCTACTATGAGTGGCAAGTCGCTACGTTTCAAATTGCTAACTTGTTAAATAACAAATCGCTACATGATGTACAACTCGCTAGCACAACTCGCTACCCATATACAATGTATCTAGACAACTTGTAAAGACAAGTCGCCACTGAAATAAGTCGCTAGATAGATTTTTGATATTTTGCTCCGGCGATTTTTTCGACCATTTTTCCGACCATATTCATAGCAACCCAGAAAACTCAGAAAACTGCATAAGGACAGCATCATTTTGACAGGTTTGACCACTAATATGACTGTTTGACCACAAGTTATTATCACAGATAATGGTACAAAAAGACATAAGAATGAATGACAAAACTGACCAGGACAAAACAATGACATAAGACCAGATGTTCACTTAACCCATATGACATTTTATGACCAAAAATGATAAAAACTGAAAACTTGTAAAAACAGTTTATCACAAGGATATGAATAATATATTTCCGACCAAAAATACTACCAAAATAGTTTTTCACATGATCCAAAAACCAAAAACAACCATGGTACGGACCACAAAAATCAAAGATAACACCATAACCTTGGCTCTGGTACCAATTGTTGGATCGAAATATTTAGTGTTATGATGATTCGGGTGGTCTTGGATGATCAAAATACATGTTAAACATTTTAGAGAGAGAAAGTAGAGAGAGAGAGTTTCTTGGTAGAGACTTGGTTAAACAAATGTAAGGTTAGATTAAAGAAAAGCTCCACCCCTTCCATATATGAAAGGGGTATTTATAGTTACAGAATACACGACCTCCTATCGGCCTGTGGATCAGGTATACAGTGGGTAAAGACCCGTCCTTCCTCCACGGTGTTACACTAAACTAAACTACGCTACTGACTAACTAATTAACTACATAACAACGTAAATAACGACAAGTCTACAAGCTAAAATATGCTAGACCATAATTGGGGTGACCGACACTTTAATATGGAATTTCCAATTCCTAACAAAAACACAACGATGACCTATTGCAATCCTAAGCCAATTACAATTAAGATAAGAGACAACCAATAAATATTCAATAATTAGGTTTCATAGATCTAAGCAAACACACAAGTAAATTAGCCGGACATGGTAAACATGCAAGCATACACACATACAATCGAAGACATAATGAAATAAATGAAGTTGATTACTTATCTTGATGTAAAATAGGGTATGAGAACCCTAAGATACTTCCCAAGACAAAACAAAATCATTTTAGGGTTTTACTCCACAATTCTACCTCTCTAAAAGTCTGAAAATTAGAATTATATATATAGAGTTACAACTGCGACGGTGTCACTCTTTAATTGTGACGCCGTCGGATCACCGCCATTAGGGTTTTGTCTTGACCAAGTCAACTTTGTGACGGCGTCACGTTGTGGTTGTGATTCCGTCACCTTCATCTTCTGACGCCGTCTGAATCTGGATCTAGGCCGTCTGAGTTGTGACGCCCTACTCTTTAAAGTCTCACGCCGTCAGGTACAAAATAGCAATTTCACTCCTGAGCCGCCGCATTAGAACGCGGCCGCCTCTTGTTTGTAGCCGTCGGGTGCATTTTTAGCAGCTTGAGTGTCTTGATCTTGACTTTAGCCATTTTCTTCACATATTCACGCCTTTTCGTCCAAATAAGCATCATTCCAGCATTTTGCCTTCAAGAGACCTAAAAAGTGAAAATGAACGAAATTAAGCAGTAATGAATATAAAAGTGGTTGATTAAGGGCTTAAATGACCCCTCAAAAGTGTACATTTTAAATCCTTATCAAATATCCTTACACTTGGTAGTTGCTTGTCCTAAAAAAATATGCTTCTGGCCAATTAATTTATAAGTTAGGGGGCATGTTGGATCGATATACTTTAATCAAACTAACTTAACTAGCTTGTTAAGGTTTAATAACCTCGGATAAATCCTAAGTTATTAACAAAAAAACACTGAGTAATCTTTATTAAGTACGCGGAATTTACTTAACAAAGCTAAGAAGAATAACCTTTATTATAAACTCTAAATCTGCTTATTATGCAGATACTCTAATACAACTCTAAGATAATCGAACTTTCTCTAAAACTCTAATTCTAAAATCGTAAGTCATAAGTCATATGTCATATCTCTAATGCCAATCTAGGAGTCCTTTTATAGGCTCAAGGATATCCTAGTCGGTTTACAATTGATAACCTTGTATGACAAGTAATCTAATACAGAATATTCTAGAGTTATCATACTTTCTATAAACGAATATAACAGTTCTTTGTTCTTGCAGTACTTTGACTTCATTGTGCAGTACTTTGACTTTATCTTTAGCAGTACATTGACTCTTTGACTTTTTCCAGATTTGCAAACTTACAGACTTTGATATCTTCAGACTTTGATATCTTCAGCACTTTCATATCCCAACAATCCTGCCCTAACTTGAATTCTACTTGCTTGACTTCAAGTTCTTTTGTGAATATATCTTTAACAGCTTCATCTTTTAAAAACGGATTGTTTCTTAGTCTTTAAGCTTTTATCTCTGTAACATCTGTTCTTGTCAAAGTATCTCTTAGAATTGTCTCTTTACAGAGCATCCAGAAGCTCCATCTTTTCAAAGAACACAGAACATATGACAATTTGTACAGTAATTCAGTTTAAGTTGCATACTATTCTCATCACTTTCAAGTGAATCATTGAAAAATAATGGATTTAGAACTCTTTACCAAAGCCATTATCTCTGGAGTAGCCAAATGTTTTGTTGTGTAAGACCATGGTACATTGATAACCATATGATTTTTAGCAAACCACCAGCTATCAACAGATTTGTTTTGTCTTTACCAAAAGCTGTACCCTTCTGGACTAGTTAGTTCTTTTATCTAATGGTGAACTAATTACCAATAATGGTTTTTCCACTGCCTTTACCACAAGCCATTTTCTTGTGGGCTAGCCAACTCTTCACATTACTGATAAGGTGAGTTGAATACCATCCAACTTATTAGCAAGTTGTCAACTAAAAACGGATTTGATATATCTTTACCAGAGCCGTTTGCTCATGGATTAGTCAATCCTTTTGTAACCATGGTGGATTGATAACCTATTGATGTTATCATCACAAAAACCATTTATTCAACCTTTAGTTCAAAATATTTATTACTTAGCAAAAGAGGTTTCTTCTAAAATTTTTATTTAATGATTTAGTTCAAGAATACTTTGATGAAAGTACTGTCGATCGCAGCATACTTTGAATAAAAAGTCGATATATCAAAAAGTATTTATTCAAATAAAATTCATACCAGTTATTGATCATCCTCAACAATGGTAGTCCAGTTTATAAACAAGTTGATAACCATGCAAGCAGTTTCATTATCCTCTTCTACTTCCAATCCATGCTCTAGCATTCTTCTCATGAGCTCAACGGTGAGAGGGTATCTTCTTTCTGCAAACATGTGTATCATTGTTCCATTTTCTAGCTCCAAAACATGAACCTCCATTCTTCAAAGAATCTCCAGCAAACTATTTCCCAGTTTTCCTGATTCTTCCGGATATCATCGAGCTTTCTTCTTCGTTTCCCACATAGTTATGAAATCACCATGTAAAACCAATCCAATCCCTTCCAATGGATGATCTTCAAAATAAGCCTTCACAACATGATATAAATAAAATAGATCTACTCTATCAATAACATGTAGCAAATCCCATAACCTCTTGAAAACTTTAAAACTTTCATCTTCCTTATAAAACACCATGTAATCTCCATTCTTAGATTTCTCAACTTTGAAAACACTGATCTTTGATCCGTTCATCTTCATATCATCATCTTCCTTTGTATAATCAAAATCTACCACTCTGAGATAATTCTTCAATTCATCACTAGTCTCAGATCTTAATTCTACCTTTTCTTTCTTTGAAAACCAACATCTCAGAATCTCGTTTTTCTTTTTTCTTTAAACTTTTTCTTCCTTTCAGCCAGCCGGTAGCTTTTCTAAAATATTTGATGCCCGCAACATTCTTCTTATAATCCTCCCTAAAGACATCATATAATCTTTTCATCTCAAGATAATTAAACTTCTGTAATCCTTTATACCCTTGACTTTTCGGATAAGCCATCATAGCATACCTCGTCCTAGCTAAATTAGGTCTTGGCATAAATCTAACAGTGTAGGGACTGTAAAGGTTCAAGAGTTTCAAAGCATCTAATTCATCTTGCACCTCTTGAGTCGCTCTATTTAGAGCCTCTTGTGCTTCTTGTTCTTTTCTATCTTGAGCATCTAATTCTTCTTGAACTTTTCTAGCAGCAGCTTCATTCCTAGCAACTTCAATTGCTCTAAGTTCTGCCAAAGTGAGTTTCTTTTTCATTGTTTCAACCAGAATACCTTTCCCTTTGTCTTTAGGATCAATGACCGTTGAGAAGCTCTTGGTTGTTCTTCTTCTTGTACATCTCTAATAGTAACTCCTCCTCTTGGTTGTGATAAATCTAATATTGTAGCAATTACTTCATCATCACTAGCGGAATGAATAGGTATGAATGTGAATTCCTCTTCTTCTTCTATAACAAATGTAGAAGGACCAGCTTCTTCTTCAAAATTCAATACCCTTGAGTTATTCTTGTCTAGATGTATCATGAAAATCAAGTACTTTGATGATCAGACTTTGATGTTCAGATACCTTGAACATCAGCACCTTCTTCAACATCAGATACCTTGAACATTAGTACCTTGAACATTAGTACCTTGATGTTCAAGATTTCTTTGAACTTGCACTTCTTCGAATCTAAATAATCTTTTCTGCAAGTAGCATTTCACGATTCTTTCTTCTTTGAAACATCTTCTTTCAAATTTTCCTTTGCTAAATTCCTCCCCAAGTTGACAGAAGATGATTTAGGAACCTTCTTTCGTTTGAATTCCTTTCAAAGTTGTTTACGACGTTTGTTTTCCTCTTTAACCCATAAATTGAAACCTTGAATATAGGGTTTAATAAAATTTCTCAACCAAACATACCTACGCCTCAACTTCCTAAGTTCTTTAGCTTGAGACTCAACAGTCTTGTTCAATCGAACTAGCTCCTTTGTCAAAGCATAGTTATCCAAAGTTAATCCTTCACGAGGTATTGTATGATCAGTATCTGAAGGATGTGAATGTTCCTCCAAACAGAATAGAATGTTGTGGAGATGGAGTAGGTGTTCTTTCAATATCGCTTGAACCTCGTGGCTTGGAGAAAAAGACTCAGAATGATGCAAGACCTTCAAGAGAAGCAGTACTTTCAGATGCACTTTATGGCAAGTACCTTGTACGAATCAACACCTTCACTTTCTTCATCCTCCAAGCATCATTACGCAGCTTGAACAACTTTCATCATTGTAGAAGTTAATGGAATATCTCCACCTCTGAACAAAGCACTTCTCCTAGCCATAAATGTAAAGATTTTGGCTTGTTGCACAATAACAGTAACAAAGTAGCAGGTTTTGGAACATCAGCCAATTGCTTGTTTAAGAAAATCTGTACAAACCTTGGGTACATCAACCATTTTGACCCAGAAGAAATATGTGATAGCATCCCATCCAAAATAAGCTTTGAAAAATTAAACACTCGTCAGAGCTAAACCAACCACTACGGATGCTATATTCGACCCAAACTGCTCCCAAGAAGTACTTTTAGAACTTATGCAATGAAGCAAGACATGAATCAAAACTTCCATTGAGGACAGAATAATGCTTTCTTGAATGTTTGTTCTGTTAGAGACCATTCATAACCAAGATTCCTAAAAGTATCCCAAATCAGTTGCTTGTCAAACCGAATAGCCCCATCTTCATCTCCAAATAATAAATCTTCTCGAATAGAGGCTTCGTAATCTTTATAGTCCGCCCAAAGAATCGTTGATCTAATATAGTATACATCCTCCTCCATATTATCTCTAGCATTAGCCCAAAATTCTTGAATCCATGGTTCAATAATATCCGGCTCAACTAAAAGAGCATAACTAATAGGCGACCCAATAAGATAATCAACGATATCATAAAAAGCTATATTCGCCTCTGTTTTGTCCAAATTAGCCACCATATTGTGCTTAGAAACAGTTAAACGATTCGCCATTGTTGAATGAGTGAGCACAATAAAGATTTTATTGAAGAATAAAGAGATGGTGATCGGGAGATAAGTATGGAAAAGATGTAAAGTAATAATATGAGAGGGAAATTTGGAAAGTAGTTATTTATAGGTAGGATTTGAAAAATCACAGCCTATAATAACAAAGTTACCGTTATTATCAATTACCCATCAATATTACCGTTGGAACAATACTTTAATACGACAAACAAGATTTCCACATAAGCAGACTTTCCCAAGCAAGACTTTCCAAGCGACTTTAAGGAAAAAGTACTTTGCCAAAATATCTTCATATAAACTAAGTATCAACAAGCATCCTCCCCTCAAGCAATACACGGGACTATACTAACACCTTATAGTCCTCCCCTTAAACATAGCTTAGTAGCTAAATATACTCCAAAACACCTGACAAAAACTCCTTGTCTCCTCAAGTCATGCTCACGAACAACCACTATCAAAAATGATCTTTAAGCTCCTCTTCCGGGTTGCCCTGTCTAATAAGATGAAAAAGTTAGTGGCTTTGAGGAACCCAAGCCATTATGACTTGTGTTCCCCTTGTGGAGTGACATACTCACATTCTTTGAGTACATAATCTCCACTTTTTTCTAAAGCATGATCCAGTATTATCTTGGTATTCAAAACATGTGGATTTTCAAAACTTTCTGGTTTTTCAACACAAATCTCTTTTTCTGTCATCACAAAAACATCTGATTCACTTTTAGTTGAAAGTACTGTGTGTCCCTTACCAGTACTTCCCCTTTTGACCCATTCAGTTTTAACAGGTGGTTCCTGTGATCTAGATCCCCTATATGAATACATTCTAGGTTGATAGTGAGATCTCCTAGAATACCTATTCCAAGCAAACTATATCAGACCTTGTCTCGAAAGCAGTACTTTGGAAAGTACTGTGAGATACTGAAGATCTTCTCTGATGTGGGTAGCTATGATCTCGGTGTGAAGTTTTACGTGATTAACCCTATTCGAATTAGTCCACACTGGTTTGTGCTCTCTAGGTTTCTGATTTGTAGACTTATTCCTTGGAAAGTTGCTTAGATATTCTGAGTGTTTGTCACAATCTTTGATTAAGTGAGTAGGACTATAACACACAAAACACAGTTTTTGACCCATATGACTAAAGTGATTTCTTCTATGTCTATGCCCAAAATTATTTTGCCTTCTTGGTGAGTGATTAAACTTGTTTTGACCAAAATTATCCCAAAAAGGTTTAGCAGATCGTTTTGAAAAGATTTTGAAGAAGGTACTGCTTGTAAGCAAGATTCTTTGATTTAAAGGTAACGCTTGTTTTGAACACTGTTTTCAACAGTTTCTTTGGGTGTTTCAGACCTAGATTTAGCAACTAGCTTTTTCCTAAACTCTAGACTGTCTATTCCAAAACGAGAAACATCGGGCCTAAGGGGTTGATGAATGCCAGTAGGATGTGGAACATCATGATAATCATTAGCTTTCTTATATGCATGAGGTGAGTCACTTAATGAACCATCATTACTAGATGTATCTACATAATTAATGAGTTCTTCATCACTAGTGGTTATATCCTCATACTCACCTTCATCCCGATTACTAGATTGGTTTTCTTCTATCTTACTAAAATCCATACCAAAACCTAATCCAGTTTTAAGATAAGCTCTTTGTTGTTTTTGAACATAAGAAACATGTGACAAACCAGCTTCACCCCAAGCAGCAAACTTAGCTAACAAATCATCTCTTTCCTTAGTTAATTTCTCAATTTCAAAGCAATTTTACGCTTTAATTTCCATTCACTAAGCTTTAACTGGTAATCCTGTTGTGCATATTTTTCATTCAAGCTACTTCATTATTTTCATGTGCTAAAATTTTGGCTTCCATAGATTCTAAGGTTATTTGATAACCTGCTACCTCAGCCCTAGCCTTAACACAATTATCTCTCTCAATCACATAACTGCGAAGTAATTTATGATAAAAATCATGACACTTAGAACATACCTCTGTGATAGGAGTTGATGCAGCTTCAGTCGACATCTTGAATATTGTTGTAGTAGGGTTTCTTCCTAGTCAGAGTTTCCACACAAGCTCTGATACCACTTGTTAAGATCGTTGTAAGCTCTTAGACGAGGTCTAATATTATATCTAGGAACACATAATAATGAAGGCGGAATATTCAAACATAGAATCAACATCATTATGAACAAGGTTTTTTTTATTATCATAAACTAACTAACTAACTATAATAAAGATCAAAGACTTGATCTAACACTAACTAAACCATCACCCTAGGCGTTTTCCCAATCCCTACGCCTAGGTTCTCACACACACACACCTTTAGACGTCTACATCTTGTACGTACTATAAAACTAATGACCCTATGTCTCTTTATATACTAGAGACATCTAGGGTTTACAAGAGGAATCATAATACAATTAGGAAACAATACAATTAGGAAACTAAATATTCTTTTAAGCATATCTTCTAGAATCTTCCAAATCCTCCATCTTTTTGTAGTTTCCCTTCTTGTCACTTTTAGTCCTTCATGTTTCATTCTTCTTGTTTTGTATTATCAAATCTATAATAGACCCAACAATCTTCCCCTATTTGATGATGACAAAACAAACACGATTCTTGTACGAACTTCCCTAGACGAAGTAGCAGAAGTTGAGATAATTAAATCTCACCATGAATGAAAGATTCTTGTCTTCCTTTGTCTTCCCCTTAATCCATGCTATACCACTCAAACATCTCTTCCCCTTTTTGTTATTATCCAAATAGGGAACGTATGCAAATAATGATCTTGACCACCACGAACCAATATCATACTTCCAATCTAAGACTTCCAATGCTTCAAATCACCCACCATTACGCACCATAAGTAAAATGGATCCAAAACAATAGAAAACTTCAACTAGCAGTAGTAATAATGATCAACATAGTAAAAATCAAACACTTCCCCTTGAGTGATGCATGTAGATGGTTAAACTTTTAACAATAAGCTTCCCCTAAAAACCATATGTTAACCATCTTCTTAATTCTTCAAAATCTGTAAGCTCCTTGTAATGATCACTTTGTGAAGAAAACCAAATATAACAAACTTGATGAAGAAGTAGAATTTCTCAAACTCGTGTCTTAAATCTTTTACTATCCACGGAACTCCATACTTATACCCACAAATATAAGTAGACCGCAATCCCTTGACAAGAATCCTCAACTAGTATGAGACACTGAGCACTACAATGTAACTCCTTCAAGTGATAGCCAATGTGTGCATAGAGCATCATAAGAAAAATCACACATTGCTAGATTCAACAAGCTAGATGATAAGAACACAAACTAAGTAATTCCACTTCACCTTCAAATAAGTGATAAATAATCCCCTTCGTAATCAATTCTTCAATAAATCTAATACAAGCCTTTAAATCCTTTTAAGAACAAATCACCAAACTCCTTGTGTGTGTGAACAGTAACCTGTGTGTGTGTCGTCCAAAAATCTATCATGCTCGACTTCCCCTTAATTCAAAATCTTCTCGTAATAAACCCTTATACTTGAAGCAGTTCTTTGCAGCAGTACTTTCAGTAATAAGCAGTACTTTGTATGTTCGACCAGTACTTTGAAGAAAAATAATGAGCAGTACTTTAAAATTCCAACAGTACTTTCGTAAAATCTGCAGTACTTTTAAACAGTACTTTGAAAAATAATACAAGCTACAGTACCTTGCATAAATATTCATGTCCAAGCAGTACTTTCCATAATACAGTACTTGCGTAGACATCAAACAGTTGGACCCCATTTGTTAAATCGTTCACATATCACGTGACTCAAAAAGCAATTCATATGACGAAAAATAATAAACACAAGTAATGCCACCGTCCACCAATGAGACATCTTGGAACCAATACTTGCACAACAAGCACGTCACTTTCAAATTGAGCTGTTGTCTTTCACGTGACCGTATTAAATTGTCGAATAAGATTTGACGTCACCGACTCGTAGGTCCAATTCATTCAGCAACTAATTCACTTGATGTTCATATTCTCAATATATTCCATATTCTCCAATTGAAAATTAGTACGAGTACTTTGATATTATTTAATGTATCATTCGACACACATAAGAATATCATATAAAAGTGGATACCTTAAAAGTGAATTGGATCTTCTTCAAAAGTACTTCTCGTGAATAAAAAACCTTGAATAAAACCAAGAACTTCAAACACAAATCAAGCATACATCAAAGTACTGTTCAGCAGTACTTTGGAAGTCCTTCAGCAGCCAACTTCGACATAGTATATCTTTTTACTGAAAGCTCCAATTTACGATCCCTTCAGTGGAAAGTTAGATTGGTATATCCAGAACATCCACCCAAAATTTCGTTACGATCCAACGGTTAACGAAAAAGTTATGATCGTTACAAAACAGTGCTGTAAAAGTATATACGAAAAATTTCAGTTTCAGCAGCAGACTTCGACATTGAATAACTTTTGATTGAGAG
Source organism: Chrysanthemum makinoi (assembly GCA_910596185.1). Lineage (NCBI taxonomy): Eukaryota > Viridiplantae > Streptophyta > Magnoliopsida > Asterales > Asteraceae > Chrysanthemum > Chrysanthemum makinoi. The sequence continues at coordinate 9,321,669 of OU343218.1, read as the reverse complement.
CTTAGATCAACAATCCCTTCGGTGAGATTAAAGATAGATATACCAAGAAGCTCCAGTTCGAATTTTAGCCCGATCCAACGGTTCATTAAAATGATAACCTGCTAGTTAACTAACTTTAATCAAACTAACTTAACTAGCTTGTTAAGGTTTAATAACCTCGGATAAATCCTAAGTTATTAACAAAAAAACACTGAGTAATCTTTATTAAGTACGCGGAATTTACTTAACAAAGCTAAGAAGAATAACCTTTTATTATAAACTCTAAATCTGCTTATTATGCAGATACTCTAATACAACTCTAAGATAATCGAACTTTCTCTAAAACTCTAATTCTAAAATCGTAAGTCATAAGTCATATGTCATATCTCTAATGCCAATCTAGGAGTCCTTTTATAGGCTCAAGGATATCCTAGTCGGTTTACAATTGATAACCTTGTATGACAAGTAATCTAATACAGAATATTCTAGAGTTATCATACTTTCTATAAACGAATATAACAGTTCTTTGTTTTGCAAAGACTTTGACTTCATTGTGCAAGACTTTGACTTTATCTTTAGCAAGACATTGACTCTTTGACTTTTTCCAAGATTTCAGTACTACGAAGTTACTTTGATATCTTCAGTACTTTGATATCTTCAGCACTTTCATATCCCAACAGGGCATGAAGCATTGGTTTAGAACAATTCACAGCAAGTATAAGCCCCGAAAAAGTCATAACAAGCACGGAAATTATATAGTAGCACCTCACAAGTGGTGTTTGGATACTCTCATCTCTCGGGTGTATATGAAATATATCAAATTAGAAATGGAAGATAAACACTCATTAACCGGTCCTAGTACATAGATTACCATATGCTTGAGACTAGATCAAACCTCCATCGCTTTGGCGTAAGCACCTAGGAAAAACTATCTAAGAGGTCTTTTAAAAGGGTTGTAATGTTAGGCTTACGGTAGAGAAAACAAAGGGTTTGGTTGGATAGGCGATTTAGTGGTGGCAAGTCAAAAAAATTTATGTTACAAGCATGAGAAGAATGGCGTTGCTAAGCCAAGACTCGACACTCTAAACTCTAGATAACTTAAAACAAACAATCATAAATATAAAGATAGATGTAGGATGGTAGCCCGTATGTTTTTTTCATCATCATTTTTTTTCAATACTCTTTTTTTTTGATTTTTTTTTCATACACTTTTACTCTACCATCCTCTACGATAACATCAAAATATAAGGGATTTATAGGCACATCCCTACACTTGAGTTTTTATTACTCTAACACTAATTTGACCCGAATTGAAAAGATTAAAACACTTGGAGTACATTATTACGTAAATAAAGGGAATTTGAACTTAATGTTCTTTCCTGTTAGCCTCGCTTTTTTGTAAAGATAACGTCACTTACGTGAATTGGACTAGATGCGTAGTATACTTTGCCCATAGGGACTAGTATCGTTTAAGTGGCAAAGTAATTATTATTTTAGCCAATAAATACCCCACATGACTCTCCATGAGGGGTGAGGTTAAGCATTTGGTTATTTGTGTTTGTTTCCTTATCAATAAAATACTTTGTGTTTCTCCTCCCTCTCTCTACTTTCTCTCTCAAAAAGGATGAAGATCTTCATCTTCTTCCACCAACCTAGACCTCCCAAAACCACATAAATCATATGTTTACGGTCCTACAATTGGCATCGGAGCTAGGCTGTTATCTTTATAGATTTATGTTGGTTTTGAATCATGTTTTAAGCTGTTTTTGGTGCTATTTTAATGGTAGGAAATTTTTTTTTCCTTATTCTTGTGGAAACAGTTTTTAACAATGTTTTGTATCCTTTATTTGGTCAAAATCCAAAAAGTCATATGGTCTCTTATTGTTAACATATATGTCTTGTGTCATAACTGTCCAAACAGATTCTGTTTTTATCATCATATTTATGACTGTTTGGTACATATCCGTGAAAAAGTGGTCAAACTGGTATGTTTTTCGTGGTCAAACCGGGCAAATATTAAGTGCTTATGCAATTTTTTTTGGGTTATTATGAAGCTTAACGGAAAAGATAGTCGAAATCTCGCCAGAAAAAAGTCAACTGGGTCAAAACCTTACGGACATTCTTACGCATATGGAATACGCGTAAGAACTTACGAGTATGAAATTTCTTATGCCTAAGATAGAGCTACGCGTAAGTGACTCTTTTACGCATAAGATGCTACGCCTATGCAGATGTTTACGCATAAGAAACGAAGTCTACGCTTAAGGTTGAAGAAAGCTACGCGTATGATTTTTCTACGCTTAAGAACTGAAAAAAATATTTATGCATAACTAACTTGACCAGACCACAATATCTAATACCAATTACCAAGACTCATTAAGACCTCGGTCCATTGCATCACTGGTCCATGGTCTTTCAAGCTTAAAAAAATGAAAAAAAAACTCGAAGCAGTAACAATCAAACCCAACAACAAAAACCAATTCCAACAACATCCCTCCTCAACACTAACTATCAATCTCCAAACATCCTCAAGACTCGAATCAAACTAGACAAGAAAACTTTCACTATCTCTGATTTTGCCAAACTTTCCAATATTTATAAAGATTTTTTTTAGTTTGACCTACAATCCATCATCGATATTTCTTTGAAGTCATGCTTCAATTAATATTCGACTCTAAAGAAAGAATACAACAAGGATGTTATATCTCATCTTTTAGTTTCGTTCAAGACTCATAAAGCTATACACAAGGACGAACTAAACAAACGCGAAACACTCCCCCTTCACATGTGCTTATATTGTTTTAACTTAAATCTGCACATAGAGGGTAGAGTTCGCACTTTTGAATTGATCAGCTCATGATAGACAATTACCCACGAGACACGGTTACGTTGCTCAGTTAAAGAGTTCCATTGTCAGTTTTTAGGTGACGACTAGCTCTAATAACTAACTTGAAGTTGTAAACACTCCTTGAAAAGGAGGTTAGACCCATGAAAGTGCATGTCTATCATGAGTTTCTCGAAATGGTACATTTACTGACTTTGATTTCTCGTCAATTCATTGGTTCCGTCTGAGTCGAGCTCTTTTGAGATTCAAACATCGTTCATTAAACAATTTCAATCACATTTTAATCATGTCTTCTCCCCCTAAAAAATAGCATATTCGTGATATTTTTTATATCAACGGATTAAACAACATTTTTAGTATATTTTGGGGAGACAAACAGATTTGATTTAAGCATGAAATTGGAAAATTATGGTTTTATACTCCCCCTTTAAGAAAGCATAATCAATAAAGGGTTTTGGAGGGAATTATCTTGAGCACAAAAATTTTGAAAGATTTTGAAAAATATTTTTCTTTGAAAAATCTTGAAAGGTGCTCAAGATGATGATGATTTCTCACCAGTTTTAAATGTAGTGCATTGAAGTGTACACTAGATATTTTCACGAGTTTTGATTTGAAAGAATCAAAAGTCATCATTTTTAGTCCGGGTTTCGTACTGATGTATACGAAAGCCATTTTTTAAAGAAATTTTTGAGAAACGACATGTTTTAGAAAACATTTAAAGAACTCTCGCTCAAGCATCTGTACATGTCCGTATCATTGTTAAATGACATTTCTAGAAACGTACAGAATATCGATTATACAAGAGACATGTCGTGAGAAGAATATTTTTGTATTTTTGATTTTATATTGTTTTTGTATTTTTTGAAAGTTTTATATTTTTATAATTTTCTTTTGTTGGTTTTTCAAATTTTGTATTTTGTTTTTCAAAAATATTTAAAGCGAAGCTTGTTGGAAAATCATTTTCAAGAAGATTCGAGAAGACGTTCTAACTCCTCAGGGGTTAGGCTTCGCATTCCAATTCGTCGAACTAAATCATTAAACCGTTCTATTGGAAGGGCTTTAGTGAATAGATCGACGAGTTGGTAGTCTGTCTTCACGAAAAATAATTCAACAGTACCTTCTTCCACGTGCTCTTTTATGAAGTGATAGCGGACTCTGATATGCTTAGTCTTTGAGAGATGAACAAGATTGCATGATATGGCTATGGCACTTTTCAAGTCACAATACATAGGTATTTTATCGAAAGTAAAGCCATAATCTGTGAGTTGTATTCTCATCCATAGAACTTGAGCACAACACACAGATAGAGACACATACTCAGCTTCAACGGTTGAAAGTGCAGTGCAATCTTGTTTCTTTGAAGACCAGCTTACTAACTTTTCACCCAAAAATTGTGCTCCTCCGGATGTACTTTTTGCTGTAACTTGATCGCCTGCGTGGTCCTCATCTGAAAAGGCTATTAGATCAAATACGGATTCTTTCAGATACCAAAGTCCCATGTGAATGGATGTCTTCAGGTACCAAAAGATCCGTTTAACCTTTTTGAGGTGCAGTTCGGTAGGCTTTGCCTGAAACCGTGCTAATAAGCAAACAGCAAAATGAATATCGGCTCGCCTAGTAGTAAGGTACATGAGAGAACCGATCATGCTCCGATATTTCTTCAGATCAATAGGTTTCCCAACTAAATCGGCTCCAATTTTTGGTGAAGTTACCATTGGTGTACTGACCGAGTCACAATTATCCATACCATGATTTTTCAAAATCTCAGTTCTATGTTTAGATTGATTAATGAAAATTCCACTAGGGGATTGATGTATTTGTAAACCAAGAAAGAATTTTAGTTCCCCCATCATGGACATTTCAAATTTGCTTTTCATGAGATTTTCAAAATCTTTTGAAAGATTCGGATTAGTGGACTCAAAAATGATGTCGTCCACGTAAATCTGAACAATCAAAATGTCATTGTTGTTTTTTCTAGTAAACAAGGTAGGATCAACAGTTCCTTTGGTGAAATTGTTTTAGATCAGGAAAGAGGACAGTTCGTCATACCACGCTCTTGGAGCTTGTTTCAAACCATAGATTGCCTTTTTGAGCTTGTACACGTAGTCTGGATGTTCCATGTCTATAAAGCCTTCTGGCTGACTCACATACACGTCTTCTTTCAGAGTTCCATTCGAGAATGCAGTCTTAATGTCCATCTGATAAATCGTGATGTTTTTGTGAGCTGCATAGGCTAAGAATATCCTGACTGCTTCAAGTATAGCTACCGGTGCGAATGACTCTTCAAAATCTATTTCTTCTTCTTGTCTGTGTCCTTTGGCCACAAGACGAGCTTTATTGCGAATTACAGTCATTTGTTCATCCTTTTTGTTCTTCCATAACCATTTGAGATCAATGACTTGAATGTTAATTGGTCTTGGAACCAAATCCCAAGAGTCATGTAGACGGTATTGGAGAAGTTCCTTCTGCATTGCTTCTATCCATGCATTGTCTGCCATTGCCTTCCGAATGTTCTTCGGTTCAATATTGCTAATTGAGCAAAGGTAAATGCACAAGTCGTAATCAGTGGCAAGTTGGCGTATCGTCTGAATTGGCCTTGAAGGTTCACCAATTACTTGTTCAATTGGATGGTCTTTTGTCCACTTTAGAGTAGAAGGATACCGTAGGTTAAACGTGTGCGAGTTAGATGGTTCTCGTAAGCATGAAGATGATTCAGCTGATTCCGTAGTAAACGGGTTTTCAAATGAGTCTTCATCTAACGTTGCATCGTTCTGGTTTTGTGAAAGTTCTTCTTGAAATGATATGTTTTGGTTTTGCTCATCAACTGCTGGTAAAACTATTTCAAGAATAGGATTTGCAGAAGTCGATGTAGATGACATTGATGGAGTTAGTGCATTGGTTTCGATTGTGGTAGGTGCATCTTCTGTTGGTGGTGGTGGATGATTTTGAGCGGGTGCAGCGGAATGATGGTTTGATGCATTTGTCGAAGTTCCACTGTAGTATTCATCGAACATTAACTCGAAGAAATTCTCCCATTCTTGTTCATAAGGTCTATCAAACGAAGTTGATGGAGCTCTTTGTTGTATGAGTCCTGAACTGATGTGTCCAGAAGTCTGCTGGTTTGGTGCGGGTTCTAATATGTTTTGATTAGAAGCCATTGGATTTAGTGCGGGTTCTAGAGCGAGTCTCTCAGAAGCCATTTGTGAAAGTTCGTCAAAATTCACACTCATCGTCTCCATTATCTTCCTAGTTCTTCTGTTATACACCCTGGATGCCCTCGAGTTTTCTGAGTATCCAATGAAGATTCCAATATCACCTTTAGCTTTCAGTTTTCCTAGATCTTCTCTGTCGTTCGTCGAATAGCACAAAGCGCCAAACATGTGAAGGTAAGAGATATCAGGTTTTCTGTTGTTCACTAGCTCATATGGGGTTTATTGAATCATGGATGGATTAGGGATCGGTTCTGAGTGAAACAAGCAGTGGCAACAATATCAGCCCATAAAAAGAACGGTGCATTAGAATAAATTAGCATTGTGCGAGCAGCTTTCACAAGAGTACGATTTCTTCTTTCAACTACCCCATTCTGCTGTGGAGTTCTAACAACTGATGTCTGATGTGTGATTCTAACATCTTCAAAAAAAAGTTCTTAACTCCTGATTTGTAAATTTTGTGCCGTTGTCTATTCTTACTACCCTTACTGGAGCTTGAAGAAGTACTTGAATACGCTTCATAAAGGTGATGATGATGCCTGGTGCTTCATCTTTTGACCTCAGAAACTTAACCCATGTATATCTTGAATAGTCATCGACGATAACAAGAATATACTTTTTCCCATTAATGCTTTCAACTCTCATTGGGCCACATAAGTCCATGTGCAACATATGCAACTTTGCTTCCGAACTAGGTACGGATTTTGGTTTATAACCTAATCTTACGCTTAAGCCTAAAAGCTTACGAGTAAGCACTTTTACGCCTAACTTAAATCCTACGCGTAAGGTCCTTTACTTCTAAGTTTATAGTTTACGCATAAGCTTACGTTTAACCTTAAGTTTACGTGTAAGTTAGAGTCTACGCATAAGCTTCATCCTACGCCTAAGGAAGTATTACGCCTAAGGAATTTTACGCCTAAGCACTAAATCAGTAAATCCTACGCTTAAGAACAGGTTTACGAGTAAGATTTTCAGCAAAACTTCAAACGGCCATAACTTTTGAACCGTAACTCCGTTTTTAGCGTTCTACCCATCAAAAAGACCGTGAGAACGAGGAGAATGGAACGCCGAATGGGTCAACCTTCAATTCCTAAAAATGCTTCGAATAGAAGTTATTGAGTTTTTTAAGTTTTCAGACCAAATTTTCACTACAACAACCGAGCTTAATCTTCATATAACACAACTCCTTTATCGTTGAATCGATCCTACATCAAATTTATCATCAAATACCTTCATCAATTGCTACTCAACAATACATCCATGCAGCCGTTGCCAAAAACCGTCCTCCTATGCTGGAAAGAGGTGGATATCTTCAATGGACAAGTCGTATGCTCTGCTACATCAAAACCAAACCTAATGGAAAACTCATGATTCAATCCATTACGAATTCATTATCACGTATACCAGTTGTAGGACCATGTTTTTCTCAACCTTATCACGTATACCACTCTTAACACACAAGTAACACGTAAAAACACAAGCGTATGCGTAAAAAAGATGAAGGAAAGATGGTGACTTGATGATGTTATGCGTAGGTGTAGAGAGAAAGATGAAAACAAGAGAAGTTTTATTTCAAAGAAAAACACACACTTACACACTCAAGCACACCCGTCAAATGACACATTTGAGGGGTATTTATACTCTCATACAAAACGCCCTAATGGGCTTGGCATGGGCTTGGATTGGGTTGGATTGGATAATAAAATACATAAGGCTAGCTTAACTTAACTACTAACCATTTAGATTAGCCCAATCCACGAGCCCATAGAATATTCTAATACAATATCTAACACACGTTACAAAGTTCCTAAACGTGAATGACCATCACTTTTATTAATTATTATTAAGACTAACACATGATAAAACAATGAAAGTATTGTTGGAGATAAGTTAAAAATTGTTAATACAAAGGATGAAATCTATGTATATAAAAAAACCGAATCATCTTCTCGCGATATGCTAGCGCGATGTCAGCAGGATCATCAACTTGCAATGATAGACCATGTGCCAATTGATATAAAAATATACAAACCCACACACCACAATCACCAAAAATCCCCTTGCTTAGGAATGTTTTCGGCTAGCCTAAATGTAATCTTATAGTCGTTCGGATGTATTCCAATCTTATCTAAAACGTTTGCTTGCTTTAGAACAACTGGTAGTTTGACCTGTAGAATAACAGAAATTATTAAAATACATACAGGGGTGATCTTGTTGGAGGTTTGTCAAAAATGTTACTATTTTATAATCGAAATACCCGTGTTTGTCACCAAATTATTCATAAAATAAAGGGGTGATCTTATTGTAGTATACTGTTGTTAATTCAAGATATGTTCAAAAGTATTATATGTTTCTTATTCGTGATTCGTATACAAAGTTTGACCATTTGCCAAGTGCTTCGATGTATTTTTATTTATAATAGATTTCTTTTCATTACATTAAAAGATAACAAAATAGAGCGACGAAGCAACAACATTGAGGAAGATACCAAAACAAAAAAAGATGACAATGACAGAACTTGAAAGAGAGCACCTAACAAGCTAGGAGTAGAGGTTTAATATTTTTTGCGCATCTTCGCCAGAAAGGAGATTTTTTTGAGAACTTGGACCTGCGTGTCACTAATGAGCCTCATCAGCGTCCTGTTTTTCTCAAGCTCCTCATCCTGAATTTCACGCAGGATTTCCAAACAAGCACTAGCAAGATTGGACCCAACCACACACTCCAGCTGCTTGATCTGCTCACCCCTCACACTGCAACGACAAGTAAGCTCCATCACCTTTGCATGCATGTCACTTATGAACTTGAAGTCACGTCCATTGTCACGCACAAACAAAGTGTTAACCATTTCGTAAAGAACATTATCCATTTCCGTTGTAGTAAATGTTGTTGTGGGTAGTGTGTGTCCTTTGACAAAAGTTGTATGAAAATAGAATATATGGTGTCCGTTTATAAAACCAAAATGGGGTGGTGGGTGACATGAAATTTATTTTGAATTTAAGTCAAGATGACTAAATATGGATAGTCAAGTGGTGAATAGTTGCGTCTTGTCAAGTAATTAAAATGCACATTAGGCCAAATGGAATTAATGAAGCTTTTCTAGTACTCAAATGATTCCTGGCCACAAGATAACCATTTTGGGCAACTAGTTACAATTTGGGGCAACTAAACCAGTTAGCCTGTTGTTTAGTTGCAATCAAACAATTTTTTTAGTTAGGTATGCCACGTGGTCCATAACTTTATGCTATGTATGGCTTAGGAAAATTAATATTTAAGTTTGTTGTTTACATACAAGCCATTAAACAGGTTTATGTTGATTAGTTTTGGTTACATCAAGTAACATACACATGGTATTATTAGGTGTACATTTACTTTATATTTTCTGTAACAATATACTACTATAATAGAACTAACATTTTATGTCATAAACTTTGAGTAAGTGTGCACTTGCCTGTGCTTTCTTCATTATTACATGGATATTTTGAAAAAACTCAAATCGGGGATGCACAAAAGTAGGACAAACTTTATTAATGAGGAAAGGACGTACTAAAATGATGGTGCCGCCTAGTGGCATGTACTTGAACTGTTTATGTCCATTAGTTTTAAAGTTTAAGTATTGCAAAAAAGGTACAATGAAACATGTGTCTAACAAGTTACTAGTACGAGTAATATTTTTTGGGCAACCACATAGATACGATGGGAAACTGGGCGAGACACAATGTAATTTAAAATCAAGAAAAAATCGTTTAAATAGGGAAGCAAGCAGATTTATGTTGTTTATTTGGGGTTGCTTCTAGTTAACCACCACAGATTATTGTTACTAATATAGACATGTAAATATAACAAACGTTTTTGAGATACTCTATTGTTGGTTGTGGTAAACAAAAAATGGGGTTTAAAAAAACTAGGACAATTTATTAATGGTGAATAGATGTAAGGAAATGATGGTGGTAAATAGTGTCACGTACTTGAAGGGAACAATTGTCCACAAAACTCAAAGTCAAACTGCTACAACACAACACCCAAGAAACTTTGGCCACCAATAAATTTGTTATGGGGCAACTAGACACAAATAATGGGCAACTAGTCACAAGCATGGTGTATGGTCACAAAGTATAAGAAATTGTAAGTTTATTTATGTATGTGTTGTCCATAATTGTAATTATATGTATTGAATAGGAAGCAGGGGAAATGTTAGATCGATTTCTACATATGATAGTAAACTTGATAATGTTGTCCATAACTGTATTATATCTGTTGGTTATAATAATGCAAATTCAACCCAAAAAAAACACATAACAATATGACTGTGTTATAATAACAAGATACCTGTAAGCACTCCCTAACACGGACATACCATGCACGTGACTCGTAGTCACACGTGTCGCCGCTATCATAGAATGTTACCACTCCTGTAGGTATGTTAAATTGGGCAAGACACAAGTGTTTAACAGTCTCGTTGACAGGAATTAGAACCTAAAAGAAAATTGGTGGTGTATTAGGATATAGTTAGTCAACGTATAAAATTAATAAAATTGACGTTTTATTATTGTGGTGAAGGTATATACAAGAATACAATTTGTCGTGTTTGTCTGTTAAAAAGTCAGCTAATGTGGTGAACATTGTTCAAAGGTGGAGTGGAGTTGACCAATTGCAAGGCAAATTGGTCATCTCCACTGTAAATTTACTTTAAGTGTTGTTTGAGTTAACATGGTCTTATAAAGTGTAGCAAAATATTTGAGCATTTGACATAACTTACTGCTGCTAAGCATGTTATCGCCATTGTATAACAACTGCTTGTGTTTCCGAAAATGCTGCTAGTGTATTAAATATACTGATCGGTGGTGCCATAGAGAATCATGAAAATACGCCAAGTGGTAGCTGCTGCTGGGTTTGCAGAAACTACTGCTGGGTTTATTTATATACTGCTGTTGTGTTAGTCTGTTTTGAATTTACGGAATTACGTGTTCCTATAATGTAGTACTAGATAAGTATAGACAAGATACAATTGTTTAGGAAATGATTGTAACCTAGTAAAGCTGCTTAGCATATAAAATTCTTCGAAAATTTAACTAGTTTCAAACATTTTGTTATACAGACCTATTCAAGATCTATATTCATAAGGTGGAATGGGATTAACATGTGGTAATAGAGATTGATAAAAGTGCTGCTGAGCCAATGTGGTCTTGGATTGATAATTTGCAGGAATAACATACTAATTACAATGTAGCAGACCTACTCACTAAAGTTTTTGATGTGGGGAGGTTTAGGTACTTAATAATTAGTGTAGCTATGATCAATCTCTAATTCTCAAAAAAAATTTGCAAAAGTAAAAGGTAGTACTGCTATTGGAAATCTTAGTACGGCTAGTGTATATGATTCCACTGCTTGTTCTTTTTGTTAAGTCCTGGTAGTGCGTCTAATGTTTTAGTGCTTGTGTTACACTTAAAACTGCTAAGTGTCTAACCCTAACAAAGTTTGTGTAGTTATGGGTTGTGTTTGTCTCATGCGGGTTTTTGAAGAAGATTTGTAAATAGTTTCTTGGATTGTTTATGAGCAATAGTTTTTTTTGGAGTTTGCTGCTGGAGCATTTAGTGTTTTAAAAGATACAAATAAATAAATAAATAAATAAAATCTGTAAAATTTGTTGTATTCTTCTTCAAAAATATGCATGATATACTAAATTTCCAAATCATTTGTAAAGAAGGACTTGGTTGAAAGATAGGAGGGCAAAGCTGTTTCCACTGCTAGCTATAATGCGATAACTGCTAGTATTGAGAAAAGAACTGCTAGCTCGTTTATGCTGAAGTGTGAAACTAGAGGGACTGTTTTGAAGCTTTTTATCATAACGTATTTATTCACCAAATCACGGCCAGTAATTCAATCGGTGTCACAAACACATTTACCTTTCTCTTAACACAAACCCGAATTGCACAAATCGCTCAATTGTACTTATCCCAACTCCCATGAACCCTAATTTTTACAATTCCGAGTGAGCTTTCATCTTCTCACAACTTGGTTGCATACTTACAAAAGAATGAAGCTTCAAAAGGGTTTCATGACATGATTGATTTCATCAAACAAACTTCTATCTCTTATGCTTTGACTGCTACAGCTGTTGTTCTTAAGGCTTACACCCGTCAATTTTGGAGGACGACTGAGATTGTGACGAGGGATGGTGTGGACACAATTAGGGCACGGGTTGATGATAAGGAAATTTTGGTTAATGAGGAGGTTATTAGGACTGTGATACAGTTTCAAGATGCTGATGGTGTAGTAACTATGGCAGATTCAGAGATCTTTACTGGTCTGGAAAGAATGGGTTATGAGAGAAGGGGTACCAGTTTAAAATTTCAAAAAGGTATGTGTTCCCCCCAATGGAAGTTCTTGATACATACATGTCTTATGTGCCTTAGTAGCAAAACCACTGGCTTTGATGAATTTCCCTCCAAGATTGCTACTGCTCTCATAAGCCTTACTCAACAAAAACTCTATAATTGGTCAAGAATGGTCTTTGAGGCTTTACAAAAGAATATTAAGGATAAGGGCAAGTATTTTATATATCCTAGGTTCATCCAGATGATCATTGATAGTCAGATTGTGGACCCAAAACCGCATCAGGGGAAGTCTGATCTGTTTTTCATTACTACAAAAATCTTTGCCAACATGAAGAGAACTAGTATACGTTTTACAGGTACTGTTACTCCTATTTTTCCTCATATGCTTGATTTGCCACATGATTCAGAGAATGAAGAGGAGGATGAACCACAAACTACCTCAACCACTGTTGAGCATGAGGTTTCCACTGCTACCCCAACCACACCACCACCTACAACAACTGCTGAGCCTTCACCTTCAACTTCCCAACCCCATATCATTTTAGTCACACGTAGGAAGAAGAAGGGCACTAGGCTTCCTAAGGCTGGTGCTAGCGGTGTAGTTCATGACCCTGTCATAGGTGATGAAGGTGACATGATTAGAAGGGCTATCTTTACTGACTCAAGCTTAGTAGCTGAGCAGGACAGTGATAACATCAATAAGACCAAACCAATGCCAACTCCTAATGATGAGGGTAGAATGGAAAACCAACAGGAATTGATGGATCACATTATTGTACAAACTGACAAGTCCAGTGACCCACCTCTCGGACCAGGTAATACAGGTCAAAGTGAAGAGGATAGCAAGAAACTTATAAAGGAATTAATGGATATGTGTACCACCATGGAGTCTCAGATCAATGGCTTAATACAGATGACAACTTCTCAATCTGCCACTATCAGGAGGTTGCAGCACAGAGTTAGAGTTTTGGGAAACCAAAGAAAGCCAAAGGTCAAACAATTCAAAATATTGATGAAGGTGGCCACTACAAAAAGGGTGAGCTCCTCTGAAGGTCAAGGTTTGGAGGATGCATCCAAACAGGTGAGGAATGATAGCATGAATTCAGGGGAGGCTTTGGTTGATATGGAGATTGATAGTGGTGACAATGATAATGATTACATGGTGGCTGATAAGGATGGGAATGAAGCAGTGTTAGATAATTCAACAAAGACTGCAGTTGTGGAGAATGTAAAAGAAGTGGAGCAAGTAACTAAGGATGTAACCACTGCTGAAGCTGCAACCACTGTTAGTGTCGGGCAAACCACTGCTAGTTGCAAACCACTGCTAGTTCAAAAGTTTCATCTGCTGCTCCAACAACTACTACAATAACAACCACCACAATAACAACCACTACAAAATCAAAGGAAACTGAAGATGAGATTGCTATACAACTGATTAACTTAAAGCAATCTCAACCCATGACAATTGAAGTACCATCAAAACCTGCACCTAAAACTTCAAACAAAGCAACTGCTAAAAGTATTAGAATTGGCGAGCCAGTAAACAAGCCAGTATTTACTGAACCTAGGGATCTTGGAAAGGGTAAAGCTGCTGTTATTGAAGAAGATCCACCTTTGAAGTTTGGGAATAGAGAAGAGCAAGAAGCCTATGATGAAGAGGAAGCTAAAAAGTTAGGTGAGGAATTGAATGCTGATGTTGTTGCTCAAGAAAAGAAGGTTGCAGAACATGAAAAAGCTTCTCTTAAGGCTATTAAAGATATTGCCAACTATGAAACTCCAATAGCAATCAAGGATAGGATTCATGGAAGAAAGAAGAGGATGGCTGATAAATCAAAAGCTGTAGATAAAGATTCTGAGTCTGAGACAGAGCATATAGAGACTGAAGAGGGCATGGAAGCAAACAAGGAAAAACTAATGGTTTCTACAAAGCTATATACAGAGATGGAGTCAGATGTAGTTCATCTTGCAGTTCAACATCCAATTGTCTCGTACACATTTGAAATCATAGATGGAAGTGAAGGATGTTGGAAGTTTAAGAGAACCAATAGTGAGATTTATGGTTTTAGTAAATTTTCACAAATGCTTCATTCCATGAATAGAGATGATTTGGTGACCATCTGGAAGCTGTACAAAGACAAATTTGTTGATGTATGTCCAGATGATTATCATGAGAGGGTGATGTATTATAATTTAAAGATCTTGTTTGAACCCACTCATGATGAACCATAATGGAAAGTACTCAACAATGTCAAGGTTATAAGATGGTTTCTATATCAGTCTTGTGGAGTTCATGTGTTAACCATTCCAGCAATGGTTATTCATATTGTTGGGATATGAAAGTGCTGAAGAGTCAAAGTACTGCTAAGTAAAAAGTCAAAATACTGCTGAAGTCAAAGTACTGCAAAGCCAAAGAACTGCTATATTCGTTTATGGAAAGCTTTATTTGTTCTAGAATATTCTATGTTTAGATTACTTGTCATACAAGGATACAAATTGTAAACCGACTAGGGTTATCCTTGAGCCTATAAAAGGACCCCTAGGTTGGCATTAGAGAGTACGTACGTTATTAGAGAATTTGATATTAGAGTTTTAGAGTTGTTAAAAGAGTCTGCATAACAAGCAGATTTAGAGTTATTAATAAAATCGTTGAAAGTTAAAGTTATATTCTTCTTAGCTTTGCTAAGTAAATTCCGCGTACTTGATAAAATTTGCTCAGTGTTTCATTGTTAATAACTTAGGATTTATCCGAGGTTATTAAACCCTTAAACAAACTATTTAAGTTAGTTTGGTTAGAGTACATCGATCCAACAAGTGGTATAAGAGCTTGTGTGGAAACTCTGACTAAGAAGAAACCGTTTAAACCTAGTCACCAACAAAAACCTAAAGATGTCAACTGAAGCTGTTCCACCCCCATCCATCACCTCACTAAGGATTCCAATCATTAAGAAGGGCGAATACGATCTATGGAGCATGAAGATGAGGCAGTATATTTCAATCACTGACCATGCGCTGTGGAATGTGATTGTCAATGGTAATGAAGTTGTGGAAGAACCTGTAGACATTCCTGGCCAACCTAAAGCATCTAAACCCATCTTGCCAGCTGCTACAATAAGGAATCAAGAGAAAGCTCTCAACATACTCTTGTCTGCCATTCCAGATGGACACCTACTCAAATTCCATGATGCTAAAGATGCAAAGCAACTCTGGGCTGCTCTCAAGACTAGATTTGGAGGTAATGATGCTTCCAAGAAGATGCACATAAATCTGTTGAAGTAGCAGTTTGAAACCTTTACTGTTGGAGAAAGAGAAAGCCTTGATGCTGCCTATGACAGATTCCAAAATCTTCTTAGCATGCTGGATCTGTACAAAGTAGAGGTCTCAGTTGAAGATGCTAATTTAAAGTTCTTAAGAAGTTTACCATCTACATGGCATGTGATTACTACTATGATCAGAGGACAACCTGGATTGGACACCATGGACTTTGATGATCTCTACAATCATCTGAAGGTGTATGAGCATGATATGAATGGCCAAACAAGCTCAAAGTCTCACAGTATTACTTTTGTGTCATCTGAAAAGAGGGGCAGTACTTCTACTAAAAGTACTGCTTCTCCTACTCAACCCACACCAACTAATACCATCCACTCAGATGAAGTCGTGTGCTCTTTCTTTGCACAACAAGCTACTCTACCTATTACTTATGAAGAAGATCTCTCACAGATTGAAGAAGATGCTCTTGAAGAAATTGATATCAGGTGGCAAGTTGCTATGATCACTGCAAGGATCAAGAAGTTTATGAAGAAGACAGGAAGAGGCATTGACTTCAAACCAAAACAGGGAATCACTTTTGACAAATCCAAAATTGAATGCTTCAATTGTCAAAAGACTGGACATTTTGCAAGGGAGTGCAGGTTTGCTAAGTATCAAGCAAACAGGATGACTGAGAAACCAAAGCTAGAGTTGAAAGAAATTCCTATTACAGAAACAAAAGCTTTGGTTGCTCAAGAGAATCTATCAGAGGTTGACTGGAGTGCTGAGTTTGATGATGAACCAGTAACCTACTTTATGGTAGCTGTGGAGGATTCAGTGGAAGAATTTGACTGGAGCACAGATTTTGATGAGGAACCTGGACATGCTGCTATGGAGTCTAAAGATGGTTATGGAAGCTTTGACTGGAGCATGGAGTGTGAAGCTGAACCTGTTCTGCTTGCCATGGTAGCCACTTCACCAAGTTCACCCCTATCTCTGAGGTATGTTCAAAGTGTCATAACTTTTATCAAAAAGTGCTTAATGATTATGTGACTGAAAGAGATAAGTGTAGAACGGCTAGGGCTGAAGTAGCAGGTTACCAAATAACTTTAGAGTCAATGGAAGCCAAAATAATAACACATGAAAATAATGAAATGGCTTGGGCAGAAAAGTATGAACAACAGGATTATCAGTTGAAATTAAGTGAATGGAAGTTAAACTGTAAGATATCTGAAATTGAGAAACTAACTAAGGAGAGAGATGAATTGATAGAAAAGTTTGCTGCTTGGGGACAATCAGGTCTTTCTCATGTCACTTATGTTGAAAAACAGAGAAGAGCTTACATTAAAACTGGCCTAGGTTTTGGTATGGACTTTAATAACATAGAAAACCCACCTAGTGATCATGCAGTCCCTCATCCCACTGGTAGTCGTCAACCTCTTAGGATATAACCACTAGTGATGATCAACTCATTAATTATGTAGACACATCTAGTAATGAGGAATCAGTTAGTGAAACACCTCCTGAGTATAAGAAAGATAATGCCTATCATGCAGTCCCTCATCCCACTGGTAGTCGTCAACCTCTTAGGCCTGATGTTTCTCATTTTGGAGTAGACAGCTTAGAGTTTAGGAAGAAACTTAAAGGTCAATCTAGGTCTGAAACCTCAAAAGAAACTGTTGAAACACCTAAGGTAGATGATGTTAAAAGCCAAGCAGTACTTTCACCCCAAAGTACTGCTACACCTCAAACTACACCTACACCTTCAGCAGTACCTTTAAGAAAATCTTTTCAACATACTGCTAAACCCTTTTGGGATAATTTTGGTCAAAACAGTTTTCATTATTCACCTAGAAGACAGGATAGGTTTGGTCATACACAAAGAAGAAGAAACTTTGGAATTACAGATCAAAAACTATGTTTTGTTTGTTTTAGTCCTAATCATTTGATTAAGGACTGTGACTTACATTCAAAGTACTTAAGTAAGTTCCCAAAGAACAGAACTGACAACCAAAAACCAAGGGAGACTAGACCAGCTTGGAATCATTCACATAGGGTTAACCATAGAAACTTCTCACCAGACTATAGGTACCCTCACCAGAGAAGACCTTTTTCAAAACCTCCAGTACCTTCAAATACTTTCCAAGGTACTGTTAAGCCAAGAACAGTACTTTCTTAAAGTACTACTCCGTTTTCACCAAACACCTCTTGGAATAGGAACCCTAGGAGATCTAATTACTATCAATCTAGAAGGCGTTACAACTCCAAGAAAGTAGTTAGATCTAGAGACTCTTTACCAGAAGTTAAAACCAAATGGGTTAAGAAAGAAAGTACTGATGATGAACAAACAATACTTTCAACAAGTCTCTGAAACAATGATTTGTGATAAAGATGATTTTGTTGAAAAAGAAAAGGAGGTTTTTGTTGAAAAAGAAAGTTTTACTGAAAATCCACCACAAGTTTTGAAACAAAAGATAATGCTTGATTATGTCTACAAAAACTGTGAAGATTACATACTCAAGGAATTTGAGTATGTTACTCCACAAGGGAACACAAGTCAGTAATGGCTTGGGTTCCTAAAAGACACTAACTTTTTTATCTTTGTGCAGGGCAACCCAGAAGAGGAGCTTATAGATCATCTTATTGTGGATAGTGGTTGCTCTGGAAGCACGACAGGAGACAAGGAGATTCTGTCAGATTTTAGGCCATATTGTGGAGGAAGAGTTTCATTTGGGAATGATGCTAGTGGAGGTAGAATTAGTGGAAAAGGAACCATCAAGACAGGAAGCATAGATTTTGAGAATGTTAGATATGTGAAGGAGCTCAAGTTCAACCTTTTGTCAGTCTCTCAAATCTGTGACAAAAGCATCTGTGTTATTCACGACACAGAATGTCTCATACTTTCACCTGAATTCAATCTTGATGATGATAACTTGGTAATACTGAAAGTACCAAGAACCAATGATGTGTATAGTTTGGATATGAAGAGTCTTCACTCTTCTGAAAGAGCTACATGTTTAGTAGCAAAGGCATCACTTGAAGAAGCACATCAGTGGCATAGAAGATTGGGACATGTAAATTACAAGAATATCAACAAATTGGTCAAAGGAAATTTAGTTAGAGGTTTACCTTCAAAGGCTTACAAGAATGATCACTCCTGTTTGGCGTGCAAAAAGGGTAAACAACATAAAGCTTCATGCAAGAAGCTTGAGGAAAGGACTGTTAGAGAACCATTGGAGCTGTTACATATGGATCTATTTGGTCCATTTTCATACAAGTTTGAACAAGAAAAATTACTGCTTGGTAGTGACAGATGATTGCAGTAGATTCAGTTGGGTATTTTTCTTGGGATTTAAAGATGATACATTTGATGCTATTCATGATCTTATAATAGCACTTGAAAACCAAATGAGACTGAAAGTTAGAGGAATTAGATGTGATAATGGGCTTGAATTCAAGAACAAGCTTATGGATGAATTTTGTGCAAACAAAGGGATCAAGAGGGAGTTCAGTATTGCAAGAACACCACAACAAAATGGTGTTGCAGAGAAAAAGAATAGGACTTTGATTGAAGCAGCCAGAACAATGCTTGCAGACTCACACTTACCTATTCAATTCTAGGTGAAGGCATGAAGTACTGCTTGCTATATGTACTTAACAGAGTATCAGTCACCAAACCACAGATGAAGACACCTTATGAGTTGCTGATGGGAAACAAACCCAACATTCGATTTATGAAGCCTTTTGGATGCCCTCTAACTATTCTCAACACACTTGATGATTTGGGTAAGTTTGATGGCAAGTCAGAAGAAGGTTATTTATTGGGATATTGCACCAACAGCAAAGGCTTTAGAGTGTACAACAGAGTCACCAAGAAGGTTCAAGATTGTCTTCATGTTGAATTTTTAGAAGATCAAGAAAATCAGAAGGGTAAAGGTCCTGATTGGATGTTTGATCTTGAAGTTTTGACTCCTTCAATGAATTATGTTCCTGTTAGAGAAGAAAATCAACTTGTACACAATGGAGAAGAGGTACAATATGTTGTTCATGGAGTCCATATTAGACCTGATATTGTTCATGATGAAGAACCTAAAACTGTTGAGACAGAGAAAAGTACTGATGAGCCAAAATACTCATTGTCTGCTGAGGATCAAGCTATTCAAGATGAACTTAACCACATGCTTTTGCAAGATGTTCTAGCACACTCTTATACTTATGATCAAAGAAGAGCTTATGAGGAAGCAAAGAAAAAAAACAAGACTGCAGAGTTCACTCACAGTACTTTGGATGACAGTACTTTAGACCAAAGTACTGCTGCACCTGTTAATAGCACTTTGGATGATTTGGATGATCCTACCATGCGTGGCTTAGAAGATATTGATGATGAGTTTGAAGATGAAGGTATTTTCTCAGATTCCAATGAAGATGCTGATTTCACTAATTTGGGTGATAATTATGGAGTTCCATAGACTCCTATCTTAAGAATTCATAAGAATCATCCTGCTGATCAAATCATTGGTCCTTCTACTTCTGGAGTGATGACAAGACACAAAGCTAAGAGTTTTACTAAACCTCATAATGCTTTACTTAGCTTTGTCTATAAACAAAACAGGTTGAATCATAAGGACCATCAAACATGCCTGTTTACTTGCTTTATCTCTCAAGAAGAACCCAAGAATATTGCTCAAGCATTGACTAAAAAGAGTTGGGTTGAAGCTATGCAAGAAGAACTACTTCAATTCAGACTTCAAGAAGTTTGGGTATTATGTGATCTTCCTGATAGAAAGAAGGTCATTGGTACAAGATGGGTGTTCAGAGTCAAGAGAGATGAGAGAGAAAATGTTATCAAGAACCGAGAACGGTTAGTTGCACAAGGCTACAGACAAGAAGAAGGAGTTGATTATGATGAAGTATTTGCTTCTGTAGCAAGGATTGAAGCAATTCGAATTTTCCTTGCTTTTGCATCATATATGGGATTCCAGGTTTATCAAATGGATGTCAAGAGTGCCTTTTTATATGGCAAGATTACAGAGGAAGTATATGTCAAACAACCTCCTGGTTTTGAAGATCCTAAACATCTAAACAAAGTCTACAAAGTTGTTAAGGCTCTTTATGGCTTACATCAAGCACCTAGAGCTTGGTATGAAAGGCTCTCTACCTTTTTATTGCAACATGGTTATAGGTGAGGAGCTATAGATAAGACTTTGTTTATCAAGAGAGATAAGAAGGATATCATGCTAGTTCAAGTGTATGTAGATGATATCATATTTGGAGCTACAAAACAATCTATGGTCAAGGAGTTTGAGAAGTCGATGAGAATTAATTTCAAATGAGTTCAATGGGTGAGTTAACTTTCTTTTTGGGACTTCAAGTTAAGCAGTCAAAGGAGGGAATTTTCATAAGTCAAGACAAGTATGTAGCTGGCATACTTAAGAAGTTCGATTTTGATGCAATGAAGCCTGTTACTACACCTATTAAATCTATCAACTCCTTGGGCAAGGATGAAGATGGACAACCAGTTGAAGTCAAGTTATACAGATCAATGATTGGCTGTCTTATGTATCTTCTTGCATCTAGGCCGATATCATGTTTACTGTTTGTTTATGTGCAAGATATCAAGTCTCAGCAAAGGTCTCTCATATGAATGCAGTGAAGAGAATTTTTAGTTATTTGAAACAACAACCTAAGTTTGGGTTGTGGTATCCAAAGGGTTCACCTTTTCACTTGGAAGCCTTTTCAGATAGTGATTATGCAAGTGATAACTATGATAAAAGATCAACTACTGGAGGATGGCAATATCTTGGAAGAAGATTAGTTTCATGGCAGTGTAAGAAACAAACAATTGCAGCAACATCATCAACTGAAGCAGAATATGTGGCTGCTGCAAGCTGTTGTGGACAAGTTTTATGGATGCAGAATCAACTCTTGGATTATGGGTTCAATTTCAAGAATACTCCTATCAATACTGATAATGAGAGTACCATTTGCATTGTGAAGAATCCAGTTCATCATTCCAAGACCAAACACATTCAGATTAGGCACCACTTCATCAGAGATTGTTATGAGCACAGACTCATTAATGTTGTCAAGGTGCATACAGATGATAATGTAGCTGATTTACTCACCAAAGGCTTTGATGTTTCAAGATTCAATCACTTGGTGGTAAGTATTGGCATGATTAATTACTGAGCTACATTTAAGGGGAGGACTATTTAGTGTAAGCATAGTCCTATGCATTGCTTGAGGGGAGGACATTCATGTTTATTTTTCTGTATTTGCTATTGTAAAGAGGAGAATGGAAAAGTACTGCTTTTTGGTTTTATGAAAGTACTGCTCTGGAAAGTACTGCACACGTGGAAAGAACTGTTTGTCTTATTAAAGTACTGTTCCAATGGTAATATTGAGGGGTAACTACTACTAACGGTAACTTTGTTATTAATGGTTGTGATTTTTTAAATCTCACCTATAAATAACTACTCTCTTAATTTCCCTCTCATATTGCTACCTTATAATCTTTTCCATATTTCTCTCTCTTTCACCCATATTATTCATCATATCACTTTCTGTGCACACATATCATCAATGGCAAATCGTAATACAGTTTCAAAACACAACATGGTGGCGAATTTAGAAAAGACTGAAGCTAATGTGATCTTTCATGATATCATTGATTTTCTCCTTTGGGTCACCGATTAGTTATGCGCTTTTAGTGGAACCGGATATCATTGAGCCCTGGATTCAACAATTTTGGGCAACTGCTAGGGTTCATATGGAGAATGATGATTCGTATATTCAAGCTAAAGTTCTTTGGGAGAACTGTGAAGGTTACTGAAGCCTCAATTCGTGAGGATTTATTGTTTGATGATGAAGAAGGGGTTGTTCGTTTTGATAAGCAACTGATTTAGGATACATTTAGGGACATTGGATATGAAGGGTCCTTCACTGAACAAACATTCAAGAAACTCTTATTTTGTCCCCACTGGAAGTATTTAGTTCATGTATTGCTTCATTGTATTAGTGCTAAAAGTACATCATGGGAGCAATTTGGGTCTAATATAGCATCTGCTATAGTGGGATTGGCTACCAATCACATTTTCAACTTTTCAAGGCTAATCCTAGATGGAATGCTTTCACACATCTCTCATGGTTCAAGATGGTTGATGTATCCAAGGTTTATTCAAGTGTTCCTGAACAAGCAACTTGCTGATGTACCAAAGCCTACAAGTCTACTACCTGTTGTGGTGCAACCAGCCAAGATTTTCACTTTTATGGCTAGGAAAAGTGATATGTTCTCTGGAAGGCATACTTCATTAACCACTTCTATGATGGAGGTTGTTCAAGAAATCAGAGCTGATGCTGCAGAGGGTGATGACAGAGAAGGTACTGCTTCTACACAAGGTACTGCTTCACAGGGTACTGCATCACATGGTACTGCATTTACAAGGTACTGCTTCGCAAAGTACTGAAGTTCAAAAAGATGTTGCAGTTTCACCTCCACCATCTCCACAAGTCTCTGTTCCTGATTCTCAACAAGAAGAACATTCACCAACTAAAGGAGATGAAGAAGCTATGGAGCCTGTAGGTACAACTCTAAACAACTATGCTTTATCAAGAGAATTGACAAGATTGAAGAAATCTTTTGAAGATCAGGCTACTCAGATTAAGAAGTTGAACCTTAAGTTTAGAAGACTCAAGAATTTTGTCTGTCCTTTGGTTCAACATCATTGTTTATGGGTTAAGTCTCAAAGAAGGCAAGGCAGGCCAGTTAGGCAATTTAAGAAGAAAACCAAAGGCAGAAAGGTTCAACAACAATCATATTCATTCCAATTGGGGAGGAAATTGGAAGATAAGAATTTGAATAAAGAAGCTGAAGCTGAACCTCAAGGTACTGATGTTCAACCTCAAGGTACTGAAGAGCAGGTTAATATTGAAAGTACTGAGGAAGAAACCATTAGAGTTCAAAGTACTGATGATAAAGGTATTGATGATCAAAGTACTGGTCTTCAAGAAATATCTCGACAAGAATTAATTACACCAAGGGTGTTAAATTTTGATGAAGAAGCTGGTCCTTCAACAATTCCACAAGAAGAAGAAGCTGATACACCTATGGCTGAACATACTGCAAGTGATGAAATTGCAGCTGAGGTATTGCAAAATCTGTCAAGACCAAGAGGTGTGACTATTCCAGGAGTTGTTGAAGAACAACCACAAGCTTCTCAACCTACTATAGATCCTAAAGATAAAGGAAAAGGTAAAATGGTAGAAATAAAGAAAAAGAAGCTCACTTTAGCACAAATAAGGGCTGCTCAAGTTGCTATGAATGAGGAAGCAACTAGGAAGTTTCAAGCTGAATTGAATGCCAAGGATAGAGAAGCTAAGGAAATTGAAGAAGCTAAGAATAGAGAAGCAGCTAAGAAATTGCAAGAAGAATTGAATCTTTGAAGCTGCTGAAATATTATAGTCACCTATTCCTATTTCTGCTCTACCAAGAAGACCAAATCTTGCTAAGGAAAGGAATGCAATGATGGCTTATTTAAAGAAACAAGGATACATTGGATTGAATAAGTTGAAGTATGTTGAGATGAAAGAGTTATATGAAGCTGTTAGAGAAGCTTATCAGAAACAAGTTGATAGTATCAAAGATTATAAAGATGATGATGCTCAGAAAGAAGAAGAAAGAAAATGAAGCTTAAAAAGAAAAAGAACTACTGAAGTTGAAGATCAACAGCAGTCAAAGAAAGTTGAGTTAAGGTCTGATACAAATGATGAATTGAGGAATTACTTAAGGATTGTAGAATTTAAGTATTCTAAAGCTGATGCAGAAAAGAAGACAGATAAGAAGAAGAAGAAGTCTCCAATAACTACTTTTGAAGTTGTAGAATCTAAAGATGGAAATTATCTGATGTTTCATAGACAAGATGAAAGCTTCAGAGTGTTTAACATGCTATGGGATATATTGCACATAATAGATAGAGATGATTTGTTTCATCTATATCATTTGGTGCAAGAATACTTTGAACACATTCCATCAGAAGGATTTGGTTTAATTTTTCTTGGCGATCTCACAACTGTTTGGGAAACTGAAGAAACAAGTACTGATGAGATTTGGAAAAACCAAGAAGATTGGGAGATTACTTGCTGGAGATTCTTTGAAGAATCTGGAGTGCATGTTTTAGAGTTAGAAGATGGGACAATGATTCACATGTTAGCAGATAGAAGATATCCTCTTACATCAGATCTCATGAGGAGAATGCTAGAGCATGGGATGGAAGTTGAAGAGGATAATGAAACTGCACTATTGGTCATCAAATTGTTTATCAGATGGATTGCTATGGCTGATGATGATGAATAACTGGTATGAATCTTTATTGATTAAATTTTTGATATATCAGTACTTTATTCAAAGTAATGCTGATCAAACAGTACTTTCATCAAAGTACTGCTTGCAGCTTTAAACCAGTTAATGTTTTTGAAAAGAAAACTTTTGTTAAGTGTTAAATATTTTGAAACAAAGGTTAAAAGAAATAAATGGTTTTTGAGATGGTAACAACAATAGGTTATCAATCCACCATGGTGACAAAAGGATTGGCTAATCCATGAGCAAACGGCTCTGGTAAAGATATCTCAAATCCGTTATATAGTTGAAAACTTGCTAATAAGTTGTATGGTAATCAACTCACCATATCAGTAATGTGAAGAGTTGGCTAGCCCACAAGAAAATGGCTTGTGGTAAAGGCTGTGGAAAAACCATTATATGGTAATTAGTTCACCATGATGAAAGAACTAACTAGTCCAAAAGGCGACTTTTGGTAAAGACATATCAAATCTGTTGATAGCTGATGATTTGCTAAAAATCATATGGTTATCAATGTACCATGATCTTACACATCAAAACATTTTGCTACTACAGAGTTAATGGCTTTGGTAAAGAGACATCAAATCCATTAAATTTTCAATGATTCACCTCTCACAGGAGTTTACACACCTGGAAGTGATGAGAATAGACTGAAACTTAAATTGAATTAATGTACAAATTGTCTTATGTTGTTGAAAAGATGGAGCTTGCTGAATGTTGCTGAAAAGAAAGAGATTGTTGAATATCTTTGTAAAGAATATTTTCTCAAGAATACTTTGATAATGATGATTTAAGCACAGGGAATATAAAGATACAATCCAAAGACATAGACACAATCTTTCCAAGAGGCTAACAGAAGTTAAAGATAAGTTTACAAAAGAACTTGAAGTCAAGCAAGTAGAATTCAAGTTGGGGGAGGATTGTTGGGATATGAAAGTCTTTGAAGAGTCAAAGTACTGCTAAGTAAAAAGTCAAAGTACTGTTGAAGTCAAAGTACTACAAAGCCAAAGAACTGCTATATTCTTTTATGGAAAGCTTTGTTTGTTCTAGAATATTCTATGTTTAGATTACTTGTCATACAAGGATACAAATTGTAAACCGACTAGGGTTATCCTTGAGCCTATAAAAGGACCCCTAGGTTGGCATTAGAGAGTACGTACGTTATTTGAGAATTTGATATTAGAGTTTTAGAGTTGTTAAAAGAGTCTGCATAACAAGAAGATTTAGAGTTATTAATAAAATCGTTGAAAGTTAAAGTTATATTCTTCTTAGCTTTGTTAAGTAAATTCCGCGTACTTGATAAAGTTTGCTCAGTGTTTCATTGTTAATAACTTAGGATTTATCCGAGGTTATTAAACCCTTAAACAAGCTATTTAAGTTAGTTTGGTTAGAGTACATCGATCCAACACATATCTTTGGTAGAAAATGATTATCCTAAACTGGATGCTCATCCAGAGGTTATTACTTAGATGTTACAGCCTGGTAAATTAAAACTACAAAAAGTCTTTGATGATCAAGCTTGCAGGTTACTAAGAAAATACGAAAAGATACTTAACACGATAAGTGTTTGGAAGCATCCTCAAGTAAGTTTTATGTGCTTTAAGAGGAAACTTGATGAGTAATTGTAGTTGACTCCTAAAGTTCGATAATGGTACCAAAAAATATATTGTTTAGTTCTTGAAAATAAGTAATATAAAGGCTTTCAACTCATACATTACGGTGTTGCCTCGTGAGTTTGGGAACGCTAAGGAAATGGTCTACCAGTCTCACGCTAGTAGACTACGTACTCTTGCTAAAGTATTGAACTACTGCGGTTGTTGTTAGGATCATCAACAGAATACACTAAGTGTTTATGCATATGCCTTGACCTAGATAGGTGGAAATGGAACATCTACTTTTCTGTATATGTTTACTTTTTACCTATAAACAAGTAATAAATAACCACAAGTTTAACAGGCTTACCTTTTAAAAATGGTTCGAACGATCAGTTCTTTTAAAGATGGACTTCCTAGACCAGCCAAGTGCTCTTGGTATCACGTTTGGATGTTTAATCCACCAAACATGACATTTTTCAAAGGACTCAAGGATCCATAGCTATACGAATAAAAAAAATAAAGATAAAGAAACATAAACTTTTAAATATAGAAATCAGTAAAAATGTTAAGTTGGAAAATGGATACCTGAAAACCAAACACAAATCCAAACAGTGTGTATGTCGGACAATGCTTTGGATCTTTCTATAATCTTAAAAGGTGGTCATCCGTGTGCTTATCAAATACAGTATGAAGTTGGTCGTATAAATGAGTCCAAATATGCTCACCCCATGGAAAAGCATTCCAATCATTTAGATTATCAACTAACCTCATCAGTGTATCATCCACCTCGCATGTCAACAAACGACCCATAAAGATCACCTCTAAGGCTAACGAAAGACAAAGACGTACAACGTCTTCATCAGATATCTGTCGAAACCGCTCTTCATCCTCGATAAAACCAATAACGTCTAAGTTGGTTAGAATATACCCTTGCTTGTCAGGAAATAACATGTTACTAAAATTGAGAGAACCGGATGTATACAACCCAAAGCTTACAGATCCAAACCGCATCCCGGTCATTAGACAAAACTCATGACGACCAAAATGTAAAGCATGTCCTTCAATGTAAAAAATGAAGGGCATATCATAATGAGCATCATCAACTGTATGCTGTTTCCTTAGCATATAATCTATGATGTGTGTTTCATGTTCAAAAAACAAGAGATCAATCCATCTTCCAAAGCAGGTATTCCTAAACATGATGCGGCGTTTTGCGTCTAACTTTTGCTTTATCAACGAAAAGTAATTCAGTTTACTCGTAATGATTAACTTAGCTTCATTGTCCTAAAAAGGGTCAACAAAAACAAAAAATTAATTCAGACAATAGAAGGAATCTATACAAACGTCGTAAACAATAGCCTAGTCATATCGGATGATGCATATAAACCAGCTACCCTAATATACCAGATTCAATGGCTGGACCTGGACCCATTTCAACCACTCCTTATTAGTCTACAAACTGCCACTAAATTTTTTAATGAAACAAGTAATGTTACATACTTAACTAACGACATCTAAGGTATTATACCCTATATAATTACGAATCAAACAGACATAAAAAAAGTAATGGATTGTAAAATGGAATTAACACCTATCTAACATCGGCAATAATCGAATAACAACAACGATTTATAATAACATATAACCAATTGGAAATAAATCATATCTAATAAACAACAATAAAAATATTTACGTACCATATTTGCCCACATTATTGAAAAAAAAAATTCAGCAATCGAAGGTGGTTTGCTTGTTTGAAAAAAATGTCGTGAACAGAAAAATTCTGTTGCAATCAACAGTGTAAGCTCGTAGGTGGGAACATAGCGGCGTTACAAGGAAGATAGGGGTTGTCGAAGAAGACGGTTTGATTTGTGAAAACAATAACTAAGAATGTTTTTGTGCGAGAAGCAAGAACAGAGAGTGAAGAAGACGACTGCTGAAGACGAGTGGGTATTGGATTTTGAATAGAAATATACTGTATTTTCATTATTCAAATGTGTACTTTCTATGTTATGTAAAATGACGAAAAAACCTTTTTAAAATATACGGTTGCCCAACGAATTTTCGTTTCCCAAAAAACAATAACTTACACATACGGGACACTTGTCACAATGTCGATGAGTTGCCCAATGACAGCGGTTGCCCTAGGTCAATTTTAAAATAAGAAAAAAATAGTGGGCCGGAAAGTAATTAGCCTCAGGACGCCGGGAGCATTTGCGTTATTTTCCCTATTAATATCCTATATGTGTTATACAACTGGAAGATATTATGGGTTGGCCATGGCTCATCCGAAGCCTAACGTGGCTATGTCCCTGCTTTTCAGAAGATATGGCCAAATATTTGTTTGTTACTACTTGTTTGATTCTCAACGAGTCAACGTTATGATTTATGTCGTAAAGTTATTATTAATATATTCTCGTTCCCATGCTATTTTGCGAACTAATAAATAGTTGACGCAATCGCCTAATTCATAAGTTATATCCAACTCCTATTCTCCTATCTTTCTCAAAACGATGAACTCTCTCATTTCTAACAGGTATATTGACTATATTCATTTCTAAGAGATATATTTTCTTACTCTTTATTATTCCACTTGTAAATATGTACTATATTTTACAAATTATAATTTTAATGTAGATCATGTCTAGGGAAGAGCAGAAAAACCGAAAAAAACGAAACCAAACCAAAAACCAAAAAAAATCGAACCGAAATAACCGTCCGAAATTAAAAACCGATAGTTCAGTTTTTACTTTTTTCAAAAACCGAAAAATTCGGTTCGGTTTCGGTTTTCGTCCAAAAACCGAACCAAACTGGTTTTAATATATAATAATATATAACTAATATAATATAAATAAATAACTAAATAAATCAAAATTTTAATTTCTTTCATTTTGTGAGTGAATTTATAATATGGGAGGTGATACTCACACCACATTTTTTGATGCATGCACCACACTTTGTG
The DNA here is from genome assembly GCA_910596185.1 of Chrysanthemum makinoi. Lineage (NCBI taxonomy): Eukaryota > Viridiplantae > Streptophyta > Magnoliopsida > Asterales > Asteraceae > Chrysanthemum > Chrysanthemum makinoi. Next base: position 9,292,140 of record OU343218.1, on the reverse strand, counting down.
CATTACAGTATTGTACGGTACAATACTGTAATGCATAAAGTGTGGTGCATGCATCAAAAAGTGTGGTGTGAATATCAATTCTCTTATAGTATATTTATCTTAACGTTTATATGCGTGTTTGTTTTGTACATGTGTTTACTTGACAATATATCAATAAATATGTGACAATAAATATACTATGTGTATGTTCACTTACATGTGCGTTCGTATTATTTATATGTGTGTAATTATAGAAACATGAAACATTATTAGGCTTAACTTGACAAAAAGGTAAAGAAGAATAACATATTTTCTACGTAAAACAAGTGTGTTGATATAAATTGGCTGCACCAAAATATAAACGGTCAAAAACCAAAATAACCGAAAAATTGAAGCGAAACCGATAATAAATCAAAAAAACCGAACCGCCAAAAACTTAACGGTTTTGATTTTAGATTTTATAAAAACCGAATATTTCGGTTCGGTTTCGATTTTAGAACCATACTCACCCCTAATTTTAGCTAATAAAATGTTGTTTCTATCCTTGTATTTAATGCACAAATTGAAAGCACAGTTGGTGATATGACAGTTAGATGGAAGAATTCAGATATTATTATTCTTATTTATTGTTTAAACATGTTATAATGGTTGTTTTATTACAGATTGGAAGGGAAAGTTGCCATAATCACTGGCGGTGCTAGCGGCTTTGGCGAAAGCACGGCGAGGTTATTTGCTAAGCACGGTGCCACTGTTTTGATAGCTGATATCCAAGACGATCTAGGTAATTCAATTTGTGCTGATTTTGTGTCTGCACCGAGCGAAGTTATCTACGTTCGTTGTGATGTTACTAAAGAGGCTGACGTAAAGAATGTTCTCGACACTGCGGTTTCTAAGTTTGGAAAGGTTGACATCGTATTTAGCAACGCTGGCATCCCAGGGAACCCAGATTTCTCCATCCTAGACTTTGATAGCGAAAATGTGAAGCGGATTTTGGATGTCAATGTGTTTGGATCATTCTTGGTAGCCAAATATGCTGCCAGGGTTATGATTCCCGCGAAAAGTGGGGCGATAATATTCACTTCAAGTATGGCATCGGTGCTTTCTGGTGAAGCACCATACTCATACTCGGTATCAAAGCATGCAGTCGTGGGGTTGATGAAAAACTTGTGTGTGGAATTAGGACATCACGGGATTAGGGTGAATTGTATTTCACCCCGTACCATCACGACCCCGATGCTGACTAATGCAACGGGGTTGGATAAGTCTGTTATAGATGAGATTATATGTGCTTCATCCATCTTGAAAGGGGTAGTGCCGACAGTGGAAGACGTGGCTGAGGCAGCTTTATATTTGGGAAGTGGTGAGTCAAAGTTTGTGAGTGGGATAAATTTGGTTGTGGATGGAGGTTATAGCACCACGAATCAAGAATATCTTAAGCTATTTGGTCAAAAGATTGAAGCCCTTAGAAGTCAACACTGAATAAAGTGTTGTGCAACTATATATGCATACTAAATACAGAAACTTGTTTCCTTTTTGTTTGATCTTTGATTCCGAGAATTGTTACACAAGTGCATGCATGTATTTGGTTGAAATAATTTAAGGAGTGAGCTGTTCCTTTTCTTTCACTGGTAGATTCAAAAATTTGTATTTGTCCTTTTTTTTTGTCACATTTTTCCGTACCACATATCTTATACTACCTCCGTCCCATATTGACTGTCTTGTTTGATATTTTTAGGTCTTTATTTGTCAACTTTGACCTTAAATATTTTTGTTTGTGTTATATAATACTTGATGAAAATTATATTAATGAAAATACATTTAAAACCCAGTCTATTCATATATTTTGCATCAAGTATTATATAACACAAACAAAAATATTTAAGGTCAAACTTGAAAAAGAAAAACTTTGAAAAGTCAAACTGGACAGTTAATATGAGACGGAGGGAGTAATAAATCTTGTAATTTTTTAGATATTTTAACCCACAAGAGTGGTGGGCATCTCAAATGCCTTGCGTGGCACCTTATAATTTTTTAGATAGTAAGAAATTATATTTCAGGACTATGATTAATTTTTAAGACAATGGATTTGTTTTCAAGAACAAGCAACCGTCACAAGTAATGTTTTAAAACCCTTTTTTTTATTGGGATAATTCCATATTTGCCCAATTTAAATATGAAAATGTCATATATACCCAAAATACAATTTTTGAATGCATTATGTACAATACATTTAAAGCATGTTTGGGTAAATATGGTATTATCATGTTTAAGTTGGGTAAATATGGAATTGCCCCTTTTTTATTTATAGAAACAGTTTAGTCACCGGTTCATGAGACTATTGGTTTAACCGTTGAACTTTCGGGTTATATCGGTTCTATACTTACATATGTATATATTTTCAAAATTTAATATGTACTGATCTCATGATTTATCCGACTTTAATATCTACATTCCATTGAACCAATGAAAGATTGAGACTCTACTGATAATCTTTGTTTTTAAATTCTATATTTATAAGACTATAATATTATACAAATACTTGCAACAATAATCAACTTATAATTCTAAGTTATACTAGTCCATATTATATTAGTTGATGTTTCTAAGATTGGATGATAGCTCCAATTTTTTGTTTTACAAAATTTTAACTAACATTATTCCTTACCACTTCAAGTTGTCAATAAAACTTAAAAAAATTGATGAAAAAAAAAACAAAACAAAAAAAAAATTGTTAGATTCTTTGATAAAAGTCAAGACCCTGACGGGTTTATTAAACCAGGTCAACCCGGGTCAACGGAATAACGGCATTTCAATTCGGTTATCAAACAAGCGAAAACCCGGTTGCATCCGGCCCGATCTCTGAGCCGGTTCCCGATTCAACTGGTTGGACCGGCCGAGTCAATATGACTCACAAGCATTATTCCTTAAGCACCAGTACTCTTATATAAAGAAAACCGGGTTGTTGCAAATGTGCTGCCTGAAAAGGTCAACAAAAGGTCTTATAGCCCGGCCTAAACAAACTTGGGCTTTAAATAACTGGGCTAAATATGTTGGGCGTGAAAAAGAAAGCCCGTTTTTGCCCAAACATAAAAGTATAAAACAAGAAACATAATTCTAAAGCCTTAAACCTTAAGGCTTCTTGGTTGGTTTGTTACAGCAAAAGCTAGTCGATTTGGTCGACCATCATTGTTCCTAACCAAGTTAAGGTATGATATCTTTTACCATTAGCTATTTGATTGCTTGATTTCCATTTGCTAATCAGTCTCTTATTAGTTTTGTATTGTTTACAGGAAAGTTAAAATGTCAGACTACATCCCGTTTGAAATCCAAGAAGAAATCATTAAAAAGCTTCCTGTAAAATCTTTGATTAGATTAAGATCCGTCTTAAAGCCATGGAAGTCTTTGATCGATAGCTCTGAATTTATTGCCGGCTATAATGTCTGCCAAACTCAGCCATAACGTCTATTAATAAGTTACAAAGATGATTATTATTATGGTACCCGCGATAGACTTATTTCGATCATAGACGACGAAACTTTCCCTAAACACAAGTTCACTCTGACTCTTCCACAGTTTGCTAACTCACTTACAGATTTAGTAGAACTCGGTAGTTCTCATGGATTGTTCTGCTTTTCCGGTTATCATAAGCACTTCAAAACAATTATGGCTTTTATCTGGAATCCTTCAATAAGAAAATCTGTAGCCTTCAATTTTTCCGGTGTGTATGATATAGCTTATGAGACAGTTGTAGGTTTTGGGGTTAGTCCTCTTACTCTTGACCCTAATATTATTACAATTCCACAGGATATCCCTACGGCTGGAACCATGAAACGTGTAACTTGCCTTCTAACGCAAGTTAAGCTTTTTACATTAAGCTCTTTTTCTTGGAGAACTCCATACAAAAATCTGCCTCGTGAAACGATTGGATTAGAAAAGTCTCATGTAGTTATAGATGGGTTTATCTATTGGCTTGCATTTGATATGGTTAGGTTGAATACTGGATCTAGGTATATATATCTGATTATTTTATTTGATCTAGTGAGTGAAGAATTTAGAGAAATACATCTCCCAGAGAGTTTACTGAGTTTCCAAAACAAAAGTTTGTCCATCTCGAAGCTAAGGGAGTCTCTAGTTGTTCTTGAATACAATATGATCAATTATATGATCACCAATGGGCAATGGGAGACAACTTTGTGCAATATGGATGTTGGATAATGGTATTCCAAATTCCTTTACTCAGTTGTACATCATTAACGCACCAGATACTTCACTAAATACAATATTGGGATTCACAATGAGTGGTGTAATATTAATTGAAAGACAAGAGAACTGTGAAAATTATCTTAAACAACCACTTGCTCTTTATGAACCAGACTCAAAACACATTACCGAAACCGGGATTTTTGGAAAAAAGTAATCATTTTGATGGAAACACTACTTTTGCTTGATCGGCCAGATATACTATCTGTTGGTTTATGGATATATTTAATATGTGTATGACCGGATTCGAACTCGAGAACACGGGATTGCACACTTTACGTATGAGACTCGATGTTTAAATAATTAATATAAAATATTATGTTTAATTATTAAATTCACAATAAACGACTAAACGAGCGATAAGCACTTATCGAAAGTGACTATCGGTCGTTAAATGTCAACGGGATATGAAGAAAAGTAAACAAGCCAAGAGACAGTTTTAGGAACCCGCTTTTGGGCTTGTTTTTTGCCGAAACTATGGAATCCCACATCGGAAACCATAGTAATCTTGACATCTACCATAAAGCTATAAATACATCCCCATGTATTCATTCTTTGGTACACTTGATTTCATTAGAAGGCCAAACTTATTCTTTTCTTTCCTCTTATTCTTGGTCGACGAATGAATCCCCATTGTAAGGGATTTACGAGTGACCTTGAGCATAACAAAGGTGTTTAGTTATTCTATTGTGATCAAGAACTAGCATTCGCATCGAATCGCTAATAGTACGTGTGTACAAAAGCGTGGTGTAACACACTATTGTTACATCAATTGGTTTGAATTGAAAAACGGTAAGGGTCAATTCGTTAAACCACATAAACCCTAATTAGGGTTCTTGAATTGAAGAGATCTAGCCAATTGCAAGAGGTATGTTACGTTTTATTTTCAGTTAATTAATTGGTATTATATTATAAGTCTTCCGCTGTGTACTCTGGATGTCTACATGTTATTATTTGTATATCATGTATCATAACCTCTATAGTGGCATCACGAGCCTTGTATAATAAGTAATTAATTACTGAAACACATAAAACAAATACATGTATTGTGTTATTAATTGAAACACATAAAACAAACACATAAACAAATACATGTATTGTGTAACTCTTGTTTAATTGCATTAATTGTTAAGTGTAATTTTATGTCCATGATAAATACATTCATATTTTGTCATGGATCTGCTTTTATTGTATGCTTTAATTGGTTAACTGATATACACTAAAGTTTTGATAGATCTAAAATTGGGGAAGACCTCAATTATTATTATTAAATCAATTATGTGCTATGTGGTATGTGTTTGATTTCGACTTACGCAATCGATGAATCGATGGATGTGGCTCACCTTCTTGTAAACGGGTGAAAGTCTTAATTAAACATGTACATATTGACAGATCTAGAATTGATTATTAATAGGATTTATTAAAAGGTTTGCATGTGGCTATTTGATATGCATGACTAATTATTATGTTATGCATTCATTGTTTATTTGTTTATTTTTTAAATACTTGCTTGTTTGTTATGTGTAACAAGGGTATTTTTATAAGAAAAATAAACTGACCTAAACAATGGTGAAACATGTATTTTAAGCATAGTAATCGTAATCGTTTAATTGATTGATTTTTTGCACAAAATAGTTAGAACGGCTCACCCATTAATGACAAACTGTGTGATGGGTATAAGGTTGGTACGCATTAAATTGTGACCTTAAAGATGAGGGTATGTAATATGCTTCGCGCTGACCTAATTCTCCGCTCGTTTGTGCGTCTTAATGGAGCTACCAAGTATTCCTATATGTGTGCATAAAATCTTAAGGGTGATTTACTTTAAATTCTACGCGCCACTTTTGTGGTAATTATCCGAATAACTTGGGTCTTATGACTCATGCAGCAGTAGGATATAGTGGGATTAAAGGTAATTCTTTAATTGGTTTACCAATACCTCGATTAAAGTTTGATGATGAAAAGCTTAAACATTAAAACAAGAATATAAATGTTTTAATAAAACCTATGCTACGAAGATGAATGCATGACATCTTTGTACATATTTGATTTGACATCAAAATTATTACCCTTAATTTGAGTTGTATGCCATCCAACGAAACGGAAACACCTGAGATTACCTTTTATTTGCGTGAGAACGTGATTTAGATCGTAATCAAAGGGTAAAATATCCACGTGGCGTGAGAACGGGCATGGATGATTTTGCAGTTTCTTAAGTTGGACAACTTAATTGAGCTTTGTAGTGAGAACTAACAACTCAAGGCATAAGATGGGGATAAAACATGTTTACATGGAAATTGAAATTGGCTAGATGTAAATCCCATAAATCTAGGAGTTGCAATCTGAAAATTGGCAATTGAGGTTCGACTCGTACCATCTTGAATAATTTCATTACCAGCAGATCAACTGATGTGATGAAACTATGTCAATTTGGATCCTAGTTTTCAGCGAAAATTAAATGGTTATATGCTTATGAACCATGGGTAATTAATTTTCTTGAAAAGGTTAATTATCGAAAATACTAAAATTGAATTTTGTAATTCTTTTGAATGTATAAATGCAACATTTAACCATAAACGAGGTTTAGTCTTTGATCAGTAAATTGATCCATTCTGCTTTCAAACAAATATTTGATCAAGAATAATTTACCGAAAAGACAAACGAAGTCTCTTTTTCATGGGAGAAGCATGAGACTCAATCCTATTCCTTTTCATGAATGAGAAAGGTATAATAGGAACGTTTGAATTGTCTAAATTCAAATGTAACTCATAGAAATGAATTGGACATCATATTTCCATAAAGTTTTCATTACCCTCATTTGTTGAATGAATCTTTTTGTAACAAACATGAATGTTGGTTAACTGGAAAACATGTATATGAGTTACAACATTAGAAGCTAGACAAATTACCGCGAAAATTGGTAAAAGGCAAACTAGCATATTTTATCTAGTTGTTTTGCTTTAGCCTTTAAAGGTGCTACATACCAGTATAGGCATGGTAGGCCTGTTAAGGAAGAAATTGCATACCCAATTTTTCAAGTTAATAACATTGATGGATAACCCATCATTCATAGAGTGGAATACACCTTTTAGTATCTTAGTAATGATTACGTATGGTTCTTTAAAGGTGTAGGAAAGTAAAACGCAAGCAAGTAGTTTTCACTGGTTATAAAACACTTACAATGTTGTCAAATTCAGTGGGAGCATTGTGTTGCATTACTAAATAAGAAGTTGTTGAAACGATTTCTAATTCAGTGGGAGCTACAAGCTTTATTTCCTATGTAGTAACCCAGATTATCTTCAAAGATAATTACTTTCCAATTGTAGGCACTTATGTTTTTAATAAGAGTCATGTGCGTTTCCTTACAAATCAATATAGTCCTACATCTACTTGTTATATCTATGACACAAATCATATTAATCAAATAAACGAACGTGTATCGTGTTGTTTATCTGCTACATGATGTTGTTCCATGCACAAGTGGGAGAAATCTTTATTGTGTGCAAGGTACAACACATATAAAAATGATTTAAATGGATTCTCTTGACCACAAGGTAAGAGAGTAACGTTCTAATAGGAATTATACATTTAAAAGTGAATGATTGCCCTATTAAGAACATGTGTCAAGATGATAACAAAGACTACTTTATCTTAAATATTTATGTCATTCAATATTTAAGAAACACTTGTTGTTACAATTTATGTTACGTGAGAACGTGAACTAGATTATAGCTTAAGGTAAAATATCCACGTGTCGTGAGAACGAGCATGGATGATTTTGCAGTTTCTTACGTTGAACATTTCATAGAATGACATAATTAAATGAAGTAATCTAATACTACTTTAAATTTAAGTATTCGTTGAATGACTTAAATATATGTAGTAAATATTAACTTGAAATATTAATTGAAACCCGAGGTGGTGTTCATAATTACTTTATTTATAAATGTTTATGATTTTGTAAGGTCACAAACATGAAGTCTGTTAATACAAGACTTACAATATAAAGTAAGACGTTAACTTGCTAGGTTTTAAGACATATGCATGAAGTCAATGAGTTGATCAATGACTTATAACGTATAGTGAGATTATAACTGATATGTCTTTTGACTTGGTCAAGAATACTTGTGTTCTAATGCATGCAATTGACTTGGTAATTCTATTGTACCATTAAGTTTTAATTTGTTGGTAAATAGGTAAGCCAAAGAGTAGATGGTTATCTTAAATATTGTTAGATTTTCTTACAATATTAATTCTAAGAAAATACCATAGTTTTATGGTATGTTCAGTTAGAAGAATCAAAATCTATTGGCATTGTTTGATTCAAGATAACTATAGTTTCTTCCAAAAGTTATCAAGGTTAGTAGAATGAGTATAGATTGAATATACTCAATAAGAGTCCAACCTAGAAGATTGAAAAGACACCATTTGTTTATGAAATGTGATGAATCACATTAAGTCTTATAATGAAGTTCTGAATTTGTTAAACTACTTGTAAAGTGAGTTGTAACAAACTAATGTCAATAACTGTAAATGTTTTTTTTTTGTTTTTTTGTTTTTTTTAACATCCCAAAAGAGAACAATGTATTGTTGCTCTACTTGCTAAACTACTTAAAGGTAATCTTTAAATTGTTAAAGGCAAGTGGGAGTTTTGTTTAAATCTTGAAATGTTAAAATTACAAAATACATAATCTTCTAAAATGCACTAGCAAATATCATGATGGAATTGTCATTCATAGATCCGTAAGGATATCTCAGATATTGAATATGCTGAGGGATATGAGTTACATGATCATGGTAAGCCTGTTAAATCATAATGATGAATTTACCAAATGTTGAATTGTGGTAAATCAATCATATTATGAATGTAGAGATGCTGTCGATAAAGATAATCAACTTTAGATACTTGGTTTATCTTAATGAAGATGATTTTCTTCAAAGGATGAAAACCCTAGTGGTTTAAATCTTTGTGTAGAAATCATATGGAAAATATTGTACACGTATTTAATGTATGTCTAGTGATAATAATATTAATCATACTTAAGCAATTAACTATGATTGAATATTCTTTCCTAGATACATTAATTAGAAGTATAAAGATTATAATTTTCATACTTAGTTTCATTGATATGAAATTTTGACTATGAATATCAAAACTCTTTGTTCTGGAATTACTTTTGCGAGGACGATAAGTAATGCAAAGGAGTTTTATGAATTCAAATAATCTTTGAATATGTACAAACTGCAAAGATCCATGATTGGATATATGCATGCATCTAGGAGATGATTCTTATGTTTAATATTAAATACATGTTTGATTTAATAATTAAAATAAGATTGCTCATAAGTATTCCTGAAAGCTAGTGGGAGTATTATTTTTCATTTTCTTAAATCTTATATGTTGTATGGGCAACTACATTCCACCTAAATTAAGTTTTAGTTGGGAATAAAACTTCGTTTGTAAGATTTGGAAATAAGACATAAAACCTTGGAATATATGTTTATTGTTATAAACATATGCGGTAAATAAATGAGTCTAATAGAACATGATGAATACATATCTTTGACGAGATAGAATATGAATGAGATCTTAAAGTCTTACTTGAAGATTCATCATGTACATCATGTTGTGTATAAGGTTTTTGTATCATGATTGATTACAAGATGATTTAACAACATTGTAATATTTATGTTTGGATTTAGAATTGCATTCCTCAGCCTGGAGTTGCTCCCAGATTCTATACAACAATTGTTATGTAATTGTTATAGTCAACAAATTTGAAGTTTGAATGGCACCAAACAAATAATATTCAAAGTTTACGGATGTTTAAAGAGCATATTGTTGTATATAATGATGCTAGTATAATTGAGATGACACTCAATTGTAGTCACGGTATCCTTGATGATGACCATGTTGACTAGTTATGCTCAACTAAGAGCATAGTTGCATTATACATTAAATAATAAAGAATACTATAAAGTTTTGAAAGATGATTGTCATAAAAGGTGGTTCAGGTTGTCACGCACCTTATGGAATGATATGACAATATCAAGATATGTGTAAACACATACAAGAAATTCACTTATTGAATTCTTGAAATAAGTATTCTCAAAATTCTTATAGATCAAAGTTAGTTGAAATTATGCCCTGTCAACAAGTATGATTATCATGACTTGAGGCAAAAATTCATTAACTAAGTATTATCATGCATTGATCTATTTAGTATTTGGATAAAGGATGTTAAACAATTATGTACTTTATACGTTTAATTTCATTTATAATATTGTGTCCTGTATTTACATGTTTAATCCTTGAATAACTTAAGTTATTCTAAATAGTCCATTGTCGATCAATAACATGGGAATGATATTGAATTAAGAAAAATTTGAGTATTAGTTAGAATATACTTGAAAGTATATTGATGCGTAGCATGACTAATTTCAGATGATATTCAATGGATTGAGTATAAGACTTATCCCAACCACATGATGGTACTTTATGGATCTTAGTCATTAAGTACATCATGAATATTTATCCTCTGACTTGAGATACCAGAGAAAGTCACGGATGTAGTGCATTTATGTGAAGCAATCTAACGCTATAAGTAACTGGTAGTTATAAGGGTTGTTTTCAGAAGTGTTGCGAAATTTATGAATTCTACTCATAGTCAAAACAAGATTTGTTTCCTTCAAATTTATTTTCAAGCTTAATACTGCTGGACCCCTCGCAGGGTTGTCAAGATGTTTGCATGGCCATGCCCAAGGTCTTCTGGAATATGTTCAGAAGAATTGGTAATCTTGATCAATCATATAAAGCGAGAAACAGAATAGTTAATTAAGAAATGAGTGAGATCCATATTCTTATTAACATGGTATTAGAAACAAAAGGATAAGTATGATGATGAATCATCAAAAGGTTTTTCCAGGAAACTATACTCGAGTTGTTTTGGGGTCATTGGCGTGTTGCTAGATGCTACCCAATGTCATTACGCATACTAAGATATCTCCAAGTGGGAGCTGTTGGTTTATGGATATATTTTATATGTGTATGACCGGATTCGAACTCGAGACCACGGGATTGCACACTTTACGTATGAGACTCGATGTTTAAATAATTAATATAAAATATTAAGTTTAATTAATAAATTCACAATAAACGACTAAACGAGCGATAAGAACTTATCGAAAGTGACTATCGGTAATGTCAACGGGGATATGAAGAAAAGTAAACAAGCCAAGAGCCAGTTTTAGGAACCCTCTTTTGGGCTTGTTTTTGGCCGAAACTATGGAATCCCACATCGGAAACCATAGTAATCTTGACATCTACCATAAGGCTATAAATACATCCCCATGTATTCATTCTTTGGTACACTTGATTTCATTAGAAGGCCAAACTTATTCTTTTCTTTCCTCTTATTCTTGGTCGACGAATGAATCCCCATTGTAAGGGATTTACGAGTGACCTTGAGCATAACAAAGGTGTTTGGTTATTCTATTGTGATCAAGAACTAGCATTCGCATCGAATCGCTAATAGTACGTGTGTACAAAAACGTGGTGTAACACACTATTGTTACATCAATTGGTTTGAATTGAAAAACGGTAAGGGTCAATTCGTTAAACCACATAAACCCTAATTAGGGTTCTTGAATTGAAGAGATCTAGCCAATTGCAAGAGGTATGTTACGTTTTATTTTTAGTTAATTAATTGCTATTATATTCTAAGTCTTCCGCTGTGTACTCTGTGATGTCTACATGTTATTATTTGTATATCATGTATCATAACCTCAACACTATCAAAGTGATAAAGATTAAGACATATTAAGACAACTTTGCAAGGAGAAGACCCTGAGAATGGTGCCTTTTAGTAGGCAAGCAAGGTATGGATTTTGTTCTAAGTAAATGAATATTTAATCGCAATACTAGCTATAGATTGATGTTTGTCTTAGCAATGAGATCAATGCTTCTAAAATTTACTATGATTACTCTCTCATTTTATGAAAGTCTAGCTAATTCAAGACTTCGGTAGTGTTTGGTGTTGGTTCCTTGAGTCATTGTTTTGGTGTAATTTATGTGGGTTGTTTCATAGAAGTGCTCGTTGTTTTTGTTGTGGTGTTTCAACTGATGTATTTTAGGTGTTTTAGTAATCCTAGCTTCTCGCTAGTTATCTTAATATAATATCTTTTTTTGGGTAATTAAAAGGGTAAATTACCCCTAGTAAATATCTTAATATAATATCTTTGCTGTTAAAAGAAAACATAAATCAATTCACCATTTTTTTAATACCAATACAAGGTGATTCGCTTATTTATGCTATTTGGATAGTTTTCTACCTATATATTGTGCTTGTATGCTTGCTTCTATCATTTGTCTTTTGCATGCTTTTCCTTGTTATTGCGGACTTTCACCGCTCACTTTCACACATGCCCTTTGTATGAGCTCTCTCACTGCACACACTTGCCGGAGATATTCCTGGAAGCAGTCTCCTACTCTCCTTACTCTCTGGTCTATCCTGAGAGAGCGGTCGGATCTGTCTATATTCTACCTCCCCATACCCCGCCCCGGCGGGATTGGATATGTTGTTGTTGTAATACAAGGTGATTTGCTATCTCATTATAAGGTCTAGCCAAGCGTGAATGTCTACTGACATGGAGAATTAAACCTATTCAAATCTTCTTCATGCATTTCAAGATTTTTACCAAACTATTCACCATTAACTTACCCATATATTTAGTAAAGACAGTTTGGTGGACCTATAATCGTATGAAAATGAGATCATTGTATTTACGTATAGAGATTGGGTGCAATTTATCAAGTCATCTTCTTGTATATGGTTTAACAGATGATCATGCTCACTCACTACAAGACTTTTTAGCTTATTACATGCAATTTGGATACGAATCCCCCAAATTTGGTACTTCAATTTGATCACCTCTTGTTGTGTCTAGTTGGTGTTTGTGTTGCCTACCTTTTACGACTGGACGAGTCCAAATGTGCCAACTTAACTTCCCATGAAACGATGTAAAGGTTCATATGGGTCAATGTGGGCAAAATTAAACTCCTTTTCAATCCTTGATTTGTTGGGTTACTAACATTAAACTTGTTTAGCATTAATATGAGTGATGATGTTTATGATATATTTTTCAGATTATTATTATCATTAGTAGTTGTCTTTCAATCTATGATTTCTAATTATAAATATAGCATTGGATAATTTGGTATTATGACATTTGAAAGAAAATTCCGTGGGTTAAGCCGTTTGTCTGTGTAACTTATAGGATTTCATAATCACATCAAAGCATAAACATGTGAGGCGTATATAAGTTTTTAGAGAGAGAAAGGGAGATGTTCTAGTGAGAGAAAACACATGGAAGGTTAGATTCCAAATGAACATCCAACCCTCTCCCTTGAAGGGAGAGGGCTATTTATACAAACTACTACGCCCTCCTACGGGCTGTGGATCAGGCAAACAATAGGTAAAGACCCGTCCTTCCTCTACGGTGTTGCACTAGACTAAACTATGCTAATAACTGACTAACAACTAACATAATAAACGATATGTCTACGAGCTAACTTAAGCTAGATTATGCATGTGGTGACCGATGCTTCACAATATAATTTCTAATTCCTAACAATCTCCCCCTAAAGGAGGTCACCCCATGAATTACATTATGAATCCTAGTAATCTATTTAATATTCAATCTTGAGCTCGTAGACATCAACTCATCACCATATTCAAACTTTGTGCTTCCGTGATGATTTCATCATTGTCCAACTACAATGTATATATCGTGGAGGTTATAGAGCTGATCCACATTGATGACCTTTGAGCTTTAAGAGAGATCATCAGCCATAGTTAATCTCGATATCACCCATTGTTGTGTTGCCAGCATATGATGTTGTGACATTTGGACCGACATGCTCACATTCTGGATCATGATTTCTTCTTATCAGAGTAGCGGAAGCTTTTACTGGTTCATGATATTTGCAGCAGCATAGCAGAAGCATGGAGTGAAAGTATCAGAGTCGTTGAAGCACCTATCATGATATCTTTAGAGATGAATGTGTAGTGTGAGCATGCGGCTATGGATTGACCGCTTCATTCTGATCAGCTTCACACGTTGGGCGTACCTGCATACAACAGTTAGCAATAAAGTGCACGAAAGTGTCTTTGATCACTTTCGTTGAATTGAGGTTCACGGCCCACGGTTCCCCGTTGATCAGTACAAGTGCTGTGATCGGTATAATTCGAAGAATTTCCTTGACAGGGTTTCGCAGCTGCTCTAGCTGTTCTTAAACCGAAACGTCTCAAAGAAGACAACACGGAGTGAGTGAACCAGCGAATTGAGATTCACTGATTGATGAAAAGAGATTTGAAAAACAATCGTGTGCCGCTCAATATAAATTGTTTTTACAATACAGTGAAGGTTTTAATGAAAATCAATTATCAATCATAAACACCTTTTATTTTGAAATGTGAGTACACAGTCGATGTGCTAAAGAAAAGAGTTTTTAAGCACAACGACCGGTTTTTTTCAAAGGTATGTGTCAATCCATAACCTGAACCAAGATTGATTCAAAAGATTGAATCGCCCCATTGTTTCTGTTCAGTTGTCACATGATTGATCTATTGGATAGATTTCACATGACACCCACCAGGAGCTTGTTTGATGTTGGCTCCAGAAGGCTTTCCATCTTCATTGTGAATATGTTTGCATATCACTCAGATGTTCTGGCAATACCACAAGGATAATGCGTAGGAATCATAATATATAATCTCTCTTTCCACATAGTGTGAAACAAAGAGTCTTCATTGACAGTGTCCTAATGATATTTATTGATGATCTCGTGGCTCTAGACTCAATTGTGCATATTTGGTTCCTATGCCGGAGACTAGGGAGAGGGTCTCCTTCTTCAATATCAACAAACTCTAAGAGAAAGTCGATAGATAATGTCGGTTCCCCGTGAGAGTGAAACAAGTCCTTTTAAGAGGAACTTGAGTGGTTTGGGAAGTTGAAGTGCAGTGCGTCACTGGGTCCATGACGTCTTGTCTTCAATACCGATGTTACCTTTGGTAACCATCAGTAGCATATTAATTGAACCCGGTTTCTACCCTACGGTTGAATTATTGAAGGGCTATTTCTTTTCACCCTTTTCACATTCAATTCTTTTTCATTCTTCAACCCCTTCAGTGCTTACTGAGACTTCATAACTAGAACCTTGTTGGGTTTATTCTAGTACTAGCTCTGTCTCAGTCCGCACTCTTCCCGTTTCTCACTTTTCTCCTTTTTTCATCATACCTAAGGACTACTACACTATCTAGTGGATTGTCCCTGGGTAGATACCTCCGGCTCTGGCGGGATCGTGGGAACTAATACCTAACCTCACCATCCTTATAACTCCCTACATAAAGTAAAATGGCCAGTCTTTTGGTACAGTTCATTCTTCCTTGAAACCAATTGAAAAATCATTTGGAAAAACAATCAAGGTACTTGTGATACGAGATCAAAGCATTTTGTACCTTAATAGTTTTGATCATTTAGAAAACCTCCCCCTCAACATGTGCATATGATTTGAAATTGTTTAGCACATGGAGGCAAGAGTTATTTGAAATATTTTCTTTGATCACGGTTTTCATAGAAAAAGCCATTTGATTTTCTTTGGTAAATTCTCCCCCTCAATATGTGCATAGGATTTGTAAAATAATTTAATCACATAGAGGCAAGAGTTCTTTTGAAGTACATCCACGATTGCCAAATATTTAGAAACCATTTAACACACCATCAAGGTACATTATGTTAAAACATGGAAATCTTTGTACCTTGAAGATTTGTAATTGTTTTGAAATGCTCCCCCTTAATATATGCTTCGAGATTCGAAAAGAGTTTAGCACATATTAGAGAGCAGTATGCACTTTGAGACAAAAATTGTCATTTTTGAAATGCTCTCCTTAATATATGCTTCGAGATTCGAAAAGAGTTTAGCACATATTAGAGAGCAGTATGCACTTTGAGACAAAAATGGTCATTTTTTATCATCTTTCATATTAATATCACATTTTCTCCCCCGATCAAAAATTTCAAATCCTTTGAGATTTTGGATCTCAAGTGATTTAAATATGTATGAAACAAAACATTTGTTGGAGAAAAATGTGTCCGGTTTTATATGATCTGAAGTGGACAACACTGAAGTTCCCTTTTTAGAGAAAAAAGGAAACCACAATACATAACCTAACACTATTACATACATTATAGTTGTTCATAGTACATGCACCACATTTTACACAACAAAAGTACAAAACAGAAACTACTTCCGAAAGATGTCTTCATTCAGTTCTTTGAAGCAGCTTATAGTGACCTGCACGAAGTCTACCACCCACAAAGCTTTCAAGGATGCGATAGATCATTCTAGTCTTCAATCTTCGTCTAATTGCAGCAATGAAATCTTCACACCTCTTCAAATCCTCATCAGACCAGAATTTCGTTTTGTTCCATGGCTTCATATCAACTTTGATTTCTTTCACTCTGGAGTTCAATTCTTCTTCGACCATCTTGAGTGTACCATCACTGAATTTGTATAACTCACACAATCTCATTAACATTCTTGACCCGTATCTGTCAGTGAAGATGATTGCTCTGGGGGTGTCAATCATTATATATTCGTGAAGATATTCATGTCCTTTGGCTTCCCATTGCGGTCTTGTTAGATTGACCCGAGTCTGGTAATTTTCTATTCCCAATTGAAAATCCCCAACTCTTAGTCGAATGACCAAGCCTCTGATCCAGAGATTGACCGCAGATGAGCGAGCCTTCTTCTCACGAGCAGGAAGATGGTCAAGGTGTCCTTGGAGGTTCAGAAGATAGAGATCTTCAAAGTCATTTGACATCAGATGTTTGAAGTCGTTTTCTTCTATAATGTGATCTTTCAAGTCTGCTCTTCGAAGAACAATCTTCTTCAGGTAATCATACCCGTAGATTGAGAAGATCTCTATACTGATAACACTTAGAATACGCAGCCTGGATCGAACAACTCTGCGACTCTTCTTAGCACTATGTCTGTCGATGTAGAATTGCTTCTTCTTGAACCACCAATGAGAAATGCCATATGAGGCGGCAATGTCATACTGTTGCTCTTTGTCTGCCCAGAATTGATCCGGTACCATCTGTTCAAGACCCTGATCAGTGTAGGTAGCAGCTTTCATCTTCGAAATCGATAAAGCTGGTATTCTTTTAGAAGTGCGAGCACATAGATAGTCCAGGTCATGGTTGAAGAAGAACTCTGACTGAATGGTCATATGTCCAGGTTCACCACCAAGAGGAAGAGGGTTGTTCACATCAAACCTATTGATCTGCTCACTGACTTGATCATTCAGCATTTTATAGCATTCTTCCATCTGGTATTGAAGCTGATTAACATTCGAGTGGAAGACTTTAACTATTTCAAACGCTGGGCCTTCAAAATCTTTAGGAGTGATTGATGTAATTTCCTTCTTGTCACAAAACCACTTTATAAAGCTTCCCATATCCCCTGTGAAGTGAAGAAGAGAATCTTCTGTTGGTGCTTCATAGTTGGAAATAATAGTTGAAGCCCAATTATTGTCTGGGTTTGTTGAATCAGACTCGGGAATGAACCATGAAGGTTCAGGAGTTTGAGGTTTATCTTGGGTACGCCAACTTCGAGTAACATCCTTTGAAGGTGTAGCTCTAGACGTTTTGATGCGTTTTACCTCAATATAAGCAACCAACCAATCTTCTTCTTCTGTAACATTGGGGATGTGCTTGGTAGAAGCGTCATCATCTTCTGATTCAGACTCTTGAGCAACGAAAGACTCTTCATTAAGTATTTGCTCTTCAGGAATAATGGAGATGGTTGGTGTAAACCGGGAGTCGACGGTGGTCCATGCAGTAGACATCTTTTGAGATCTTTGACCACTTGAAGTACCGGTTTGTTTCTGAGTTGTTGGTGGTGGTGAAGGTGGGCTTGCCTTGTGAGAAGTGGTTGTACCAGAAGATCCTCCAACTCCATATGTGCCTGCTCCACCATTAGGAGGTGGTGGTGACTTGGGACCTCCAGACATATCTTTTGAATCCATCAGAACCGACCTTCTTTTCTTCTCAGCCTCCCTTTCACGAACATCGACTACAAACTGCTGATGATCATCATGCCTCATAGATTCATCGAGTGCCTCGTATAACTTCTTATGTGTAATGTGCAAGTGCTCTCCTGCCTCATACATTCTTTTTGAGAGAACTGATCTCATGTCAGAGATCGGCAAGTCATTGAATCGCTGAAGTAATGGAGCCTTCATTGCCCATTCAACCGCATCTTTAATATCTGCTTCTATTGCCTTTTTTACGACTTCATCGAGATTAAGATTCTCCAGTTTTTTGACACGACTATCAAGATTGTTGACAGCTATAGGAAAATGTTTCTCAATAGTTGCATTGCGTAACATGGCCTCTTCTAGCAATTCCTCAGTTGTTTTAACAAGAGGAGGTGAGGCACGAGGTGGTGAGGCAGGTGGAGTGACAGGATCACTGATAGTGACAACTTGTAGTGGATCATTAGCGGGTTTGGGTGGTGGACGTGTAGTAGTCATAGCAGGTTCGAGTGTCGGTGTGATTGATGGAGATGTGGCAGCAGTGGAGACCTTTGGAGCCGACATCGGAGGAACAGTTGAAGAGTCTTGTTGAATAGTGACCGAGAACATGGACTGAACTTCTTCCTTTTCATTTGTTTGCTTGTCTGATTCGATGTCTGAGGGACCGTCTTTTAAGAATTGGTCACCGTATGAGAAGTCAGCATCAAGATTCTTAAGTGAGGAAGGAGATCCTGTAGACATGTTTGTTTCTTCTAGACGCCTGTGTACTTCAGATCCTAGCTCAAGGTTCTCCTGTGGGTCTTTTAACAGCTCATTTTTATCACTTGCTGTTTCAAGCACTGGGATCTCTGCGGTAAAAGGGGTCTCCTGATTTTCTTCCTGTGCTTCACTGGACACAGGGGATTCAACCGATCTGTCCGCCACATCAATGTCCATCCCAGATTGCTCTTGTGTAGAGGATGATACAACATCTCTTTTTTTGAGGATAAACTGGGTAGTTGTTTTGGGAGGTGGTGAAGAGATATTCAGTAGCATGTGTGCAGCTTGTTCTGCTTCTCTTCCAACAATCCCTTTACCTTTGTCTTGTGAGGCAAGATTGATTTGTCGAGGTGCTGACTCTGGCTCTCTTATCATGACCCCTCCCACTGGTGGTCTTTGAGACTCGTTCAGACTGTCAAGGCTTTGCTGAATTCCTTGTTGGAATGCAGTTTCGTCTTCATCAATCAACTCTGTCTCACTTCCTGTAACCTTAGTTCCCTCATCATTACCCTTACCAGCGTCTCTTTTTCTCCTCTTTTGATTTTGTGAAGGAGAGACATTAGATACAGAGCTATCAAGTCTCTTGTTTTTCTTGGGAAGACTTGAGTAGGTGGTTCCTGATTGTTTTGATTTTGATTGTGTGGAAGTGGACTTGGGTGTGTCAGCGGTTGTGGCGGAGGCTTTCTTTACATAGCTCTTGAAGTACTCAGCGTTCTTGATTCTATCATTAAGCAAAGCTTCAGGAACTGGCATTCCAAAAATCTCCTTGTCATGTCCTCTGGAAATATATTTAATGTTGCCAAGAACAAATTCATCATTGGTTTCATGCAGGGCAGACTCGCTACGTGAGTTGATCCGGTGAGTTTGTAGCAGATGATGGATAATGAGTTTTGAGAATCTGATGCTGGGTATCACTCTTTTACCAAGACTTTTTCTTCCTTTGACTTTATTCTCAGAGTTAATTCTATCGGAGATAAATGTGTCTAAGGACAAGATGAATTCTTCCCAGATAAGTTCAGCGAAGTCAATATTTTTCCCTTTGACTATTCCCCACAGTATTTGCATAATGGGAGCTCGTACTCTGTCTTTCCCTGATGTTTTACCGGTTAGGCATAGATTGAGGATTGTGACGATTGATCTCCATGGTTGATATATTTCCGCATTGATGAGTGATGAAATCTTGGTTATTCTTTCCGGGTATCCCAATTCGTCGACAAAGTCTAAGATTTCATGAATGGAGGGTGGAGTGATGAATTTGTTGGTAGGGTTTCTTGGTGTGATCTGAAGAGCATCCCTGAGTGTGTCAACCGAGATGTCATACCATTTGTCTTCAAGCTTACACGAGTATGACGCAGATATCTTATCCCAAGTAACTGTTTTCCAGAATTGCTGAAGATAGATGGATGGGATTGTGCAACGCTTGGTTAGGGCATTAAAGAAGTTGGTATCCTTCAAGATGTCGACATCCAGTCGGTAAGTTGGATTATGTTGCCCTCTATCCACATCTAAGTAGCAGTTGCTCTTAGCAATTGACACCCATTCCACACGTGGAAGTAATTCTTCATTAATCAGAGTGACAGTTGGTGCAGAGGCAGTAGGAACATCAGAGGATGTGATGTCAGCCGTTGAGATCTGATATTTACACATACAACACAAACCATATCTAGGAAATTTGTTAGGATAAGACACTGATACACATTATGACCAATTTATAACCCAACATTTAGAGCTTCAGAAAGAAGGATATGACATATAAGGAGACATAGGATGCAACTCTCAGAAAAATATAATCAGTATGCAGAAACTTATGGGTGTAGGATAATGTTTGGGAGAGGACATCAAAATGGATAATACCACAAGCAATATTGACAAAGATATATGTTAAATCGCACACTGCATCACTTTGGAACGACAATTTGACCAACTCGCATAACACAACACGCATAGGTAACAGTTGGTAATCAACACGCATACTACAAGACATATGAGGTAAGTCGCATATGGCAACTCGCATCCAACAACTCGCTTTGGTTATAGAGTAACACGCATAGGATAAAGTAAGTGATAACTCGCATACATTACAATGTATGAGGCAAGTCGCATATGGCAACTCGCATGCATCAACACGCTTTAGTCAAACAATTGTTGGTCAACACGTATATGTTAACTCGCATACATTAGAGACATGGAGCAAGTCGCATTTGGCAACTCGCATATAATGATAGATAACAGGCAACACGCATAGGCAACTCTCTTAGGCAACTCGCATAGGCAACTCGCATAGGATACGTTGAATCTGGACATATCGCATAGGCGACAGGCAACACGCATACATAAAAATGTAACTTGCATATAGCAACTCGCTTTCAATAATAATCAATATCAACTCGCAATTAAACACACTATAAAGGAAACAACAGGGCAACACTCATACAAGAAACACTAGGCAACTCACTATTTAGAACGTACCAAGAACAACCCAATTAAACACTCAAACGCATGATTATACATACTCAGAAAAGATCACAAACAAGAATCTACATACAATGGACAATACCAACAACCCAATCAAATCCAATAGCCATTTTAACATAACCCTTAATCACCCACAACACGCATATCCAAACTAAACCAATAGATCAACCCGTCATTTACAACACATGTCATAACTTAAACGAACAAACCTAAGTCTACTTTCAACATCATTTATCAAAAACATACAAACCTAGAGTCCAAATATTTGATCGAGATGAGAACGAAGAGACACGATCTGCAGGAGGTTTAAGATAAAAGATGCTTCAAGTACAAATCATGAAAGAGGTAAGATAAACATGATCAGATAGCAACAATAACCTACCACACAATCACCATCTGATAACTCGCTTAGAAGAGAGTTGAGAGAGAATAGTTTTAGCGAGATAGAGTTTTGACCAAGAATGATTATGATTTGACCAAGACACCCAACCCGCATAGTTAGGTACACAATTATAGCGAGTTGACACTTTTAGTCCCTTTACTTAGCAAAGCAACTCGCATACCAGGTACATAGTTATAGCGGGTTGACACTTTTAGTCCCTATACAAAGCATAGCAACTCGCATACAGATAGAGCAACTCGCATAATATAAAGACATGACAAAAATATCTTCACATAGCAAACCACCTTTTATCATACCAAGAATCATAAATTAACACCACATAGCATGCAACAGCCAAATCACACTAATAAGAATGCAGATGATTAATCAAACAAAGTACTAAATCAACTGTAGGTGCACAATTCTCCCCCTCAATCAATGATACGAGATAGTGGATAATCATTGATTGACTTAGTATCATGACAGTGAGATTAAGACAGCTTAAGTATGAGATTGTAAAAACGAATAATATTAAAGGTTATAACGGCTCTGTTCGAACTTCATCTAAAGTCCCGTGGCATTGTTGAATGACATTTCTAGGACCGTAGATGTTATCGATGATAGAAACTTGAGTAAAAACGAGTGTAATAAAAATATAAAATTTATATATATAAAAGATTGTGTATAAAAAAAATTAAAAAAAATTATTTAAAAGATTTTTTTTAATTTTATTTTTATAAATTGTACAAGACTTAATAAGAACAAGTCCTGAAAGAGGGGATCAGGAGTCAGAGTACGAGGTACATCAATTCTGACATGCTACAATTCCAGAGTGAGCATTCTTCAGTTCTAATGGAAACCAGGTCATGATGTTCATGAATGAATTGAGCATTGTACCTGAAAAAGATTGAGGACACTTTGCACTAATAGCACATGTAGTATTGCAAATAGGTGGGTTAGTGACAGGTATATCCTCAATTTTTGATGTAGTACAGTCAGGTCTAGGAGTATCATTACTGGACATCCTGTTAAGTTCAACATTCTTGAAGATTTTTCCTGTGGGGATCCACTTAAGACAACTTCTAGGTGAGTAAGTCCGTTTGGTACCTGTGAACTTAAAGAGTCTACCAGTAGGAATCTACTTAAAACAACTGCTAACAAAGTTAGATGAGGCTAGATTCCTGTTCTGAGCATTGGTCCTTTTGCAATTAATTTGCTTCTTAGGGGATTGGTTAGTCATTTGATGCCTCTCATATGGACTAGATGAACTCCTTAAATTCCTGATCTTAGATTTTTGAGCCTTCAGCTGGGAGTTGTCATTCCTCAAGTTGGAATGCATTAGCGAAGTGACTGGTTTCGACAAAACTATATTATTATCAAATTGGGAGGCAAGCTTAGATTTTGATAATATAAATCTTTCTGTCTTAAATGCATTGGGCTGCCTAGCTACAGGGCGTTTAGTGGCATTATGAGCAGTTGATTTCTCCAATGTTGATGGTTTTGCGAACTTAGTATTCACTCTATTTCCCGTATTTTTCCTAAGCTCATTTTTTAAAGCAACGATAGTGAAACTCTTATCCTGAATTTGAGCTTTGAGTTCATCAGTTTTTTTTATCAAAGAGTTTGTTTGTTCTAATAACTTTGTTCTAGCTTCTTTGACAGAGTCACTTAGTTCTATATGATGCTTTCTCAAAAACTCATTTTCCTTTAGTAATTTGGCCACACAAACCGCTAATTCATCATTTCTCATTTGAATATCATCAATAGCATTAACATCAGAATTACTTGTAACCAAATTACTTTTCACATGCATATCATAAATATGTTTTTTCAAATTGTTGATTGTCAAGTTTTTGTCCTAAAGCTGAGCTTTCAAAGTGTTTATTTCAAAAAGTTCACAAAATTCAGGAAATTCTGGATTTTTGCATGGTTTGTGAGATTGTAAACTTTCCTTTTAACTTTGTATTGTGATTTCAAGTGAAATGCAATGTTTTTCAAGTTGTGAAAATCTGTTTGAAAGTTCATCGTACTTTTTCTTATCAACCATATTGTTAGTTTTGAAAACACAAGTTTCAGACTCAGCTTCAGTCAAAGAACATTTGTTAGAATCATGTTCAGCATCGTGAACAGTTTGTTTAAGAACATTAACAGATTCATTTTGTTGTTCAATTAAGGGTACCTCAGCAAATGACATGTGTTCATTTGTTTTTCGAAATCGCTTCGCATTCTGTTTAGCACGAGTCAGAGTTGTTGCTTGTATCAAGATTGTCTTTCTCTCTGCTGCATTCGTGACAACGATACAGATCCGATGCATTACCCGAATCAACCATACAATCACTTGATTGCACACCACATTCATTCATTTTACTGTTCACAGCATCCACTTCTTTTATGACAGGAATTACCCAGCAGCTGGTTACATCATTCAGTGTTGTCTCTGATATTCTGCATTCAGCAACACCCGACCAATTATCTGATACATTAACCGACTCATCACAACTATCTCTCAATTGCATCTGACATTCATTCAAGTTTTCATCCTTTTGTGCAGCTTTCTCAATGTACTTCTCCACATTGTCCACAAGACGAATAAATGTATCAATGAACTCCTGAATTTCCATTCCAGTATGGTTTTTGAAAGAAATTCCAGTCACGTCTTGATCAAAGTCTGAGGAATATTCCCCCTTGATAAATGGCTGGAATTGATTGAAAATCATCTGAAGTACAACCATGGAATCATTTTTTATTATTTTCCCGTTGATGAGCTGGTTCTTCAATTGTTCAAAGTATAGTAACAATGTTTTCTTTAGTGAAGGTAAGTCCTGACGGAAAAGGGCACTACATGTTCGATCCATGGATGTGGATAAAACTTGTGAGATATGAGAGTGAAGCAGTAAATAAGGTTCAATACTGCATTCAATATGTGATTGCTGTTGAGGTTCATTTGGATTGGACTCAAAGTGTGAAGTGTTTAGATCATCATTGGTTGAATCTGTTAAGGTCAAGCATTCTGAGTAGTACATACTTTGTCTGCAGTCCACTGAGTCATATAGTTTGAGCACATTAGAGATTACTGGATCAGTGGTGTAAGCCATGAATGTCGGACTTTACGGGATTTTATAATTCTTTGATTAAACCGGGAAATAGATTCTTTCACGGGATTTTACAAAATCAAAAGAACAACCGTAAAGCGTAGCAACAATAAGTAAAAGGTCTCAATAGACAAGTCGCTAAATAGTCAACTCGCTTTAGTATCAACTCGCTACACAGTCAACTCGCTTAAAGAAACAAGTCGCTTAAAAGTCAAGTCACTTAAAGAAACAACTCGCTTAATAACCAAGTCGCATACAGAGACAACTCGCTTAACCACCAAGTCGCTTAAAATAACTCGCTAGCAGTACAACTCGCTTAATAGCCAAGTCGCTTTAGAACTCAAGTCGCTTAAAGAAACAACTCGCTTAGAACCCAAGTCGCATAAATAGTTAACTCACTAAATAGCCAAGTCGCATATATCAACTCGCTTCTAATGAAGAAGCAACTCGCATCCAAGAAACTCAGCTACGAGTCTCAACTCGCTTTGTACACTTTTCACAAATACCCACTTAATAAATCAAAAACGACCAAACCACAATGATTTAAGCTTTCCAATTCAAAACCTAAACACATATGATGATCCTAAACACAAAAGTACCATCAAAATTCAAACTTTAACACTAGAAATTTGTCCAAATGATTCAAACTCTCCTAAACACTTATACCCCAAAACCATATGAAATCCACCAAAACAAAGAGCATGAAAGATGAGTGATCAAACCATGGCTCTTGATACCAATTGTAAGTTATAGGATTTCATAATCACATCAAAGCATAAACATGTGAGGCGTATATAAGTTTTTAGAGAGAGAAAGGGAGATGTTCTAGTGAGAGAAAACACATGGAAGGTTAGATTCCAAATGAACATCCAACCCTCTCCCTTGAAGGGAGAGGGTTATTTATACAAACTACTACGCCCTCTTACGGGCTATGGATCAGGCAAACAATGGGTAAAGACCAGTCCTTCCTCCACAGTGTTGCACTAGATTAAACTATGCTAATAACTAACTAACAACTAACATAATAAACGATATGTCTACGAGCTAACTTAAGCTAGATTATGCATGGGGTGACCGATGCTTCACAATATAATTTCTAATTCCTAACAGTATTCGACCCATATGAACAGTTTTCACAAGTGGACCATTTTGACCCGCACCATTTTCTACCCATTTCCAAACCCCACCCAACAATACATTTTCTAGCAAAGGATGTGTAGGGCTATGAATTGGTGACATTGAACTAATAAGTACACACTATCACTCGGTCGCGGGTCACCCATCAATGCAAGGCCGGCAAATGAATTTGGAGGCCCCGAGCGAAAATTAAAAAGAGGCCCCATCAAAACCAAAAAAAAACCCTTAAAGGTGTGTATAAAAGGTGTTCATTTATAACAATTTCTTATTATGAGACCCCTTAATGACGTTCTATTTATTGTGGCAAGATGAGTTTTATTTAACTAATGGAATTTACAAATAAGAGGCAGTTAGATTATAGCATAAGTACACAATGATCACACCACTTGTCCTAAAAAAAGCTAACCCGCTGGATACAAGTCCTATTATTCTCACTTGGAAACCAAAGGTAACAATAATTGTAAGGATGTTCAAGATATGCGCTTATTGGGTGTGTGCTACACTTCTTAGTCAACATCTAAAGACATTCTCGTTCAAACCGTCTAATCGTCTATAAATGGGTATGTTTCATCAAGCATTGCTTGGACCGGCAATTTGTCTCCACGATTTATTATACTTTGCTACTGCATCCTTGTTACATGTTGAGGTTCATATAAACTATGAAAATTGGTTAGTGATTTGTACGATGAGGTATGTAAATAGCTTTTGAAAATGGCTAAATTAATAATTGGTCGATTATTTGCACTTATATTTATTGAAATGTATTTTCTTTACCAAAGACATGTTTAATTTCACAAACTAATAACGATACCTAAAACCAATATCACCGGTTAACAGATGGCTCCGCCTCTTGGGGGTAAGGTGGGCAGCCGCCCCCTCACTCAAAAACATTGTAGTTAATATTTATTTTGAATTTTGAATTTGCCCTTAGAAAATATATGTCTTTTATAAACTGAAAGTAGAAATTAGTTTAAGATACGTGGCGAGCTCTATATTTTTGAATGATGAAGAAGATTGAACAGTAAATTACAATTTCATCCTTCACCCACACAAAAAGACTAGGGTAACCTTTGCCTTCTTCTGCATTCAGTCCTTTGAATTTCCATTAAATCCATTCAACTAACTTGTCTCGTTGTTCAAGTCTTTTCCCTTAACAGGTGGAATTCTTTATCTAGTATTCAAGCCTTGATCTTTGATATACGAGTAAACAACTTAACATGTGGAATCCCACTTTTGTTGGTAATATTACAACACTGCAATGCTCTGAAATCTTGTGTTCCATCAATTAATAATTAAACAACTGAGTGGACGTCTTCCACCCTCTATATCTAATTGTTCTACATTTCAACTTCATGAATTGGGTTTCAACAATTTTTGAGGAAAGTTGACAATCAATCTGAAAAACTACAGCTTATTAAAGGTTTTGAAGTTTTATAACTGCAGCTTTCAAGAGGTGTGGAAGGAAGTTTTGGTGGGTGATGAGAAGAAGGAAGTGATGGAGTAAGGTGGTGGTGGTGGTGGTGTCGTAGACGACATTTACGGTGAAGGTGAAATATATTAGCTCAGGAACTTTATACAAAATACAAATGCAAACTGCAAGGTCTTATACATTTATAAGATACACAAAAAACAGGACATAATCATGTTGAACCAAACAGCTTATTCTATGCCGAGCTTTATTTACCTATTTTGAATTCACCAATGATGGCCAAGACTCACTGATAACATCAAAAAGTCCTGGTTATTAAGTGTCAATTTCCCCCAATAATGCTTGTAATTTATGTCATTTATATGGATTTACGCTTTTTTTCCATTGTTTTCCACTTTCAGGCAAATTACTAGCATTGGAGCTAAAGAGACGCGGAACTGGAGAAATATCGAAAGACTTATCATAGTATGCTGATTTTGAAGAAGTTACGGCGTAACTCCTCTCTCACATTACACCGTCACTATTGCGTGACTCAGAATACCAACTTATCAGAAGGTTATGACGTAACTCTCCCCAAAGGTTATGACGTAACTACATTAGGTCAAATGAGGATCCACGCCCCTGATAACTACGCCGTAACCACATCATCAACTACGGCGTAACCAAGTTTAACGAAGACTACGGCGTAACCACTAATAAGGTTACACCGTAACCAGCAGATCTAGTGCTATTCCGGAGTAATTAAAGGTTACGGTGTAACTCTTTTATTAGTTACGCCGTAACCCATATCTGGCCTATAAATACCTACGAATTTTAGCATTTCTAATCATCCCATTCCACACACAAAAACCAGAGAACGTGGAAAAAAGCTAGAGGAAGGTCCAGAGGAGCACATGGAGCTGTCTCCAAGGGAGGAATCACTCCCCTACGATAAGCATTAGTATTTCTTATTTTCTTTACTTTCAATTCATGTATTTAATACCTTTGAATATTGAATTGGTTTGTATGATTAATATGAGCGGCTAAGCACCTCTTGGTGCTGACCTTGTTATGATTCCTTAATTGTTTTGTCTATGTTTATTTTACTTTCGCATAATTATTTCTAAGTGTATGCATGCATAGTTTATTGGTAGCCACCCTTGGTTCGGTAGTTTTGAATGGCGGTAGTGGCCAATTGCCTAGGAGATATGACCAACTGACCCTAGGTGATCGGACTGAGACGGGAAGGGTAAGATATGACCAACTGACGACCCTTTCTACTTGTGCGATTTGACCAACTGATCACCTATCGTTTGGATGAACTTAAGAATTAGGGGGTGAGTGTCTAAGTTCCTAACGGCCGGGCACTCACTATTATAAATCTACCATGTAGCGGTACTTAATGACTTGGTTTAGGGGACCAGGAACAACAGGACTTATGAGGGGACACCTGACTTCTCCTGTGGTGGCATCTTTGCTGATAGGTTAAGGTGAATTGACCAAATGTTGTCCTCTCGAATTTGACCCCACCTGAAGTAATTGGAAGTAAGTAGACATAGACATGCCTAGCTAGGAGGATTAACTAGGTTAGCACCACTCTCCTCTATTGATTTCCCTTTACCTTTTATTTGTTTTTATCTGCTTTAGTAGTTTAATACTTAATTCCTTATCGCAATCTTATTAAAAACTGTGACACATAGACTTAGTAATAATCCAACACACATAGCTCTTGGGACGACCTCGGATTTACCGATTACTACACTACACGCGACCGGGTACACTGCCCGTTAGTGCATTAGGGTAGACCATAGGTATAACGAGTAATTATAAATATTAAAACCTGGTCAGTAAAACCTGCATCAAGTTTTTGGCGCCGTTGCCGGGGAGTTATATTAGGATTGCTATTAAGTCTTTCATTTTTATTTAAACTTTTCTATTGTTCTCACGATCATTATTCGAGTTTTCAGGTACCATGGACGTCGTTAACATCGATGACCTCACTCTTGAGGAATACTTGGCGTTGACAAGAGGAAAACAAGGGCCGGGGCTCGTATGACCGGCGATTGGAGCGGATGTCCGTTTCGAAATCAAAGACCAATTTATAAGGGAGCTTCGTGCTAACCCTTTTTCAGGAAACAGGGACGAGGATGCATATGAGCACGTTGAAAATGTCCTATACATCGCTAGCCTTTTCAACATTCCGGGCGTGTCTCGTGATACTATTATGTTAAGGGTATTCCCCATGACTCTTACTGGAGCTGCCAGAAGATGGATCGAAAGATTGCCCGCCGGAGCAATTAATACTTAGGCTCTACTCAAGAAGCATTTCATTCAGAGGTATTGTCCGCCGTCAAAGATTTCTAACCAGCTTTTAGAGATCCATAATTTCAAACAGGAAGACGGCGAAACATTATACCAAGCCTGGGATACGTACAACGATCTTCTATACAGATGTCCTACAAACAATCTGAACAACCAGCAAAAGGTCAACATCTTCTACAAAGGAATCAACGTAACTACAAGACATATGTTGGACTATCAAGGACCTATCCAAACATGACACCTACTCTTGCGATTAAAGCCATTCAAAAAATGGCTGAACATTCTCAAAAATGGCACGACGAAGGAAGCAAAAGAAATCAAAGCGGAAGTTTTGACGGAATTGCAGCGATCTCCAGTACAATTGAAAATCTGAGTCGAGACATGCTAAAAATAAGAGAAACCGTTCATGCCATCCAAGTAGGTTGTGAAAGCTGTGGAGGAGGACACCTCACGAAGAATTGTCCTTGTGTCAACGAAGAAAATATAATTGAAGAAGCCAAGTATGGAGAAAATCGATCGTTTTATGGAGATAATCAAAATAGTAACGGGTATCGTGGAAGTTACAATCGTGGGCCTTATGGAGAAAGAAAGCCCAGTCTTGAAGAAACAATTAACAAGTTCCTGGAAAGTTCAGCCTAAAGACAAAAGGAGCAAGATGAGTGGTTAAAAGAATTCCAGAAAAACACTGACATAAACCTTTCCAAGCACGACACAACCCTTAAAAACCTAGAGTCTATGGTGGAAAAGCTCAGTGAAAAAGTAAGGATGAATAACAATAAACCTGAAGGATCGAAACCCGCCATGGAATGTAAAGTGATTTTTGCTGGTGATAACTCGAAGGTTCAGGCCGATGATACGGATTCAGGTGTTGATCCTGTCGACAGATTTGAGTTACCCCGTAACCTGCCTTATGAGTTACGGCGTAACTATGTTTTTGACAGCGATAATGGGGTTATGAAGGATATTGAGGAAAACAACTCTAATGAGTTACGCCGTAACCAAGAGTCTCAGTTATGGCGTAACTGGGATACATGGGCAGACAGCTTCCTTGAAGTTGACGAATCAGGAACACAGGTAATTAACGAATGGTCCCACAACATTAATCTATGCCCATTGTCCCCATCTAAGAAGAAATATCACTAGTGCAAAACTATACCCGTAAATAAGGGGGAATCATAAGATCTTTGGGCTTCATGCGATCCTAGAAACGAAACTTGCGACGGAGGAGCCGATAAGGATAGGATCAAGAATAACAAATTTATGTGGGATGCGTATACTGATGAAGAAAGGTTAGAAAAACTCTCCTTAGAGGAAGAAAAAGAGGTGCCTATCACTCATTGGTGCACTCCAATAATCGTAACCGATGATGAGTCCACTCGAGCATGGCCTACGTGACCCCTTCCGCGAATATTGCAACGGTGGGGATAATATTAAAGAAGAAGAGTGGACGTGCCCTCACGAGCTTGAAAGACACAGTATGAAGTTCGGGGATTTTACATTTGATGATTGGTACGCAATACAATTCGGGAATGCTAAGATTAGCCCGAATCTTCTTAAAAAGCTCAAGATTGATTTCGAGGATCATCATCAGAAAAAGGAAGTGGTTAAAAATGACATATACTGCACGGAAGGTCATTTAAATGAAATTGAAAACAATGAGATCCGTAGTCACTGGTGCGAAAAAATAAAATCTCCTGGGGAAATTTTTTGGGCGTCATGCAACCCTTATGAGGATATATGTAACGGGGGAAGCAGCTCAAGGAGATTAGGAAAAGACGAATTCTTTTGGTCCTCAACCAACGATGAGGAGAGAATGAGTTTGCCTTGGCTGGACAACCTAGGATTCGATAGTTGGGTAAAGATTAAGTATGGGCAGGTTGATACGTTAACCAAAGAGAAGATTTGGAAGGAGTACATGGGCAGAGCGAATTCAGTCAACGAGAGCCTTAACAGCACGAGTGAAATAACAATTGAGGATGACAAGGAGTTGGTTAGAAATGAAAAAGAAGAATGCAAGCGTGTACTAGTAGAGAATCTGCTCGATGAAGAATGGTTTAAAGGTACAACTTTTGATGACGATGACATTGAAGGGATCCTAGATTACCTTGAGTTGCAAGGAAATGAGGAGTTTACTGATCCTGACGATGAAGCTTATGAGCAAAAGAGGTGCAAACTCCTTGGGATTCCCTACAAGAGACCGCCACAAATTATTGTCGAAAAATACGAGTTCACTCGCTACCACTTGGGACCGGAGGAAAAATTTTGCAAAATCCAGAAAATCGAAACTAGTGAATACCTCTGAACTGCCACAAATGTCGCCTGGATGAGGCATAACTTGATGAAAGACATTGAAGAGGTCGAGGAGGTCCAAAGGCCCCCATGAAGCCCCACAGCTCTGAGTCTAACTTAAAGACTCGTAAATAAAGAAAAGTGATCTTTCGGGAGACAACCCGAATTATCCCTTTCTTTTGTTTTATTTTCATTTCTGTTGGGTTTTGTGTTTTCTAACCATTTTGCAGGAAACGAGGAAGTAATTGCTGCTATAGTTTGTTGATCTGAACAAAGTTACGGAGTAACTCATCTTAGTGGTTATGCCGTAACCAACCTTGTGCAGTAGAATCATTAGACGCATTACCAATTACGGCGTAATACTATCTCTGTGGTTACGCCGTAACCATTCGCTTTGCAGCTTATTTCAGGTTTTGCAAGTTACGACGTAACTCCTTCAAAAGAGTTACGACGTAACCTTCCTCTACTTTAATTCTTTCATTTTAAAACATAATAACCTTGTATTAGTATTTTAAATAAACTTTGTGGGTGTGTTCCCTGTAAACCCTCACGAGACTTCACTCATCCACTTGGGACACCAAGTGGTTTAAAAGGCTTGTTGCATATGCTAAATGCAACCGTGATTGCTACGAAAGTGAGTTAGGTTTGTTTTTATTTCATTTATTTTTCCTTTTAGAATTATGCTTGTTGGTAGTGTGATTTTAGGGATTGAAGTTTGTTCATGACGCTTATACGAAGGCACGTCTCTTTTTCGTGGGCCTTCTCTCTTTTTGGAGCAAATTTCAGGGAAGTTCTCGCTCTAATTCTACTTTTCTCTTACCTTTATTTAATGCTTAGTACAAAAGGGACTTTGTACAATTCAAGTGGGGGGGACGGGAGTAGAATTATCTCTTGAACAACATTTTGCCCTCATTTTTCTAGTTTATTTTGAAAAATTTTGCCATTTTTAAAATTTTGGCATGTTTTTCTTAACCTAACTAGATTAGACCTTAGCCGAGCACATACAACCCTTGATATTATATTGTGAGATTAGCCTTATCCGTTTCCCAATTTTTACCCCAAATCCACCAAATTATGAGTGTGCCGGTAGCTTGTAAACTTTAGAACTTGGCCTTTCATCATTTCGAGACCATAGACGAGGTATGTTGAGTTAGCTCGATGTATTTGGACTTTTCAGTTTTAGAAGGCAATATTATAGGATTAACACCCAAATAGCCTACCATTGTGTGTCTATCGATTAGTCACCTCGACTTCTCGACCCCCATGTGAAACCCTTTTGTTTTTGTTAGGATTTAGTAAATTCGTTAGTTGAAGTGTCGGTCACCTCAAGTATATGTATCTGTTAGAAAGCTCGTAGTCGTAGTAAAGTTATTGTAATAAGTATTTGTTAAGTAACACCGTGGAGGACGGACGGGTCTTTACCCACTGTATGCCTGATCCACAGTCCGTAGGAGGCGTTTTATGTAAGACACTATAAATACCCTCTACCTCCCAAGGTAGAGGGTTGGAGCTTCAATACCATTTTTCTTTGTTTCACATAGTTCCCAACTCTCTTCCCTTTCTCTCTCTAAAAACTTGTATACACCCCAATATGATTGTGGTTTAATGTTATTGTGAAATCTTATAAGTTACAATTGGTATCAGAGAGCCATGGTTTGATCACTCATCTTTCATGCTCTTTGTTTTGATGGATTTCATATGGTTTTTGGGGTTATAAGTGTTTAGAAGAGTTTAAATCATTTGGTCAATTTCTAGTGTTAAAGTTTGAATTTTGATTGTACTTTTGTGTTTAGGATCATCATATGTGTTTAGGTTTTGAATTGGAAGACTTGAATCATCGTGGTTGGGTTGTTTTTGATTGATAAAGTGGTTGTTTTTGAAAATTGTATGAAGCGAGTTGAGCCACGGAGTTGAGTTTCTAGGAAGCGAGTTGCTTTGTTATTGGAAGCGAGTTGGTTTATGCGAGTTGGATATTAAGCAAGTTGATTCTTTAAGCGACTTGGGTTTTAAAGCGACTTGGCTATTAAGTGAGTTGTATTGGCAGCGAGTTGGTTTATGCGACTTGGCTATTTAGCGAGTTGACTCTTTATGCGACTTGGGTTTTAAGCGAGTTGTTTCTTTAAGAGAATTATCTTTTAAGTGAGTTGACTGTTTAGCGAGTTGATACCAAAGCGAGTTGATTGTTTAGCGACTTGTCTATTGAGACTTGTCACTTCTTCGTGCTACATTTTTACGGTTGTTCTTTTGGTTTAGTAAAATCCCGTGAAAGAATCTATTTCCCGGTTTAATCAAAGAATAGTAAAATCCCGTAGAATCTGGAATCATGTCTAACAATGCACCTACTATCATTTCTACTGTAGCTGAGGACGTTCAAGAAGCTGGATCAGATACTCGTCCACCTATGCTTGACAGAACTGATTATGACTCATGGGCTCAACGAATTAGGTTGTACTGTTTGGGAAAGGAAAATGGGGTTAACATTCTCAAATCAATTGATGAAGGACCTTATCAGATTGAGACTACAAGAGACATACTTGAAACTGCTACGGATGGTACAGTGATATTAGGATTGGACAGACCAAAGACGTATGATGAGCTCAGTGATAAGGAGAAAAAGAGATATGATGCTAATATCAGGGCTTCAAACGTTATACTTCAGGGTCTTCCAAAAGACATCTACAAGTTAATCAATCACAACACTAAAGCCAAGGCAGTTTGGGACAATGTCAAGATGCTCCTCTCTGGTTCTGAATTAACTAAAGAAGACAGAGAATCACAACTGTATGATGACTTTGAGCACTTTAAGATGAAACCAGGGGAAAGTGTCACTGAATATTACGTGAGGTTCCACAAGCTTGTGAATGAGATGAGGAATATTAAGATGACTATGCCAAATATTCAGCTAAACTCAAAGTTTGAGAACAACATGAATCCCGAATGGCACAAATTTGTCACTTCAGTCAAGTTAACTAAGGGTTTCAGGAACACTAACTATGAGCAATTGTATGCATTCCTGCTTCAGAATGAGAGACATGCTATGTTTGAACGAATGATTCTTGAACAATTAAAATCTAAACAGGGAGAAGCAAGTTCGTCAAATAATTCAACAGCCTTTTACACCAATGTAGGAATTGCCACAAAAGCTTCTCAAGTTATACCCATGGGTAATGGTAATTACAAGCTCATTCTTGATCCAGCATATAAGCCTCCAGACTCAAACACACTCATGGAAAACTTCATCAATCAACTGTCTCTCATGGTTAGTCAAAATCTGAATTCCACTCCACACACCAACAATAACCTCAGAACAACATCCAACCCACACAATCAAGCTACTGTCAGAGATGGTAAGGTAGTGGTGCAGAATGTGCAAGGAAGACAGTATGAACAAGGGATGATTGGAGCAGGTTATGGTAATACTGGAGCAGGTGGAGGGTATGTGGCTAATCAGAATCGTGGAAGGAATACCAATCAAGGACAAGGAAAGCCAATCAAGTGCTACAACTGTGGTGGTGATGGACACATTGCAAGGAACTGCACATCTCCAAAACGCCCTCAAAATGCAGAGTACTTCAGGGACAAGATGCTGCTGGTGCAAGCTCAGAATAGTGGAGCGGTTTTGGATGAAGAAGAGTTGTTGTTTCTTGCAGATGGAAATGCCAAAACTATGATGCTGATGTGGATGAGCAGCCAATTCAGGAAATAGGTCACAATCATCAAAATGCCTTTCAAGTTGCTGACTGTGATGCATTTGACTCTGATGTTGATGATGAACCTACTGCCCAGACAATCTTCATGGCTAGCATTTCACCAATGGTCTCTCCAAAGGTTTCATCACCACAGCAGGCTGGTCCTTCCAAAGAATCTATCATCTCTGAGGTATTAAAACTATACGATGAAGTTGATGAGCAAGAGATGCATAACAAAGTACAATCACATGTAACTAATGAATCAGATATGGATAATATGGGTAATAGTAATATTGTCCCATATGATCAATATGTGATACAAAGTGAAAGTGAGATTGTACTAAGTGATGCATCCTCTGCAGTCAATGATGACTATGTTTTTGATGAATACACTCCTTGTGCCCCTGATGATTCTGTTATCTCTGAACTGAATGCCTATAAAGAACAAGTTGCTATTTATGAACAACGAGCTAAGTTTGAATTAACTACCCGTGAGCAGGAAATGGATGACCAAATGCGTACAATTATTTGAAAAAGTAATTTTAGAGAAGAAGTGTTAAAACAAGAGTTAAACTCCTTACAAGAAAAGCTTTCTAAAACTGTTAAGCAAAAACAAGAACTCCAAGATAATGTTAAAGTGCTTAAACAAGAATTTAATGCTAAGGAATTAAAACTTTTGAATGACTTTTCCAATCTAAAAACTTTGAAAAACAAGCTTGAAAATAAGTTGTACGTACAAGGGAATACCATTCAGACTGCTTACATGATCACTAAGCATAGAGTCTTAAGCGATAAACACAAAATTCCCCTTGTAGAAGTACCCAATCCTAAATATGGTAAAGTGGCTAGAGAAGCTCAGCAGGTAATATATGATGGTAATGAAATCCTTAAGCCTAGGAAAAAACCTAGTTGCGCTGAGTGCACTGAGGAAGATAGGCAATTAGATGAAGTCACTAGGGAGAAAATGAATATGAAGCTAAAAGATCCTGAGTGTAAAAAGCAAAACATAATGTTCAAACCCCATGATTAAACGAAAAAAATTGGATCTCCCTGAACATGTTTAAGCCTCAAACTCAATTAACCCCAGAGCAAATTTTCTAGAAGAAAGATATAGATAAGCAAACGACAGATAATCTTATTGCTAAGAATCCCCCTTGTAGGAAATTGCCCCCAACCACTGTGTATCCTCCAAATATACTAATGAATTTAGTACCTAGTAATCTTGCCACTAATAGCAAGACCTTAATCAGCCTTCATGTAGTTTACAAACTATTTGTTGATTTTGAGAAAACGTGTAAGAAAAGGATCACACCCACTGGGATAACTGAAGGGGAAAGGGGTTTTGAGCAAACTAAAGAATGCTATTTAACTGAGGTCATGCCTTTCTTTAAATAATCAAAAGATCAATTTGAAAGTCTTCAAAAAGGAATAAACTCGAATATTAAAGAAATGGAAAAGGAATTTGACGCAATGATTGTTGAGGTCAATGACTATGAACGGGAACTCAAATATAATGAAATTGAAAGGAAAAATCTGCATATCTTAAATGAGAACTTAGTATTGAGTTGTGTGGCTCAAGATGTGTTTTATACTGTTACTAAGCATTCCATTACTGCTTCTCAATTTCATGAATTATCTATTGCTTTGAAAGTTTCCCATGATCGTGTCATTGAGCTTGAAATAGCAAATTCAAAACTGCATGATAAAATTGAACATGATGATCATTATAACTTGGTCAAACATTTTTCTAAATTAGAAGTTGAACATTTTGATTTGCAATTAAAATATCAACATCTCAAAGAAAATGTTAAAACCTCAAATATCAAGACATCCTCAGATGCTCCTGAATTTGATGCAGTTTTTGAAATAAACAAACATGATGAACAAATTCAAGCTCATTGTAACACGATTAGAAAATTGAGAGCCCAAATCTCACAATTGAAGGGCGAAAGAAATAATGTGAATGGCTCCCAAATGCCTCCACCTTTAGATTCTCAATCTTCTCAAAATTTTCATCTTCAAAACCTCGTTAATGTTTTACAAAAGGAAAATGAGAGTTTTCTAGAAGAAAATGAAAAGGTTAAACTACACTTTAAAAAGTTATATGATTCAATGAAAGTCACTCGTGACAAAAACAACGAAAAAATAACTTCTTTACCAAAAGAAATTGAGAATCTGAAGAAACATGAAAAAGTGAAAATGCCACTTGTTTTTAATGAGAATGTTGCATCAAAGTCGTCTACAGACTCTAAATATCTGTGGTGTTAAATACATTCCTCCTCATCTTAGAAATAACGAACTTGTGTTTCATGACTATTTTGCTCACCTTAAGGATAGTCTAGAATGTCTCTGTGAGATTGTAGAAGAGGATTTCATAAATAAGCCACTTGATAGTGAAATTAGGTTTGCTTGCATTCAGGCCAAACGATCTCAGGAGCTGTTAGAATGTTTAAGAGCAACATGTCCTAAATCCTTATGTAAGAAAGATAAAGATGTGATGCCTTGTTCTATGCCTAGTGCTAAGAATGCAACCCATTCTATGCCCAATGTTAAGAAAGTGAACTCAAAAGTGCCTTTAAGTAGTTCAGATCCCTGCACTTCTAGTTCAAGAATGCAAAAGGTAGCCCAACCAACTAATGTTCTCATAATTCCCTCTACAGGAGTAATCAGTGACACAAAAGCAAGCGGGTCAAAGCCTCCAGGCAATACAAAGCAAGAATAAAACGAATCGTGTTGATTCTAGTATTAGCTATAAGGGTACTGTAATTAATTTGAATTTTGCTACTATCTACAAAACATGTAATGATGATTGCTTGGTTTCTGTTACTAATCATGTATGTGGCGTGAATGATTTGATTAATTCTGTTAAACACCCAGTTAAAATCGTTAATGCCAACAATCTTGTTAAGAAGGCTAGAAATCAATGGTGGAAGAAGGTTAGAAAACATTGGAAACCCACAGGAAGAAAATGTAGTAATGTAGGTTATCAGTGGATACCTACTGGCCGCAAGCTTAGTCTTAATGAGTTGTGCCCTAAATTATCTAAGTCAATGCCCATTAGAAAATGGATGCCTACATGTAGAACTATTCCTTTAAGAAGTGAACATACTTTGAATAGGTCAAATATGGACACTATCACTGCATATATCCCTGATTATTCCATTGTTTCTACTTCTAATGTGGGTGTTCCAATCACTGTTACTAACCAAATGGAACCCATTCTTGCATGGGGATCCCAATTATCCAGTTATCCAATCTTGTTTTTGTTCAACTGCAGATCGTTCAAATCGTTCTGTGGTACCTGGACTCAGGCTGTTCCAAGCATATGACTGGAGACCGGTCACGGTGTAACACCCCCAAATTTCGTGATGCGCAGCGGAATTCAAGCTGGGTGTTACTTCATGGCACAACAATTATATCAATAGAAAACGAACCCTAATTGAGTCGTTTTAAAAGATTTATCATTCGATTTATATAAATATCAGAGTTTACAAAATTAGGTCCCAGTGGTTTTTACAGTTTATTAAATAAGTTTTCGAATGATAATATAGCCTTCTTGAGTATCCGTGCCCTTCCGTGCCATCCTCGTAAATTATGAACCTGAGATAAACATGCTAAAAGTGTCAAGACAAAGGTTGGTGAGTTCATAGAGTTTATGAGCGATTATTGTAATAAATATCAATATCGATGAAATAAGTAGTGGGTTACGTTGTTATCCACCCATAGTTTGTTTCCTTAGTAATTAGTTGAACACAAGTTTCAAGGTTGGGCCACGTTGTTGCACCCATAAATTCAGTAGTTGCAGCATTTGTATCATTGCAACACAATATATATTGCCTTAAGTCTCATGAATGCAAACCTTAACACGAACGCGTCATAATAATGACGTAAGTTACAAACATCATAATAATGATGTGAGCAACAATGCCCTCTGGTAGGAGTTTGCCATTCTCCTAGTATTCTCAAATAAAGTGCATTTGGTTACCTATCCGGCTAACACAAATGGGGCGTCAACTGCAAATAGATCTATTCACTATATTCGCGTTCACTCGCAAGTGATTAATGGTTCATGATATGAGGGACTTTCAGTGGCAGCAGTAAGTAACTTAAGCAATAGCAATCAGGATCGCATACAGATAGTACTTGTGTTCAGGTTTGTAGCAAAACGTATAAAGTGTGATTATGAACTCATAGTATTATGTAAAAGCTTTACAGTATTTGTGAAAGTAAAAACGAGTAGTTAAGCATGTATCTCCCCCAAAACAGTTTAAAAGCAAGTAAAGGTAGGGTCCATGAACTCACAGTAATATGTAAAAGTTTTTAGAGTACTTATAAAAGTGAAAGCATGTAGTTGAGCATGTATCTCCCCCAAAGCATTAATAAACAAGTATAAAAACGGGGCTACGAACTCACGGTAATTCGTAAGAGTTTAAAATAAATGTAAAAATATCAAGCAATATTTGAGCATGTACCTCCCCCAAAACGTTCAAAATAAGGAAAAGAGGCGCTATGACTCACCTTGATGTTACAGTAGTCTGGATGGAAAACAAATTAAGTAAAGTTGATAAACTGCTCCGACTCGTGACCTGAGTTAGTATGTCATGTTTTTAGTATTCGAATTCAAATTTATGTGATAATGATGCATTATCGTTAGTTAGGTAACATGAAGTCTCTTAAAAAATTAGCAATACTTATCTTTCTTATTTTTATGGCTCGGATGATGGATATTAAATTTTATCGAAACTCAAGTTGTTAAATATTTTATGTTTCCAAAATGCTATAATTTATAATTTTAAATATTTACGGTTTTTACCCTTGCACTTTCAAAAATGACACTTTAAACCCTCAACTATGGGTTATTGACAAAATCAGCCCTTGTATAATTAACTTTGAAGAAATTATGTTTTTAGCCCAAGAAAACTTTATCTTTCCAAAAATTACAATTTTTATACTTGTATTTCTATAAGAAAAGTTCACTTGTTTTAGGCCTAAATTGACAAAAGTAAAGGTAAATATAAGAGAGGCCTTAAAATGTTTTTACTACGTTCTTGATCCTTTCAAGATTTTGTCCAGTGGTCTTTCCAGTGGTTCAAACTAGAAGTCTTAAGCTCTTACGGTTTGGTCGCAATGATTTCCTAAAGTAGGGGGGTTAGGTGCCTTATGTTGGTTATGGGCGATAATAGGGCTAAACAAGGGCAGATTTTACACGAGGCAAGCTAGTGTTTCTACATTGCATTTGACCCTCTAAACACTTTGATGTAAGCTCTTCTAAATGGTATAAGTCTCGTGTCCTAGTCGTCTTTGATTAGAAGGATACAAGTCCACGAACATGGCCACTTGGTCATGACGCGCTTTAAGGAAATTTCATTTTTGACTCGTTAACTTTTACGGTGTCACCTAGGGTAGTTGTAATATGTTTATTAACTATTTTTAAGTCATTATCCAACATTCTATAACTCCTACGACTCAAATTTTGAAAAATGCATG
This sequence comes from Chrysanthemum makinoi, assembly GCA_910596185.1. NCBI lineage: Eukaryota > Viridiplantae > Streptophyta > Magnoliopsida > Asterales > Asteraceae > Chrysanthemum > Chrysanthemum makinoi. The sequence continues at coordinate 9,250,762 of OU343218.1, read as the reverse complement.
CAAGGTCTTTTTATGAAAAGTTCACGAGTCACCTACATTTTGGTTGATTATAAAAGAGACTATAAGAGTTTTTAAAGATATTATTGGGGCTTTATAATCCTTGCAGCGGGATCTTTAAAATGGTGTAACTCGCACACTTTACAACCTTTTAATTAGCAAGATATTAATTTTCGAAAAGGGCTACTTAGGCTAATCTTGCCAAATTGCAATTCTCGTTTTTAAACCATAAAACTTTATATATTTTGCATGCAACCTTGTGAAATATTTTTTTACTCATTTCTAATGTTTCTAAGATAGTTCGTAATCAAATTTATCAAAAATCCCGAGTTTTCCCCACAAACCTGTTATAAAATACTTTTGGTGTTTAGGACTTTTAGCCATAATGAAGGGCTGTTTTTAAGCACAACGACTAGGCTTTTTAACCGGGTTATGGGGGTGTTTTGTAGTATCCTAGGTGGTGTTTACAACGGTACATTGGTTGGCCTTAATACTTTTGACATGATGTAAATAAATAGGGCGCAAGTAGGGGGTGTTGGGCTGTTTTTGTAACTTATACATAACAGCTGTTGGGATTTTTATTAAATTCTGGCTTCGTTATACGTTTTATGGACTCGTGCCCTTGACTCGTCGAAGAAAACGTCGTTCCGGACAACTTTCGTGTTTTAACATTTTCATGAAACGGAACAGAAATGCTTCGTTTCGCGTGCCCGACCGTTCTGTCCACAGAAAGTTTCGGACAGATTTTTGGCAACTTCTTTAGACCATAACTTTTGACTCGTGTGACCGTTTTAGGTGATTCAAATTGCTACGTTTTCCTTATAAAATCCCTTTTAACAGTAGGCACTTGATATTAAAAAAAATGATAACGAAATTGAATGAGTTTAAGGTACTTACAACTCTTGGAATCGACTAGAAATGAGTTTCGACCAAAGGGGCTTCTAAAGTGGAACCAAGCTCTTTTCTTACCCCTAGGCTTTAAACTATCCTTCCTTGGCTTTTATTAGGACTTCTAGATCAATAAGTAACTGATTGTATGTTTGTGTGTGGTGTTTTCGAATGGTGTGAGCAAAAATG
>OU343218.1:8897540-9249588 GCA_910596185.1 Chrysanthemum makinoi | reverse complement strand
TTTTGTGGTAACCGCTAGGGCTTCATCCCTACTATCTCGGACTTGGCGAGGAAGCTAAGGACATAGTGGGAACGTGGGGGAAGACCCAGTCAAGGTTCTTGTTTGTCTTGGCATCCTCAAGGGAAGACACCGAAGGGCATAGGCCTTCGGCTGGTGGATTCCCAACTGGTAACCATGTCAATAATGAATTCTTTTACACCACCAATGACTTATGAAGAAAGACTTGGGTCTTCGTAATGCAATTTTGACTGAGGCCGAAGGGGGGTCCTTCAACCTGATCGGAGGGTACGTCATCATAATGAAAACAAAATTGCTTTGAAAATACCTCGGACTCTATTTTTGAAAATCATCCGGGCTTATCTTTGTCAAAATCTCTAACTCTCAATCAACAACTCGTGTCATTGATTGAGGGGGAGAATGATTTCAATTCAATCAAAAAGGTTATTTTTCAAACAATTGGCACGTAAAAGAGCAAGGTATACTTTTGGAAAATCAAAAAGAACAATGTTTTATACAATTGATTCAAGACCTTGACTAATGCTATATTTTCAAAAGATATTTATGCATGATTGATCAATGGAGTTTAAAGTCTCAAAATCTTATCCTTATCAGTTAAAATGTCTTTCAAAAGCAAGTCACCATTCTCCTCAAATGCTCTCAAAATTTAATTCAAATCAATAGAGATCACAAATCTCAAAGGATTTGAAAATTGTGATCGGGGGAGAATTTGTGATTTAAATTGGATTTAAACTGATAATTCGATAAATGGTTTTATACGTGATTAACAAGCTCTCCTCCCTACATGTGCCAAACGATTTCATATTTTCCATGCACATGTTAAGGGGGAGCATTTATATCAAACCAAAAAGGATTGAATCGTGATTGATTTATCTCTAGGTGCAGGTTTTCCCCAATATGTGCTAAACAATTTCAAAATCAGATGCACATATTGAGGGGGAGCAAATTTTTGAAAACCACATTCTTTCCCGAAAATATCTTTAACTGTATGTGAAACACTGATTTTAATTGGGAAATTGATGTCGATATTTTTAGAAAATATTTATCAAAGAAGTGAATTCTTCCTCTTGCCTCCATGTGCCAAAATGATTTCAAACATACGATGCACATGTTGAGGGGGAGCCGTTTTCTAAAATATCAAAAACGATTCAGGTACAAAATGCTTTGATATTATATCACAAGTACCTAGATTGATTATCAAATGGTTTTCAATTTGTTCCAATGGCAGAAGAACAATACCAAAAGACTGACCAAATTTACTTTATGTATGGAGTTATAAGGACAGTTAAGTTAGGTATTCATTCCCACGATCCGCCAGAACCAGAGGGATCTACCCAGGGAAAATCCACTAGTTAGTGTAAAAGTCCTTAGGGATGATGAAAAAAGGAGAAAAATGAGATATAGGAAGAGTGCGGACTGAGACAGAGCTAGAACTGGAATAAACCCAACAAGGTTCTAGTTATGAAGTCTCGGTAAGAACTGAAGGGGTTGAAGAAGGAAAAAGAATTGATTGTGAAAAGGGTGAAAAGAAATAGCCCTCCATTTATTCAACCTTAGGGCAGAAACCGGGTTCAATACATATGCTACTGGTGGTTACTAAGGTAACACTGGTATTGAAGACAAGACGTCATGGACCTAGTGACTCACTGCACTAAACTTCCCAAGCTACTCAAGTTCCTCTTAAAAGGGCTTGTTTCATTCTCACGGGGAACCTACATAATCTATGGACTTTCTCCTAGATTTTGTTGATATTGAAGAAGGAGACCCTCTCTCTAGTCTCCGACATAGGAACCAAATGTGCACGATTGAGTCTAGAGCCACGAGATCATCAATAAATCTCATTAGGACACTGTCAATGAAGACTTACAGTTTCACACAATGTGGAATGTGAGAATATATTTTGAGAGTCCTACACATTATCCTTGTGGTTTTGCCAAGACTTTCTTGTGACATATGGACATAATCAATGGATCGATTCACTATTGAATCAATCCTAGTCCAGCAAATGGATTGACAGATATCTTTGAAAAATTGGTCGTTGTGCTCAAAAACTCTTTCCTATAGCACATCGACTGTGTATTAATATTTCAAAATTAAAAGGGTATTTATGATTGATAACTGATTTTCCATAAAACCTTCTTTGTATTGCAAAACCCTTTATCTTAAGCAATACTCGATTATTTTTTAAATCATTTTTCATCAATCAGTGAATCTCAATTCGCTGGTTCACTCACACCGTGTTGTCTTCTTTGAGACGCTCCAGTTTGAGAACGGCTAGAACAGCTGCGAAACCCTGTCAAGGAGATTCTTCAGAATTATACCTGATCACAGGCAGTACTTGTACTGATCAATGGGGAACCGTGGGCCGTGTACCTCAATTCAACAAAAGTGATCAAAGACACTTTCGTGCTCTTTATTGCTAACTGTTGTATACAGGTACACCCTGACGACAAAGATGATCGTAATTGAGGAGTCAATCTATAGCCGCATGCTCACACAATCACATTCACGTCTAAAGAAATCATGATAAGCGCATATCTTCATCAACTGGCTCTGATATTTTCAAACCATGCTTCTTTTACGCTACTGGAAATATCCTGAATCATCAAAAGCTTCTGTAACTCTGATGAGAAGATATCATGATCCAAAATGTGAGCATGTTGGTCCAAAAGTCATAACTTCACATGATGGCAACACAACAATAGATGAGTCAGAGATTTATGGTAGCTGATGATCTCAAAGCTGGCTCAAAACTCATTATCACGTGGATCAGTTAAAGACCTCCACTTGAGATAACAAAACATGCGGAACATGAAGAATCAAAAGACTACGATCTACAGAGCAAATAACTTAATCAAGAATCCAAGAACAATCAATATGTAATATCTGTTTGTTTTTAATGTAAATTGAGGTGACCTCCCTTATGGGGAGATTGTTAGGATTTAGTAAATCTGTTAGTTGAAGTGTCGGTTACCTCAAGTATATGTATCTGTTAGAAAGCTCGTAGTCGTAGTCAAGTTATTGTAATAAGTAGTTTGTTAAGTAACACCGTGGAGGACGGACGGGTCTTTACCCACTGTATGCCTGATCCACAGCCCGTAGGAGGCGTTTTATGTAAGACACTATAAATACCCTCTACCTCCCAAGGTAGAGGGTTGGAGCTTCAATACCATTTTTCTTTGTTTCACATAGTTCCCAACTTTCTTCCCTTTCTCTCTCTAAAACTTTGTCTCTCTAAAAACTTGTATACTCCCCAATATGATTGTGGTTTAATGTTATTGTGAAATCTTATAAGTTACAGTTGCACTCACCTTTAGTGCAAGATACCCCTAATTACAGCCATCTGAGCCATTCCTTTCATATTGATAACCCCATATATTGTTTCGATACACCTATACACCTTAGCCTACCCTGTAGTCTTTATTTGTGATTAGGAAGTCATCATTTGCCTAAGTTCAAGGTTCAAGTGGAAAGGTTCGGAAATCACGCTTTCGTCAACAACATATTCCTAAAGATCATTGAAGACCCCCAGAATTCGCATTGTTCATCTCAAGTGGGGGGATATTATGTTTAGTTATCATTGTTATGTTGAAAAAAAATTAAAAAGAAAAATAAATAAAATGATGATTCAAAAAGAAAAAAAAGTTTTTATGTTATTCAGTTATTGTAAAGTGCAATGTTATAAGCACTATTGTTATTAGCTTTATAGACTAAGTATCGAGGAGGCCACCTCAGTCACATTCGAAGATTGGAGTTGGTAATTATGCCAGCAGTTGAAGAAAAGATAGTGTGCCCATCATGACTTCCTCTAATGACACATCTACCTAGGTGAGCGGACTGAGACGGGAAGGGTAAGATATGACCAACTGAAGACCCTTTCTATTTGTGCAATTTGACCAACTGATCACCTATCGTTTGGATGAACTTAAGAATTAGGGGGTGAGTGTCTAAGTTCCTAACGGTCGGACACTCACTATTATAAATCTAGCATGTAGCGGTACTTAATGACTTGGCTTAGGGGACCAGGAACAACAGGACTTATGAGGGGACACCTGACTTCTCCTGTGGTGGCATCTTTGCTGATAGGTTAGGGCGAATTGACCAAATGTTGTCCTCTCGACTTTCACCCCACCTGAAGTAATTGGAAGTAAGTAGACATAGACATGACTAGCTAGGAGGATTTACTAGGTTAGCACCACTCTCCTCTATTGATTTCCCTTTACCTTTTATTTTCTTTTATCTGCTTTAGTAGTTTAATAATTAATTCCTTATCGCAATCTTATTAAAAACTGTGACACATAGACTTAGTAATAATCCAACACACATAGCTCTTGGGACGACCTCGACTTTACCGATTACTACACTACACGCGACCGGGTACACTGCCCGTTAGTGCATTAGGGTAGACCATAGGTATAACGAGTAAGTATAAATATGAAAACCTGGTCAGTAATACCTGCATCACTCACACTCAAGGTTTCAAAAATCGCTAGGCGCTAGTGAGGCGGTTGGGTAGGGCCTAGCGATTAATCGGTTAGACGGTGATTAATCGGGGATTAATCAGATTAGAATTTTTATGCACAAAAATGTAATTTTAGATATTGTATTATATTATATGTATGAGATAAGCATAGTGAATCAAATTTCAAATATTTCAAGTGTTCAAATATAAACCTAATACATAATTATTCAAAGTTCAAAGCAAAACATAGATATTACTTGGTTTATTGACCATTTTTTAGCAAGCGTTGACCGATTTTGTTCGATTAATCGATTTGTTGACCGTTATTTAAGCAGTTTTGTTTAATTTTAAAGCGATTTTCTTGACCGATTTTTAAGCGATTTTGTCCTATTAATCGGTTTGTTGACCGATTTTTAAGCGATCTTTGACCAAACCGATTATGATAAATCAAGACGCTTACTGAGCGATCAACGATTATGCGGAAATTATTCGACCGCATGGGCCGATTTTTACAACAGAGCTCATACTACATTTGAATGTCCCTTCTCTACTTTAATTTGGAATGATATGATGAAAAGAATCATGAAGGAAGAATGGCCTGATAACTAGAAGGACATACTTGATGAAATGATTAAACTACCTTGCAACAAAACTATCATGAGTATCTTGAGAAGGCTAGTCATTCCAGCATGTGTGTACTACATTTGGAATGAAAGAAATAGGAGACTGTACAGTGATGTAAAGAAGAACTTTAAAGAAGTGCTGAGAGACATCATCAACAATATAAGGTTCAAAATGGCATGTTGGACTGTTAAAAGATCTAACATGGTAACTAAGGTGTATGATCAGTGGCAATTCCCTATGAACATCAAGAAGAGCAATGAAATAATGATGGAAAACTGGAGTGAAAACAAAGACTCTTGAAGAAAGATGTGCCAATGTAATAGTATTGACAGTTTAAAGGGATGTTTGGTATAGTGGAAGTGGAATAGAAGATGCTTTATGCTGCAATTGGATCCTGATTTGACATATTTGCTTCAAGATTGATCTCTGCTACTTCAAAGATCACTGAATAAGCAGGCCATAACAATGGAGAGGAAACTAATATATGTATTGGATCAATAGGAGGTCTAATCAGATAAGATGTACCATAAAGTAGGGCTCTTCATTGTGAAGGGAATATGGGTTGGGTGGACAATGTATGATGGGTGAAATAGAGAGGAATGAAAGATGGACCTTCTTGGTCCACCCAATACATTGTCATAAGAGGTAATGGATGGTCTTCACTCAAGGAGTGCGTTCCTAAACAACTGAAGCCATTCCAAGAGATGGAAATGTAGGTTAGCCCTTGAGTGGAAGGGTTAAGGGTTCCTAGTGATGCCACTCTCCTTTCCTACTTTGTTCACTGTGGTTGCAGGTTGAGTGAGCTTAGTGGGAACGAGTGGTTGAAATGTAACTAGATGGTATGGTGCATTGATATGGTGAATTCTGTTTCTGATGTTTGGAAGTACCCAAGAAGAAACTGCTCTGCATTTGCTCTGTTTGGCTAAGTAGAGAGGTGTCTGATATATGTAGTAATATCATATATTGGATGGATGTATCTTGTGATGTATTGCATCTATTTTGGGAGTTGTCCAAAATAGATTCAGTATCTTATGCTGTAAAACATTTGGAAGATTAATATAAATTCACCATTGCACAAAAAAAAAAAAAAAAAAAAAAAAAAAAAAAAAAACCCTCACATTATAAGCCCATAAAATCATACTAAGGGAGGCATCATCTAAATCCTTGAACTCATCCTTTCCCTATGGGAGTTTACACCTGCCAACTACATTTCCTTGACAATGCTGCCAATGCATACTCTATCAGCCACTTATTGCAGAAACCTCCTAAACTCGCAACAAATGACTAGTAGAATATACCAAGCAAGGTATCATTAGCAACTGTAAACCAGCCAAAGGAAGCAAACATAATACAAAACACGAGTAAATTGCAAAAATCGTCCTTGTGGTTTGGCTAAATTATACGTTTCGTCCTTGTGGTTCATTAAGTGCAAAAATCGTCCTTATTTTGCATTGTTTGGAATCATTTTGATCCTTCGGCACTAACTTTTTAGAAACCACACGGACGATTTTTGCATTGCCGAAGGACTAAAATGATTCCAAACAATGCAAAATAAGGACGATTTTTGCATTTAATGAACCACAAGGACAAAACGTGCAATTTGGCCAAACCACAAAGAAGATTTTTGCAATTTACTCTACAAAACACCCTTTATTTGATTATAGCATTTGTTAGGGCAAAGTAGCTTCATCTTGCACAATTCACTACCCCCCCCCCCGCCCCTCCCCCCAATCCAAATACATAACCCAACCAAATCAACTGCTAAACACATTGCCATATTCACTATTGTTGTGCCGTAATCCTAAACACTAGTAAAGCTAAACACCGGCGACTCTTTCACTTTAATGTCTCATTCTCAATTCTTCCAGAAGTATGAAACTATCCTTATGATGTTACTTTCATAAATAGCAAACCAATCTTCCCTAGATAATTGTTTAATCTTTCAAAACACATTACTCAGTAGGAAAGTTAAGTATAAACAGACATGATTTCTTCATCAAGATACATATCCATCTACTTTTAAACATTTCCTTTTATCCATTAAACCTTTCCTTTTATCCATTTGAGAAATGAGTATCATTCCTTTCATTGGACTATAACAAGTAGAATTTCTTGATATTTAGCATCTGCTGTATATACTTGACTTGTGTTGTAAATGATATATTTTGCAGTAAAAAAAGGTGGGTCACCGGAAACAATGGATGAACAAGGTGAAGATGCTTTAAATGACAAAATTACCTTCGGTGACCAGAGTTAAACAGGTTACAAACTAGTTAGGGGTGTATGTTGGTGTAAATGATGGCTAAGATCTCCTTTATATTTTAATGATGACAAATACATATTAGGAAACACTTAAAATCGCTAAAGATAACTTAAAATCGAAAACGCACAACTCCGAACTCCAGGTTTGACAGCGCGGCAGCGCGTCGGGTGCTGCTTGTGCACACTCGGTTTTTCAAATGTCGTCTTTCCTCTTACCCAACAAAAGTTTGTCTTTCAAGACAGGTTCGTACATGATATTTAAGATGTTTTTTAAGCTCGCAACTAGATAGAGACTTAGAGAGATAACCAAAATACCTCCACCCATTTTACAAAAACGCCAACTCGTGAAAGTTTTCTAAAAAGCCATTAGCCAACCCTAATTTTTTTTTATCAAACCTAGGAGATTAATATTTTTGTATAACATTTAAATGAATACATTCAGATGGCTCTAATCTTTACACTTGACTTAGCTAATCACGTAATGGGTTTACTCCCTTATTGATCATACAAGTTAAGGTCACTTTGCGTAAATGCAATTTACACTTATAGGTTAATGCTTTACTTAAGCATGCAAGGCACTTATCCTTGCTACATCAAGGTGATTAGTTAACATGCCTAATTGTAGATTAAACAAGGATTTTAACATTTGAAATTTGAATTTGATGTTTGAAATTTTAATTTAAAATAAGAATCTTCTATGCATGCTTCATTGTCCAACACTCAATATCTTCCATACTCCTCCTCACCTTTTCGACCATGCCTTGTTCATCTTCTTCCCCATTCTACAACATAGGCTCTTTCTACCAGTACGCTTGGTCTCCCATTCCATCAACACCCTTACCATTTCCATGGCTTACCATACCTCTACCATTCCTTGTTTCCTAAACCTTGATCAAAGGCTTATTCTCCATATTTTATCCCACTTTATCCGCACACAATCTACTTTCCTAGGCCAACACTCTTTCTCGCCTCCTTGTCTCCCCATCTTAGACAAAGGCTCATTCATTCTTTTTTTATCTCCCATTCATGAACAAAGGCTCCTCTTGACATGTCTTGTTCCCTAGTCAAAGCACACTCCCTTAAAACCCTCACCTTGGTCTCCAAGCAAAACACTTTCCTTCACATGAAATTTGAATTTTGAATTTGAATTTGAGTTTCAAATCTTTCTTTTGTCAAAGACTTTGATAACTCTCCAAGGATTTTCTCTTTAATTATTCCTTAGTCTCCACTCAAGATACATACTCTTCCTTATTTTCACTCACCTTTGTCCCCAAGTTAATCTTTTCCCTCTCATTCACAATTCAAACCTTCTCTTGTCTCCCCTCAAAGAGAATAGGCTCATTCATCCTAACCTTGTCTCCTCATCCAAGACATAGGCTCCTCCACATGGCTTGGTCTCCCGTCCTTTACCACTCCAACATGCTTTCCTCTCACACACTCATACCAACTAGATTATGAATTTAAATTTGAGATTTAAATTTCAATTTTAAGAGGCACGTTATTATCCAACCATTGGGGAACACTCAAAGATAATTCTTTTGTCCATTAGTTCTTTTCTTTCTCTCACAAAATGGACTTAAACTCTAATCTTCTCTTAATCACTTCACTAAACATTTTTAACCCTCATTATACCTTGGCTAATAAGTTGGTTGACCTAATCATACTTGGGGCTTTGAAATAAACTTAGAAGGACAAAAGTGAAGTGCACATGGGGGTTTAATAAGAACCAAAGCTATATATAGAAAACTGGTGTGACATAGCTTGGCGTGCCATGTTTAACACACCAGCGTGCCAAACCAAGTCGACTATGGTGTAGCCGACTAAAAAAGAACCAAACAAAAACCACCAGTCGAGCTTTAGGCGACCGGAAAAAACAAAATCAAGATCGTACCTTTTTTTTTCTTTGATACCATGTTAGACATGACTGATCAATTAATGAAGTATACATTAGATATTTCCCAATATATATACCCAAACACCTGGGTTTGGGCTCAAGTTATACTAATACTAATCTGACAAATACAAATCATAATCTAACACAAATGTCCACTAACACATTCATGGTGATGAACCACACATTTTTAAGAGGTTTGAGAAGGTTAGCTGATTATTTTTATTCTCATGTTATATATATAATTAAGTATATGTGTTAAATGGTTGTAACTTTACATAAGAACCTAATATGTATCGCGAGTAAGTAAGCAAGTAATGGATTAGTGGCTGACATAGTTGAAATAGGGGACATAATGAGTTGAAAGGGGATAAAACTTGATCATGACGGGTTAAATGGGTCGTAATAAGGTGAACTTATTTATATCTAAACGTGTTCATTTATGTGTTAGATGGGTTATAATGAGATGCACCAGGTCATAATAAGGTGAACATACCTACTGCTACACTACCGTATAAATATTTGTTGCTTATGGTAGGCTACAAATTTTGTTTATAAGTAGTACATTTGGGTGAACTTGGTACACTACGGTAGATTATACACATTTTGTTAAGAACGGGTGCCCTTTGTTAGATTTTGTTTGTATACACGAAAGTGTATTATACACTTTTAGTTTACAAGTGGTATGTTGGTAGGATTTGATACCCTATGTAAATTGTTCATCTAAGTACTAATTTGGGTTTCAAATGTGTGTTTAGAGATGTTTAGTTTTAGTGTTTGTATATTATGGTAAATACTACTCCATCCGTTTTATTTTATAAGTCCATGTTTGAAAAATCAAAGTCTTTTTCCTCAGAGTTTGACCGTAATTATTTTTTTGTTGTTATATAATACATGATGAAAAGTATACTAATGAAAATACATTTAAAACACAAATCAATTTATATATTTTGTATCAAGTTTTATATACCACGAAAAAAAAATATACGGTCAAACTCTGAAGAAAAAGATTTTGACTTTTCAAACATAGACTTATAAAATGGGACGGAGGGAGTATCTTATTTTAAAAAAAGAGTAAATTACATAAATGGCCCTTGTGGTTTGGTGAAAATTTCACCTACCATCTTTCAAACTTAAAAGTTGCATAAATCGTCCCTATCGTTGCCAAATGAATAACATGAATGGTCCTTTTAAGAGACGATAGGTGAAATTTTCGTCAAACCACAAGGATGATTTATGCAACTTTTATGGAACTTCTATGCCTCAAAAGGACCATTCATGTTATTCTTTGGCAGCGATAGAGACGATTTATGCAACTTTTAAGTTTGAGGGATGGCAGGTCAAATTTTTGTCAAATCACAAAGACCATTTATGTAATTTACTCTTGAAAAAATGATTTTTTTTAACAGATATACAAACTTTGTTGCAATTTCATCGCAAATTATTCTGTTGCAATCTTGTATCAAGTTTTACCCGTTGTAATTTCCTTGTAATATCTATTGTAGCTTAAGAAAGCTGTTGGGATACGACCCATTACAAAAGTTGTTAATTTACAACAAAATCTTCTTCGTTGAAAAAGTATTGCAATTATTTCTCCGTAAGAAATCAATTTCAATGTAAACTTGCACAGAGCATTTCTGTTACGGTGAGACCCGTTGCAAATAACCATTTTCAATGGATTTGCAACGGATTCCTACCGCAACATTAGTCCACTTGAGTTTTAGTATGTATTCTTGCGGCTAACATCTCCAACGGCCTTATAGATATTATTGTAAAAAAAATTCAAGATAATATTGTAAGTTAATAAATTATCAAGTACAATATTTGCATAGATATATATTTTCAAACAACCTCAAACAACCATTTTCCAACAAAATAACTCTTTACATAATTTAGTTTCACTAAAAAGGTAAAGACCGTTAAAAATACACAAACCAAGTTGTTGTATTTGTTGTTCAAAAATTTGTATTTTGAATCAATCGAGGTAAATTATGTGTATACGATCGAGGTTAAGATTCTTCCATGACTAGTTAAGTGACAATCTTACCTCTATAGAAATGATAAGCGGAAATAACATCGACCAAGAATGATTAGTGAAAAATTAAACCAGAAGAATGATTTTCACGGTTTATTCTTACTGCAAAATTGAGAATGCAAGTTATTGTCTGCACGAAGTAACATCATCGACCTCCTTTATTAACCTGTTGGACACGCGAAGAAAAAGACGCTTAGGGCTTTTTTACCAAATTAAGTGCTTTGAAAATATTACTATACGAATCGATCACTTCATTGAGAAAGAGAGAGATTTTAGTGGACATCTCCATTAAGATGAAACAAGGGATCGGGTCAACTCATTAAGTGGAAAGAAAACACCCTTTTAGCGGCCCAATGAACTCACATTTTTTTAATTATTTTTTTTACCTTAGGGGTGTTCAGAATTCGAGTAATATCCACAGCAACCGAAAACAAAACCGAACCGAACCTAAAAAACCGAACCAAATTTGTAACCAAACCGGATTTGTTATAACCAGACTGAGCCGAATTAAATATTCGGTTTTCATGGATATGATTTTGACAATCTAAACCGAAAATCGAATTTATAAAAATAAATATATTTTTTAATATACTTATTTACATAAGTTGAACATCATGGTATAAATATAACATTTTTTTATTTTGAAAAAAAATGGCTTAAAATCATATATAAATAAATAATTACAATTAAGTATTTCTGGTTATTCGGTTCAAGTTTCAATTTAGTTTAATCAAATTTGATTTCAGTTTAGGTTGGTTTTCAATTTTACCAAAAAAAAAAGAAATTAACCTAACTTATCGATCCGAATAAACTAAACAACCTGATAACCGAACCAATAAACACCATTATTTAAACTTTAAATTGTGTCTAGTTTTTTAGTTTGTTTGCTAGTAAGTGCTTTATTAAATCTTTAAACCAATTAAAAATGTTTTCTAAAATATAAGTATGACACTATTTTTTATTGGTAATGTCATTATTTGCATTTTTATAAAATTGTTTGTGCAAATAAAAGTATTAGTTACAATATATATATTTCATTACTTGTATCGTATTATCTTATAAAAACTTTATCAAAGTTTCAAGAATTGGCGCTGTAACATATTGGTTTCCACAAACGCATAATCATGCACACTTAAAATTCGAATGAGATGAGTTTTAGAGAGAGAAAGTGAAGAGAGTTGGGAACTTATAGTGAGACAAAGAAAAATGCAAGGCAAAGGGTATTTATAGTGTGTTACATGAAACGCCTCCTACGGGCTGTGGATCAGGCATACAGTGGGTAAAGACCTGTCCATCCTCAACAGTGTTACTTAACTAACAACTAATTGTAACTAAATGACTACGACTATGAGCTTTCTAACGAATACATATACTTGAGGTGACCGAGTCTTTAACTACCGGATTTTCTAAATCCTAAAAATCTTCCCCTAAGGGAGGTCACATCAATTACAAACAGATATTACATTTTGATGTTCTTGAATTCTTGATTAAGTTCTTTGCTCTGTAGCTCGTAGCCTTTGATTCTTCATGTTTTGCATGTGTTGTATTTCAAGTGGAGGTCTTTAACTGATCCACGGATTGCTTGTTCTTTGAGCCTTCTTTAGAGATCATCAGCCACATTAAATCTCTTGACTCATCATTTGTTGTATTTGTTCGAAATTATTAAAAATAATGTAATAGTATAGTGCAGTTCCTACTGATAGGTTCCTGTTGTTAGTTATAATTGTGTCTGCTAATAGTCCAGATTCTGCTGATAGTATTATTACTGCTGATAGTTATTATTTCTGCGGATAGTAGTATCCGTATTATTAGTATTTAGTTAGGATATGCATGAGTTGTATTAGGAAGAGATAATGCATATCACGTTTTGTAATGGGTTGTATTAGGGTTTCTTATAGTATAAAAAAAACCTGCGGCTATGAGTTTTGGATGTTCTTGAAAAACATTCTTAGTGAATTAATATAGATCCATAGAGGATCAAAGTATTTAGTTGTTATTGTCTTCTTTAACTCGTGTTTATATACCGCCTAAGCATAAGTTTATAAGAGATTCTCCATAGTTTACTTGTGATTACATAAGTATTCTATCAGTTTATTAAAGGCTCAAAAGATCTATCTAGGACTGATCTAACAGTTTATTAAAGGTTCCCTGTTGATCAGTACAAGTACTGCCTGTGATTAGGTAGAATTCCGAAGAATCTCCTTGACAGGGTTTCGCAACTAATCAAGCCGTTCTCAAACCGGAACTTCTCAAAGAAGACAGCACGAAGTGAGTGAACCAGCAAATTGAGATTCACTGATTGATGAAAAATGATTTAAAAAACAGTCGTGTATTACTTAATAGAAAGAGTTTTGCAATACAACGAAGGTTTTACGGAAAACATCAATTTTCAATCATAAATACCTTTTTATTTTGAAACATTAATACACAGTCGATGTGCTAGAGAAAAGAGTTGTTGAGCACAACGACCAGTTTTTCAAAGGTATCCGTCAATCCATTTCCTGGACCAAGGTTGATTCAAGAGTGAATCGCCCCATCGTTTCTATCCAGTTGTCACAAGTTTGATCTTTTGAGAAGATCTCACATGTCACCCACCAAGAGCTTGTTTGATATTGGCTCTAGAAGGATTTACATCTTCATCGTGAATACTTAACATATCACTAAGATGTTCTGGCAATACCATAAGGATAATGCGTAGGACTCTCAATATATTCTCACTTTCCACGTTGTCTTAAACAGCAAGTCTTCATTTATTGTGTGTCCTAATGAGATTTGTTGATGATCTCTTGGCTCTAGACTCAAAAGTGCACTTTGGTTTCTTATTTCGGAGACTAGGGAGAGGGTCTCCTTCTTCAATATTAACAATCTCTAAGAAAGAGTTGATAAATAATGTAGGTTCCCCGTGAGAATGAAACATGTCCTTTTAAGAGGAACTCGAGTAGCTTGGGAAGTTTAGTGCAATGCGTCACTGGGTCCATGACGTCTTGTCTTCAATACAGGTGTTACCTTAATAACCACCAGTAGCATATGAATTGAACCCGGTTTCTGCCCTAAGGTTGAATTAATGGAGGGCTATTTCTTTTCACCCTTTTCTCATTCAATTCTTTTTCATTCTTCAACCCCTTCAGTGCTTACCGAGACCTCATCACTAGAACCTTGTTGGGTTTATTCCGGTTCTAGCTCTGTCTCAGTCGGCACTCTTCCCATATTCTCATTTTTCTCCTTTTTCCATCATACCTAAGGACTTCTACACTATCTAGTGGATTATCCCTAGGTAGATCCCTTCGGTTCTAGCAGGATCGTGGGAACGAATACCTAACCTAACCATCCTTAAAACTCCAATGCATAAAGTAAATTGGTTGGTCTTTTGGTATTGTTCTTCCGCCTTTGAAACCAAATGAAAAACCATTTGAAAAATCAACCAAGGTACTTGTGATAGAAAATCAAATCATTTTGTACCTTAATTGTTTTTATCTTTTAGAAATGCTCCCCCTCAACATGTGCTTCAAGTGTTAGAAATCATTTGGCACATGGAGGCAAGAGGACTTTGAAATCTTAGATTGAGAATGAAAGAACCAATTCTTGATTAACATTTTCTAAAGTGATCATCATCCCTTCCCCGATCAAATCTAGTATTTTAAATACTTTGGATAAAACATTTTGGAAAGGATGTGGTTTTCTTTTGATTGCTCCATTTTAATATGTGCATCAAGATTCGAAAGAGTTTTGCAAATATTAGAGGGAACCTGCATTTTGAGACAAATTAATCACGTTTTAATCCCTTTTGGTTTAAGATAAATGCTCCCCCTTAACATGTGCATGGAAAATTTGAAATCGTTTGGCACATGTAGGGAGGAGAGCCTGTTGATATTTCTAAAACCACTTGTCAAATTATCAGTTTATTTCCAATTTAAATCACAAATTCTCCCCCGATCACAATTTTCAAACCCTTTGAGATTTGTGATCCCAAATGATTTAAATTATTTTCGAAAGCTTTTTGAGGAGAAATGTGACTTGCGTTTAAAACATTTAACTGATAAGGATCAGAATTTGAAACTTTAATCTCCAATGATCAAACATGCTTAGGTATCATATGAAAACACGACATTAGCCTTGGTCTTGATCCAATTGAAAAAAAATGTTCTTTTTGATTAACCAAATGTACACCTTGCTCATTTTCATGCCAATTGTTTGAAAAATAACCTTTTTAATTTGTTTGAAATCATTCTCCCTATCAATCAATGACTTATGTTGTTGATTGAATTATAGAGATTTTGACAAAAGATAAGTCCTGATGATAATCAAAATAAGGTCCGAGTTATTTTCAAAGCAATTTTGTTTTCATTAGATGACAGACATTTTTCAGAAGAATCTTTTAGAAGGAAAAATATTTGTGAGGCGACATTTGTCCTTGTAGCGACAAACGTTCCATATGAGCATTTGTTTTAGGAACAAATCATGGGATTTTAAGATTGATTTAGCATAGCTCTGTCCTTTTTTTTAAAAACGGGTTACTGCCTGAAATGACAATAAACCAACATTTTTTTCCATCTCATTTTTTTTAAAGTCATATTAAAAAATATGTATTACTTCTGTTCGAACTTCATCTAAAGACCCTTGCCATTATTGAATGACAATTCTAAGTCCGTAGATGTTATCGAAACCAGAAAACATGATAAGTAAAACAATCTTTTTGGAATTTTTCAAGATTTTCTGATTTTTATGGGTTTTGAAAATTTTATATTTTTCTATTTTCTTTTTGTTGGTTTTATAATTTTGTATTTTGCTTTTTGATAAAATATATTCAAATAATATATGAAGAAACACCTTTACTCCTCTTTTTCCTCCTGAAGACGTTTGAGTGTCTCAGGTTGTAGGCTCTTCAAGCCAAGTCGTGGGAGGATAAACTCAAAACGTTCTCTAGGGAGAGCTTTAGTGAAGATGTCTGCCAGCTAATATTCAGTCCTTACGAAATAAAGTTCAACCACACCTTTCTCCACTTGTTCCCTGATGAAATGATGTCAAATGTTAATGTGCTTTGCTCTTGAGTGTTGAACATTGTTGCATGATAAGGATTTAAAACGTACACTTTTAAGGGGTCATTTAAGCCCTTAATCGCCCACTTTTATATCCGTTACTGCTTAATTTCGTTCCTTTTCACTTTTTAGGTCTCTTGAAGGCAAAATGCTGGAATGATGCTTATTTGGACGAAAAGGAGTGAATATGTGAGGAAAATGGCTAAATTCAAGATCAAGACACTCGTCGCTGGTGCACCGACGCGGCCCCAAAACAAAGGCACGCCGCCCCTGATTTTGTGATGACACAGAGGAACTATTTTTACGCCGACGGCGTCAGCTTTGAAGATTGGGCGTCACGAAGACTTTTTATCCCGCATCGATCCAGATCAGACGACGTGACGACGCTGAAGCTGACGGCGTCACAACTACAACGTGACGCCGTCCCAAAGTTGACTTGGCCAAGACGAAACCCTTATGACGGCGATCTGACGACGTCACAATTACAAGGTGACGCCGTCGCAATTGTAAATCTATATATAAAAATTTGATTTTCAAACTTTTTTAGGAGGTAGACTTGTGGAGTAAAAACCTAAAACGATTGTAGTCCAGTTTGGACAGTATTTTAGGGTTCTCATACCCTATTTTACATCGAGATAAGTTATTTATTCCCTTAATTTCATTATGTCTTCGATTGAATGTGTGTATGCTTACATGTTTAACATATCCAGCTAATTTACTTATGTGTTTGCTTAGATCTATGAAACTTAGTTATTAAATATTGATTGGTTGTCTCTTATCTTAATTGTAATTGGCTTAGGAGTGCTTAAAGACATCGTTGTGTTATTAATGCTTGATTAATCTTTGTTGAACATTAATTTATAATTACTAGTGGAATTGTAGGCTAAACATCCAAAGATAGCCTTAGTGTTAAGTTAATGAATCCTAGAGATTTCGTAGTCATTAACCTTAAGGTAGCTTCAAAGAGTTAGGGATAAAAGCACACCCTACGACCTTAGAAAACACAACGCGTTAAGAATAAGGACTTGACAATTTAACCACCAATAAAAGATAACTAGGGAGTAATAGTATCTAGGTAGACACATCTTTAATCATCATACGAGCGCACTTCAATAGACATAGACTACCCTTATATTAGATAATTAGATAGTTAGAGTAATCAGTAGAAGTAAATCCAATACCCCGTGATTTTACCCTTAGTTTTATAAAAAAATATAAAAAAAATAAAGAAAATAATCTTACTCAACCCCAACCTTAGTGTAGTAATTTCTCACTAGCATTCCTATTCCCCTAGAGAATGATATCAATCCTCGAGGCTTACCCTAATACTACACTACAACGATTAGGTCCACTGCGCAGGTGGTTGAAAAACTTGCTCGAAGAAAAGGAAGTTTCCTTTGACCCCGAACGCGCGTTGTACGCATATCAAGTTTTTGGCGCCACTGCCGCTGCCGGGGAATAGAATAGCTAGTTAGATTTTTATTTCGTTTAGGTTCCCTTGCTTGATTCCTATCAAGTAATACTTTTTCTCACTTTTAGCTTCCTCGTAGTCTATCCCCCTTCTTCGTGACCTTTGTTAGTAATCCCATCACTTTTCATCATGGAAGGTGATAACCCATCAAACACCAACCCACCACCAAATAAACCACTTCCACTCAAACCCCAACCCATTGACCAACCCAATCGCTGCAACTGTTATGTTAGTAGAAACAACGATCTTCAAGGTTTACAAAGGGTATTTGACAGTACGATTAGGGATGTTGTTAAAAAAAGTGGTTAGCGCCTCAGTTGTTGGCTCCATGATTAGCAGTAGTTCTGGTAATGGTTTAGTGAATGAAAATGTGGAAAATAGTGCCTATTTCAATCGTTACCCCGCTAAGGAAAAAGTTGCTTACCACCAATACATAATCGACAATCCTCGATCACCCATCATTAGGATATGCCCAAAGATTAGGAGAGTAAATCCTTGGAACAGCAAAATCCCTTGTATGATTGGATATAGGAATGTCGAGCACGCTTACATAGATACAGAATCTCCCATTAATGTGATGTCATCAGTTGTTTACAATGACATTATGAATGAGCGACTTAAGATTAGGAAAGATCCTAAGTATCCAGGTGGGTTTGCAAATTTTGTGGGAAGAGTCAATGATGTACATGTCTTTATAGGAAACTTCACCTATTTAGTTGATTTTATGATCCTAGAAGACATAGGATGTGTCATTGACTATAGCTTGTCCCAAGTTGTGCTAGGAAAATCGTTTGTTGAAAAGTCTAAAATGAGCTATAACAAATCCGAAGGAACGGTTAGGTTTATGGAAGGGGACGATGAGATCACTTATAGGATTCCTTGGAAGATGAATGGATATGGCCCTTTATCCCTTTATGAGCGAGACAACATTAGAGCTTTGAGGAAAAAAGCGAAGACGATGTTGAAAAAGGTTTGAACTTCATGTAGGAGAAAAGGAGACTTTACTATAAGGATTGTTTGACCCTCGGACCTAGGTATAGAGTAGATGAGAATTTTGTCAATATGATAGAGTTTTCATTGAGGATGAAAAACGAGACCACGTAGGGGCACGACTTCGAGTCTAGCTACAAGACTCATAAATAAAGAAAAGCGTTTCGTGGGAGGCAACCCATGCTTAATTGTTTGCTTGTTTGTGTGTCATTTATCTTTTCATTAATTGTTTATTCTCATGTTTAAATTTGTAAAAATGCTTTATTTTTTCTTTAACCTCATCTTAATTACATATAAAGGTATTTTATAAAAAGGATAAGTGTAGAGAAGATTACACACGTTTTTAAAAAGAACGTGAACATGAGAAATTACAATTATTGAAAAAGATATATATGTGTGTTTGTTAGAGTCAAATGCTTGTATCGAGTCATAATGGATGTTTTGCAGGAATTTTTCCAGATTCTAAAGATGTAATTTTTCCAGAATTTTTCCAGAAAAATGCAGCAGACCAGTTTCTGTCAGGATAACTGACGCGTCCGATTGCAACCTAACGACGCCAGGAGGAGAAAACAACTTATCTAACTTTCTCTCGTTTTTTGTGCTACTTATAAAATTTTGGAATTTCTCAGGTCTTAATTTTCTAGAAAACCTGCAAACATCCATTCCACAAGCATTATATCCTAGTGTAGTAGACTCATATGTAGTTTTACCACCGATTTTCGCGAAGGTTTTAGTCTATTTTCTTAAAGTGTGCGGTTTTATTTATCAGAAAGAAGAAACATAAGATTGGATGGAGCTTTTCATACATTCTTCTTGAAGGAATTTAACCACTACTTCATATAGATCCTACCGAGCTAATCAGGGGAGTATTAGTTTCTTTCTCTTTTAATTACCTTCCGTTATCATAACTTTGATACTTTTGGAGAACATTGGGACAATGTTCAGTTTAAGTGTAGGGAGGGAGAATAAAACGGGAACTTTAGTATGCTTATCCTGATCATTTGTCTTGTCCTATTTCATTTGTGTAATAAGCTATGAAAAATATCGGTTAGGGTAATTTTAGCACCAAATTTAAAATTTTTCATGACTTGTACAAGTGGGTCTTTAGTCTTAATAAAGCGTCTCATGGATAGGAAGTTATATGACTAGCACAAAAACCCTTTACCACTCAAATTCCACCCCAAAAATGTGAGGTTCACCCCTAGATTTGTAGGAACTAAAGCATTCACCTTTAATGCTTCGAGAGTGTACCGGTAGTATATTAGATTCTAGAACTTGTTTTGTGATGCGTCCCGAGATCTCTAGTGAGACTACACTTGCGTAGTTAGGAATAACTAAATGATAAGAGGCATTAGGATAACCCTTGTTTGATACCCGTATTATAATTACTTCTTCCAAATCGGTTGAGTAATTCCGCCACACCCTTACGTTTTACTCATCTTTAGTACACGATACCCCTAGTTAACCCCTTAGAGCCTATCCTTTTCGCGGTTCTCATGATGTTTCGGTTTTTCAGAATATCAATGGAGAGCATTGTTTACAATCCACCCCCAAATGTACACCCAAATCGCCTTAGCCTACCTTGTATGCACTCACTTTTAGTGCATTATTGTTATCATACTAAACCTTTAGTTCAATTATCTAGTTACTTGCATGGTTGCTAAGCCGAGTAATATCTTTTGTACACAGTTTTGGGATTATTGGGACTCATGGGTAAAGTTAAATTTTATGGAGTGACGGGAAAGAACGTTAAATTCAAATTCCCTTTATTTACGTAATAATGTACTACAAGTGTTTTGATCTTTTCAATTTGGGTCAAATTAGTGTTAGAGTAATAAAAACTCAAGTGTAGCGATGTGCCTATAAATCCCTTATATTTTGATGTTATCGTAGAGGATGGTAGAGTAAAAGTGTATGCAAAAAAAAAATGTTGAAAAAAAAATGAAAAAAATGGAAAAAAACATACGGGCTACCATCCTACATCTATCTTTATATTTATGTTTGTTTGTTTCAAATTTATCTGGAGTTTAGAGAGTCGAGTCTTGGCTTAGCAACGCCATTCTTCTCATGCTTGTAACATAATGATTTTTGACTTGCCACCACTAAATCGCCTATCCAACCAAACCCTTTGTTTCCCTACCGTAAGCCTAACATTACAACCCTTTAAAAGACCTCTTAGATAGTTGCTCCTAGGTGCTTACGCCAAAGCGGTGGAGGTTTGATCTAGTCTCAAGCCTATGGTAATCTATGTACTATGACCGGTTAATGAGTGTTTATCTTCCATTTCCATTTGATATATTTCATATACACCGGAGAGATGAGAGTATCCAAACACCACTTGTGAGGTGCTAGTATATAATTTTCGTGCTTGTTATGACTATTGCGGGGCTTATACTTGTTATGAATTATGTTAAACCATTGCTTTATGCCCCCTAACTTATAAATTGATTGGCCAAAAGCACATTTGCTTGAGGACAAGCAAATACCAAGTGTAGCGATATTTGATAAGGATTTAAAACGTACACTTTTAAGGGGTCATTTAAGCCCTTAATCGCCCACTTATATCCGTTCTTAATTTGATTCCTTTTCACTTTTTAGGTCTCTTTAAGGCAAAATGCTAGAATGATGCTTATTTGGACGAAAAGGAGTGAATATGTGAAGAAAATGGCTAAAGTCAAGATCAAGACACTCAAGGCTGGCTGAAATGCACTGCGGCGTCCAAAACAAAGGCGGCCGTCCACGATTTTGTGGCGACCACGATGGCGAAATTGCTATTTTACGCGGCGGTGTCGGCTTTGAAGATTAAGGGCGTCCACGAAGACTTTTCATCCCATACGCCCAGATCGGTTCAGCGGCGTCAGAGGCGGCGTCACAACCACAACGTGACTCCGTCCTAAAGTTGACTTGGCCAAGACGAAACCCTAATGACGGCGATCTGACGACGTCACAATTACAAGGTGACGCCGTCGCAGTTGTAAATGTATATATAGAATTTGATTTTTAAACTTTTTTAGGAGGCATACTTGTGGAGTAAAAACCTAAAACGATTGTAGTCCGGTTTAGACAGTATTTTATGGTTCTCATACCCAATTTTACATCAAGATAAGTTATTTATTCCCTAGATTTCATTATGTCTTCGATGGAATGTGTGTATGCTTGCATGTTTAACATGTCCGGCTAATTTACTTGTGTGTTTGCTTAGATCTATGAAACCTAGTTATTAAATATTGATTGGTTGTCTCTTATCTTAATTGTAATTGGCTTAGGAGTGCTTATAGCCATCGTTGTGTTTTTAATGCTTGATTAATCTTTTTTGAACATTAGTTTTTAATTACTAGTGGAATTGTAGGCTAAACATCCAAAGTTAACCTTACTGTTAAGTTTATGAACCCTAGAGATTTTGTAGTCATTAACCTTAAGGTAGCTTCAAAGAGTTAGGGATAAAAGCACACTCTACGACCTTAGAAAATACAACGCGTTAAGAATAAGGACGTGACAATTCAACCACCAATAAAAGATAACTAGGGAGTAATAGTATCTAGGTAGAGACATCTTTAATCATCATACAAGCACACTTCAATAGACATAAACTACCCTTAGATTAGATAATTAGATAATTAGAGTAATCGGTAGAAGTACCAAACCCCCAAATCCAATACCCCAAGATTTTACCCATAGTTTTATAAAAAATTATAAAAAGATAAAAAACTTTTCTCAACCTTAACCTTAGCGTAGTAATTTCTCACTAGCATTCCTATTCCCCTAGAGAATGATATGAATCCCCGAGGCTTACCCTAATACTACACTACAACGATTAGGTTCACTGCCTAGATGGTTGAAAAACTTTCTCGAAGAAAAGGAAGTTTCCTTTGACCCCGAACGCGCGTTGTACGCGTATCATTGCAGCAAAGAGCAATGACACTTTTGGTATCACAATACAGAGGAACTTTGTTGAATACAAAGCCATAGTCAGATAATTGGGATCTCATCCATATGATTTGAGCACAACATGATGACATGGCTATGTATTCAGCCTCTGTAGATGATATAGACGTACTCATTTATTTCTTTGAACACCAGCTTACTAACTTATCTCCCAAAAACTGAGCACCTCCTAACGTGCTTCGACGTGTATCTTGACACCATGCATGGTCCGTATCTGCATAGACTGTTAGTGACATATCGGTGTCCTTCGGATACCAAAGTCCCATGTTAATGATTCCTTGGAGATACCGAAAGACCAGTTTAACCGCTTCAATGTGCTTTTAGGTAGGCTTAGCCTCGTATCTAGCACACATGCATACAGCGAATATAATATCATGTCTACTGGCTGTGAGGTACATCAGGGATCCAATCATACTAAGATATTTCGTTTGGTCAACCATGATCCCTGAGTGGTCCTCATCCAGTATTGTACGCTCCACCATGTGAGTGTCAACAGGGTCACAAGAATCAAATCTAAACTTCTTTAAAATTTCATTTACATATTTAGATTGATTAATAAAAATGCCTCCGGGAATTTGAGAAATTTGTAATCCCAAGAAAAATGACATTTGTCCCATTATAGACATTTGAATTTGGAGCCCATCTCCTTTGAAAATCGGTTACATTCATTAGGGTCGGTCGAGGCAAAAATAATATCATCAAGATAAATTTGAACGTGAATTAAGTGTTTGCCTGACTTTCTAGTTATTAGTGTGGGATCAACTGCTCCTTTGTTGAATCCATTTGACAAAAGAAACTTTGACAGCGTATCGTACCATGCCCTGGGAGCTTGCTTCAAACCATAAAGGGCCTTCTTCAAGCGGTAGACAAGGGTCGGATGTTCTGGATCTACAAAACCTTCAGGTTGACTGACATAGATCACCTCTTTAAGATCTTCATTGAGAAAGATAGTCTTTACATCTATCTGATAGACCGCCATATTCTTACTGGCAGCATTAGCCAGAAAGATTATGATGGCCTCAATTCGTGCAACCGGAGCAAATGATTCCTCAAAGTCAATCCCTTCCTCTTGACGGTATCCTTTAGCTACTAGCTTTGCCTTGTTCTTCAGAATATCACCGTGCTCATCAAGCTTTACTTTGAAGATACACTTGAGAGCAATAATCATAGCACAATCTGGAGCAGGTACTAATTCCCATACATCAAGATGATCGAACTCATGAATTTCTTCTTGCATAGCACTAAACCAGCTGTCTTCAGACATTGTTGTTTTGACATATTTAGGTTCGATCTTTGATAGTACAGAGTTGAATAAGCACCATAAGGCATCAGTAGCAAGTTTTTTACAAGTGGATACCGGACGAGAAGGATTCCGATAACATCAAATTAGCCTGATATTTTATATATCAAATTCCCGTGTTTATGGCCTCATTTGTATTAATATGGTACTTAATTCGTTCATATTCATTCATGTTTGCATTTCAAGATAAATGAGGCGTTGGAGTGGAAAAGATGTGAGAAAAGGCTAAATATATGTTCTGAAGATTGATTTACGAGGGCATATGAATTCAGTGTGAAGATTACGCCGTAACTCGTTAATAATGTTACGGAGTAAATATGATGCTTTGAAGGATACGGCGTAACCATTTCTTATGGTTACGTCGTAATTATTTTTGTGAAGGTTACGGCGTAACGTAGCAATTTAGTTATGCCGTAGAGATGATTTCGGAATGGATAATCATGTGCGGACGAAGGGTTACGACGTAACTCGGATAATTAGCTATGCCGTAATTAATTACTCGGGCGCAAAGTTTCGAGGTCCAGGGATTAAAAGCGGCAAGTTAATTCGAAGTTTATTAAGTACAAGGACATGTTATAGAAGTAACAAGTGCGATGAGGGACTAAAAGCGTCAACAAGAGTATTATAGTTTTAAGAAAAGATGTGGACAAATAAAAGTACGAAGTAACTATTCTTACGGCGTAACTATATAATAGTTACGGCGTAACTTTAGTTACGACGTAACTGATATATATTTAATTACGCCGTAACTATGTCGCGGCCTATAAATACAGCCTTAAATCTGCATTTTTTAGTATCTCTCTTCACTCCTCTCCTAGGGGTCGATTAGGGCACCACTCAAGGGCATTTTCCACCAGTCCGAAGCCAGTTTTAAAGGAAGAATTCACTCGCAATCATCATCATTATTAGCTCTACATCAAGTAATTTGTATCAAACATTATGTTCAATTCAATTCATGATTTATTCATTTTTGTTGGTATAATTTACTATATGTTTGGCTAAGCACCCTGGGGCTGGCCTAGTTATGATTCCTTAATTGTTTTGTTTACGTTTATATTACTTTCGTACAGTGTTGTAAATATCGGTCTTGGCGGCCGATATGACGGTGATATATCGCTTATCGATGGTCGACCGATACGATATTTCACTTATCGGTCAAATTTATCGGTTTGGTCAAAATCGATCAAAATCTGCCAAAAATCGGTCAAAAATCAGTCAAAATCGGTCAAAATCAGTCAAAAATCGGTCAAACTCGGTTTTTTTTTAATTATTTATTTATTTTTTTTATTATAAATTGATAAATAATTATGGACTTGGTGCTTTTATTTTTCAAGGATGTTAAACTTTTTAGTTTTTTGTGGTTATTGACTTATTTTTTTATGATATTGCTAATATTTATTTTTTTAAAATAAATTCCTTTATAATTTATGGTCTCGGATATATCATTGATATATCACCGCCACGACCGATATAGCGCTTGGCGGGGGTCGAACGCCGAGCGATACTTACAACCATGCTTTCGTATAATTATTTTTAATTGTATGCATGCATAGTTTATTGGTAGCTACCCTTTTTTCGGTAGTTTTGAATGGCGGTAGAGGCTAGTTGCCTAGGAGATATGACCCACTGACCCTAGGTGAGTAGATTGAGACGGGAAGGGTAAGATATGACCAACTGACGACCCTTTCTACTTGTGCGATTTGACCAACTGATCACCTATCGTTTGGATGAACTTAAGAGGGGGTGAGTGTTTAAGTTGCTAAACGCCCGGGCACTCACTATTATAAATCTACCATGTAGCGGAACTTAATGACTTGGCTTAGGGGACCAGGAACAACTGGACTTATGAAGGGACACCTGACTTCTCCAGTGGTGGAATCTTTGCTGATAGGTTAGGGCGAATTGACCAAATGTAGTCCTCTCGAATTTGACCCCACCTGAAGTAATTGGAAGTAATTAGACGTGACATTACTAGCTAGGATGAATAACTAGGTTAACACCACTCTCCTTCATTGATCTCATCTCTTGCCTTTATCTGCTTTCTTTTATTTCCTTGTTTTATTAGTTAATTTATTATTTCAATCTTAAAAGCAATTAAAATCGTAAAATATACTTAAGTTAATTTCCGATCCTCGTAGCTCTTGGGACGACCTCGGTTTTACCGAATACTACACTACACACGACCGGGTACACTTCTCGTTAGTGCATTAGGGTAGACCATAGGTATAACGAGAATTATAAATATTAAAACCTGGCCAGTAAAACCTGCATCAAGTTTTTGGCGCCGTTGTCAGGGAGCTATTTAGGATTTTAATTTAAGTTTTTCTTTTATTTCCTGTTATTTTTGTTTTTAGTTTTCTTTTTCTATTCTTTTCTGTTTTTGTTTGTTTTTGATATTCCGGTTATGGAAGATTCAGATTTTTACATGCTCACTATGGAAGAATATATTGCTTTGACTCAAAGTAACCAAAGATCGGGCATCGTATATCCCGAGTTTAATGATGACATCGACTTGAGATCAGCTGCCAGTTCATGAGGGAACTTAGACAAAAGCTCTTTGTGGGAACTAATGATGATAATGCCCACCTGCATGTGCGAAGAGTATTAGAAATCGCAGATCTTTTCCACACTCCAGGAGTCACTCTAGATGCATTAATGCTTAGAGTGTTTTCAATTACACTCACTGGTGCAGCCAGAAGATAGATGAAGATGCTTCCTTTGGGTCGATCAATACATGGAATCTTTTAAAGAAAGCATCCATTCAGAGATATTGTCCTCCTTCAAAGATTACCAAGAAGATTGAAGAAATAAGGAGTTTCAGACAGAAGATGGATGAAACGCTAGATGAAGCTTGGGAAAGATATAATGACCTTCTTTACAGATGCCCAACGCATGATATCAGCAACCATCAGATGGTCCTTATTTTCTACAAAGGATTAAACATCCCGTCCCGCCAAATGCTCGACTCTCAAGGACCTATCCCTACAATGCCACCTGCACAAGCCCTTAGATCAATTCAAAAGATGGCTGACCATTCACGAAATTGGTATGATGGAGCAACCACTTGGGTAACAAATAGCAAGGGCTTAGATGACATTGGTGACATCACCAAGCAGACTGATAGACTTGGATGTGATATGAAGATGGCTAAGGAGATCATTCATGCTATACAAGAGCACTCTCTACAAGAAGAATATGAGCAGGTCAGGTATATTGAGTCATTGGAGGAAGCCGTCAATAAATACTCGGATAATTTAAAAAGGATGCACGACTCGAATGACGAATGGATTAGGAAATTCAAGGAGGGAGCGGACTTAAATTTAAAAAATCTTGACGCTAAGAGGAAAAGTTTGGAAGCTAAGCTTGAAGAATTAAACAAAAAGGTCTTGGAAAGTAAAAAGAATGCGGTTGGAACTATCAAGGAAACGGTGGGAAAGATGAAAGAAGTCAACAACGAGCCGGTTCCTTATATAAGACCTTATGTCCCACCTATCCCATTTCCAGGACGTTTGAAGGTTGTGAGAAATGAAGAAACAAGCAATGATCAATTGAAGAAGATGGAAGCATGGAGCTTACATGATGATGAAGAAATGCTACAAGCCAATGTGGAATCAACTACAATGCAAAATGGTAACACTTATAACTCTTCTTTTATTACTAACAATCTTGCTACTTTTCCTATACAGGTTGCTGAAATTATGGATGAAATCGTGCAATCAGATGATGGTTATGTAGCTCCGGCTACTGAACCAATTTTAGTTGATCTTGCAAAGGAATTAGAGGACAAGATCTTGGACACATCAGTGATTAACAAAAAGACATACGAGCCCATTGATCAGCCACGTCACGAGGTGAACCAATCATTAGTGCCATCAACTAAAACGGGTAATGTATGAAGGGAAATGACATCTCCTTTTAGGTATGATCATAATTTATCATTTCCCCATCCCATAGCAAATTCACACCCTCATGATGTTTGTTGCTATTTTCACCCACACTTGATTTCAAGTAAAGGGATGAACACCCTTTTACGTAGTAAATAAGGGTTGAGTCAAGCTCGTGATTCGAACAAAAACAAGTGCTTCGTGGGAGGCACCCTATGCCTATCTTTTCTTTTCCATTTTATTAGAATAGTTGGGTTTGGTATGTTTGTATTTATTGCAGGAAATGGAGCAAGGAGGATGGCGTTTAAGCTCACCAAAATCCGGAACCAGTCTGGAATTCCCATTCTGTGCAATTGTTACGGCGTAACCATAACCTTGAGTTACGCCGTAAACCTCCTCCAGTATCGAAGGTCTCCAGGTTTTATCTAATTACGGCGTAACTCACTTATGTGATTACGTCGTAACCTATCCTGTAACCAAAAGTTTTATTTTAAACTTACATACCATAACCTTGTATTAGTTTTAAATGAACTTTGTGGGTGTGTTCCCTGTAAACCCTCACGAGACTACACTCGTCCACTTGGGACACCAAGTGATTTAAAAGGCTTGTTGCATACGCTAAATGCAACCGTGATTCCTATGAAAGTGAGTTAGGTTTTTCATTTTATTTTTATACTAGTTGTTTTTCTAGTATGATGCGTTTGGTTGTCTTAATTGAATTCAGGTTATTAAAGTTTGCTCATAGATCTCAAAGTGGGACACGTTTACTCGTGTGTCTTTGATCATGCCGAGCAAATCCAAGGGAGTTTTCTGTTCCAATTCTAACCCTTCTTATCTTTCATTTATATGCTTAAATATGACCCAAGTGGGGGGAAGGGATTAGACATAGACTCCCACTTGATTTTTCTTGCCATTATTTTTCTAGTTTTTAGTGAAAAATGTTTCATCTTTAAAATTTTGACATGTTTTTTATTACTTAACTGTATTAATCTAGACTGAGCACACCAACCCTATATTTCCATTGTGAGGATAAGCCTTTCCGTTTTCCCCTTATACATAATACCATAAAAATGAGTGTGCTGGTGGCTGTAGTAGACTTTAGAACTTGGCCTTGTATATCTTTTCGAGACCATTATCATGAGCATTACACTGAGGTAACTTGGTGTGATCGGTGCAGCTAGGATATACGGAAATTTTAGGATTAAACCCAAATAGCCCATCATATATGTTATGTGTATATTGACTTTTCACATCGATCAGTCAATCCCCCTGTTAAACCTTTTTTGTTGCACTCATCATTAGTGTAAGATACCCCTAGATACACCCCTCAGAGCCATTCCTTTCATTTTTTTCACCCTATATATGTTGTTTCGTTACACCTAATCGCCTAGCCTACCCTGTAGTTTCCTTATGTCCATGCTCCGGGCACTGTTCGTTAATTTTGGTTCCACTAGTGAAAGTCGCGGTTTTTGAATAAAGGGTTTTGGAAGAAAATCGGATTTAGATGATAGTTGATCTCAAGTGGGGGGATACTTTTTATGTTCATATCGTTTATATCCATGTATACCTTGTCTTGCATAAAAAAAAGTGAAAAGAAAGAGTGAAAAAAAAAGCATGCAAGCAAGTGTTTTGTCTATAATTAGTATTTTCGCCTTGTTCAACTGGCGCAAATTTTTACAAATCCGTTTTGTGTTACGGATAAAATTTGAAACCCGAACATTTCTATCTCGCCTTTGAAATTTTAATCAATATTCGTACAATGGGGACATTGTACATTTCAAGTGGGGGATGAGAGATAGAAATGGTCAATTTTGATAGAAACATGTGCTTAATTGACCCAAATTTTAAAAAAATTTATATAGCTCATTCTTTTTTTCATTGATGATGAAGGCCGAGTTAATGCATCTTATTTGCCTAGATTATGGAGTTTATGAGGCACCACATTAAATTTCTTATTCATTAACTCGTGTATTGGATTATTGAAGACCCCTTGACTCTTGACCCTCGATTTTTGTTATGGGATTGAATGCGACTAGTGGTGGGGTGACTGTGGACTTAGGAATCTATTTGTTTCGTGTATTTTTATTTACACTCATTAAATGTTTCCCATGTCTTATCCTACCCTTAATCATGAATCGATTTTAGGTGAGGAAGCGAGCAATCATTGGTGTCTTGGCCATGGATTTGGCCATGTATCACTGGTTTTGTCCCCTTCGCTGTAGCTCGTTAGTAATGACAAAATAACCCCATAAGCCTATGTTGTGTCAACCCATTTCCTTTTAAAATAGCTGCATCGATAGACTCTAGTGGTGAAGATTAGTATTTTTGCCAAGCCTATGATAGGATACTCGCCATGACTGAGCAGTGGAGTGATCACCCAAAAATAAACACGTGAATTATGAGAGAGAGTGTGATTTCAATTCCCTTTTCGTGAGGTGCTCGGTTTGGAATTTTCTAGCTTAGGTGATTTTTAAACTTATAACTTCTAATTAATCCTGGGAGATATCTTTTTAAGAATTATTAAAAGGGTCTACTTGAGGACAAGTAGGATTCAAGTGGGGGGATATTTGATAACATCAAATTAGCCTGATATTTTATATATCAAATTCCCATGTTTATGGCCTCATTTGTATTAATATGGTACTTAATTCGTTCATATTCATTCATGTTTGCATTTCAGGATAAATGATGCGTTGGAGCGGAAAAGATGTGAGAAAAGGCCAAATATATTTTCTGAAGATTGATTTACGAGGGCCTATGAATTTAGTGTGAAGATTACGCCGTAACTCGTTAATAATGTTACGACGTAAATTTGATGCTTTGAAGGATACTGTGTAACCATTTCTTATGGTTATGTCGTAATTATTTTTGTGAAGGTTACGGCATAACGTAGCAATTTAGTTACACCGTAGAGATGATTTCGGAATGGATAATCGTGTGCGGACGAAGGGTTACGGCGTAACTCCGATAATTAGTTATGCCGTAATTAATTACTTGGGCACAAAGTTTTGAGGTCCAGGGATTAAAAGCGGAAAGTTAATTCAAATTATATTAAGTACAAGGACTTGTTATAAAAGTAACAAGTGCGATGAGGGACTAAAAGCGTCAACAAGAGTATTATAGTTTCAAGAAAAGATGTTAACAATAAAAAGTACGAAGTAACTATTTCTTATATAGTTACGGCGTAACTATATAATAGTTACGACGTAACTGATATATTTAATTATGCCGTAACTATGTCGCGGCCTATAAATACAGCCCTAAATTTGCATTTTTTAATATCTCTCTTCACCCCTCTCCTAGGGGTCGATTAGGGTACCACTCCAGGGCATTTTCCAGCAGTCCGAAGCCAGTTTTGAAGGAAGAATTCCCTCGCAATCATCATAATTATTAGCTCTACATCAAGTAATTTGTATCAAACATTATGTTTGAGCAAAAGTTCGTAGATGCTCTTCAACCCTAAGCTTCAAGAGACTCCGCGGAAGCTCCTTCGTCTCGTAGGCTGAAATAAGGTAGAACACCGTTAGCTCGCCTCGGGTTTTTAGTCCGAGACCAAGCTCCGGCGTGAGAGTAAGTACTTAGTATAAGTGAGTGATAAATAATAAGTGTTAAGTAAAGAGGAGTAAGGGCAGAGAGAAGTCTCCATCGGAGTATGTGTGTGTGGGAAAAAGTCCTCCTTCATGTGTGTGAAGAGTTCCTTTTATACTACCTGTGGTTAGCTCCACGACAACAGCCTTGTGGAAGCTAAGTTGTGTTCTAGGGGCAGCACTTAAAGCGCTGAAGAGCACCAGGTCTGGTCTTCGGGGTCAAAGTTGTCTTTGTGCTAGTTGTGGACCAGACGCCTGTGCTACTCGTACATCATCGTACAATGTGTGTCAGTTGCCAGCGTACTAGTTCTGATGGAGATAATGTTCTGCCTCCTGAGCAGACATACTCTCCTAAGTAGACAATGCATCCTGAGTAGACAGCTCTCCTGAGCAGACTATGCTCTCCTGAGCAGACATTGCTCTCCTGAGCAGACATTGCTCTCGTGAGCAAACAATGCTCTCTTGGGCAGACATTACTCTCCTAAGTAGATATTGCTCTCATGAGCAAACATTGCTATCCTAAGCAGACAATGCTCTCCTGAGTAAACATTGCTCTCCTGAGCAGACAACTCACGTGAGCAGACAATTCTCCTGAGCAGACATTGCTCTCCTGAGCAGACAGCTCACCTGAGCAGACAGCTCACCTGAGCAGACATCTCTCATGGGCTGACAACTCTCCTGAGTAGACAATGCCTCATCATAGATTGGTTTTGTCTTAGAAGTATTTGGAGTTAATTGTGATTGTCTCCTCTGGAGTATCCGGAAGAGGACATACCTCATCATGTCCCCCAGTCTAGTATCAATGTATTGTCAAAGAGTTGGTACTAGACTTTAGAGGAAAAAGCTTGTGCGGTTCGGAGGCCAAAATTTCCAAAGATTTGGTACTCTCGAGAATTTTTTCTATCTGTTCGAATGTCTCGATTGAGGATGAAAGAATTTCCAAGAATACCATTAAATTTTGAAATTCGATACAAGAGTGGGTCATTAACCATATTACTTCACATGTCTTAGGAGACATGGCTATCTCTGTTCCTACTCTGGAGGAGATCATTGCCACTTGATCTAATCCCAAAGTGGTTGCAAAGGCAAAGGCATCGACCAAGCGAAAAGCCTCTACTAAGTTGCAAGAGCCTTCCGATGCAACCAAAAAGGGGAGATTGACCAAGAGGAGTTCTGTAGCAGAGTCTAGTGAGTCATTAAATGAAGAAGGTCATGAGATTGACTAGAGACTTTCTCCTCTTGACTGTACAAGTGTTGGGGGTGTCAGAGGAAGAATATTGATTCGGTTGGCGATTCCCACTTGGTAATTCACACCCCATTTTGGTGGTGAATTGTACGCCATATCTCCGTAGTCGAGACTAGAGCCGAATCCATTTTCCGAAATGATGTTCCTTATGTTGTTAGTCGTTTGGGTCGTACCAATATTGTACCTCTATGATGAATTTCCGGACTTAACTAGAAAAGTTGCTCTTCCGTCTGAGTGTTTCATTCAGAGGCTAAGAAATTTTTTGATCCTACCAATAATTTTGGACCATGTACCTCATCATGTCCCCCAGTCTAGTATTAATGTATTTCCAAAGAGTTGATACTAGACTCTGAAAATGTGTCTCACCAGTTGAGTATCTCGTTCGGAAGTTATGGTTAGACATTTTTGCCTACCCGCTCAAGTATGTTGTTCGGAGGTTAAGGTTAGAATTCTTTGCCTACACGCTCGAGTATCTCGTTCGGATGTAGCATCACAAACGAAGCGTTTCGTTCGTAGGCCCAGATAAGAGCCCAACTATTTATTTTGGAAAGGTGGGGGCTTGCGTGCTTTCAAACCCTTACACATAGCGTTTTCCACAACACTTTTCATTTCTATTCCCACAACTTTTTTTTAGATGCTACTTCTATTCATTTTGACCGAATGTTCGATCAGAGTGCTCGACCGGAGTAGGTCTTCAGTCTCGATAGGAGTTTCTTTATTGTCTCGATCAGAGCTACAATTTTGTCTCGATCGGAGGCTTTTGTAAGTCTCGATCGGAGCTACAATTTAGTCTCAATCGGAGGTACAATTTTGTCTCGATCGGAGGATTTTGTAAGTCTCGATCGAAGCTACAATTTAGTCTCGATCGGAGGCTTTTGTAAGTCTCAATCGGAGTTGTTTATAAGTCTCGACTGAAGTTTCTTCTCGATCGGAGCTACAATTTAGTCTTGATCGGAGGCTTTTGTTATCTCGATCGGAGTTATTTGTAAGTCTCGTAGGCCTTGTCATTCCTCGGAGTAGTATAAATACTACTTTTATTTCTTTTTACCTCTACACTTTTTTTAAAATTTACGCTCCACCATGAAGTTTCATTCGGAGTCTAAGGTAGAAGTTTCCGTTCGGAGGCCCACTTAAGATCCAAACATTTACTTTATGTGTTTAGAAAATATATAAAATTTAGTTCACATTCCCATTTATAAAGTTGGGGCCACCATATCTCCTTGTCACTTTTTGTTTACACTTTTCTCTACATTACATAAAGTGACAAAACAAAACAAACCAACAGTTTCAAGTAGAGTTTGGTCTCAATCGGAGGTGGGGATAGGTGCTTCGATCGGAGTTGTCTCGATCGGAGGTAGTTGACTATACCAAGAGGTCTCAAACAAAGGTTTCGATTGGTGGTGGTGGGGAGAGCTTGTCTCGATCGGAGATTTCGATCGGTGGCCTCCATCGGAGTTATTTTATCGAAGTTTAGGGTGAGACGGGTCTCGTTTGGTTATGTTGGCTCATCCAGAGATGCTTGGTTCGTCCAAAGGTATTTGAGCGTGACTCGTCCAGAGTTTCAAGCTAAGGTCTCCACCGGAGGTCTCGACTAGTTCATGTCGATTACCAGTTTATCTTGAGGTTCTCAATATTTTCATTTTGTTTCTATCGGAGTTGGAGGGTTAGTCTCGATCATAGGTATTGGTTGGTTGATTTTTTATTGTGGTTCGCAAATGTGTAGATCGGAGGTGTAGCTCGTCCGGAGGCATCTCGATCGGAGGTAACATACTCTTTGCTTTTGTTTCTTATGAGCAAATATCCTCAATATAATGATGCCAGGGCCAATTGAGATTTGATGTCAGCTTGTTTAGACTTGTTGCTCATGCACTTAAAGCATATCATCACACTATATGGTGCCTCAATCTTTTCAGCTTTACTTTGTGGCACAATGAATGCTTCAACTTAGCTCATTTTTGGGACAAGCAGAAAGAATTCGAGCAATAATTACTCGCATACACTTGCATGACTATGTCAAGACTTAAACTTGTAACTTTTTGATACGCGACCACATTGACACCGCGATAGTGACCACAATTTAAATATCCCAATCATATTACGTTAAACACTAATGTGTAAGTACTTTTAACACGCATGTAGTATATACTTGGTAGTGACTATCATGAGCACACTAGTCACACATGAGTTTTATGGGACCCATAAAAGATGACATAATATAATGACTCTTTGCTTGAGTGACGCAATATGCACCATACTTTATTTTATTCTACCGGATAACATTTCGTAAAAAAATGGTTTTTGACTTGCTTACTTGAATGTTTGTGCAGAACCGTCACAGGACTTCAACCGGAGATTTCTCTTTGGAAGAGGGTGTCTTTCGGAGAGGGTGCTCCTCGATCAGAGGTGTTCGACCGGAGGACACCGAATGTCTCGATCAGAGGTTCAGGTGTGATTGCCTCGATCGAAGTTTGGTTAGTGGTTATTTCGATCGGAGATTGTCTGACTTTAAAGGTTTCGTTCGTAGCTTTCATTTGGATCTATAATTTCAAACAAAGATCTCGTTCTGAGGTTTCACCCGACCATAAAGGTTTTTGATCGGAGGTCTCCATCGAAGGCCACACCAAAGGTTTCAATCGGATGTCTTAACCTTCGATTTCTTATTCAACGTTTTTCTGTTACTAACACAAGAAGTCTTGATCGGATGTCTCGATCGGAGGTCACCCCAAGAGTTTCAATTGTTGTAAGGGGCGTCGTTTGAAGCTAGCATCCTAAACTCGTTCGGAGCTTTATTCGACTAACATCACAAACTTAGAGCTTCGTTTGGAGCTTTAGCCACGAGTAGCATCCAAGGTTGTAAAAATCGCTAGGCGCTAGTGAGGCGGTCGGGTAGGGCCTAGCGATTAATCGGTTAGGCGGTGATTAATCGGGGATTAATCGGATTGGAATTTTTATGTACAAAATTGTTATTTTAGATATTATACTATACTATATGTATGAGATAAGCATAATGCATCAACGTTCAAATATTTCATGTGTTCAAATACAAACATAATACATACTACCTCCGTCCCAAAATTATAGTCCCCGTTTGACTTTTTTGGTCTTTCTCTTTCAACTTTGACCATAAATATTTTCGTTTATGTTATACAATAGTTGATGAAAATTATACAAAATGAAAATACATTAAAAACTCAATCCATTCATATATTTTGCATCAAATATTATATAACACAAAAAAAAATACTTAAGGTCAAAGTGAAAAGACGAAATAGAAAACTATAATTTTGGGACGGATGGAGTAATTCTTCAAAGTTCAAAGTCAAACATAGATATTAGTCGGTTTGTTGACCATTTTTAAGAGATCTTTGACCAATTAATCGGTTTTTTTACTGATTTTTATGTGATTTTGTCTAATTTTTAAGCCATTTTGTTGATTGATTTTTAAGCGCTTTTGTTCGATTAATCCGATTAGACCGATTTTGTCCAATTAATCGGTTTGTTGACCGATTTTTAAGCGATCTTTGACCAAACTGATTAAATAGGCCGATTATGATAAATCAAGGCGCTTAGTGAGCGATCAACGATTATGCGGGGATTAATCGGCCACCTGGGCCGGTTTTTACAACAGAGGTAGCATCACAAACATAGATTTTTGCTCGGAGTAGACCACAACTTGTCTCGATCGGAGTTTTATTTTGACAGCACCACAACGTGAGGGTTTTGATCAAAGATTTATTCACTAGCATTTGTAGCTATGAGTATCTATGACTTCATGCTTATGCCCTTTTGGGATGGTACTGAGGTAAGGGAGGAACCGCATGATCAAAACACTAATATTTGATGAGTTGCTGATCGAACCACACAACCTGCTCCGGAGGGAGCAACTATCCTTAAGCCTACTTTGGAAGAGATCATTGCCACCCAGGCTGGCTGACCCTAGAGTGGTTGCAAAGGCTAAGAACGCGACTAAGCAAAAAGCCTCTACTTGGCCGGAGGTATCTTCCGATGCAACCAAAAAAGAAAGGTGACCAGGAAGAACTTCGGAGTAGGGTCAAGTGAACAAAATTTTGAAGATGAGAACCATAGTGCGGAAGGGAGCACTCACCCCCAGAATACTGGAGCATCCATCCTCCTATCTAAGAACTCTCTCGGTAGTTTGATGTTCTAGTCTCTCGGTAGTTTGATGTTTTAGTTTGTAATAAGTAGTTAGTTTAGTTTCTACTTTTTCACTTTTGTCTGGTGGAAGGGGTACGTGGTGTGCCAGAGGACCTTTCAAGGTCGCTCTAAGCTTGGGTATGTCCGACCATGCAATGTTCTGATGGACCCCGAGCCATACCCCATATCCTAAGCCCTCATGCTTCCCTACTACTAGGACTTTAGTTTATTTTGTGTAGTGTTAGTCATTATGAAGATGCCGAGCTACATGAGCATACACACCCCAATACTTAGATAAATACATATAACATATACCGATGCAATGCCCAGATTGTTTTACCCAGTGCCTACCGATGCAGGTCTTGATTCGGTGTTTGTGTGATTTACTCAGTGCACTAACCAGCTTGTGTGCCTAACATCACATGTATTTTGTAAAGTTATCACACCACATACATTTGTTCCAATGTTCAAATGCAACACTTAGATCAACATCTTTACACTACTTTTCCATACTGGTATAGCATATGCTTATGTGCAATGCATACCGTTAGCACCTTACATTAGTGCTTTTAATATATGCAACACTTGGATCAATATCCTCGCTCTACCGTCTCCATCCAGTGTATCTACTTATAGGAGAGTAATTATTAGAGCTAAGTTGAGGTTACATAACCAAAGATTGTACCATCACCCCATAGGAGACATTGTTCCTCTACTCCGGAGGAGACTATGAGCCAACTTGACGTGTCGCTCAACCAATGATCATACCAAGACTCCAGAGGAGACATTGTTCCTCTACTCAGGAGGATATCATGAGCTGACTAGATAGGTTGGTTAACCAAAGATTATGTCATCACTCCGAAGGAGATATTGTTCATTTACCCTAGTGGAGACTATGAGCTGACTTGATATGTCACTCAACCAATGATCATACCAACACTCTAGACGAGACATTGTTCCTCTACTCCGGAGGAGATTATGAGCTAGTTAGTAATTGTTCTATTGATTATTTTACCATCACTCCGGGGGGTTGTTTCACCACTTCGGAGGAGACCATGAGCTAACCAGATTGGTTACTCAACCAAAGTTTATAACATTACTCCGAAGGAGACATTGTTCCTCTACTTCGGAGGAGACGATGAGCTATTACTCAACCGGATATTGCATCATTACTCCGGAGGAGACATTGTTCCTCTACTCCAGAGGAGGTTATGAGCAAGTTACTAACTATTACATTCATTATTTTACCATCACTCCGGAGGAATTGTTTCACCACTTCGGAAGAGGCTACGGGCTAGTTGAAGTTTTAGCCAGATCAAAGATTGCACCCTCGGATGTCAATCCCCTATGTAGATCATCACAAGCTCATAAACTAAGTCAAGATGGTTCATCCTTAAGATGTTTAGGAGGCGTCCCTCCACGGGCACCGCCTGCTTGTGATGTATCATGGACCTAAGTCCTTTGAGTTGCTTAACATGCCAACTCAGGAATGTAGTTATAGTATGTGTACATTCCGCTACCGATGTAGCTAGTCATCTGGTAGCCTATACGCGCAAAAGGAAAGGTGGGTGTTCCCGGCCTTCTGCTGCGGAGTTAATTAGCAAAGGTTGCTCAGCCTAACCACCGATGGTACACGTTCACCATGGGGAACACATTAGTAGGAGTTACCCTTTTACATTCGGAGGTAGCGAGCCATCCGATGTTATTTGATTGTTTCTTGATAACAAGTCCAATCACATAACCTGGACAAAGGTTGTTTTAGCTACTCTGCTTCCTCCCATTATTTATGACATAAAGGCAATAGTCTTTACCCGGGGCATAGTTGGAGATCCCAACCTAGAAAAGAAGCGAATAGCCTCTATCTCCTCTTCTAGGAGGTTCCAATGCCTCTGGCTATAGTAGGACTACTCCAACGAGGAAGCACGTAGCTCTCATTCATGACGCCCAAAGGATGAGTCTGCTCATATTACTTCTGATGAGCGCACAACCGAGCATGCTCAAGAGATTAGAGCCATTATTCGTGACTCAAAACTACACTTGGGGGAAAGTTACAGAGCTCAGGATCGGAGTTTTTGGGGAGTAAGGAAATATAACTCCTTCGGATTCGATACATGCAGTAAGGTATTAGCTTAAAGTTAAGGTTCTAACATTCACGTGCTAATGCTCAGTAGGCAGTTATGAACTTTCTCCCAGATAGTGGGATAAGACTTTATGTCAATGACCTTAGGATGGTTCCGAAGAGACGCTGGCTTAGAGGCCTATCGCGTAATGGAGTATTCAGTGCATACTTTTATGCCTTTGCATACTATCTCTTTACGGATCATACCCCTAAAGATGGGTATTCGACCACCCATATGTTAATCATTTTCACAAGAACATTTATATCTAGAGTGTAGCTCAAGGTGCAATTTCATGGTACAAGCTTATAGTTTAAGTCAAGCCTAGTGACTTGTTAGGGAGGAGATACTCCTCTGGAGGAGACACTCCTCCTGAGGAGACACTTCTAATCCACCAGATGACATCATCTTTCAGAATGGTGTAACCTATACATGCTCCTAAAAAGCCTAACAGGGTGCTACTTCATGCATAACGTGTGTTTTAGGCATGAGGTCCAGATATATACTCCAGATATGGTAATATGCATCGTTTACAAGAGGCTAAGGCAAGATTAACAGTTGCGCTACCAACAACTCTACTTATTTGCTTTTTAACTCCGCATGGCAGTTTTAGAGCGCGTAAAGACAAAGAGTTGAAGCACTTACAAGTATCTGCCACTGATATGTGGGATAGAACTAGTGGGTACGGGGAAAATGGTGCTTCACATGACCTTAATCTATCCTCTGACCTCTACGGATTGACTTACTTGAGACTCCTCCAGTCTAGCACCTCATGATCCTCCGCACGAGAGTCTGCGGGAGGGTTGCTTTCTCCTTGCCCATATTGTCAAGTTCCTTGACCACGATCCTTAACACCTCAAAGTTTTGCTTCACGAATGGTGAAGAAGGTCCTTCATGAACTGGTCCGGAGGGAACAGAGATTCCTCCTGGAGGAGTCCTCCTAGTCCCTTATATCTCGGTGTTCAAGTTTTTCCCTTCCTCTAGATAAGAATCCCTAATACAACCGTCCATTGCTTAGAACTTAGTAGATTGGTATAAGGGTCCCACGGATGGCGCCAATGTTTGATAAAAAGTTCGTAGATGCTCTTCAACCCTAAGCTTCAGGAGACTCCGCGGCAGCTCCTTCGTCTCGTAGGCTGAAATAAGGTAGAACATCGTTAGCTCGCCTCGGGTTATTAGTCCGAGACCAAGCTCCGGCGTGAGAGTAAGTACTTGGTATAAGTGAGTGATAAATAATAAGTGTTAAGTAAAGAGGAGTAAGGGCAGAGAGAAGTCTCCATCGGAGTATGTGTGTGTGGGAAAAAGTCCTCCTTCATGTGTGTGAAGAGTTCCTTTTATACTACATGCGGTTAGCTCAACGACAACAGCCTTGTGGAAGCTAAGTTGTCTTCTAGGGGTCAAAGTAGTCTTTGTGCTAGTTGTAGACCAGCCGCCTGTGCTACTCGTACATCATCGTACAATGTGTGTTAGTTGCCAGTGTACTAGTTCTGATGGAGATAATGTTCTGCCTCCTGATCAGACATACTCTCCTAAGTAGACAATGCATCCTGAGTAGACAGCTCTCCTGAGCAGACTATGCTCTCCTGAGCAGACATTGCTCTCCTGAGCAGACATTGCTCTCGTGAGCAAACAATGCTCTCTTGGGCAGACATTGCTCTCCTAAGTAGATATTGCTCTCATGAGCAAACATTGCTATCCTAAGCAGACAATGCTCTCCTGAGCAGACAGCTCACGTGAGCAGACAATTCTCCTGAGCAGACATTGCTCTCCTGAGCATACAGCTCACCTGAGCAGACAACTCACCTGAGCAGACAGCTCTCATGGGCTGACAACTCTCCTGAGCAGACAATGCCTCATCATAGATTGGTTTTGTGTTAGAAGTATTTGGATTTAATTGTGATTGTCTCCTCCGTAGTATCCGGAGGAGGACATACCTCATCAGTATGATTTACTGTATGTTTAGCTAATCACCCTGGTGCTGGCCTAGTTATGATTCCTTAATTGTTTTGTTTACGTTTATATTACTTCCGTATAATTATTTCTAAGTGTATGCATGCATAGTTTATTGGTAGCTACCCTTGTTTTGGTAGTTTTGAATGGCGGTAGTGGCTAGTTGCCTAGGAGATATGACCAACTGACCCTAGGTGAGTAGACTAAGATGGGAAGGGTAAGATATGACCAACTGACAACCCTTTCTACTTGTGCGATTTGACCAACTGATCACCTATCATTTGGATGAACTTAAGAATTAGGGGGTGAGTGTTTAAGTTGCTAACGCTCGGGCACTCACTATTATAAATCTAGCATGTAGCGGAACTTAATGACTTGGCTTAGGGGACCAGGAACAACTGGACTTATGAAGGGACACCTGACTTCTCCAGTGATGGCATCTTTGCTGATAGGTTAGGGCGAATTGTACAAATGTTGTCCTCTCGAATTTGACCCCACCTGAAGTAATTGAAAGTAATTAGACGTAGACATTACTAGCTAGGATGAATAACTAGGTTAGCACCACTCTCCTTCATTGATCTCATCTCTTGCCTTTATCTGCTTTCTTTTATTTCCTTGTTTTATTAGTTAATTTATTATTTCAATCTTAAAAGCAATTAAAATCGTGACGTATACTTAAGTTAATTTCCGATCCTCGTAGCTCTTGGGACGACCTCGGTTTTACCGAATACTATACTACACACGACCGGGTACACTGCCT
Source organism: Chrysanthemum makinoi (assembly GCA_910596185.1). Taxonomy (NCBI): domain Eukaryota; kingdom Viridiplantae; phylum Streptophyta; class Magnoliopsida; order Asterales; family Asteraceae; genus Chrysanthemum; species Chrysanthemum makinoi. The sequence continues at coordinate 9,207,855 of OU343218.1, read as the reverse complement.
GTTAGTGCATTAGGGTAGACCATAGGTATAACGAGAATTATAAATATTAAAACCTGGTCAGTAAAACCTGCATCAGATTCCCAATGATGTTTTCCAATGGATGATCATGTGTCCATTTTCTGAGATGTTCATGTGGTTGTTGGTAAGGGATTGATGTAGCAGAGTTAGGATCCCCTGGTGAAGATGTTTCTGGTGTAGGTTCAGGGGAAAATATGTTTTCAAACAGAGCATATTCGGGAGTTGCAAAGGGACTGTCTTCAAAAGAATTCCCAGCTTCATTTCCATGATATATAGCCGAAGATTGAGGATTTGAGGATGATGATGAGTGGTCACCAACTGGCGCTTCATGAGATAAAGACATTGAAACGGATGGAACATCTGTATTGGTTGGATTAGAAGTAGCTATAGTTGGTGGTGCAGAATTGTCATTAGCATGAGGTTCATAGTATTCATCAAACATTGGATCAAACAATTTCTATAAGTCTTCTTCTGATGGAGGTACATAAGGAACTGCAGGGGAGTGATTCTGTACAAGAGAAGAACTGATGAGACTACATGACAAAAATTGAGGTGCGGGTCCAGAACTGGATTGTCCAGGAGCTGTTTGCTCAGTCAACTCATCGAATGTAACGTGAATAGTTTCCATGATGTCTCGGGTTCTTTTATTGTAGATTCGGTAACCCTTCCGATTCGGTGCATAACCAACGAAAAATCCAATATCCGCCTTAGCTTTCAACTTTCCCAAATCTTGACCCTCATTTGTTGGATAGCACAATGCTCCGGACACACTAAGAAAAGAAAGATCACGTTTTCTGTTATGAACTAGTTCGTATGGAGTTTTTCCATGAGTTGTGTGAATTAAGGAACGGTTTTGGGTGTAACATGCAGTGGCAATGGATTCCGCCCAGAGAAACATTTGAGCCTTTGAATAGATTAGCATGGTCCTTGCGGCTTCAACAAGAGTTCGATTTCGTATTTCAATTACACCGTTATGTTGAGGAGTACGTGGAACACTTCTTTGATGGTTGATTCCAATGCTTTCATAAAACTGTCTTAGTTTTTTGTTTACAAACTCAGTTCCATTGCCTGTTCAGATGATTCTAACTGTTTTATTAAGCTGAACCTAGAACTGTTTAATAAGTTTGATGATGATGTCGGGAGTTTCATCCTTTGATCTCAAAAACTTAACCCAAGTAAACCGAGAGTAGTCATCAACAACGACTAGCACATATTTCTTCCCATTTATAGTCTACACTCTCATGGGTTCGCACAAATCCATGTGAAGAGTATGAAGAACTTTTATGTTGGAGTTTGTAGGTTTGGGTTTGTGGGCGTACTTTGTGCTTTTGCCAAATTGACATGCCGAACAAAGATGATCTTTTTCATACTTTAACCTAGGCAAGCCTCTTACGAGGTCCTTTCTGGAAAGATCATTGATGGTGCCGAAGTTCAAGTGATTGAGACGACGATGCCATAACCATGAATTTGTTTTGGATGCTTTTGACAAGAGACAAATTGGAGAAGACTTCATCATGTCTTCGATAGGGATGGTTTACAAATTAGTGCCACGAGTTCCCTTTAAAAGCTCAACACCGTCCAATTCTCTAACGAAGCAAGTGTGTTTTTTGAAAGCCACTTCAAGATCAGAGTCGCAAAATTGACCAACAGAGAACAGATTATGATATACCCGAGAGATTACACAGTCACCAAATACATAATCTCCGTAACCCATAATTGCCCCAAAGTGGTCGTTCCCAAATCTAACAGTCCCGATGAATTTATTCATGAAGTTCTTGAGCCGTGAGCGATCTCCAGTCATATGCTTTGAACAGACTGATTCCAAATACCACAAAACGATTTGTACGACCTGCAGTTAAACACAGACAAGTATGGATGACTAGATAATGATCCCCATGAGAGAATGGGTTCCATTTGGTTAGTAAATGATATTGGAACACCCATATCAGTATTAGAAGCTATGACATCATTAGTGGTAGATGCAAGACTAGTAGTAGCACTGGGCCTATGTGAAGTATGACTACTTCTTAAGGGGATGATCCTACCAGTAGGTTTCCATTCCTTAGTGGGCATAGATCTATACCTTTTAGGGCAAAATTCATTGATTTTGAATATACAGCCAGTAGGTTTCCATTGATAACCCACATTATTGAATTTTCTCCCTGTTGGTTTCCAATAATTACTAAACTTTTTCCAAATTGGTTCCTGACTTCCTTAACCTGTTTAGCACTTCTGAAATTTTTGACTGGAGATTTAACAACATTTTTTTAACTCATTCACAACACATTTATGATAAATACCAGAAACCAAACATTCATTACATGTTTTGCAAATAGTAGCAGAATTCGAATTAATTACAGTACGCTTATAGCTAATACTAGAATCAACACAATTCTTCTTATTCAACTCAAAATTATTAATCCTAGGGTGGTCTTCTACTTTCTTCCCTTGATTACTCTTGGTTCGCGTGGTCCTATCTTGCTTTGTATTGCCTGGAAGCTTTGACCCGCTTACCTCACTGATTACTCCTGTAGAAGGAACGATGGGAATATTAGTTGGTTTCACCACTTTCTGCATTCCTGGAGGTCTAGAAGTCTTTGGGATATGAGATTCTAGGAGGCACATCAAAGGTCACATACTTGACTTTAGGCATAGAACAGGGCATAACTACACTATCTTTCCTAGTACCAGATTCAGGACATGTTGCAATTATACATTCTAAGAGTTCTTTAGATCGTTTGACATATAAGCATGCATGCCCAATCGCATTATCGAGTGGTTTCTCTATCTTATCCTCTTCTACAATCTCACGGAGACACTCTAGACTATCCTTAAGGTATGAAAGATATGTTTGAAATGCAAGTTCATTATTCCTAAGATGAGGGGGAACATACTTCACAGTCATAGCATATTTAGTACAAACAGGCACCTTTGGTGCGACATTTTCATGACTAGTGATTGGCATTTTCCCTTTTACCTGACTCTTCAGATTCTCAATTTCTTTTTGCAAAGACATTATCTTTTCATTTTTCTTATCACGAGTGACCTTAATTGATTCATATAACTCCTTGAAATTCAGTTTAATCTTTTCATTTTCCTCTAGAAAACATTCATTTTTATGTTGTAAGACATTAATGAGGTTTTGAAGATGGAAATTTTGAGAATTCTGGGAATCTAAAAGAGGAGGCATATGGGAGCCAGACACTTCACTCTTTTCACCCTTCAATTGGGAAATTTGGGTTTTCAACCTTTTGATCGTGTTACAATGAGCTCAAATCTGTTCATCACGTTTGTTTATTTCAAAAACTGCATCAAACTCAAGAGCATCCGAGGATGTCTTGGCATTTTATCATGATCATCCCTTTCGATTTTATCATGCAATTTTGAATTTTTGGTCTCAAGCTCAATGACACGATCTTAGGAGACTTTCAAAGCAATAGACAATTCATGAAATTGTGAAGCCGTAATGGAGTAATTCGTAACAGTGTAGAACACATCTTGAGCAATACATCTAGAAATCAAATTATCATTTAGGATGTGAATATTCTTCCTCTCAATCTCATTGCTTTTAAGCTCACATTCATAGTCTTTAACCTCGTTTTCCATTTCATTAAACATCCTTTTCATTTCTTCAATCTCTATATCTATGGCCTTTTGAAGACTCTCAAATTGTTCTTTTAGTTGTTTAAAGAAAGGCATGACCTCAGTTATATAACATTCTTTTGTTTGCTCAAAGCCCCTTTCCCCTTCAGTGATTCCCGTTGGAGTGATTCTTCTCTTACATGTTTTCTCAAAGTCAACGAATAGTTGGTAAACTACATATACGCTGACTAAGGTTTTGCTTTGAGTAGGAAGAGTTCTAGGCACTAAATGCATCAGTGTATTTGGTGGATACACAGTAGCTGGAGGCAATTTTCTAAGGGGAGGATTCTTTTCAACAAGTTCATCAGTTTTTTTCTTATCCATATCTTTCTTCCAAAACACTTGTTCAGGGGTCAATTGAGTCTGGGGTCTAAACTTATTGAAGGCTATCCAGTTTTCCTTAGTATAATTGGGAGTTTTAAATGATATATTCCGATTTTTAAGGATCTTCTTTTAATTTCTTTTCCATTTTCTTTCTAGAAGCATCTTCTAACTCTATATCCTCTTTAGTGCTTTCTACACAAGGAGGCTTTTGTCTAGGCTTAAGGATTTCATTACCATCATAGATCACCTTTTGAGCAGCTTTTGCTTTCTTACCATACTCAGGATTGGGTTCCTCTACAAGTCCAACATTATGCTCGTCGTTTAATACTCTATGCTTAGTGATCATGTGAGCAGTCTAAATGGTGTTCCCTTGTACGTACAACTTGTTTTCAATTTTGTTCTTCAAAGTTTTTAGGTTGGAAAAATCATTTAAAAGTTTTGATTCCATTGCATTGAATTCCTGCTTAAGCACTTTTACACTTTCTTGAAGTTCTTGCTTTTGCTTAACAGTTTTATTAACTTTTTCTTGTAAGGAATTTAACTCTTGTTTTAATGTTTCTTCCCTAAAGTTACTTTTTCTGATAAGTGTACGCATTTGGTTATCCATTTCCTGCTCACGGATAGTCAATTCAAACTTAGCACGCTGTTCATATATAGCAACTTGTTCCTTATAGGCATTTAGTTCAGTGGTCATGGAACCATCAGGTGCATATTCAGTGTATTCATCAAATATACATTCATCATTGATAGCAGAAGGTGCATCACTTGGTACAATTATACTTTCATCTTACTTCACATATTGATAATATGGGACAACATTGCTATTACCCATATGTTCAATATCTGATTCAATGATTTCCGTTGATTGTACTTTGTTGTGAATCTTTTGCACATCAACCACATCGTATATTTTTAATACCTCTGATATGATGGATTCCTTGGAGGGACTGGCTTGTTGAGGTGGAGAGACAATTGGAGTGATGTTAGCCATAAAGCTGGTTTGTGTCATTAGTTCATCATCAACATCAGAGTCAAATGTGTCACAATCTTCAACTTGAAAGACATTGGGATTGTTTTGAGCCACACCATGCCTTTGGTTGTTCATCCACATCTGCATCATAAGTTTTGGCATTTCCCTCAGCAAGAAACATCAACTCTTCCTCATCCAACACTGCTCCATTGTCTTGAGCTTGCACCAGTAGCATCTTATCCCTGAAGTACTCTGCATTCTGTGGATGTTTTGGTCGAGTGCAGTTCCTAGCAATGTGTCCTTCCCCTCCACAATTTTAGCCCTTGATTGGCTTCCCTTGACCTTGAGACATGATCCTTCCTCGATTCTGATTGCCCACATAACCAGCTCCAGCTCCTACATTTCCATAACCAGTTCCAACACCTACACTCCCATAACCAGTTCCAACACCTGCATTCTGCCTTCCTTTCATGTTTTGCACTACAACCCTTCCATCTTTAACAGTAGCATGATTGTGTAGATTAGATGCAGTTCTGAGATGATTATTGGTGTGGGGAGTGAGGTTTAGGGTTTGCTTTACCATAAGGGCCAGTTGATTTGGAAAGTGTTCTATGGACAAGTCCGATGGCTTATAACCTGGATCAAGAATAAGTTTGTGGTTATGATCCCCAGTAGGTATAACTTGTGATGCTTTGGTACTTATCCCTACATTTGTGAAGAATGCAGTTGAATCATTTGAAGAGCTTGCAGCAGCAGCATTAGTATTGAGCTTTTCCATGATCATACGTTTAAAAGCAGCATGCTTCTCATGTTGGAGTAAGTAAGCATAAAGTTTCTCATAATTGGTGTTCCTCAATCCTTTGTTTAGTTTGACAGCAGTGACAAATTTGTGCCATTCGGGATTCATGTTGTTCACAAACTTGGAATTGAGCTGGATATTTGGCATTGTCATTTTTATATTCCTCATATCATTCACAAGCTTGTGGAATCTCACATGATATTCAGTGACACTTTCCCCTGGATTCATTTTAAAGTTCTCAAAGTCATCATACAACTGAGATTCTCTATCTTCCTTGGTCAGTTCCGAACCCGAGAGAAGCATCTTGACATTATCCTAGACTGCCTTGGCTTAAATGTTGTGATTGATCAACTTGTAAATGTCTTTTGGAAAACTTTGAAGTATGATGTTTGAGGCTCTAATGTCAGCATCATATCTCTTCTTCTCCTTATCATCAAGCTCATCATACATTCTTGGTCTATCCAACCCTAACACAACATTTCCATCAGTTGTAGTTTCAAGAATATCCCTGGTAGTTCCAATCTGAAATCGTCCTTCATCAATTGACTTAAGGATGTTAACCCCATTCTCTTTTCCTAAGCAATACAATCTGATTCTTTGAGCCCAAGAGTCATAATCGGTTCTATCAAGCATGGGAGGATGAGTATCAGATTCTGCAGCTTGAACGTCATCAGCCTACGCGGAAGAGGTGATTGTAGACATGATTCCTAAGTACACAGGATTTTACTACTCTTTGATTAAACCGGGAAATAGATTCTTTCACGGGATTTTACTAAATCAAGAGAAAACCGTAAAACTTATCACGAGGAAATGACAAGTCTCAAGAGATAAATCGCACAACTGACAAATCGCAGTGAATCAAACCGCTTAGTATCCAAATCACTTAACACAAACCGCAGTGTAATCAAATCGCTTTAACCAAGCCGCTGTATCAAATCGCTTAGTGACAAACCACTTAACACAAGTCGCTTGATGTCAAATCGCTTGAATCAAACCGCTGAATCAAACCGCTTAGTTACAAATCGCTTGAAGTACAAACCGTTTAACTCAAAACGCACACTTTACAAACCGCTTAGGACAAACCGCAGAAGACAAACCGCTTAAGGACAAATCGCTTAACATAGACAAACCTCAAGGGAACACAAGTACATCCACTACTTTGTCCTTTTTGTCCCTTTGTCTTAACACTCAAACCGCACAGGGATCAAACCACTTAAGGATTTGATCAAATCGCATATACAAACTAAGTCAAATCGCATAAAACACGTATCAAACCGCATACAAAATTTGATCAAATCGCATGCAAAAACGAATTCGAGAGACAAACCGCTTAGATGAAACTCTTCAAAAACTAAACTTGTTCAATCCAAAACACTACAACCAAGATGATTGAAGCCTTCCAAATCAAAACCTAAACACTTATGATGATTCTAAACACAAAAGTACTATCAAAATTCAAACTTTAACACTAAATATGATCCAAATGATGAAACCTACGCAAAGCTCATTCAAACCCAAAAACCTATGAAAACCACTAAGAATTCAAGAACATGTAAGGTAGATGATCAAACCATGGCTCTTGATACCAAATGTAACATATTGGTTTTCACAAACACATAATCATGCACACATAGAATTCGAATGAGATGAGTTTTAGAGAGAGAAAGTGAAGAGAGTTGGGAACTTCTAGTGAGACAAAGAAAAATGTATATTGAAGCTCCAACCCTTTACCTTGCAAGGCAAAGGGTATTTATAGTTTGTTACATGAAACGCCCCCTACGGGCTGTGGATTAGGCATACAGTGGGTAAAGACCCATCCGTCCTCCACGGTGTTACTTAACTAACTACTAACTATAGCTAAATGACTACGACTACGAGCTTTCTAACGAATACATATACTTAAGGTGACCGAGTCTTTAACTACCGAATTTTCTAAATCCTAACAGGCACAAAGGTTTTCGTAAATAAAGGAGAAAGTTACTAAGGCCCTTTACCTTAGTAACTTTCTCCTTTGATCTCTTTGATCTCTTTGATATCTCTTTGATGGTTTTTTAATTGCAGTTTGGCCATGTGTGAGAACTCTTGTGTTTAGATCATTGAAGTTGTTTCTATGGGGTTGTTATTATAAAGTAGGTTGTCTGGTGTGAAGGGTAAATGAGCTTGGTGTAAAGTAAGTAGTTTGGAATAGAGAGTCGTGAAAGATGGGTCTTCTTGGTCGAGGCTTTACTTCATTGTGAGGAGGTTAGGTTGGTTTCTATGTGGGGGTGTGTGTTCCCTACCTAGTGATGCTTAGTCCTCTTATCCTTTATGTTTCAATGGTAAGCTTGAGCTGCTATTTGAAATATTAGGGTTAATGACTAGAAAATATAGCTAGTTAGGTATAGCCTTTCATCTTAGAGCACAAGGTATGATAACCTTGAGTTATACCTTAACTTGGTGCCACGTCAGCGTCACATCAACTTTAACATTTCAACCTTAACACCCAAAAAACACCCCTTATCATAACTCAACCACAACACCACATTTTGGGATCCACTTTTCTTTAAAAATTACAATTTACAAATTCTACCCTCAACAATTTCATTCATTAAACAATCTAATATTTCATTAATAAAATTAAACATTATACAATATGAAACAAAAACGTTACAAATAAATAAACTACAAAAAAACACTACGACATAAAAGAAGTTACGAAGTAAAATACAATACGGATAAGTTGGATGGCGAAACCCGAATAAAAACTGTTGTCCAAAAATTATACCAATAATCACACAAACAATCATTCCTATAATCAAAATACAATTCGTCCCTTTTAGATTTGGTTATGAAAAAACGAGGCCCAATACCAGCCCACTTATAACACACTTGCCCTTTAAATACTCTCACACACAACCTTAATTTATTTTATACGCAGCCACCACCTTTATTTTATTGGGAGCATATGAATCTACACAAGTTACTATGATGAAGATGAAGAAACAAAACAAAAAGATATTCTCATAAACAACATAAATAACACCAAGGTTGCCTCCATCAATTAAAGGGGCGTTTGTGTATTTTTTTTTATAGAACTCAACCTTAACGTTGTGTTGCCAAGGCAATGCCTAGGCCAACGTCCAACCTTAATGCACTCAAACGGTATAATAACGCAAGCTTAACGCAACGTTAAGCTGCTCCATGTCAGCCATAACGCGGGTGGAATGGCACCCCACCGAGTGCTCTTAGAGTATGAGGCTATAACCTTCATGATGATGCCTAGTGAAAGTTAACTCATTGATCATTGTAGTTGCAGGTTGAATGGTCTTTGGAGTTATTTTACTTAGGAAATATAATCATGTGGTTATGGTATTGGTGAAACTAGTGAATTCATGTATGTTTTGTTTGATATTGGATGGTGATATCAGATATATGCCTTGTGGCTATCCGAGATAGTAGTATCTGATGTGTAGTTTTTTGTTATGTTCAACTAGTATTTGTATCTGAGATATGGGCATGTCCATTTATCTCTTTTATCATTGATGTATATGTCTGGAGTTTAATATATATTCATAGTTATATAATAATAATAATAATAATAATAATAATAATAATAATATTATTACTATTTCTGATGAGTTGATCGCTTCTATTACCCAAGTGGTGAACCTTTTTCTTGTTGGTAAATGCCCGAGGGCGTTGGGTGAGTACATTGATAGTGCTCCTCTCACTCCCTTAGTCAAACCAGGAGGGGGTATCCGTCCTATTGCTGTTGGGACTGTTTGGAGGCGTTTAGTTTCCAAGGTTTGTGCTTCCATGATTGGCCACTCTTCAGATAGTTATTTAGATGATTTGCAATTTGATGTTGGGGTGTCAGGAGGAGGGGAGGCTATTCTTCATGCTGTGAATCGGTTGGTTGCGGACCATGGGGGTGATGTTGGTCTATCTATGTTATTGGTTGATTTTAAAAATGCCTTCAATATGGTGGATCGGGCTGTTATGTTACGTGAGGTTCGGCTTCATTTCCCGGCTATTTCACCGTGGGTGGAATTCTGCTACTCCAGTCCTGCAGATTATATTATGGTGAGCATACTCTTTGGTCTCATCAAGGTGTGCAACAAGGTGATCCGCTGGGGCCTCTTCTTTTTTCTTTAGTGTTACATCCCCTGGCATGTAAGATTAGGGATTCTTTTGACCTTTCCTTTCAAGCTTGGTATTTGGATGATGGCACTATTATTGGTGATACCTTGGTTGTTGGTAAGGTTTTAGAGTTGATTATGACGGATGGACCTTGTCGTGGTTTACACCTCAATGTTGATAAAACTGAAGTTTTTTGGCCATAGGAGGACCCCAGAAGCAGGTATGACGGTGTTTTTCCCCCCAATATTTCTTGCCCCTCACATGGTGTTAAATTATTGGGTGGAAATGTTAGTGTGGATTTTGAGTTTGGTAGTAAGTTGGTCCTGAAAAGGGTTTCTAAAACTATTGAACTTATGAAGGCAGTTGCCAAACTTAATGACCCTCAATGCGAGTTGTTGCTACTCCGTACATGTGCTGGTATTTATATTTTTCTATGCACACATGTTCTCCTCGGGTCTTTGAGTGTGCTCAGGTTTCTTTTGATGCGGCACTTAGTTCTTCTTTGGAGCGCATTGTCACTGCTTCTGGGCCCGGTTTTGGTGACTGGCAGTGGAGACTCGCCACCTTACCCTTTGCTTTTGGAGGGCTTAGTTTATATTCCGCAGGTGACGTCTTGAACTATGACTTCCTTGCTTCTAGACTTCAATCTGCAAGCTTACAGTCTAAGCTTCTCCTTAGTTCTGGTATTGTTACTGTTGGTCCCTCTTTTGATGATGCTCTACGTACGTTTAATGTGAATATGGATATTGACCTTTTGAGTAACCCTAGCGAGGTCGCTGCCCCCAAACTAATGAAGAAATTGGCAGATATATATTTCGCTCGGGTTACCCAAACTGTTGAATCTACATTCCATCTTTCTCCTCGACAGATGGCGTTATGGAGTTCTCTTAAGGAGGATCATACTTCGGATTGGTTTAGGGTGGCTCCGATATCTGGACTGGGACAAACTATGAATTCCAGGGCTTATCGTTGTGTGCTGTGCTATCGGTTGGGTGTTCCTCTTTTCACTGTTCAGGTACCATGTTCAGCCTGTTCTAAGGTTTTTCCTGGGGATATTTATGGGGATCACGTTGTTTCATGTGCGGGTATTGTTGGCATTAAACATCGGCATAACATTGTGCGTGATGTTCTTGTTGATATATGCTCTCGGTCCAGAATTTCTGCTCGTAAGGAGGTGGATATTGGGCTTCATGGAGATGGGGACAGATCCTTACGACCGTCTGATATATTACTTTACTCTTGGGATAATGGGCGTGATGTTTGCGTTGATCTTACGGGATCGTCGCCTTTGACGCAATCTGGGATGACTGATTTTATGCCAGGGCGCGCGATCATTGATGCTGCACAACGTAAACGTGTCAAGTACGATGCTAAATGTGCGGATATTGGATATGGGTTTCTCCCATTTTCTTTTTCTTCTTTTGGCGAACTTGAGAAGGATGCAGTAACCTTACTAAAGCGCATTCGACGATTCTCTATGACTCAAGACATTGGAGCGTGTGCAGCAGTTCATATTTTTAATAGGATTTGTTTTGCTATTGCTAGAGGTGTGGGGGCCCAGTTGGTTTCTCGGCTTCCCACTAACTTTTTGTAACTCCTTTGAGCTTTTTTTTTTAATAAAAGTGTTGGTTTATAATAAAAATAAATAAATAAAAATAATAATAATAATAATAATAATAATAATAATAATAATAATAATAATAATAATAATAATAATAATAATAATAATAATAATAATAATAATAATAATAATAATAATAATAATAATAATAATATATAATAATAATAATAATAATAAGCTCCTCCGACAACGGAGACTGGCCACACTACCTTTTGATTTTGGAGGGCTTTGTGTGGGTATACTCTGCAGCTGATGTCTTGAACTATGCTTTCCTTGCATCTAGACTCCAATCTACCAGTTTACAGACTAAGCTCCTCCGACATTCTAGCACTATAAATCCTGGATCTTCCATTGATGATGCCCTGCATACTTTTAATGTGAAAATGGAGACCAACCTTTTGGGCAACCCATGTGAGATCGCTGCCCCCAAACTCATGAAGAAATTGGCAGATATATATTTCACACGTGTCACCAAAATGGTCGAATCCACCTTTTGCTTATCTACTCGACGGATGGCTTTATGGAGATCGCAAAAAGTGTAAGATATAGGATTTCACACACACATCAAACCAATAACATATGGGCGAATACAATGCATGGTTTTAGAGAGAGAAAGTGGGATATTCTTAGTAAGAGAAACTTATTGAAGGTTAGATTCCAAATGAACATCCAACCCTCTCCCTTGTGGGGAGAGGGCTATTTATACAAAGAAGCTCGCCCTCCTTCGGGCTGTGGATCAGGCAAACAATGGGTAAAGACCCGTCCTTCCTCCACGGTGTTGCACTAGACTAAGCTACGCTAATAACTAACTAACAAATAACGTACTAAACGATATATCTACGAGCTAACTTAAGCTAGATTATATTTGGGGTGACCGATGCTTCACTATACAATTTTCAATTCCAAACAATGTCCCCCTAAGGGAGGTCACCCCAAGAATTACAATTTTGCATCCTAGCATTCTATTTAATCTTCATACTTGAGCTCGTAGACATTAATACATCAGAGTATTCATGCTTTGTGTCTTTGTGGTGAAATCTTCAAAGTCCAACTACTTTGTAAATTAAGTGGAGGTTATAGAGCTGATCTACATCTTGATGACCTTTGAGTTTAATTTGAGATCATCAGCCACAGCAAATCTCTGGATCACCCTTTATGTGTTGCCATCATGTGAATTTGTGACTTTTGGACCGACATGCTCACATTTTAGATCATGATGTCTTCTCATCAGTGTTGCGAAAGCTTTTGTTGATTCAGAATATTTCCAGTAGCGTAGCAGAAGCATGGATTGAAAATATCAGAGCCAGTTGATGAAGATATGCGCTTATCATGATTTCTTTAAACGTGAATGTGATTGTGTGAGCATGTGGCTGTGGATTGACTCCTCAATTCTAATCAGCTGCAATTGTTGGGGTGTCCCTGCATAAAACAGTTAGCAATAAAAGTGTCTTTGATCACTCTCGTTGAATTGAGGTACACGGCCCACGGTTCCTCGTTGATCAGTACAAGTACTGCCTGTGATCAGGTATAATTCCGAAGAATCTCCTTGACAGGGTTTCGCAGCTGTTCTAGCCGTTCTCAAACCGGAGTGGCTCAAAGAAGACAACACTGAGTGAGTGAACCAGCGAATTGAGATTCACTGATTGATGAAAAAATGATTTGAAAAACAATCGAGTATTGCTTGATATAAAGGGTTTTGCAATACAATGACGGTTTTATGGAAAAATCAATTATCAATCATAAATATCTTTTATTTTGAAATATCAATACACAGTCGATGTGCAATAGGAAAGATTTTTTAGCACAACGATCGGTTTTTCCAAGATATCCGTCAATCCATTTTCTTGGACCTGGATTGATTCAATATTGAATCGCTCCATTGATGAAGTCCATATGTCACATACTAGTCTTGGCAATACCACTAGGATAATGCGTAGGACTCTCAAAATATATTCTCACATTCCACATTGTGTGAAATTGTGAGTCTTCATTGACAGTGTCCTAATGAGATTTATTGATGATCTCGTGGCTCTAGACTCAATTGTGCACATTTGGTTCCTATGCCGGAGACTAGGGAGAGGGTCTCCTTCTTCAATATCAACAATCTCTAGGAGAAAGTTGATAGATTATGTAGGTTCCCCGTGAGAATTAAACAAGCCCTTTTAAGAGGAACTTGAGTAGCTTGGGAAGTTAAGTGCAGTGCGTCACTGGGTCCATGACGTCTTGTCTTCAATACCAGTGTTACCTTAGTAACCACCAGTAGCATATGTATTGAACCCGGTTTCTGCCCTAAGGTTGAAATAATGGAGGGCTATTTCTTTTCACCCTTTTCACATTCAATTCTTTTCCATTCTTCAACCCCTTCAGTGCTTACCGAGACTTCATAACCAGAACCTTGTTGGGTTTATTCCAGTTCTAGCTCTGTCTCAGTCCGCACTCTGCCCATATTCTCATTTTTCTCCTTTTTTCAATATACCTAAGGACTCTACACTATCTAGTGGATTATCCCTGGGTAGATCCCTCCGGTTCTGGCGGATCGTGGGAATGAATACCTAACTTAACCGTCCTTATAACTCCATGCATAAAGTAAATTTGGTCAGTCTTTTGTTATTGTTCTTCTATCATTGGAACCAATTGAAAACCATTTGAAAATTAATTCAGGTACTTCTGATATATTATCAAAGCATTTTGTACCTGAATCGTTTTGACATTTTTAGAAAACGGCTCCCCCTCAACATGTGCATCGTATGTTTGAAATCATTTTGGCACATGGAGGCAAGAGGACTTGAAAATCTCAGATTTAAGAGTAAAAGATTCGATTCTTTGAATTAACCATTTCTAAAAGTTATCAACATCACTTTCCCGATTAAAATTAGTATTTTTCATACTTTGTTAAAGATATTTTATGAGAAAGGATGTGGTTTTCAAAAAGTTGCTCCCCCTCAACTTGTGCATGTGATTTTTAAAATTGTTTTTCACGAGGAGGAAAGAGTTCTTAGAAGCACATTCACGATCATACAGCCATACAGAAACCATTAAAAAACCAATCAGGGTACTTTTTGTTGAAACTTTGAAAAATTTGTTTTGTACCTTAAGAGTTTATTTTCTTTTTGAAATGCTCCCCCTCAATATGTGCTTCGAGATTCGAAAAGAGTTTAACACATATTAGAGAGCCGTATGCACTTTGAGATAAAAATTGGTCACCTTTTTATCAGATTGCATATTTATATCACATTTTCTCCCCCGATCGAAAATTTCAAATCTTTTGAGATTTTGGATCCCAAGTGATTTAAATATGTAAGAAAATTTTGTTGGAGAAAAATGTGTCCGGTTTTATTAAGTCTGAAATAGAGCACACCTAAGTTCCCTCTTAGAATAAAAGGGAACTCTAACCCATAACCTATCACTACTATATACATCATAGTTATAATTGTTCATAGTACAGTCACCACATTACACATTCATATTAAAATATAACAAAAGCTACTCCAGGAGGGTATCTTCATTCAGTTCTTTAAAGCAGTTTGTAGTGACCTTCCCGAAGTCTACCACCCACAAAACTTTCAAGGCTGCAAAAGATCATTCTCGTCTTAAGTCTTCTACCAATTGCAGCCACAAACTCTTCGCACCTCTTCAAATCCTGTTCAGACCAGAATCTTGTTTTGTTCCACGGCTTCAGGTCAACTTTGATTTCCTTCACCCTTGAGTTCAACTCTTGCTCAACCATCCTGAGAGTGCCATCACTGAACTTGTATAGTTCGCATAGTCGCATCCGCATTCTTGACCCGTATCTATCAGTAATGAGGACTGCTCTAGGGGTGTCCATCACTACATAGTCATGACGAAATTCATGTCCAGAAGCTTCCCATTGTGGTCTCGTTAGGTTGACCTGAGTCTGGTAGCTTTCCATGCCCAGTTGAAAATCTCCAACTCTTTGTCGAATGACTAAGCCCCTTATCCAAAGATTGACAGCAGCAGATAGAGCCTTCTTCTCACGAACAGGTAGATGGTCAAGGTGTCCTTGAAGGTTCAGAAGATAGAGATCTTCAAAGTCATTTGGCATCAAGTGTTTGAAGTCGTTCTCTTCTATCACATAATCTTTCAAGTCTGCTCTTCGAAGAACAATTTTCTTCAGATAGTCATATCCGTAGATTGAGAAGATCTCCACACTGATCACACTTAGAATACGTAGCTTGGATCGAACCGCTTTGCGTCTCTTTTCAGCACCATGTCTTTCAATGTATAATTTCTTCTTCTTGAACCACCAATGAGAAATGCCATATGATGCAGCAATGTCATACGTTTGTTCTTTGTCTGCCCAGAATTGATCGGGAACCATTTGCTCAAGACCCTGATCTATGTAGGTAGCAGCTTTCATTTTAGAAATCGATAAAGTTGGTCTTCTTTCCGTAGTTTGAGCAAATAGATAATCCAGGTCATGGTTGAAGAAAAACTCTGATTGAATAGTCACTTGACCAGGTTCACCACTGAGAGGAAGAGGCTTGTTCACATTAAAACGGCTGATTTGCTCACTGACTGGATCACACAACATCTTATGACATTCTTCCATCTAGTATTGAAGCTGATTGGCATCTGAGTGGAAGACTTTGACGATTTCAAAAGCTTGTCCTTCAAGATCCTTCGAAGTGATGGACAAGATTCCCTTCTTCTCATAAAACCACTTCATAAAGCTTCCCACATCTCCCGTGATGTGAAGAAGAGAGCCTTCAGGTGGGGCTTCATAGTTGGTAGTGATGGTTGATGCCCAGTTGTTGTCTGAAATCATCGTGTCAGATTCTGGAATGTACCATGAAGGTTCTGGAGTTTGCGGTCTGTCTTTGGTGAGCCAGCTTTGAGTCACGTCCTTTGAAGGTGCAGCTCTAGACGTTTTGATGCGTTTACCCTTAGTATAAGCTTCCAACCAATATTCTTCTTCTGTAACTTTGGGAATGTTCTTGGTAGAAGCGTCATCGTCTTCTGATTCTGACTCTTGAGCAACGTAAGATTCTTCATTAAGCATTTGCTCTTCAGGGATAGAGGAGATGGTTGGTTTAAACCTGGTGTCAATGGTGGTCCATGTTGTAGAAGTCTTTTGAGATCCTTGACCACTTGAACTTTCGGTTTGTTTCTGAGTATTTGGTGGAGGTGAAGGTGGGTTTGCTTTGTGAGTAGAGGTTGTACCGGAAGATCCACCAGCTCCATATGTGCCTGCTCCACCAGTTGGAGGTGGAGGAGGTGGTGGTGACTTGGGGCCTCTCGACATTTCCTTTGCTTCCAACACAACAGTCTTTTTTTTCTTTTTAGCCTCCCTTTCACGTATATCCTCCAGAAACTGCTGATAATCATCATGCTTTATTGATTCTTCAAGTGCCTCGTATAATTTCTTGTGAGTTATGTCCAAATTCTCTCCTGCGTCATACATCCTTTCTGAGAGAGCTGCTCTCATGTCAGAAGTGGGCAAATCTTTAAATCGCTGAAGTAATGGAGCCTTCATTGCCCATTCAACCGCATCTTTTACTTCTGCTTCTATTGCATTGATTACAGCTTCATCAAAGTTCAGATTCTCCAGCTTTTTGACACGCCGATCAAAGGAGTTGATGGATTTAGGCAGGTTCTTTTCAAGAGCTTCAATTCTGAGCAGAGCTTCTGTGAGGGGTTGCTCTGAGGACTTAGCTGCAGGTGGTGAATCCGGTGGTGTGACCACGTCACTGATAGTGACAACTTGTAATGGATCTTTTGCGGGTTCGAGTGGTGGAAGTACGGTTGTCAGAACAGGTTTGGGTGGAGTTGTGATTGATGGAGTTGTAGTAGATGTGGTGACAATTGGTGCAGACATCGGAGGAATGGTTGAAGAGTCTTGTTGAATGGTGACTGAGACCATGGACTGAACTTCTTCCTTTTCATTAGTTTGCTTATCTGACTCGATGTCTGAGGGTCCGTCTTTTAAGAATTGGTCACCAAATGAGAAATCAGCATCTAAATTCTTCAATGAGGATAGAGAACCCGTAGACATGTTCGTTTCTTCCATGTGCCTATGTTCATCAGATCTTGACTCAAGGGTCCCCTGTGGGTCTTTTAGCAGTTCATTTTTCTCATTCATAGAGATTTGTTTGTCAGATTCCATATGTTCAATTTCTGCTTCAAGCACTGGAATATCTTCAGAAAAAGTCGTTGTCTCCTGGCTTTCAGTCTGAGTATCACTGGATATAGGGGTTTCAATAGGTACATCGGACATATCTTTTTCCGTTCCAGAGTGTACTTGTGCCGAAGATGATTCGGCATCTCTTTTCTTGAGTATGAATTGCATAGTTATTTTTGAAGGTGGAGAAAAGATATTCAATAGCATATGAGCAGCTTGAACTGCATCTGTTCCAGCAATTCCTTTGCCTTTGTCTTGTGTGGCAGGGGATGATTTCGTGGTGTTGGTTCTGGTTCTCTTATCACTACTCCTCCCACTGGTGGATCCTGAGTCATGTTCATGCTATCCAGGCTTTGTTTAATCCCTTCTTGCAATGCAGCTTCATCTTCATCTACCAAGCGCATGTCACTTTCTGGAACCTTGGATCCCTCATCTTTACCCTTTCCAGGTTCTTTTCTTCTTCTTTTTTGCTTTTAAGGTGGAGACTCAGCAGATACCGAAGTATCAAGTCTCTTCTTTCTCTTGGGAATACTTGAGTATGTGGACTTAGATTGTTTGGACTTTGGATAAGAGGGGGTGGGTTTAGGAGAGTCTTCTGTGGTTGTGCTGGAAGCCATCTTTAGATATCTCTTGAAGTAATTAGCCTTCTTGATTCGATCAGTGATTAACACTTCAGGAATTGCCATGCCAAATATCACTTTGTTTATACCTTTGGCAACATATTTCAAGTTACCAAGCAAGAATTCACTGGTTGCCTCATGTAAAACTGCTTCAGTTCTTGGATTGAACTGATGTTTCTGCTGCAAGTGCTGGATGATTAGCTTTGAGAACCGAATGCTAGGAATCACCCTTTTGTTGTCGCCTTTCCTTCCCTTTACTTGATTTATGAAGTTTTCTCTGTCGGTAATGAATGTATCCATGGCCAATGAGAGTTCTTCCCAAATACGTTCGGCAAAATCGACATTTCTTTGCTTGACAATTCCTCATAAGACTTGTAACATTGGAGCCCTTATTCTGTCGAACCCTGTCGTTTTCCCTGTTAAGCATAGGTTGAGGATGGTGGCAACGGCTCTCCATGGTTGATGCATGTCATTGGTGATTATAGAAGAGACACGTGTAAGCTTTGTAGGATATCCCAATTCTTCCACAAAGTCCATTAGTTCATCATATTGGGTGGTGGTACAAACTGATTAGCAGGATCTCGAGGTGTGATTCCAAGTGACTCCCTAAGAATTTCAATGTCAAACTCATACCATTGGTCATCCAGCTTGCAGGAGTATTTTGAAGGTGATCTTGTCACATTTAATGGTGTTCCAGAATTGTTGCAGATAAATGGTGGGGATATTGCACCTCATGGTTAGGGCACCAAAGAAGTTTGTGTTCTTAAGGATATCAATGGCAATACGATAGATAGGGTTTGGTTGATGTATGTTCTCATCCAAGTAGCAGTTGCTCTTAGCTATATCAACCCATTCATTATGAGGAAGGAGTTCCTCTTCGGTAAGCACAACTGGTGGAGCATTGATCACTGGGATATCAGACGAAGGTGTGGTTGCCATTGTGTTTCTGTAAGATATACCCAAGACAACAGTATTGACCAGAAACATGGTTAGGAGTTATATAGAAACAGAGTCATTAATCATAACACTATCATGCATTCTGGATATGAGTGTGAATCAAACCAATAAAGACAAACACATATGCATATAAGAGAGTATGCATTAGACCCAAATTGCATGTAAGTCAGGACAAATCGCATACAATTGACAACAAATCACAAGAAGTACAGCAAAACAGAAAAATTGCAAGACTCATCAAAAGACATCAAATTGCATATGTAAAAACACATGGGGCAAATCGCTCAGAGCAAATCGCACGCAACAATAAGCTAGACAAATCGCACAGAGAGTATGCAGAGACAAATCGCTTGATTTATTGAAACGACAAGACGCATCAATTTTCAATAGACAAATCGCTTATATCAAATCGCATGCCACAGTAACTGAGCAAATCGCAAACTGGGTACATGGAGAGACAAGTCGCTTAATATATTGAAACGACAAATCGCATCAATTTTAACAGACAAATCGCTTAACTTTATAGCAACGACAAATCGCATGCAGCATAAATTAGAGACAAGTCGCTAGCATGCAAATCGCTACCAGACATTGTGAGAGCAAAAATTAACCCAACACTCAAGCAACAAATTACCATAGAAATTCAACCATTATCAAGACCTAATCAAATTCATAATGCATAACACCCAACAATCCTACTAACATTATTTCCAACATACATCAAATCCACGATCTATTCGCTTAAGACAGGGAACGAAGAACATGCATAATCAACCCTAGCATATCAAGCATGATACAAAGTATAGATAATTCATACAAACAACTAACCAATCTAACTGAATCAACATACACTAAACAAACGAGAAATAAATAATCAAACCTAAAAAAAATTATAAATCGAGGAACGGGAGGAGTGAATCTGCAAAGGAAAGATGTTTGTTAGGTCAAACACTTGATGAATTAAGTGAGATACATGTGTCCAGCAAGGTCAAAAACATACCACACAACAACTTAAGCACAAATCGCTAGTTAGAATGAGGATGAGAGCGTTTGACAGTGTGTTTGACTAGTTTGTTTGAACACTTTTGACCAAATGACAAGTCGCACGTTTTTATATACCAACTTTAACTTAAGACAAATTGCATAACTAGTCCTTGTACTAGTCAAAGCGCAATATTTTGGCTATAACACAAATCGCATAACATAAACACAATACAAATCGCATATTGTAGCTATAACACAAATCGCATAACATAAGCACAATACAAATCGCATATTGTAGCTATAACACAAATCGCCTATATTAAATTAAGCACAAATCGCAATGACAAGACTTATTATAATCCTATTGCAAAGAACACTCAAATTAGAGAAGCAAATTTCAAATAAAGTAACATGCAGCAAGCCAGAGATCACAAGACACATGTAACACTCATGCAGAGACCTATACAACACTTCCCCCTCAATCAATGTCACGATTTAAGATTAAGTGAACATTGATTGAAATACAACCACCCGTTTCAAAATAGAGTATATCTTCTATTCGAACTTCATCTAAGGACCTGTATCATTATTGAATGAAATTTCTAGGACCGTAGATGTTATCGATAACATAAGATACATCTTTTATTAGAGTTTGGGTAAAAGATTGATAAATTAAATTTTTTTTAATCAAAACAAATGTATATTAGTTTTTACATGAATTAATGAGAACGAGTCCTGAGTCAAGTCGATCAGGAGTCAAAGTACAAAGTACATCAATTCTGACAGGCTACAAGTCTTGAATGAGCAGTATTCATTTCTGTTGGAAACCATGTCAGGATATTCATGATTGAATTGAGCATTGTACCTGAAAAAGACTGAGCACACTTTGCACCAGTAGCACATGGGTTAGTATTGCAGAGAGATGGGTTAGTGACAAATGTATCCTCATTTTTGGGTATAGTACAGTCAAGTCTAGGAGTGTCATTACTAGAAATCCCTTTAAGTCCAATACTCTTGAAAATTTTACCTGTGGGCATCCACCTAAGACAAGATCTAGGTAAGTATGACCGTTTGGATCCTGTGAACGTAAATATTCTACCAGTAGGGATCCACTTAAAACAACTGCTAGCAGAGTGAGATGTAGTCATTTCCCTATTATGAACATTTCTCCTTTTGCAATTAGGTTGTTTCTTGGGGGATTGGTCAGTCATTTGATGCTTCTTATATGGAGAGGATGATGTTCCTATATTCCTGATCTTAGATTGATGCACATTTGAGTGAGAAGGCTTTGGTAAGGAAACTGACTTTGGCAAAACGGTGTTCTCTTTGACTTGGGAAGGGTTTCTAGATTTGACTGGTTTAATTCTTTCTGTCCTAAATGCATTTGGTTGCCTAACAACAGATCTATCCCTATCCCTTTGTGAATTTGGTTTCTCCAAGGTAAACCCAATTGCAGACTTAGTATTTCTACCATTCCTAGTAATTTTCTTAAGCTCATTCTTTAAGGCAACTATAGTGAAGCTCTTGTTTTGAAGATTGGTTTTGAGGTCATCTATGTCAGCCAACAAGGAACTAGTCTGATCTAAGGTTTTTGTTTTATTCTCTAATTGATTCTTCCTTAAGAGCTCATTTTCCCTTAACAACTCTGCCACACATAAAGCCAATGCATCATTCCTAGTTTTAATCTCATTACTAACTTCGTTGTTAAGACAGTTCACAATCATTTTCATATTCATGTGTAGATCTGAGATTTGACATTTTAAATTAAAAATAGTTGAGTCTTTGTCTTAAAGCTGAGTCTTTAGCTGATTAATTTCAAAAAATTCTTGAAATTCAGGGTGTAACACCCCAACCCGACAAGGGTAAAGATATCACAATACGGTTTCATATCAGAACTTTAAATAATATTCAATAGCGGAAGCCTTTACAAAATAATCAAAAGAAAACATAAATAACTTAATAATCAAAATAAATATAAGATCTCTAGGGTAAAGTCTTGCTCTCAACTCTACTCTCAAACCCAGATCAGTCATCCCACAAGCTCATCTTGAATGCTTAATACCTGCCGCAGGAAAAGAAAATGCGGCTGAGCTTACAAAGCCCAGTGAACAGATATAACAAAACGAAAGCTAAACAAAAACAAAAATACGAAAAGAAACAAAGAAACTAATAACGAAGTCATAGCGGAATGAGATCAATGAATCATGGATGATTCTGCGGAAGCACAAATATACAGAAATCCGAAAGAACACATAACAAATAAGAACAAACACATAGCATATTGATGACACAGACGGAAACACGTCAAATAACCAAGCACATAATAAATCAGCAAGTAGGGTGCATATAAGCCAAGCGAAAAGTCTAAAGGCTAACGGAAATAATTACCAGAAAATAAACATGGCATTCACACAAATCAGATAAGTTACATTTAATAAACTTAACCAGTGTCGTAGCAGCGGCTTGAACAATAGTGATCAAAACATAGCAGTCACACATACAAATAGAAAACACAGTAGGAAAACTATAACTAAATAAACAAAAGACATAGCATAACAATTAGCAAGTTATCAAACCAGATATCATAAGTTAAACCATTTCCCAGATCAAACCTTAATATAGCGAGAACTTATCATGGCAGATCAAACATAAGCGGATAGATACCCTAACGGATAGGCAAAGTTCACGAGATTAAGCGAACAATCATACTTAATATACTTTCAGGATACTCACTTTCACACTAGCACATTCATCTCACAGATCAACGAATTCACATAACGATAAACTAACATAACATCGGATGACGGCATGCGAATCACATTTAAACATATTAATCATATCCTAGCATAGTAGACGGTAGTCACATAAACATGTAAAAGCATAATCACCTTCAATAAACATATAATAAACCTGATTTGTAAATAGAAGCATTGGAAGCTACCGAATCATAAACAGAGTTCATAAAATAGAATTAACAGATAAGGTTTAGTCATCCACCACGAGCCCAGAAACATATCATATCATAGCATATCATAAGTAACCATTGTATTGGTGACCTCGGAATACCTTATATAATATGAGGGGAGACCTCAATAGCAAATGGAGTAGCTAGCTCCCGAATTTTGTGAAGAGCGTATTGCACACGACATCATTCACCGGACAAATCATATCGGATACAGATCGGATCTAGGATGCATCCATACGCCCCTTCCTACATATACAAAATATGCTCCACCATCGGGGCGTGGCGAACATCACTCTACTATCCTAGAGTCATATCGAGAGGTGCATCAGTCTGGGACATGGAACCCCATGACTAGTGAAATATTTGGCTCGAGTGTTAAACTATCTTAGGTCAAACAGATTTTCATACATGACACAGATCATAATTCATCATAAAGGTCACAGATAACATATCGGATAACTTCATATCATAAGGTTCATATTGAGATATTGAAGTCAGAAGTTCATATCATAGTGGCATATCATACATTCATAAGCAGAAGTTCATAATCAGAAGTTCATAATCAACCATAGCAAGGTTCAACGATTGTACATATCAAAATCTTCCTAACATAAGTTCACATCAGATATTGCATAGTTCACTAGAACATGTATTTTACACAAGTAACAGATCAAACAATCAGAAAGGGTTCATAGCAATGGCATCGGAAATCCTAATAAGTAAAATAGAAAAGCGAACGAAAAGAACATCATAAGGAACCTTTACTAAAAAGGTCAGAATATCGGTACCTTAAAGCAAATGAGAGAAAAGCAAATGAATGAATGAACACGAAGATATAACGTCGCGTCTCCTTCAACGAATCTACACGGATTAGGATTTGTTTAATACTTATTAGCATCATTAAAGCTATAACGGATTAATCGCATTAACATTCTTAGAGTTATAAGTATATTTTCATTTTATAAGCTTCTTATGCATTTGTAAGTGTGTTACCTATTGATATCATATTTTATCTTTCGGTTTCTTAAACTCATATTCGGACCAGACTTTAGCGATTTTTATAAAATACTTACTTAGCTCAAATGAAATCAAGCAAAATTCCAGGGGTTCCCATATGAGTTAAAAGACTCTACAAAAATTGGTGGGTTCTATATCTATGCCAAATGGCCTATAGAAAATCACAAGTCCAGACCTGTCTAGAAAGAAATCAGAAAATACACCTTAAAAGTTTACGCTTATTGGACCTGTTTAGACACCTTGGAAAAATTTCCAAAACTCCCAGAAATTCATTTATATCCTAAATGTCAATCCTGAAAAAGGAGAGCTCCCAATTCATTATGGTTTGCAAATGAAAAAATCAAACAATCCAACTAAATTTCAGACCCGTTTTCTCAGCTTTGACACTTGATCTTGTAAAAATTAAAAATACGACTTAGACAACTCCAAATTCGACCAAACCACTTGGAAAACTTAACTAAGACATAAAATAAACTTTTCCAACAAAAACCCAGATTATTGCACTTGTAAAATTCGATCTATGACACACACAAGTTCGACATATGATGCTGTCCAGTTTTAGGGTTTATACCCAAACGCACTCATGACCCATGAAAGCCATATGACCTGTTTTAATAGCATCCTAACCTTTCATATTCCCCGCCTTTCAACTTTCCACACACCCATTATAATATTTAATGAACCAAACAACCGATACCTCACATAAATTATAAACATCCATAAAATAACGACTTAGGGTTTCTCATTATAGGCGACACCCAAAATCGATGTGTCTTAATTTTGATACTAGGGCTTATATTAAAGTACCATGGTTGTTTATAGTTTTACACACGACTTATGTTTCATTCATATGGCTCGGTTTAATCATGTGTTCCGTTAACATGCTTCAATGTTTTAAACGTTTGCATGTAAGTAATAATTGAGACGAAGGAAGCGTTGTTATACCTTGATACCGCTCGGATCAAGCACACACGAACACCAAGAGTAGCAGCCGATTGGAACAAGGACACCAACACCACCACGCTTTGTGGCTGCAGTCGATCGGACGAGAAAAAAACAAGGAAGGCGAAACCTTTTTTTTGTGCGCGTGATCCTTTGCAAACTAGGGTTTTCAAATTTGATGTTTGTGTTTGTATTTATACCTATATCCGATCGGTTTATGGGCCCTTTTGGGTGTGGATCGGCACAACAAACCGAGACCCATGGCTCAAGTATAAAACCCTTGTACAAGAAATCGAGGCCCAAACATTTAAGTTGGATCGCTCAGCGAAAGAAAAGGCCCAAGATGTTTTATACTGTGACTTTTATTTTCGTCGTACCAAATGTCGATTACTTAATATACCGCGTTAGGTTTTAATTTCAATTGATGGCGTTAATTATATTTTACGTATTTTATAATTTTGATTACGTTAAGGGTAAAATAGTCTTGATATGCGTTTTATATTTTTAGGGTTTTACAACTCTTCCCTTCTAAAAGAAAATTTAGAACCAAAATTGAACAAGACGACTGAGAAAACAAACGGTTGAATTTCAAGGAAATAAAACAAGCCCAGCGAATCTTATTTGAACAAAAGCGGGTTCTTATCAGAATCTTCAAACTCATACTTTTGAGAAATCAAATCAATAATCAAATGCATTATAACAGACAATCATATACTTATCAAAGTAATGGCGAGAAAGCAGGATGAGATCTGAAAAGTCAAACAACACGCTCTAACTTATTGGATATCTAATGATGAGAACAAACATATACATATGCGGAAGAGCGAATCCTAGCGGTCTTACTAGTCATGAGAGATAATCAAACTAAAAGGATCTAATGTTCCTCAAACACTTCACGAAATATCCTATGATCACAATAAGGTACCAGGAGGCGTAATGCATATTTAGAGCAACATAGCAATCCATAGTTCACACAAATCATAACAATTTCGGATTCCAAGCGTATAAAACTTATACGTAACAGATACCGACGAAAATCTCATAATTAGGTATATAATTTCAAATGAGCATGAGAAGTGCCAAATAACAGATACAAGTCAAAGTCCATTCACATATCAACCCGCAGGCATTTCCCGAGGCGTCATATGATTTCAATAAGTTCAAATTATATGATCTCGAGTATTATCCACGTTGATCAGGCGTCATAATACTTGCATCACATAACAAGTCCTCATTATCATCATATTACGTCTCGGTCATGACAAAACCACATGACTAATATCAGAACAAAACGGATAACATATAGGTAACAAGTAACATACCAAAATAGACCGGATACACATTCATGCAGCATATAACACATCAAACAACTTACCATATTACCAAACAAACGAGGCCACCAACTTGCATAAAACGGCTCCTCATGACTCATTCGTGCGATCCGGAAAGAAAAGGAGATATACCGGAATGCTAAGCGATAAAACTTCACGACTCGAACCGAGTTACGAGCGAATCAAAGAAAAGTACCGATCAAAATCCGTAGCAGGTATCAAACCGCCTCAAAGCGGCGTGACAAGCGAATCGAGTAACACGATGGCGCCCAAATCATATGAAGTATATGAACCTTCCCGACCACCGGTTGAATCATGTCTTCGTCGTTTAAATCTTTGGTTGATCCGTCCGAACTCCCTCAGCTAACATCGATGTTTCGGTATTGTGGCGATCAGTGTGAAACCGCTTCACGAACCTCTGCCGGGGGCTGATGCTGCGCGACAGCGCAAGGTAGGCGCACTATCTTCTTGGCTCCCGGGTAGTCTCCATCTAACGATCGACAAGCGGACGGCGAAAACAAAATAACAAAATTCGATCTGCGAGCAGGAGAACCCCAATGGTGAAGGCAAAAGGATACTTCGAGTCAACCGAGCGACCATCAAAAGGAATCGAAAAATATCACGAGCAGGCCAAACCTAATGTCTATCCAATCCTCGGTCATAGCCTAAGCTCTAAAGAGGGTCCTAAAACACATCTGCAGTACCATAAATTGTAACACCCAACCGGCAGAGCAAGGTAAAGATATCACATCACGGTTTCATATCGGAACTTTAAATAATATTCAATAGCGGAAACCTTTACAAAATAATCAAAAGAAAACATAAATAACTTAATAATCAAAATAAATATAAGATCTCTAGGGTAAAGTCTTGCTCTCAACTCTACTCTCAAACCCGGATCGGCCATCCCACAAGCTCATCTTGAATGCTTAATACACTTGCAGGAAAGAAAATCTTGGTGAGCTTACAAAGCCCAGTGAGCGAGATATAACAAAGCGAAAGCTAAACAAAAACAAAAATACGAAAAGAAACAAAGAAAAAACTAATAGCGGTCATGGGAATGAGATCAATGAATCATGGATGATTTCCCGCTAAGCACAAATATACGAAATCGGAAGAACACATAACAAATAAGAACAAACACATAGCATATTGATGACAATGCACAGACGAAACCGTCAAATAACCAAGCACATAATAAATCGCCAAGTAGGGTGCATATAAGCCAAACGAAAAGTCTAAAGGCTAGCGGAAATAATTACCGTAAAATAAACATGGCATTCACAAATTAAATCGGATAAGTTACATTTAATAAACTTAACCAATTATGCGTAGCGGCGGAAATAACAATAGCGATCAAAACATAGCGGTCACACATACAAATACAAAACACAGTAGGAAAACTATAACTAAATAAACAAAAGACATAGCATAACAATTAGCAAGTTATCAAACCAGATATCATAAGTTAAACCATTTCCCAGATCAAACCTTAATATAAGCGGAACTTATCATGGCGGATCAAACATAAGCAGATAGATACCCTAACGGATAGGCAAAGTTCACTAGATTAACTGAACAATCATACTTACTAAACTTTCAGGATACTCACTTTCACACTAGCACATTCATCTCACAGATCAACGAATTCACATAACGATAAACTAACATAACATCGAGATGACAAGCATGCAATCACATTTAAACATATTAATCATATCCTAGCATAGTAGACGGTAGTCACATAAACATGTAAAAGCATAATCACCTTCAATAAACATATAATAAACCTGATTTGTAAATAGAAGCATTGGAAGCTACCGAATCATAGCGGCGTTCATAAAATAGAATTAACGAGATAAGGTTTAGTCATCCACCACGAGCCAGAAACATATCCATATCATAGCATATCATAAGTAACCATTGTATTCGGAGGGGTGACCTCGGAATACCTTATATAATATGATGGGAGACCTCAATAGCAAATGGAGTAGCTAGCTCCCAGAATTTTGTGAAGACGCGTATTACTGCGACATCATTCACCGGACAAATCATATCGATAACATCGGATCTAGGATGCATCCATACGCCCTTCCTACATATACAAAATATGCTCCACCATCCGGGGCGTGAGGAACATCACTCTACTATCCTAGAGTCATATCGAGTGCATCATCGATACGGACATGGAACCCGCATGACTAGTGAAATATTTGGCTCGAGTGTTAAACTATCTTAGGTCAAACAGATTTTCATACATGACACAGATCATAATTCATCATAAAGGTCACGAATAACATATCAGGATAACTTCATATCATAAGGTTCATATTCAGATATTCGAAGTCGAAGTTCATATCACTGGCATATCATACATTCATAAGGTTCATAATCGAGTTCATAATCAACCATAGCAAGGTTCAAAGATTGTACATATCAAAATCTTCCTAACATAAGTTCACATCAGATATTGCATAGTTCACTAGAACATGTATTTTACACAATGTACAGATCAAACAATCGAGAAGGGTTCATAGCAATGGCATCGGAAATCCTAATAAGTAAAATAGAAAAGCGAACGAAAAGAACATCATAAGGAACCTTTACTAAAAAGGTCAATATCACGTATTAAAGCAAATGAGAGAAAAGCAAATGAATGAATGAACACGAAGATATAGCCGCCGCCTCTCCAACGAATCTACACGAATTAGGATTTGTTTAATACTTATTAGCATCATTAAAGCTATAACGGATTAATCGCATTAACATTCTTAGAGTTATAAGTATATTTTCATTTTATAAGCTTCTTATGCATTTGTAAGTGTGTTACCTATTGATATCATATTTTATCTTTCAGTTTCTTAAACTCATATTCGGACCAGACTTTAGCGATTTTTATAAAATACTTACTTAGCTCAAATGAAATCAAGCAAAATTCCAGGGGTTCCCATATGAGTTAAAAGACTCTACAAAAATTGGTGGGTTCTATATCTATGCCAAATGGCCTATAAAAATCACAAGCCAGACCTGTCTAGAAAGAAATCAGAAAATACACCTTAAAAGTTTACACTTATTGGACCTGTTTAGACACCTTGGAAAAATTTCCAAAACTCCCTGAAATTCATTTATATCCTAAATGTCAATCCTGAAAAAGGAGAGCTCCCAATTCATTATGGTTTGCAAATGAAAAAAATCAAACAATCCAACTAAATTTCAGACCCGTTTTCTCAGCTTTGACACTTGATCTTGTAAAAATTAAAAATACGACTTAGACAACTCCAAATTCGACCAAACCACTTGGAAAACTTAACTAAGACATAAAATAAACTTTTCCAACAAAAACCCAGATTATTGCACTTGTAAAATTCAATCTATGACACACACAAGTTCGACATATGATGCTGTCCAGTTTTAGGGTTTATAAAAACCAATATAAGCACATGTTTAGCTACCCAACGCACTCATGACCCATGAAAGCCATATGACCTGTTTTAATAGCATCCTAACCTTTCATATTCCCCGCCTTTCAACTTTCCACACACCCATTATAATATTTAATGAACCAAACAACCGATACCTCACATAAATTATAAACATCCATAAAATAACGACTTAGGGTTTCTCATTATAGGCGACCCAAATCGATGTGTCTTAATTTTGATACTAGGGCTTATATTAAAGTACCATGGTTGTTTATAGTTTTACACACGACTCATGTTTCATTCATATGGCTCGGTTTAATCATGTGTTCCGTTAACATGCTTCAATGTTTTAAACGTTTGCATGTAAGTAATAATTGAGACGAAGGAAGCGTTGTTATACCTTGATACCGCTCGGATCAAGCACACACGAACACCAAGAGTAGCGACCGATTGGAACAAGGACACCAACACCACCACGCTTTGTGGCTACAATCGATCGACGAAAAAAACAAGGAAGGTAAACCTTTTTTGTGCCGTGATCCTTTGCAAACTAGGGTTTTCAAATTTGATGTTTGTGTTTGTATTTATACCTATATCCGATCGGTTTATGGGCCCTTTTGTGTGGATCGGTTGCAACCAAACCGAGCCCATGGCTCAAGTATAAAACCCGGCTTGTACAAGAAATCGAGGCCCAAACATTTAAGTTGGATCGGCTCGCGAAAGAAAAGGCCCAAGATGTTTTATACGCGTGACTTTTATTTTCGTCGTACCAAATGTCGATTACTTAATATACACGTTAGGTTTTTAATTTCAATTGATGAGCGTTAATTATATTTTACGTATTTTATAATTTTGATTACGTTAAGGGTAAAATAGTCTTGTTATGCGTTTTATATTTTTAGGGTTTTACACAGGGAATTCCGAATTCTGGTAAGCTTTTGAAATAAGAAGACTTTCTTCCTTTTGTTGTATTGCAATTTCTAAAGAAATGCAATGTTTTTCAAGAATTGAGTATTTGTTTGAAAGTTCGTCAAAACCCCTTTTGTCAACCACATCATTTGTATTAAAATTATTAGACTCAGTTTCGGACAAGTAACATTCATCAAAGTCATGTTCACCCTTATGGTCAGCATGTTTAGATAAATTAGCAGATGCATTATATTGAACCGTTAAAGGTACCTCATCCAAAGACACCTGTTCATTAGTCAATCTGATATCTGCATTCACAGCTTGCATAACAGGATTCACCGAACTGATGACTGTTTCAAGCTTGTTAGACTCTGGGCCTCTGTATTCAGTGAACCTGTTTTCATCATCCTTTGTTGAGTCTGATATTCTGCATTCAGCATCACCCGACCTTTCAACTGAAACATTACCCAACTTATGGACAAATGTATTGACAAACTCATGAATTTCCATTCCAGTATGTTTCTTGAAAGAAATTTCGGTCACGTGTTGATCGAAGTCTGCTGAATATTCCCCATTGATGAATGGCTGAAATTGGTTGTGGATTAATTGAAGTGCAGCATTGGAATCATCCCTTAGTACCTTCTTTTAAGAGATTTGAAGCTTCAGTTGTTCTAAGTTCAGCAACAATGTTCTTGTCAATGTAGGTAAGTCCTGGCGGAAGAGAGCACTACACGTTCGATCCCCAATTGTAGATAACAGATGTGTGAGGTGCATATGAAGTAGTTGATAAGGCTCAGTGCTGCATTCCATTTGCTTTGCATCATGTTTCATTAGCAAGTGTGATTCTTTGTTAATTGACTCAGAATGTGAAGTGTTTTGATCATAATTTGCTGAATCAATCATGGTTAAATTTCCAGAGTAGCAAACAGTTTCTTTGTTCTGTGAGGTATCATAGAGTCCTAGCACTTTGGAGATTAAAGGGTCAGTGGTGTAGGACATTGTGTTGATAGCAAATGACAAGTTTTGATTAGTCTCAAATCGCTTACAGTAACTTACTTTAGGACAAATCGCTCAAGCCACGTTGCAAAGATAACAAATCGCTCAAATAAACAAGTTGCTAAATCTGACAAATCGCTTCATTAATCAAGTCGCTTCAATGAGCAAGTCGCTTAACAATACAAATCGCTTAAACCAAGACAAATCGCTTAAACAACACAAATCGCTTAAGGTTACAACTTGCTTAAATAAGCAAATCGCTACTCCGAATAAATCACACAAGTACAGCCACTACCCGGAAAAATCGCTTAAATAAGTGATTTGAAACTGACACAAATCGCTTCCAAGACAGAGACAAATCGCTCGACAGAACATGTCACCGTGACACAAATCGCTAATATGCAAGCTTACACAAACGCCACTTAAAAATCCAAAAACAACCCAACCACAGTGATTCAAGCCTTCCAAATCAAAACCCAAGCACTTATGATGATTCTAAACACAAAAGTACAATCAAAATCGAAACTTAAACATTAGAAATGGTACAAATGATGCAAATACCACACAACTTTTTCAAACCCAAAAACCATACAAAACAACTAGAAATCCAAGCATATGTAAGAGAGATGATCAAGCCATGGCTCTGATACCAATTTTAAGATATAAGATTTCACATACACATCAAACCAATAACATATGGGCGTATACAATGTATGGTTTTAGAGAGATAAAGTGGGATATTCTTAGTGAGAGAAACTTATGGAAGGTTAGATTCCAAATGAACATCCAACCCTCTCCCTTGTGGGGAGAGGGATATTTATAGAAAGAAGCTCGCCCTCCTTCGGGCTGTGGATCAGGCATACAGTGGGTAAAGACCCGTCCTTCCTCCACGGTGTTGTACTAGACTAAGCTACGCTAATAACTAACTAACAAATAACGTACTAAACGATATATCTACGAGCTAACTTAAGCTAGATTATATTTGGGGTGATCGATGCTTCACTATACAATTTTCAATTCCTAACAAAAAGAGGATTACACTTCTAACTGGCTTAGGGTGATTCCGATTCCCGGATTGGGACAGACCATGAATGCTAGAACTTATCGATGTGTGTTGTGCTACCGGTTAGGTGTCCTCCTTTTTTCTGCTCAGATGTCATGCTTAGCTTGCTCAAAGGTATTTGCTGGAGACATTTATGGGGACCACGCGGTATCCTGTGCTGGTACCATTGGCATTAAACATTGGCACAATGTGGTGCGCGATACCCTTGTTGACATATGCTCTCGGTTTGGGATTTTGGCTCGTAAAGAGGTTGACATTGGGCTTTGTGGTGACAGGGACAAATCCCTACGTCCAACTGATATATTTCTCTATTCTTGGGACGAATGGTAGGATGCATGTGTCGATTTGACAGGGTCGTCTCCCTTGACACAAACTAACATGGTTGATTTTGCACCGGGTCGTGCGGTGGTCGAAGCAGCGCAACGTAAGCGTGTCAAGTAGAGGCTAAATGTGCGGACATTGGATATAGGTTTCTCCTCTTCTCATTCTCTTCCTTTGGAGAGCTTGAGAAGGAGGAGGTAACCTTGCTAAAACGCATCCGAAGTTTCTCGTTGACTTAGGAAATCGGTGCGCGTGCTGCTGATCATATTTTTAGTAGGATTAGCTTTGCGATAGCTAGAGGAGTGGGGGCCCAATTAGTCTCTCGGCTCCCCACTAATTTCTTATAAATCCTATAATTTTCTAATGAAGTGGTGTTTTATAATAAATAAATAAATAAATAAATAAATAAATAAATAATAATAATAATAATAATAATAATAATAATAATAATAATAATAATAATTGGTGCCTTGCTTTTGGATTGATTCCAACTTGATAGACAGATAGTACAATAAGAAGTAGTCAAAGGGCCAAATGTAAAATACCAAATTAGCCCAAATTTCATATTTATAGGTCACCAAACCATTTCGTTGCTGGTAAAAAGAACAAACCCTAGAAATTCAATATGTCAGACAATATCCCTTTTGAAATCCAAATGGAAATCATCAAAAAGGTTCCTGATGTCGAGTCATTGATTCGATTTAGATCGGTTTCAAAACTATGGAAATCTTTCATCGACAGCCCTCAGTTCATCGCTGGTTACAATGTTTGCCTCAGTCAGCCACATCGTTTGATTTTAAGGTACATAGATCTCGAATCTTGTGAGGAAAAATATGTATCCTTTTTAGATGATAATGACTCTTTCACACAAGAACATGACTCTCCTCCAACAGTTTCTGATCTCATTAAACAACTTGAAGAATTTACGATAGTTGTTGGTATCTCTCTGGTGTTTGTCGGTAATAATGATCTCTGGAAAGAGTATGGTTGTTCTTTGGAACCCGTCACTTAGAAAATCTGTTGGTATAGTTGTCCCTTATGACTTTAACATGTCCGCTTATAAAACAACTGTTTTCGGTTTTGGGGTTTGTCCTGTAACTTGTGATCCTACCATTGTCAAGATTTCATATATTGATAGGAATGATATGGATAACATACCTTGGCACGTTAAATTTTTTACTATGAGCTCCAAGCGCTGGGAGATGATTCCAACTAGTAATCTGCCTCGCCAATCAATCAGACTTAAATCAATGAATCAACAGGTTGTTATAGATAGGTTTATTTACTGGGGTGCTTATGAAAGGATTGTTGCGGATGACGGTACTCACAATAAGCAAATGATCATGTCGTTTGATTTGATAACCAAAGGATTCAAAGTGGTAGACATACCCGATAGTATAATCAACCAGACTCGCGGAGGCTTGTTCATATCTAAGCTAAGGGAATCTCTTATAGTGTTCGGATACATTTGTGAGAATGTAATGCTTGAGGATGCAGTTTATGGTGTATGGATGATGGTGCATGATGGTGTTTTAACATCATTTAGAAGGATTTTCACAATTGACACTCCTATTTCATCAGTAAATGAAATACTCGGATTTAGGAAGAATGGTGAACCTATAATAGAAGCTCGAAAGCTGGACTCACAGTTTGCCACGTTTGAAGTTTATCAACCCCGCTCACAACACATAACTAATCTTGGGATTTATGGAGATGATCATACATTCTTCTTGAGCTCTTGCACGGAATCAATGCTTTTGCTTGATCATGCAGATGGCAGTATTTATTGATGGACTATATGCGGAGCTAGGATTGACGAGTTTTAGAAGCTTGCAGTTACATCAAATGATCTGCTGAATTATGGAGAAGATGTGTTATTTTCGGTTTTTACAATAACTAGTTGCATATCTTTTGACTCGATATCTTTTTTCAAGAATTTGAGTTGTTTTTTGAAAAGCTTTTATTGTTAAATCTGTTTTCATATAGTAATTCCTTCTTTCTTTTTTTCTGATTGTTCAATATACTGAATAACTGCTCAAAAAATATATTGAATAGAAAACTTGCTAGCTAGAAATTAAAAACCACCTAGAAAAAACCCAAGCATACCATCCAAAGTTGAGAAAGTCAACTTGACATTCCACAGTATATAATTGACTTTCTCAAAGTAGAACATTTGACTTTACCTTCCAAATTTCTTCCACAACTCAGCAAATTTGTGGACATCAGTAGACTGTTTGACTTTAAAATGAGTAGTTTGGTTCTGATCATTGATCAATGGTAATGCTATAAATTCTTTATCTGGTCTGTTCATGTCACCTTTCATCTCATAGTTAATTTATATTTAGGATCCATAGAATGTAAAAGAATGATTTTGACTGATGTGTTCATGCATGTAAGTGTTAATGAACTTTTATTAAGCATAAAGGGACTGTAATTAGATGATGTTCTCGTTAGCTCAGTGAGATTATGGTACTAAAAAGTGAATGGGGTGAAGATTTTCTTCCTTAACACCTTGCAAAGTGATCAAGATTGAATCCACTAATTACAAAGTCAACTGCTATTGTTGTGAGTCAACTATTTTACATATTTGTGTTCAATGCTAATTATGTTGTACTTGTATATGATAGTACTGTTTCCAACATTAAGGATGCCAAACCTCACGTTTTTAGGGAACATTATATAAAACAAAGGCATCTTTCCCCAAGCAAAAAACGCAATTTAAACATAAAACTCAAATAAAAAAAAGCAAAAAACCTCTCATTTGATGCAAGCCAAATTTTTGGTGTTTCATTTGGCTCAAGGAGGAGGGGGTGCAGATGTGCAGTGGCACCGGTTTGGCTCAAGCTAAATGACTGACACATGACATTGGCGCCAGTATCATGTTACTGCACCGGATGCTCTAACTTGGGTGTTGCGGGATGTTGAAGAAAAGGTTGTTGACTTTTCTATAAACTATAAGGACCAAACTTAGAATATCAACTAGTTAAAAGGCCAAATCTATTAACGTGCTTTTCAAAGTTACACACAAAGTATCACAAATTGCTGGTAACCAAACCCTAGAAACCTCAAAATGTCAGACAACATCCCTTTCGAAATCCAGATGGAAATCATTAAAAAGGTTCATGATCTCAAGCCATTGATTCGATTCAGGTCAGTTTCGAAAGAATGGATGTCTTTTATTGATAGTTCTGAGTTCATTAATGGTTATGGCTTCCACCTTACTAAGCCAAATCGTTTAATTCTGAGGTATATTTCTCATTTAGATTATTCTGATGAGGAAAAATATATTTGTTATATAAATGATAATGACACTTTTACCCATCAACAAGAATTTGATCCACCTATTTCTGACCTCGTTAAACAACTCGATGAATATTCGACAACTCTAGTTGGTAGCTCTCATGGTTTGTTTTGCTTGAAAGGTTATGATGACGAAAACTTTGAAAAACAAATGGTTGTTATTTGGAACCTTTCAATCAGGAAATCAATTGGTATTGCTGTCCCTTGTTATGCCTCCGCACGCCCTTATGAAGAAAATGTTTTCGGTTTTGGGGTTTGTCCTGTCACTAATGATCCTACCATTGTCAAAATCTCAAATGCTAATAGATTCCTAAAGGGAAAAATGAATATCATACCTTGGCGAGTTGATATTTTTACATTAAGCTTCAAGCGCTGGCAGATGATTCCGGATAGCAATCCGCCTCCCGAAACTGTTTCACTTCTATCGCCACAGGTTGTTATAGATGGGGTTATTTATTGGGCTGCTTGTGATATGTTTTATGATGATGGTGTATATCATAAAAATTATATGATCATGTCATTTAACTTAATTACCCTAGAATTTAAAGAAATAAACCTCCCAGATAGCTTCACAAACCAGTTGCGGTACGGATTCTATGTATCTATGCTAAGGGAATCAGTTTTTATGTTTGCATACATTCATGAGAACGAGGAGTTTTGGGAACCAGTTTATGGTGTATGGATGATGGTACATGATGGTGATATAGCTACTTTAACAAGGCTATTTGTCATTGACAACAATGATATGTCAGTAAACATTGTACATGGTTTTACGAAGAATGGTGAACTTATAATCGAAACTGAAAATCATGGTGAAGAATCTTTACCGCTTGAAATTTACTCACCTTCCTCAAAACACATCAGCAATCTTGGAATTCATGGAGTAAATAGGCACTTCTTCATGGGCTCTTACATGGAAACACTTCTTCTGCTTGATCAAAAGGACTGTTATATATATTCTACGTAGTGATCTGCTGCCTCATTAGGCAGGGCAAAGCTTGTTATAAAGGTAGGAAAAATTACTATTCTATGAATCGTATTGTCATTGTTGAATCATTGGTTCCAGCGTTACCATTGATTTGGATGTTGGAAGGCTTACCATCAGTTGTAAATACAATCATCTAAGCATACCATCCAAACTGTAAAAACAAAACTGACCAAAAACAGAGCTAGGACTTGCAGCACCAATCAATCTGTTATTACACCTGCATTAGACTTGAGCAAAAGATTAGCAATTCAAATGTAGATGGATCACTTGAGCATAACGCATGTATTGTTTACTTTATAATTATTTCTTATCTCAGTTGATTGTACATTCAATTTTATCTCAGGTAAGTATCGTCAAATTGTTTATAGTAACTTAAGGTAGTAATAGTCGCAGGTTCTGTCTGTGTATTGTAATAAAGAAATACAAGTGTAGGCTGTTAATTTTTATTGGTTATAAATGATGCACATTGTTGTCTCTTTATATCTTTTTTCTAAGTTTTTGTATCTCATTATTAACCAGATCAAGATCCAAAGGAGGTTAAAAAGAGTGCTGGAAGGAATGAGAACAAGATGAGCAATTCAAAGGGGAGAACAAAAATGCTAAAGATGGAACAATGTATTTATAATTGTTTTTGGAGTCATTCAACATTAACTTAGCAGATGATTCAGCAAAATTAGTTTTATACTCGTATATGAAGTGTGATGGACATATAACTTTAATGTCATTTTATGTTCCGAATTTGGTTTGTATACCATTTGTGCCTGGATGGGTCCAAATGGTTCAACTTTAATTCCCACTAAACAATGTAATGGGTCATGTATGTCCACCTGGGTTTACTTATACCTCTCGCATTTGATGAGTTCGTTCTCGATTGATGGGGTGGGTTAATTAGAATAGCTGTATTTGGTGGCGTTTAGCTTGTTGGTTGGAAACTTGGAATCACTAAAGATGTAATTGAAATATCATTAATCACCTACTTTCATGATTAGTTTCATATATATCCAAGGTGCAATCATTCAATGCATACTGTACAATGTTTTTAAAGCATGTTTGGGTATATATGAAATTTTCATGTTTAATAACGGGAGATATTAAATTGCCTCTTGAATATATGATGGATCGGAAATCTGTAAGGATGGAAATTTTTGACATAAAGGAAACACGGGTTAGAGTAGCTTTCACGTCATGTTCGGGTTGACCCACTCACATGATTATTATGTGGGTGTGTTCAGGTGAGGATGTGTTAAACGGGTCAATCGCCAACAAGTTTAAAGTCAACCACTCAATGAGGGCCCTTGTGTTTAAAAGGCTTGACACTATCGCACTAAAATGTAAGGGGCCTTAAGGGGCCCTTTGGTTTGAAGGTATGAAAATGAAGAAATGCTTCCATTCCCAACATAGTTATTTGGTTTATGGGTTTGGTTTTTAAAAATGGGTATGAAACTCATGAAAATAGGCATTTTCTATACCCACATATGGTGGCGAGTTTATAAACCCATTCTCATACCCATATCTATAGTCATTTCCCATATACACACCAAACGGCCCACAAGTTCAATTCCTAAGGGCAAACAACCATGAAGTGATCATGCAAACCTCCTGAAAAAGGAGGGTTTTACTATTTTTAGTTTGTGTGGTGGTGGGTTCAAACATTTTTTATTAGTCGGCTAAAAGGTCGAAAACCATGATTATCTTAAAAGGTGTTTATTTATAACAATTTTTTATTATGAGGCCTCTTAATGACGTTCTATTTATTGTGACAAAATGAGTTATATTTAACTAATGGGATTTACAAATAAAAGTCAGGTATATACCATAAGTACACAATCATCACACGACTTGTCATAAAAAAAGCTAACCCACAGGATACAAGTCCTATTATTCTCGCTAGGAAACCAAAGGTAACATCAATTGTAAATAATACATATTTTGTCTATTACAATTTCAAATGACAAAACGGATGTCACATTAGTGATAAAAAAAACAGCATTTCTGTGCATAAACAAGGAGCTTTAGAAAGTTATAGTACCTAATCTAATAATAGTTCACCTTATTATTTTTTTAGTTTGTTTGCCAATAAGTGTTTTATTAAAGCTTTTAACCAATTACAAGAAAATTTCCAAAATATAAGTATGAGATTTTTTATTGGTAATGTCATAATTTGCATTTTTATAATATTGTTTGTAAACAACTTAGTAAAAGTAGTATTTACAATAATTATATGGGATACGTTTTTTTGACCCCTTATTTTACAAGTAATACTTCTCATGTTTTTCGGTTTTTTATTTATTTATTATTTATTTTTATAATTTTATTTATATTATAAAATTGTGAAGTATTAAATTGAAAAAATGTATAAAACATAAACTGATAAAAATTTGTATCATACTGTAAAAAGGGAGTAAAAAAACGGGTTGAAAGTTGTTGAAAGTACAAAACATGTGAGCCGGAGGGTATTAATAAAACAACCCTGATTATATTTCATTAACCCGTATTGTACTATCTTATAAAAAAGTTTATTAGGCATCAGTCTTCCTTCTCTCTATAACAATCATTAAAGAAATCAACAAACTATTGAAGTGTTTCTTATGGAATCAAGGTGAGACTCGAAAAGGCAGGGCTAAAGTTGCTTAGGCTACTATTTGCATACTGAAAGATCAAGAAGGTTTGGGCTTAAAGGATCTGCAAATTTGGAATCAAGCCATGTTAGCTAAATATATTTGGAATATTGTAGTCAAAAAATATATTATTTGGGTTAAATGGGTACATTCAGTAAAATTAAGAGGCAAGAGTATATGGGAAATAGAAGCTGAGAATAGTGACAGTTGGGGGTGGAAAAACTTACTTGGTATAAGAGATCTAATCAGGAACAACGTGTTTTACAAGATTGGCAATGGAAATAGTACATCTTTGTGGTATGATAAATGGAGCAATATTGGACCACTGTCTCAAATTGTGACTCACAGAGATCACTATAGATGAGAGACTTGTATCTTGTCTTTTTCATGCTTGTTCCCTATTGATAACCTTTAAAGACTCAGTTGGCCTTTGTTAGGTACTGATTGTTTTCTAATTGGTCTTTCTCAATTATCAAGCATTAAAATTGGTCCATAAAGTAGGTTCCCATATGTGTTAGATAAGTGAATTTGGTGAGGTAGTGTATGTAGTATGGAATAGTGAGGAGTGAAAGATGAACCTACTTGGTCCATACTATACACTACCTGTAAGAGGTCTGGTTGGTCATCCCTCAAGGTGTGTATTCCCAGGTATTTGAAGCCATTTTTTTAGAGATGGAAATGTAGGTTGTCTAGTATAGCCCTTGACTGGAAGGGTATGGGTTGCTACAACTAGCTCAATGATGCCTACTCATTTGTCTCCTTTGGTTCAGTGTGGATGTTGGTTGACTGATCTTAGTGAGCAGATGCGTAGGAAATGTAGTTGAGAAGTTATGGTCTTGGTGCATTAAAGGGTGTATTCTAAACTATTTTGAATGTTTAGATGGAAGCTTGCTACTGTTTGTTGTAGGCTGCTTTGATGACATACAAGAGTTTTGTCAGATACTGGTGTCATGTATTGTCTGAGATGTATAATAGTATTCGATATCGGATGTAGCTGTTTAGATGTATCTGATTTTGGTCCTGTCCAAAATTTTAGTCTATGTTATGAGGATGTAAAAGCTGATTCATTAATATAAATTTACCCTTTTGCAGAGAAAAGTTCAAATGCTTACTCTTACTTTGGTGTTTACCAAGGGACAAATCTCCACCATCCATATATTTTGATCTAATGGTGGGGATTAACTTAAGATTTAATAGATAAACCTAAGTCAATATTTTTTTTCTTGTCTTTTTGTCTTTCTTTTTTATTCACATTTTTTTGTCTTTTTTTTAATTCACGTTTTTTTAATCCACGCTATTCACGTTTTTTTTTAATTCGCGTTTTTTCTTCTTTTTCATATGTTTTCGTCCGTTTTCTTACGTTTTTGCCCGCTTTCGTCCGTTTTCTTACGTTTTCTTACGTTTTCGTCCGTTTTCATATGTGTTTTTACACTTCATACGTTTTCGTCCGTTTTCATACATATCTGTCCATTTTCTTACGTTTTTGTTCGTTTTTAAATACTGTTTTCAGACGTTTTCATATGTTTATGAATATCACAAGTGATATTCTGTTATATTCATATTATGATATTCTAAATATCACTTGTGATTTTCTGAACATCACAAGTGATTTTCAACTAATGTTTTGTAACATGAGAATCACAAGTGATATTTATAATATCACAAAGTGATATTCAGAAATCACAAGTGATATATTCAGAATATCACAAGTGAAATTCTGAATATCACAGAATATCATTTGTGATAGTCAGAAACGTACGAAAACGGACGAATACTTATGAAAACGGACGAAAACGTATGAAAGCGTAAAAGCAAGTCTAAAAACAGACGAAAACGTATGAAAAATGAACGAAAACAAAAGAAAACTGATGAACACGTATGAAAACTGACAAAAACGTATGAAAACGGGCGAAAACATATGAAAACAGATGAAAACGTATGAAAACAGACGAAAACGAAGAAAAAAAGGCGAATTAAAAAATACGTCAACTAAAAAAAAGAAAAATAAAAAACAAAATGTGAATAAATAAAAAACATGAATTAAAAAAAAAGGCAAAAGAAATATGTGAATAAAAAAGAAAGACAAAACGATAAGAAAAAAAACATAGACTTATGTTTATCTTTTAAATTTTAGGTTAATCCTCATCATTAGATCAAATTAAGAGCATGTTTGATGGAGGGTATTAAGGGGTGGAGAATAGGAAAAACAAACATTAATTATGTTTGGTGGAGGGTAAAGGAATGGAGCATTACCTTAAACTAGGTAATGACCCATTGCACTACAAATTGAGGGGTTAAGGTATTCATTACCCTTTGCATTTCTGTTTCCTATTCCTTTAATTGAACCAAGCGGACTTTAGATATATGGTGGAGATTTATCTTTTGAAAAAATGAATTTGTGGGTAAGCAAAATAAAATGGCTCTTTTTTTGCATAAAATAAAATAAAAAAGTTTAACTAAGTTTCAGAAATTGGCGTAAAGATTTTCGTGAACAAACATCCATAAATTTGGTGCCTTCGATTTTGGATTGATGCCAACTTGATAAGAGTACAATAAGAAGGGCCAAATGTACAAATACCAAATTAGCCCAAATTTCGTATTTATAGGTCACCGACTCACCTTTGATTTCAATTTTCAACCATAAAACCCTAGAAATTCAATATGTCAGAAAACATCCCATTTGATATCCAAATGAAAATTATCAAAAAGGTTCCTGATGTCGAGTCCTTGATTCGATTTAGGTCTGTCTCAAAATCATGGAAGTCTTTCATCGACAGCCCTCAGTTCATCGCTGGTTTCAATGTTCGCCTCAGTCAGCCACATCGTTTGATTTTAAGGTACATAGAAGTCGATTCTTTTGAGGAAAAATATGTATCCTTTTTAGATGATAATGACACTTTGACACAACAACATGACTCTCCTCCAACAGTTTCTGATCTCATTAAACAACTTGGAAAATTTTTAGAAATTGTTGGTAGCTCTCATGGCTTATGGTGTTTGTACGGTAATAATGACTCTGAAAATAAGATGGTTGTTCTTTGGAACCCGTCAATTAGAAAATCAGTTGGTATTCTAGTCCCTTATGACTTCAACAGGTCCCCTTATAAAACAATTGTTTTCGGTTTTGGGGTTATTAAATGTCCGTTGTCAATTAATGATATGGGAGTATCATTAAATTAAGACAAATCTGAGAGATGTGGTAGAATATACTTGAAAGTATATTGATGAGAATGCATACCAATTTCGGATGATATTCAATGAATTGAATATAGGACTTATCCCAACTACATAATTTACTTTGTGGATATTGTTATAAGTAAATTATGAATAGTTATCCTCGGACTTGAGATACCAGATAAGTGTCATGAATGTAGTGCATTTCTGTGAAGCAACTTAACGCTATAATGCGTCTGGTAATCATAAGGGTTGTTTTCAGAAATGTTACAAAGTTTATGGGTTATTCTTGTAGTCAAGATAGAATTTGTTTCTTCAAATTTATTTGGAGTTTAATATTGCTGGGCCCCTCGTAGGGTTGACAAGATGTTTGTGCGGCCGCACCCAAATATCCCCTAAATATGTTTAGATGATTCGGTAATCTTGGTCAATCACTTACAACGAGAAACATAATAGTTTTATAAAGAATGACTTAATTCCATATCTTTATTTAACGTGGTATTAGAAACAAAAGGATAATAATAATGAGAAATCATTAAAAGGTTTTCCAGGAGCCTTACTTGAGTCGTACTAGAGGCATCGAAGTGTTGCTAGACGCTAGCCGATGTGATCACTCTATTAAGATATATCCAAGTGGGAGCTGTTAGTTTTATGGATATAAATTAGTAGACGTGAGACTACGGGATTGCACACTTTACGTATGAGAATTTAAAGTTAATAATTAAATATAAGACGTTGTATTTATTTATTGATTAAACGAAATAACTAACGAACGTTAAGTAATTAATGTAATGGACTAACGGGCGTTAAAGGTATTTGGAAAAGGATTAAATTGCAAAGTTTGGAAGTTTCCGGAATCCCTTGGGGATACCCTCATCCGATCGGCCAAGGAGGAAAAGGAAACAAACCCAACTTGTTCACCAAGTTTGCTTGGGTATATATACAAGGCTAGGGGTCTTGTTTTTGCATCTCTTGTATTCATTGCTAAACCCGAAAAACGTTTTGTGTGTGTTTCTTTGTATCAAAACCGATCAGCAACCCTCTAGGGGATCGATGCATCACTTTTCCACAAACCAAGTTATTTGTTTGATAAAAACTAACATTACTTTAATTCGGTTTAGTAAGTGTGTACAAGAACGTAGTAATAACACACTATTGTTATTATTCTTGGATTGAATTACAAAACGGTAAGGGGTAATTCATATAATCCTAATAAATCAAATTAGGGTTTTTCCATTGATAGTTTGTGGATTTGAT
The DNA here is from genome assembly GCA_910596185.1 of Chrysanthemum makinoi. Lineage (NCBI taxonomy): Eukaryota > Viridiplantae > Streptophyta > Magnoliopsida > Asterales > Asteraceae > Chrysanthemum > Chrysanthemum makinoi. The sequence goes on along the minus strand of OU343218.1, from coordinate 9,163,359 downwards.
TCTTGTTTGGCTAGAATCAAGAAAAGGTACGCATATTCTTTTATGTTAATTAATTGTTCATTAATAAATCCTATACGCTTCCGCTTGATTACTTTGATGTTTTGTGGTTATTTATTTGAATGTCATGTTACCAAATTCAACAGTGGCATCACGAGCATTGGGTTTTTAATGAGTAATTAATTACATAAACGCGTAATTAAACAAATATGTGTATGTTGTTTGATATGTTAATCTAGGGTTTATGTTTAAATTTTTTTTGGGTCAATTTTTGGTTAAATTGGGGCGTAGCCCTAATTTTTTAGTCGACACATACATAATTTTTTTTAGGGTTTTGAAAATTGTTTGCTAACCTTATTGAAACCTAGAATTAATATATTAGTTACGTGATTAATTCATGAATAAATTGTTATGTGTCATGGAATTTTTATATGCGATCTTGTGACTATGTGTATAATTGTTATGATATATCCATGATTATATGTGCATATTAGTCATGGATAAGTTGCGTTGATATTGTTTAATTGTTAAGAGTTATTTATTTACGATAAATCTTGAATTGGGGAAGACTCCAATTATATATTAATGAATCAATTACGTGCAATTTGCTATATTTTAATTAAGGGTTTACGCAATCGATTTATCGATGTATGTGGCTCACTTTCTATTGTTGGAGTGAAAGCCCTAAATTGATATATACATTAATTTAACCTAGATATTGATTATTAATAGGGTTTTATCGAATAAGTTGCATGTGGCTACTTGTTTACACGTATAAATTGTTTATTATGTGCACATTGTTTTTTAGTAGTTTATTTTTTATTGGTTACTTGTTTGTTTATTATGTTAGACAGTTTTAAACAAAGGGTAATTTTGAATAGAAAAATAATACGGACTAAACAATGGCAAAATTTGATTAGGTTTGGAAGAGTTAAGTTTTCAATAGTTTAATTGATTGGTGACTTTGGTACAAATGGTCTGAACGGCTCACCCACTAGAATGAACTATAAAGGGGTTAATTAAGAATGCACACCACACCGAAAGGATGTCTAAGGTTATGCTTTCGCTTACCTGGTCCTCTGCCTCTGAAGTTCGAATGGAGCTATTTAGTAAGCCATAAAATGTGCAAACTCATCTTAAGGGCGAATTAGTTTTAATTCCATGCGCCACTTCGGTGGTAATTACCCGAAACACTAAGTGTTTACACTTATGCAAAAGTACGGTATAATGGATGATAATTAACACTAAATTTCTTGATTGGTGAACCCAATACCTCAATCAAAACTTTGATAATTTGATCTTTATGAATTGGTAATAAAAAGTTTTTTATTAAATTTATGCTACAAGATGAATGCATGACATCTTTGTACATATTTGATTTGACCACATAAAATCAAAACTAGTGCCCTTTTAAATTAAGTTTTATGCCATCTAATTAAAAAGAACACTTGAAGTTGCAATTTACGTCATGACAATACTTTGCTAGATTGTGATGGAGAGGTAAATCTCTATGTAAAGTCAGACCTTACATGGACATATTTGCAGTTCTTTAAGTTAGACACTTAAGTTGAGTAGGAAGTGAGACCTGGACTCAATGGCATAAGATGGGATGAAACATGTTTATATTTGCAATAGCATTGGAAAATATAAATCCCATAATGATCTAGGAGTTGGAAATTGTTTGCCAATTAATGTTCGACAGATTACCTTATTATATTCGCTTACTAGCAGATCAACTGATGTAATGAACCTATGATAATTTGGATCCTAGTTCTCGAGAAAATTATATGGTTATATGTTTATATTACTGTTGGGTATATTTTATTTTCTTGAAAAGTTGTATTATCGAAAATACTAATACTTGATCTTTTTTCTGTAGAAATGGCTCAAAATAACGATAACACTAACACTGCACTAAGTTTTGCGTTCAAAAGCTTTTTGGATCGAGAAAAGTTGACGTGGCTCTAAGAATTTCAATGATTGGCACCGCTCTTTGAGAATTGTCTGAGAGTTGTGACCGTTGAAATATCTTTATGAACCTTACCCTGAACAACCAACGGTCCCGATACTCAAGCTCAAAAAGACGCTTGGCAACTTGAGTATAAGCGTCATAATGATGTGGCTTGTCTTATGTTGAGAACGATGGAATCTGCTCTTCAAAAGCAGTTTGAACATTATTTCCCATATAATATGCTCAAAACTTCCATGTTCGAGAAACCAGCTGCCGTCGAGATTTATGACTTGACCGACGCGCTACGTACAACAGTAGGCAAGAGAGGGTAAACCCGTGAGTGCTCATGTACTGGAAATGAAAGGTTACATGGACCAGCTAAAAGCACTTGGCAAAACTTATGATGATGACATGGCTGTGAATCTGATTAATAGATCCCTTAACAAGGATTTTAATGGTTTTGTCAGAAACTTCAATATGCATGCGTGGGGAAGAACATCGACTCTACACGCATTGCTTATTGATTATAAGAAAGGGTTGCCTCAAAAGGTTCCTACCGCCCAGGTACTTGCTATTCAGGGTGGAAGGATTAATAAGCCAAAACCGCAGCGGGCGAACAACAAGAAGGGAAGGGTGGAAAGGTTGACAAAGGCAAACAGGTTATGGCCTATCAACCTCAACCCAACAAGAACCCTACTCCTAGGAAGGAAAATCCTAAAAATGATCAAACATGCCACCACTGTAAGAAGTAGGAATTGGAAGAGAAACTGTGTCTCTATCTTGATGAATTGCGGGCAAATAAAATGAAGTAACAAGGGTCCAGGGCCGGTTCTTCTGGTAATTTATTTTTCATTGAATTATTTACTCTAAATCATAATAATTCCTGGGTATATTGGATGTGGTATTCATATTTGTAATACACTCAGCAGGATTTAGAGTGGAAAGGAAGCTTGCCTATGGGGAGCAATATCTGCACGTGGGAAATGGCGTACATGCAGCTGTTGAAGCCATAGGAACGTTTAGTTTAGTATTGCCTTCGGGCTTAGTATTGTTATTGAACAATTGTCATTACGCACCTTCTATAATTAGAGGTGTTGTTTCCTTTCGCTTTGTTGGATGATGGTTTTACTCATACTATTTCACGTAATGGAATTGATGTTTCTTTAAATGGTGTTTTTTTTATTTTAAAGTAATTACTGTGAATGGTGTGTTTGAAATTGATGTTATTGGAAATGAATCTAACAATAATAATAATTCGATGTTTAACATTAACAAGAAGATAAAGTTAGACTTAAATTCTTCTCATCTTTGGCATTGTAGACTTGCTCATATAGGCAAGGCTCGCATGCATAAGCTGCAACAAGAAGGGCTTTTGCAAAATATCAATGATCATTCATTTGATAAATGTGAGTCATGCATATCTGGGAAGATGACGAAGAAACCTTTTCGTAGCAATATGGAGAGGGCTTCTGATCTACTTGGTCTTATTCATATGATGGTGGACCACTTAGACATGTGTCAAAGAGGTGTTCTGCTACTTCTTAACCTTTACTGATGATTTCAAACAGTTATGTTATGTTTATTTACTTAAGCATAAACATGAGGTGTTTGAAACATTTAAGGTTTTCAAAGTGGAAGTAGAACTGCAATTGGGAAAGAAGATTAAAGCTCTTCCATCCGATAGAGGTGGCGAGTATCTAAGCCAAGAGTTTAAAGATTACTTAGCTGAGAATGGAATTGTCCAGAATCTCACTCTCCATACTCCACAACAAAAATGGTGTATCTGAGAGAAGAAATCGTACATTGTTGGACATGATACGATCTATGTTTAATCTTACCACTCTACCTTTATCCTTTGGGATTATGCTTTGGAATCAGCTGTTCGCATTCTAAATATGGTTCCAACAAAGAAGGTTGATAAGACACCATATGAAATATGGCATGGTAAAGCTCCTAACCTGTCTTATTTAAAGGTCGGGGGTTGCGAGGCGTATGTTAGACGTGACTCAGCAGATAAACTCCAACAAAGATCTGTAAAGTGTATCTTCTTAGGATACCCTAAGGAAACTATGGGTTACTACTTTTACTATCCAACTAAAAATAAAGTAATTGTTGCTAGGTATGGAGATTTTCTTGAAAGAGATCTCGAATCTCAAGAATTCAGTGGGAGAGTTTATGATCTGGAAGATGATCAAGAAGATGCATTACCTTCTGAAAACACTAACGTATTTCCGGTAGAACCTGATAGTCTGGGTCCTCCACCAGAAGTTGAAGTGATTCCGTCAGATCCGTAAGGAATACGCTTGCACCTGAACGTCTATGTCTAAACGTAGAGGTTGAGGAAACTATGTTAGGAGATCTTGGAGAGCCTACTAGTTATAAAGCTGCCATGGCAAGTCCTGATAAGGAAAAATGGCAGGTTGCAATGAATGGGGAAATGCAATCCATGAGAGAAAATAAAGTCTGGATAGAGGTCGATTTACCTCCAAACGCCAAGGTGGTTGGAAGTAAGTGGCTCTATAAGATTAAGACTGACATGGATGGCAATGTACACGTCTATAAATCTCGTCTAGTTGCGCAAGGTTTTACTCAAACTTATGGCATAGATTACGAGGAGACCTTTTCTCCTGTAGCGAACATTAGAGCTATTAGAATTCTCATAGCTATAGCAGCATACTATGACTATGCGATATGGAAAATGGATGTCAAAACCGCCTTCTTAAATGGTCGCTTAGATGAAGACATCTATATGAAGCAACCTGAGGGTTCGTGAATCCACAATTTCCAAACCGTGTATGCAAACTTCAAAGGTCCATTTATGGATTGAAGCAAGCATCAAGGCAATGGAATAAAAGATTTGATGAAGAAATCAAAAAGTATGGATTTATTCAAAATCTTGATGAGCCATGTGTATATCACAAAGTTAGTGGGAGTGATGTAATTTTCCTAATTCTTTATGTCGATGACATATTAATTTTGGGAAAAGACATTCCAAGTTTTCAAAATGTTAAGGCATATCTTGGGAAGTGTTTTTCCATGAAGGATTTAGGAGAAGCTGCATACATTCTGGGAATCAAGATCTACCAAGATAGGTCAAAGCGGTTAATTGGTTTAAGTCAAAGCGCTTACATTGACAAAATACTGAAGAGATTCAATATGCAAAATTCCAAGAAAGGATATTTGCCGATGGAAGTAAAGCATGGCTTATGTAGCGATATGTGTGCTTCAACACCTGCTGAGGTGGCACGCATGCAGAAGTTCCTTATGCTTCGGCTGTAGGATCTATTATGTATGTTGTGAGATGCACAAGGCCAGATGTGGCGTTCGCTCAAAACATGACCAGTCGATATCAACAGAATCTGGGTGAACTTCACTGGATTGCTGTTAAACATATTCTAAAGTATCTTAGGAATACGAAAGATATGTTTTAGTGTATGGAGGAAATCCAGACACAGAACTTGGTGTTACAGGTTACTGTGATGCGTCCTGGCAGTGTGATAAAGATGATACGAAGTCTCAGACGGGTTATGTCTTTGTCATCAATGGAGGAGCGGTTGACTGGAAGAGCAAGAAGCAGAGTACGATTGCGATGTCTGCTACAGAATCCGAATACATAGCTGCCGAAGCTGCAATGGAGGCGGTTTGGATTAGGAAATTCATTTCAGGGCTTGGTTTTATGCCTTCAATTGAATCACCTATTGATATGTATTGTGACAATTCTGCTGCAATCATATTTGCCAATGAACCTGGAGTCATGAAGGGCACCAGACATTTTCTACGGAAGTATCACTATGTTCGGGAACAAGTCCGCGAAGGTGAAATTAATCTACTAAAAGTTCACACAGATGATAACTTAGCTGATCCTTTCACTAAGGCTTTAGCTAAAGACAAGCTTATTGGACTTGCCAATGGAATCGGACTTCGTTTAGCTAATAGTTTCATGCATAACTGTGATTAGTATTTGGATAAAGGATATTGTAAAAAAATTATTATTTTAATGAAATAAAGTTTGGATTATGTTTATTTTCATTTATAATATTGTTGCCTATATTTTCATGTTTAATCCATGAGTAACTAAGTTATTCTAAATGTCCGTTGTCAATTAATGATATGGGAGTATCATTAAATTAAGACAAATCTGAGAGATGTGGTAGAATATACTTGAAAGTATATTGATGAGAATGCATACCAATTTCGGATGATATTCAATGAATTGAATATAGGACTTATCCCAACTACATAATTTACTTTGTGGATATTGTTATAAGTAAATTATGAATAGTTATCCTCAGACTTGAGATACCGAATAAGTGTCATGAATGTAGTGCATTTCTGTGAAGCAACTTAACGCTATATACTTAACAGTCATGGTTGTTTTCTGAAATGTTACAAAGTTTGTGGGTTATTCTTGTAGTCAAGATAGAATTTGTTCCTTCAAATTTATTTGGAGTTTAATATTGTTGGGCCCCTCGTAGGGTTGACAAGATGTTTGCGCGCCGCACCCAAATATCCCTAAATATGTTTAGATGATTCGGTAATCTTGGTCAATCACTTACAACTAGAAACATAATAGTTTTATAAAGAATGACTTAATTCCATATCTTTATTTAACGTGGTATTAGAAACAAAAGGATAATAATAATGAGAAATCATTAAAAGGTTTTCCAGGAGCCTTACTTGAGTCGTACTAGAGGCATCGAAGTGTTGCTAGACGCTAGCCGATGTGATCACTCTATTAAGATATATCCAAGTGGGAGTTGTTAGTTTTATGGATATAAATTAGTAGACGTGAGACTACGGGATTGCACACTTTACGTATGAGAATTTAAAGTTAATAATTAAATATAAGACGTTGTATTTATTTATTGATTAAACGAAATAACTAACGAACGTTAAGTAATTAATGTAATGGACTAACGGGCATTAAAGGTATTTGGAAAAGGATTAAATTGCAAAGTTTGGAAGTTTCCGGAATCCCTTGGGGATACCCTCATCCGATCGGCCAAGGAGGAAAAGGAAACAAACCCAACTTGTTCACCAAGTTTGCTTGGGTATATATACAAGGCTAGGGGTCTTGTTTTTGCATCTCTTGTATTCATTGCTAAACCCGAAAAACGTTTTGTGTGTGTTTCTTTGTATCAAAACCGATCAGCAACCCTCTAGGGGATCGATCCATCACTTTTCCACAAACCAAGTTATTTGTTTGATAAAACTAGCATTACTTTAATTCGTTTAGTAATACGTGTGTACAAGAATGTAGTAATAACACACTATTGTTATTATTCTTGGATTGAATTACAAAACGGTAAGGGGTAATTTATATAATCCTAATAAATCAAATTAGGGTTTTTCCATTGCTAGTTTGTGGATTTGATTCTTGTTCGGCTAGAATCAAGAAAAGGTACGCATATTCTTTTATGTTAATTAATTGTTCATTAATAAATCCTATACGCTTCCGCTTGATTACTTTGATGTTTTGTGGTTATTTATTTGAATGACATGTTACCAAATTCAACGGTCATGTCATTTGATTTGATTACCAAAGCATTCAAACTGGTAGACATACCCGATAGTATAACCAGCCAGTTTGTCGGAGGTTTTTCCATATCTAAGCTAAGGGAATCTCTTATTCTGTTTGGATGCACTAGAGAGAATGAAATGCCCAAGGATGCAGTTTGTGGTGTATGGATGATGGTGCATGACGGTGTTATAACATCTTTTAGAAGAATATTCACAATTGACACTCCTAATTCATCAGTAGATGAAATACTCGGATTTAGGAAGAATGGTGAACCTGTTGTAGGGAAACGGTAACACTTTTATTAATAAAATCTATATTACAATAAATAAAATTAACAATAAATAAATAACATAAAATTAAATACAAACAGAATGTGCTGAGATAAACGATAATTAAATAAAATAATAAAATAGTCAAAAGACTTACTTGATCACCAAATAAAGATCAACAAAGAAGCACTAAAGCCGAGGCACGTTAGACACGCCTCTTAAAAACAGATTCGATCTGCTTCCCGTGGTACAACACCAAAAACAAGTAAGTTGTAATGTCGGACTTAACTAAACTGCCTGGAATTTCATCTTAAAAGATGCGTATTCCATATGTTGGAAATCAATAATAACTATTGATTTGATGTGTGAAAAACTTGTGGAATTAGGGCCTCTATTTATACACAATAGACTCCCTCTAAGTTTACTCATCCCACCGATGTGGGATTGAAAATAATTATTTTTCCTTTAGGCATGGTATCAATGCCTAACTTTGAGACCCGATATCTCATTCACAACAACTCTATTTTGGACACATAAAGGCTTATCGAAGCTCTCTCGAGGAGAACGCTTAACCTACAAACTATTACTCATATATGTGACACATACATATAGATAATTGTGTTCAAAGTTGGTCAAAAGTCACTTTTGCCAACCAATTTTCCAACAATCCCCCATATGAATGGAGATCGGTCGTAATACACAAAATTTACGATGAAATTCCAATAGTTGAATCTTGCAAAGGATAGGTAGGTGTGACCCTTTGAACCTTCCCTTGTGAAATGCACTTAGCCTCCTAGCCGTCAGTAGACGCGATGTCTTTGAACTGAGCTGCTGTTGATGTAGACTACATATACATTTCACACAAGACTATCCCTAACATTGTTAAGCCCCTATAGTCATGTTCATTATGGTCCTGAACATTTGCCTGGTTCTGCAAGAGCTCTTAGGATTTGCGCCCCACAATTCCCTTCAAAGCGACCCCACTTCTCTCTCACATAGGTGATTTCATCTTGAATCATTAAAACATATGTTTTGTGATTTCATCTTGAACCATTATGCTTTGTGATTTCATCCTGAATCATTAAAGCCATGTGTTTAACCTCTCAACAAGTCACAATTGTTATAGGAATGGACTAGGAAGTTACAATGTTAAGCAACTCCCCATATTGACGTACTTTCCTCACATTTATATGATTAGGTTGTCCTATTGAACCCAGATCTTGGGATCTCCAGTCAACGGGGTTAGGTTTTCCTTCATAGAAACTCATTCCTTTAAGGGCTTTAGTCCCATTCCTTTAGACGACTTACTAACTAACTCTCGCTTAAGCCTTCGTGGCGGATCCACGTGATGTTATCTATTGACTTTACGTAGTCAATCATGATAACTCTAGTTGAGAGTAGTTGTCGCACCAATCAACGTCTATGATGGATATGTCCGGACTTACCGTTTACATTGTGATATGAGCTCTGTCAATTTCCAATTGACTATCACACTTTATATAGATGGTCGCACCGGTCTACCATCTTGGTATGTCCTCTACTTAATTAACGCAGATATCCGCATATTCTATAAATTTATCTCAAATGATAAATTCAAATTCCATCATAGATTTAGCTATAAAAGTCTGTTTGAAATACTTTCAAGATTTCCAAGACACAGCTTCCCACGTAGAGTCAATACATCCGCTCTAGTGGATCTAGATTCTTTTATGTTAGAATCCATATTTGCATTACTCTATGATTAGATAGCAGTTGGATATCTTCCAAAATGCAATATCGTAAATATCATAGTACTTGTGTAATACTATTCAAATGGTCATCACTTGAATTACTGGTATATTTACTTAACTTGATTATAACTTCTAAATCAAGTCTTACACACGTCATTAGACACATAAGACGTCCAATATTCTCTGAGTATTCAAAATAGGCAACACCTCTACCTCTATTATTAATAGATTTAAAAGATGTCATTGGAGTTCTAGCTAGGCCGAATCCCCACATTGAACCTCTCAATAATATTGTCCTTATAATGTTTTGACTTCAAAACAAATCCATTTGGTTTCATATGATCTTAGTTCCAAGAACCATATCGAGTACTAATGTAGATCATGTCAAATCTTGACTCCAACATTTCATTAGTGGATTTGATCATCTTGTTATCACTTTTCGATAAGTATACCATCTATGTATAGACACGATTACATATATACAAAGAATTATTTCTTTCCACAAACATCCGTTATTTTTAAATCCACGTTCCGACATGACGTGAAAAAAAAATTGATGTCATTGTTGGGAGCTTGCTTTAAGCCATATAATGACTTAACAAGCCTACAAACTTTGTTCTCTTGTCCAGAAGCCATGAAACCCTTGGGTTGGTTCATGTAGATTTCTTCTTCTAAATCTCCTTTAGAAATGTTTTCACATCCATTTGGTGAACTTCCAAATTTCTGAAAGCGGCAATAGCAAGTATCATCCTAATCGAGGTTATTCGCACGTAATGCGAATATGTATCAAAGTAATCAAGACATTCTCGTTGTCTAAATCCTTTGATTACTAATCTTGTATTATACTTGTCAATGGTGCCATCGGCTTTCATCTTCTTCTTGAAGATCAGTTTATAGCCTAGTGGTTTACAACCTGGAGGTAAATCCACGAGCTCCCAAGTATGATTTTGTAAAATAGAATCTATTTCACTTTTAATGGCTTTTTTCCATTGAGGCCCTTCTGAGGAAGTAACCGCCTCTCGGTATGAAGTAGGTTCATTTTCTACCATAAAAGAAACAAAATCGAGTCTAAACGATTTCTCGGTTCTTGCCCTTTTGCTTCTTCTAGGTTCAACCTCTTCTTCCTCAGTTTGATCTTGTCTCACATCTTGGAGATCATTATCAACTCCTTTGTTGTCTCTTATCACGAACAACATTCTCATCTTGATGTTTCTCATCATGAAGGACTTCATCATTTAGTTGCCTCTCATCATGGACAACTTTACCGCAAAGCCTAGATGAACATCCATTCTCCTCTAATAATCAAGGAAACACGGTTTCATACAATGAAAGTTTTGCTTGATTCGGTTATCGTATCTTTGTGTATATTTATCGTTTCCGAATCACATGCAAAGAAATGATAAGCACTACTGTTATGAGCATATCCAAACTTATGCAAACCACAGTTTTAGGTCCAATATTTTGAACCTTGGGTGTCAATACGATAGACACCCCCAAATTGTAGTACTTATAGGATGGTTTTCTTCCCATCCATAGTTCATAAAACTATCTTCTTTTCCTTACAGGGGATCTTATCTAAAAGATAAGTAGCCAATAAAACCGCTTCCCCCCACATGCCATGGCTTAAACCATGACTTTAACAACATGGCATAACCATATCTTTAAGGCAACCGTTCTTCCTATCAACAATTATGTTGTGGTGTATAAGGAGCAATAAATTTATGCCTTATTCCATGTTTAGAACATACATGAAATGGAGACACATATTCACCTCCAATATCACTTCGAACCGCCTTGTTTTCGATAATAAGTTGATTCTTAACTTATTTGTATAGATCAATCTTGTCTATATCCTTACTCTCAAGTAAGTAAAAGTCGCAATATTTTGTGCTACCATCAACAATTACGATGAAGTACCTAATTGCTACCTTAGTAGGTATCGATTCCAAATCACATAAAACTATGTGAATCAAGGGTTCGGTTAATATACAATCAACCGAGTAAAAAGACAATCTTGTCAATTTGGCTTCAACATAAGTTTTACTTTTGTAATCTGTGTTTGTTTATTTAATTAAACAACGTATTGAGTTAAAATTAACATGTCGAGGATGGCCATGCTATACATTCAAAGGATCAAATAAGATGAATTCATACTCATTTTTATTAAAACAACCAAAAAAAATAGATTCAGCTTAAACATTTAATGAAGGGCATAACCCGTACCGACCAAAATTTAGTTCAATGTTAACTCAATGTTACTTGATAAAAATAAAGCCAAATTTATTAAGCAACCATCCAGACACAAGATTCCTATAATCGACTCGCACATACAACGTGTTGGTTCATTTAGGCTCTTTTCCACATGTGAATTTCAACATCACATTTCTTTTTCCCTTGCTATTAGCAGTTATAGAGTTGCCCATAAATTGCATCTCTCATTTTTTGCTACTTTGAAAGAGTTAATCAAACTCTTATCATCATACTCATGACATGATGCCCAAGTGTTAATCAACATTTTCTAATGTTGATCCCGCCATGGCAAACAATTTTTATTTCATTCAAGCCATTTAACCCATAGTTATGGGACATAAATCTCAATGCTTTTAAAGCATCTACTCATACACATAACTCGAGTATCGGTCTCCCTTTCAACAAGTTCGAGCAGATCCTTTAGATGTCATTCTGACATTCTCAACATTCATAATAGATTCGTATTAGTGTAACACTAAATTTGGAATAATTAACAACTTGCTATATCACAAAGTGTTTCTTAACAAACACGATAACATCAAATTTTGTTTAAAACACTACTGTTTTGTAAGATCCATTATACAAAACCGCTTTTAAACAAGTCTTTCAATTAAACAATTAAACAATATCGCATATTACATAATGTTTTTAAACAAAAACAAATTTGTAACAATATCTTAATAGATCTGCATCACATGGTATAATTCTACAATGAAACTCGACAAGGTTTCAAAATAGATTTACTCTTTCAAAGAAACTCAACAAGGTTTCTATAGATCTACTATCAAATGCATAAAGTTTCAAGAACTATATTTAGTTTATAATTAAACTCAACCTGTTTAAATAAGCTAAACAAGTCAAATAAATTTTTCCACAAAATATGATAACAACTTTATATTATCGATTTTGTTTCAAACAAAATCATCTTGGTTTCAATAAACACGTTCTAGTAATCTAATAAAATAACAACTCGTATTTTATGAGATTGTTTTCAAAGAAACTCCACATGGTTTCAATGAATCGGATTTCATCATGATTTTTAACCATGTTAGTAACTGGCGCATTCACCAACATTTCGCAAGATTCACTAGGGTCACAAATTATGTTACCATGCTTAACTTGTGAATATTTAAACACAAAACAGCTTAAAACTCAAAAAACAATATGGTATCTAATAAACTCGACATGGTTTATGTAAACTTGTACCAAATATGATTCCAAGAAACACAAGCTTGGTTTCAATATCCAGATTTAAACAATAACATATGCAATAAACAAACTAAATAAATCAGTTTGAAAAGAAACTCATCATAGTTTCAATATAAACTCGATTCAATAAACTGCTTAAAATCGTTTATAAACTGTTATACCAAATTCGTTAATTAAAATGCTTTTAGTTATAAACTGATTTTCAAAGAAACTCAATCTTGGTTTCAGTTTAAAACGCTTTGTATAAAATCATTAATTATATAACCGATTTTAAAAAAGTGTTTTAATTGTTACACGACCGCTTTTTAAGACTCAAGGAAACGGTAACACTTTTATTAATAAAATCTATATTACAATAAATAAAATTAACAATAAATAAATAATGAAAATTAAATACAAACATAATGTAAGCAGATAAACGATAATTAAATAAAATAATAAAATAGTCAAAAGACTTACTTGATCACCAAATAAAGATCAACAAAGAAGCACTAAAAGCCGAGACGTGTTAGACACGCTTCCTTAAAAGCAGATTCGCTGCCCTGCTTCCCAGGCAATGTACCAAACAGCAGTTGTATTGTCGGATTCTTAACTAAATCCAGAATTTCATCTTAAGAGATGTGTATTCCATATGTTGGAAATCAATAATAACTATTGATTTGATGTGTGAAAACTTGTGGAATTAGGGCCTCTATTTATACACAATAGACTTCTGTTTACTCATCCCACCGATGGGATTGAAAATAAACTATTTTTCCTCTTTGCATGGTATCAATGCCTAACTTTGAGACCCGATATCTCATTCACAACAACTCTATTTTGGACACATAAAGGCTTATTGCGAAGCTCTCTTCGAGGAGAACGCGAACCTACAAACTATTACTCATATATGTGACACATACATATAGATAATTGTGTCCAAAGTTGGTCAAAAGTCACTTTTGCCAACCAATTTTCCAACACCTGTAATTGAAGCTCGAAAGCGGGGCTCAGAGTTTGGCACATTTGATGTTTATGAACCCCGCTCACAACACATAACTAATTTTGGGATCTATGGAGAATATCGTACATTCTTCATGAGCTCTTGCATGGAATCATTGCTTCTGCTCGATCATCCAGATTGTAGTATTTATTGATGGACAAGATGATGGCCTTGGTGCAAAGTGCAGAGCTAAGATGGATGAGTTTTGGCTGCTTACCTTACCGGTTACAACAATGATCTTTCGATTTGTGGGGAAGTGTTTTCGCTTTTTTTTAATAAGTGTATTTGTGAACACGGGTGATTTTGATATATTCTGGCGCATTATTGTTAATGGACAAGATGATGGCCTTGTTGTTTCGCTTTTTGTTTAAATTTTTCTTGAAAAAGCTTTATTGTTAATTTTTGTTTTCATATGGTTCGTTTTTTCTCCTTTCTTTTTGGTCAAACTTAAAGAACAATGCGCACTGCTGTTGAGTATCAGGGCTGGTTGCCATTAGCCACTTGCTGCAGTTGCATTTGGTGAATTAACCACTTTGGTGCACCTGCAATTAGCCATTGGCAGTTCACAAAACAGACCACTTTTGCAGTTTGGCATTCCACAAATGTGTAAATTTTTATCTTGATTGGCGAAGACAATCCTTGAGCATATCTACAATTTGTATATAGTTACTTCAGACTTCAATATGTGCTGGATGAACCTTGTATCAGTTCATGGAGTGTACTATTATATTATGCTTGGTTTCATATTTGATTTTGGTATTTCATTTGGACAGCAAAAGGTGATGCAGAGGTTGTGATGTCTGGATAACAACCTCGGCAGGGGTGGTGGCTAGTTGTGATGGCTGATATATGAAAGTGTCTGATTTATTACATCTGTTACATGTGTATATCTTATTAAGCATTTTTTCCCTTGCTCAAATCCAGTGATGAATGGCATCTATGCATGCACTTTACCTCAATATTTCTATGTATGTATTGCTTATCACTACACACACGCAATATACAAAAGCCTATACCACATAGAATCCCTTGCTTATCATTTGAGTTGCACGAGGTTCACGCTATCTTTTGTACATTCCCTTTGCTTGTATATGTTTTTTGTATCTCTGTTTTTTACTACCAACTTTTCGCTTTTGCTATTCCCATGAGACTTCACCTCATCAATTTGGAGGGACTTTTGGAATATGTGTCTTTAACGTTCGATTTGTAAAATTTATAGCCTACAAGTGAAGCACCATAGATGCCACACACCCACATATTGTTTGGGATTTTTCTAAACGCAAGTATTACATAAACTTTTTCACTAATTTTCAACTCTTCAATTTCAAATACACCTTTAAGGATTCAAGATGGTATACATACCCAATAGTATAATTAAACAGTTTCACGGAGGTTTTTTCATATCTAAGCTAAGGGAATCTCTTATTCTGTTTGGATACACTAGAGAGAATGAAATGCCTGAGGATGCCGTTTGTGGGAAGTGGCTAGTTAGAAAGCCCAAGCATTCCATCTCACTCGGGCTGGCTCCAATCAGTCACTTACTGCAACTCGACATTCCACAGTATGTAATGGACGTTTTCTGAGTAGGGTATTTGACTTTACCTGACAGTCATATCATCCAAATTCCTTCCACAACTTCGTAAGCTGCAACCTCCCTGCGTATGAAAGACATTGATTCCTCCAATCACTTATTTCATTTGTAACTTTATCTACAAGGCATTTGCAATCCTTTACCCCCAATTTTTTTTTGCAATCAGAGGCCCCCATAGATATGTCACAGGTATGGTAACACTAAATTTGTTAAAAGGTTTTGTCACATGAGCATAACAATTAGAATAACAATAAAACTTACTTTACCCGCAACGATAAATACTGAAAAGTTATCGGTCTAACGCAATTACAAACACATAACACAGCATTGCCCCCATCAACTTTGACGCCCCAGCAACTTTGCCCAACATCTTCCGAAAACCGGTGTAGTAAGAGCTTTAGCTGCAGTGGCTCAAGTTAAACTGCTACCTCAGCGCTACCTCAACATTCCTCCCTTTCACTTCCTTTCACTCACACACCAAACCAGTCACTCACGCCAAAATCTCATATTTTAGACCCACCATATACCCGATTAAAATGCAATCTCAACACAAAACTCAAATAAAAAAAGCACAAAACCTCTCATTTGACTCAAGCCAAATTTTTGGCGTTTCATTTGGCGCAAGGAGGAGGGGGTGCAGTGGCACCGGTTTGGATCAAGTCAAATGACTGACACATGAGATTGGCGCCACTATCATGTGATCATGTTACTGCATCGGATGCTCTAACTGCGGTGTTGCGGGATGTTGAAGAAAATGTCGTTGACTTTTCTATAAACTATAAGGACCAAACTTACAATATCAACTAGTTAAAAGGCCAAATCTACTAACGTGCTTTTCAAAGTTACACACAAAGTATCACAAATTACTGGTAACCAAACCCTAGAAACCTCAACATGTCAGACAACATCCCTTTCGAAATCCAGATGGAAATCATTAAAAAGGTGCATGATCTCAAGCCATTGATTCGATTCAGGTCAGTTTCGAAAGAATGGAAGTCTTTTATTGATAGTTCTGAGTTTATTAATGGTTATGGCTTCCACCTTACTAAGCCAAATCGTTTAATTCTGAGGTATATCTCTCATTTAGATTATTCTTTTGGGGAAAAATATATTTGTTATATAGATGATAATGACACTTTTACCCATCAACAAGAATTTGATCCACCTATTTCTGATCTTGTTAAACAACTCAATGAATATTCGACAACTCTAGTTGGTAGCTCTCATGGTTTGTTTTGCTTGAAAGGTCGTGATGACAAAAACACCGGAAAAGAAATGGTTATTATTTGGAACCTTTCAATCAGGAAATCAATTGGTATTGCTGTCCCTTGTTATGCCTCCGCACGCCCTAATGAAGCAAATTTTTTCGGTTTTGGGGTTTGTCCTGTCACTAATGATCCTACCATTGTCAAAATCTCTTATGTTAATATAGTCCCAAAGATAAAAAAAATATATCAAACCTTGGCGAGTTGAGATTTTTACATTAAGCTTCAAGCGCTGGCAGATGATTCCGGATTGCAATCTGCCTCCTGAAACTGTTTCACTTCTATCGACACAGGTTGTTATAGATGGGATAATTTATTGGGCTGCTTGTGATTTATTTTATGATGATGGTGTATGTCATCAAAATTATTTAATCATCTCATTTAACTTGATTACCCTAGAATTTAAAGAAATAAACCTCCCAGATAGCTTCACAAACCAGTTGCGGTACGGTTTCTCAGTATCTATGCTAAGGGAATCATTTGTTCTGTCTGGATACATTGATGAGAACGAGGAGCTTCGGGAACCAGTATTTTGTGTATGGGTGATGGTGGTACATGATGGTGATATAGAGTCTTTAACAAGGCTATCCGTCATTGACACCAATGATTTATCAGTACAAAAATTGCTTGGTTTTATGAAGAATGGTGAACTTATAATCAAAACTAACAGTAATAGTGTTGAAGTTTACTCGCCTTCCTCAAAACACATCAACAAGCTTGGAATATATGGTGACTATAACACCTTCGTGGGCTCTTACATGGAAACACTACATCTGCTTGATCAAACAGACTGTTTTATATATTCTACTTAGTGATCTGCTACCTCATGAAGGAGAGCCAAGCTTGTTGTTAAGGTAGGCAAATTTACTATTAGTTTGTATCGTATTGTCATTGTTGATTCATTTGAGAATGTAGATGAATCAATGCTACCATGGGTTTAGATGTTATAAATACAGCGCCACTCAATCACACCTGCATTAGACTTGAGCATAAGATGAGCAATTCAAAAGTAGATGGATCATTTGAGCATACTGTATACATCGTTTAGCTTATAATAATTTTTATATATCTCAGTTGATTGTATTCAATTTTATTTCAGGAAGTATTGTCAAATTGTTTATGTGTAAGCTAGTGCATATGAGTTCAGTGATAATGCAGGCTGTGTTTATGTATCATATGGGTTAGAAGTGTTAGCTGTTAATTTTTATTGGTTATATAGATGATGCTGGTGTGTTTTTGTATCTTATTTATAGCTAGATCAAGATCCAAAGGAGATTAAGAAGAGTGTCGGAAGGAATGAGAATACCATGTGCAATTCAAAGGGGAGAAACAAAAAGAAAAACCACAAAGATGGAAGAATGTATTTATAAGTCTCTTCAGCCATTCAACATTAACTTAGCCAGATGATTCAGCCAAAGTAGTTCAATTTATGGAGTGCAGTGGAACTATAATTGCAATGCCATTTTATGCTGATAAATATATCGGAGTGGTTGTACTAAAGCCTTACTAAACCACTATGGGGTTCATTATTTGTTCTGGACTTCTGGCCTTATTGACATAAATCAATGGAGGCAAGGTACTGGGAAGGGCTTATATGGGGCTTAAATTTCAAAAATAAGCCCTAGCCCAAAAATAAGTCTCATTTGACGTAGAGGCTTATAGGGAGGCTTTTGAACCTATAAGCCTCAACCCAAAAATAAGCCCCAACCCCAAAACTGAAGCTAAAATTTTTAGACGGGGCTTCTAATATGATAAATTACTTAATTACCCACAAAAATATCTAATATTCATTATATGTCTTTTTTAGTAATTTTTTTATAATAAGCTTCAACTTAAACTAATTTGCTAAACAAGTTTATGAAAAAATAAAAATTATAGTTTCGACTTATAATATAAACCTTAGCTCTAGCCCCAACCCCTAACTCATTTTGCCAAACATACCCATAGTATATAAAATTTCTATTAACTTGTATTTTGGGTGGCCCATAGCCCTAGTTTATTATGTTGGTGCATAT
The DNA here is from genome assembly GCA_910596185.1 of Chrysanthemum makinoi. Taxonomy (NCBI): domain Eukaryota; kingdom Viridiplantae; phylum Streptophyta; class Magnoliopsida; order Asterales; family Asteraceae; genus Chrysanthemum; species Chrysanthemum makinoi. The sequence continues at coordinate 9,144,579 of OU343218.1, read as the reverse complement.
AAGTTAAATTCAATAAAAGATTTAAATTGATACTTGTGCTAGAAGTGATATCAATGTTTAACATTGACGATGATGAATCCCAATATTTTGTGTTTATCATACACAATTGTCGGTCAATTCGATCTTTGAACAACCTCATGGGCCTTGTGAGTGAGTGTTTTAGGCGAGCATAGTAGTTTTGTAATTAATTTAACAAAATATGTATTTTTAAAAATATTTATAAAAAGAAAGTTTTTACTAATACACCTATTTAAACACGCATTCTATCACATGTCACCACATATATGATACAAAAGTCTAATGTGGTTTGCTTAATTCCTTTTAAACACAAAATATTGGGATTCATCATAGTTTCACTGAAAATCAGTTCCATAGTTTCACTGAAACTATACAAAAGTCGAAGCTCGAAGTCTATCGAAGAGACACTGAAAATCAGTTCCATAGTTCCATGAGTATCGTGTATGTGATCATATTTTAATTATGTGTTCTTCTACCTAAGATAGTTTGTGCCTTCAAGTACAATAATGTCGGAAAAAACGTACGTTGTCACTAAGATGGTATTGGAGCTAGATTGATTATTGAGTTTTTTGTCTCATGAATGCTTAATTAGTAATTGAAGAATTGAAAAGGCGAAGTCTACAATGAGTGAGGTGGTGGCAAAGATGGAGCGGTAGAAACTCATTGCAACAATGTATAATGGATGCTTAAGGCTATGTTTGGCGTGGGCTTAAATGGGACTTATTGGGGCTTGTTAATAAAATAAGTCTCGTTTGTCATAGAGCTTATGGAAGAGCTTATGAAATAAGTCGGCTAAAACTTTAGCTTGGGGCTTTTGAAGAATTAATTACTTATTTACTCACAAAAATATCTAACATATACAAAAATTCATTTAATTATGTCATTTGTAGTAATTTTGGAATAATAAACTCCAGCCCTAACCCATTTGCCAAACAATTTTATAAAAATACAAATTTTAATTTCGAAACATAATATAAGTCTCCGGCCCAAGCCCAAGCTTCAAGTGACAGAAGCCAAATTTCTAGAGAGCCTATTTCGCCAAACATACCATAACTTTGTTTATTTTGTTCTATTTCATAGGCTTTATGCTTTTATTAGTAAAATAAATAAAATAACCTAATTTATTAAACAGTTTCACAAATGCATGCTTTGTTAAATAAATTTTGGAAATGCAACAGTTAACCAAATAACTCCCTTGTGAGAAGGGTTGTTGTCACACCCCGCCGGAGGCGGAAACGCGAGGTGTAACATAATCAATATACATCGCAAAGAGATATAGTACAATACCATAATTTAAATTTAAAGAAATATTGTAACATTACAACAAGGTTCTAGCCGACCTTGGCAATTTAGACATAAAGTTTGACTTCCCAAGGGATAACATTTTGCTACATGACGACTCAGATAACTTGTGACGACTCCTTTATTTAAAATCTTCATAATATAAGCTAAACATCGATCACACGAAATGCATGAGAAAACGGGTCAACTATGAAAATAGTTGGTGAGTACCACGAGTTTTATGAAAACTATAATTAGAAAGTGCTGGCAAGTGTCCTATGAACTCCCCATGTTACAAGTCCCGCCCATACAAGACTTGTAACATATAAGTTCACATACACTCCCATAGTTCAAGTAGTATGCCCGTTAATTAACTTTTGGTCATAATAGTCCACGATAAATAATGCCTAATATATAATAGGTCACACACACTCAGAACAAGGGACTTTGTGTTGCTCTCCCGACAAGGAGACTTAGTATTGCTCTAGCGGAGACTTAGTATTGCTCAGGGGAGACTTGCACGATGCACATAACTATTATATAATATCAATTCAAGGTCACTCAGACAAAGGAGACTTTAAGACTTATCACGTAGGCACATTATAGGTCTAAGCATACAAAGGGATCGAGAACAAGTCATAAAGTCAAAATAAGTCAAAGGGGCCAGGATATATCAAATAGTCCAAGTAAATTTATAATTTAGAATAAAAATATAGTTTAAAATTTAAGTTCATGCATTTCACCCCAAATAAGTAAAATAGAAAAAAGGGGGCTGTGAATACTCACCTTAGCAATGCAGTCTAAAGCAGCAGTCAAATAGAATTATTGGATGACACCGACACGCGACCTAGATTAGTACGACAAGTCTCAGTTTCTAATCCCAAGAAAATTTTATCTAACTTTATTTATTTCACAAGCGTTGTCGTTGTTGTTGTTGTTGTGTCGACATTAGGTTTTTAAATTTGTCATTTTCAAAATAATGTGTATATTTTGGCTAATAGAACTTGTTTTGAAAACTATGTTGAAAATATATATATTGGCCAGAAATAAGTTAGATATAGAGTTTTAACGAAAGCTTTATAGAAAATATAACGTTTGACCAGCAAAGGAAGTTTCGCTTAAATAATATTATAAGTAAAGTGGATGTTTATTTATGAATTTATATGTAAATGTTTTATCGATATGAGTAAAGGGTATGTATATTTAAATCTATATATCACATTTTTATTGTCGCCTTTGAAAATAAAGTAATATATTTATAAAATATTTGAGCCGAGGTTTATAGATTATCTCATGATGTGTATGTATAGTTTGACTTGCTATATATATAAAAAGGTCGAGTCTAAAAGAAAATGAAATATTAGTTTTTGAAGAATCTTCATAAAAACATTTTCGTTATTTTAGTCATATTTGGTTTAATTATTTTACACGATTACAAATCTTGTTCATAAAATTCATTTCTCAATTTAAGTGTTTATATGAACTTTACGGTGACGACGTAAGTAAAAATATTAATCGACGAGAACTTTTGAAAAGGTGAGCGAATGGCTCGTCGAGCTCGGGCTGTGGCCCGGACCAACAGTCAACGGGCTAGACGGCTGGTGTGATAACAAAACCAAACGCACACTTTTGAGGAGAATGGGCTTCCCGGCCCAATTGACAAACGAATACACCCTTTTGATATTTGAGGCCCAAAGGAAAATGACATAAAAGCAGTTGAAACTTATGCTAGTGTCTAGCTTTGGCCAGTAGGGATCCAAAGCAAAGCACATGAGACAATATGTTATCATAGTGGGACTTGTGTGAGTTGACCATGTCGTAGGCAAGTATTAAGCCGGGTAGAAATATTATCGGATGTTCTCCATTGACCTGAAACAAGCAAAGCGAATGCACAAGTTGACTCGGATGACAACAATTTCAACCACTTCTTGAGACTATAGCGATGATAATAAGCGTAACTTATGACAAGCTGAAACTAGGTCCGTAAACCCGGTGCTTCCGACTTGAGCACAGACTCGACTCCACTTACGGGTTATTTTGATAGTCGATTAGGCCATCAATGAGCAAAGTCCTTATGTTGAAAACTAAGAAGCGAAAACAAACTAAGTTTTCCAGATTTTATCATATTAGTTATAATGGTTTTCTCTTTTCTTGATCTTAACAGATCGACAACTTAACATATTTACATTACCATATATATATTATCTTTATTTTTTTCTTTTGTCGTCCAACAGCAAAACAACACAACAACATAGTAAATTATAGATCAAAAATTTTATTTCAACTTAAAGAATAAATATGAAGTGTACAAAAATTAATTAACAACCTAATTAAAAATCCAAAATATCAAAGTATTAATCTTACAAAAATCAAGAATGGGTCGAGTGGGATGATGAACCGAACACAACAACTTCAATTGCACACGAACTAGGATGAATTTGAACAAATTGAAACTTGATTTGGGTTCCTTAGACCTTGAATAACAAAACCCCTTTGGTAATTTCAAAAAGCCCTTTGATTTACCAAACCCTAATTTTTTTGAGTTGAGTAAGAAATTGATGAAATCCCTTCTAATCTTGAACCCTTTTATAGGAGATGATTTAGGTTGGAGAGAGTGACTAAATTGGAAACCCAAAACATGTTTCTTTCTTCTTTTGGTCTTGGTTTGAAGCCAAATTTGGCTAGCTTCCAAAATCTTAGGCGAAACATAGACCTTGCTCTAGGTAGATAGATGTGAAGATATGAATCTCTTGTGTGATTTTATCTTGATTCTCTTTGATTTCGTATGAGTAGCAATCCGGCGCATCAAAGGAGGGTTTGGAAGACAAAATCTTGCATGTTTTTGGTAAGAAAGAGGAGTAGATGATGGAGTAGGCATGTTGAGTTTTCTCTCTTTGGAAGATTCGGTCTATGGGGTGTAGGTCTAGAGTAGAGAGAGGTTGAAGATGAAGATTTTGCAAAATCTCATTTCTCTCTTGTTTTTGTCGTGAGTGGGAAGGGAAGGACAAAAGGGTGCATTTTTGTTATTATTATTATTTAGTGTATTATATGTACCTCGTACTGTATAATTTGTTCCGTACAGGATAACGTTAAATTATGTAGAATATCATTCGGGTATCCGTATTTTATAAATTTTATATTTTGGAGACGTTTTGTGACGAGAAATATTATGGTATTATTATTACTTTTAAATTTGAAAGTAAATTTTACGTCAATTTTATTATGGTGTGGTACGTGTGGTCTGGGACTTTAGAAAACACAAGATAACTTCTCGTTTTTGAGTTATAATGATCAGAAAATAAATAACTCGCATATTCTGATGTAAATAATAGCCGGGAAATTGACGGATTGTCACAGTTGTGAACGTAATTAAAGTAACATTGGTACTCAACTCTTAATATATAAATAGTCATGCTAACTCACCGCAACACGTATAGCGATGACCTTCATTTTTTTCACCCCAAATCCTACAAGTTTTGTCACTGTGGCTAATCCTTGTTTATAAGTTGGTTTGTGCTATGTAGACCGCGCCTCCACTCGTTAAAATGGTCAAACTTTAAACTTCTCCCAGCAGTGTGGTGAAAAAACCGTGAGGGAACCAAGGTCACACACCACCCTTGCTGGGCAGGCGTACCTCACGCGTGACGTGACGAAAAAAGGCAGCGAACGGTGAACATGCTCACCTTATAAGAAATCATGCAAACCCCCCCCCCCCCCCAATTTCTACTATTCGTTCCATTAGTACCTCATTTCTTTTTTTTTGAAAGGCCACTACCTCATTTCTTACCTATAAATACCTCTAACTTTAATATTTTTAAACACAACTTTTCCTTTTATACACTTTCATACTCTCAATACCGTTTTACTTCTCATTTTACTACCGAAATTTCTCAACAAAACACTCTCTGAAATACAGATGTCAACAATGAAACACTACCCGAAATACTCCCCAACATCCGAAGAAACATTCCGTCTCGGAAACACTCCACCGTCAAACCAACAAATCAACTTCCGACAACAATCGTTCTTTTATGGCAACAAAACTTACCAAAATCAACCATTCGGAAACCCATACCCACAACAACACGGTTTTAACCAATACCCACAACAAAACATGTTACCACCAATTACGACTCACAAACATATATGGGAGGTTCGTCATCACAACCAAACATGAACCAACCTATGTCTCCTATTAATCAATTTAATCTCGAAGAAATGTAACGCCTCCCATTCGTGAGGACTCTCCAGTCGAAGCCCCCCAATTATGACTCACAAACAAATATGGGAGGTTCGTCATCTCAACCAAACATGAACCAACCTATGACTCCTAGTAATCAATTTAATCTCGAAGAAATGTAACGCCTCCCGTTCGTGAGGACTCTCCAGTCGAAGAAGCCCCCTGTGGCAGCTTAGAAAAGAATGCGGCAGTGATTATAACGTGAACTAATGGTGATCAATGAGAGGTGGAATTTACCATTTTAGTTTACATTTTAAATTATCTATGTTAATTTTTTATTAATTTAATGAATAAAAGTTTTAGATCTTAATAAATAAAAAAAGGGTTGAAAAGTGAGATGTTATGACTATCTGGGGTGAAAAGTTAGAGTGAATGAGGAGACAAAGAAAGTTAATGTGACGCTGCGGTGGAAGGTGAAGTGGTGATCTACTAAATTTATTGGCCTCTTTATTGTTTTATTTGATTATCATTTATAAAGGTATGTCTTTTTTGCTTTTTTACCCGTATTTTAATGTTTTATGTTTTTCTTAGGCCCCGTTTAGTTCGTTGTAATATGATGTAATTGTAATCTAATTACATTGCGTAGGTTGTTTGGTTTGTTGAATAAATATGATTGTAATTCAAATCAGTGTTGTAAAACTCGGCCTAGGCGGACGATTAATCGCTAGGCGGGGATTAACCGCCTCGATTTTCACTAATCGGCCTTATTAATCGGTTTGGTAAAAAATTGGTCAACAAAACGATTAATCGGCTAAAAATCGGGCGTAAATCGGACAAAAATCGGATAAATCGGCCAAATCGGTTACGTATAGAAATCGGAAAAACGAGGCATAGATCGGCCAAATAAGTAGAAAAAACCGGCTAGATCGGTCAAATCGGACATATAGTTTCAAAATTTTATAATTTTATATATAAAAATTCCAATCCGATTAATCCCCGATTAATCCCCGCTTAACCGATGAATCGCTAGGCCGTACCCGTCCGCCCAGCTACCGCCTAGCGATTTTTGCAACCTTGATTCAAATTACATTACATATAGGGATGACAAAATAACCTGAACCCGACGGGGAAATCCGAAACCCGAACTAAATAGTGTGGGGCGGGGCATGCTAATCGGGTTAAGGGGCAGGTTTGGGACTTATCTGAGGGGGTTTTAATCGGGTTTGGGGCGGGGAGCGGGGAATTCTCGCCCCGGCCCGCCCCATCTGAATAATATATACAAATATATATACCCTATATAGTATTTTGTTAATATTTACTTAATAAATAAATAATACTCTAATAGTGTAGGGTTATTTTCAGAACCAAGAAAAGGTCGAGAACTGCGAGAACCGTTTATAGCCATTAGATATTAGATCAATGGATACAATGAATTGTGGCATAATTGTAATAATGATGAAGAATTAAGATAATATTAATAGAGTTGGAGGGGTACAAATGGAAATTCGGTTTATTAATTCCTAAAAACCGTTTCATTTTAATTTGCCATAAAATACGAGATTTAGAATTCATATTAATTATTCATCATCTCTCCCAAAAAAAAACCCTAATCACCTGCTCCATAGCCTCCATCTATTTTCAACAATTGGACTTTGTGAAATTATGTTATTATATTAAAGGTATTGGTACTCATAATTAAAGGATAGACTTTATATATTATCCTTAGTTTTTTAGTTCTAATTTTCGAAGCGTATAATTTTTGGCTCGAGATTTATCAAGGTTTTTTTTCTGCTCGAATATGTAGATGATTTCTTAGTTTGAATTTTCGAAATTCTCGTAACTCTTTTTTTTTGGTTTACTTCATTTGTTTTTATTAAGTCTCCTTGATTGTCAATTTGAAATTGTTGTATATTTTGTTAAAAAATCAGTTTTGATTTAGTATATTGGTTTAATTTTTTCTTTCTATGGTTCAGTTTAATATTATATTTAGAAGCGTCTTCCATTATACTCCATTTTTTATTTGGTAACGTTAATGTTTGATAATAAGATGTCTAAAAATGTTACTGTTGGATGGCTTGAGGTTTAGTTATATTTGTTTACTATGCATTAGAATATTAGTGTCTATTGTGATTTGAATATATTTCGATTGCACACACGCATAAGAGTTGAACATTCATTAATTTGAAATAGCTAGCATCATCTATGCATGTGTATCAGTGTATGTGTTAAGGAACCATAGGGATAGAAAGTATATATTTAAAATAGCTAGCATCATCTATGCATATGTGTACCAGTGTATCGATTGCACACACGCTTTTCTTATCCCATGTTTTGAATAAAATCATATACGCTCTCAAAATCACTATATTCACTATTAACATATTCTCATTTTTGAGTAAACATTGAGCATAAGTAAAAGTATGCTACTATTATTGTTATTGATAAAATTTGTAGCCAAAAGACTATGTTAGAGTTGTCACCATGTTACAGTGTGACACAAATTTTGACCTTTTGACTCAGTAGTTAACGTAACATGTTTACACCTGATTGTTTATCATGACACTGAGTAACTATTTTTCAATTTGTTCACGTGGCAGGCGATGGCATTTTATCCTGACACGAGATGCCTGAAGATAATTTGCCGTATAACGTTTATCTTCTTTATTAAGATGAGCGAGACGATAAAAACACATGTGCATAAGGATTAAAAACACATGTGTAGATTAAAAACACATGTGCACAAGGATTAAAAACACATGTGTTGGATCGATGTACTCTAACCAAACTAACTTATATAACTTGTAAGAGTTTAATAACCTCGGATAAATCCTAAGTTACTAACAATGAAACACTGAACAAACTTTATTAAGTATGCGGAATTTACTTAACAAAGCTAAGAAGAATTAACTTTAACTTTCAATGATTTTATTCAAACTTAGAACCTGCTTGTTATACAGATTCTCTAAAAACTCTAAAACTCTAATATCGTACTTTAGGATTCTAAAACATATATTCTCTAATGCCAATCTAGGGGTCCTTTTATAGGCTTAATGATAACCCTAATCGGTTTACAATTCTAATCCCTGTACGACAAGTAATACTATACTAATCATAGAACATTCTAGATAAACATTACTTTCTATAAAACAGTCTATTACAACCGACTTTAAGCTTTGCAGTACTTTGATGAACGAGCAGTACTTTGACTTTTACTTAGCAGTACTTTGACTTTTTTCAGTACTTTGACTTCTTCCAGTACTTTGTCATTATTCAGCATTTTCATATCCCAACAATCCTCCCCTAACTTGAATTCTACTTGCTTGACTTCAAGTTCCTTTGTATTTGTATCTTTAACATCTTTGTCTTCAAGGAAAGATTGTGTCTTTGTCTTTAGATTTTATCTTTGTATTCTTTGTGCTCATATCATCATCATCAAAGTATTCTTTTACAAATAATTCTTTACAGCATCATTCAGCAATCTCCATCTTTTCAGCAACTCAGCAACATATGACAGTTTTGTACATTAATTCTTTAAGTTTCAGTCTATTCTCATCACTTCCAGGTGTGTAAACTCCTGTGAGAGGTGAATCATTGAAAATTTAATGGATTTTGATGTCTCTTTACCAAAGCCATTATCTCTGGAGTAGCCAAATGTTTCAGTGTGTAAGACCATGGTACATTGATAACCATATGATTTTTAGCAAATCATCAACTATCAACGGATTTGTTTTGTCTTTACCAAAAGCCGTACCCTTTTGGACTAGTTAGTTCTTGCAACCATGGTGAACTAATTACCATATAATGGTTTTTCCCCAGCCTTTACCACAAGCCATTTTCTTGTGGGCTAGCCAACTCTTCACATTTTCTGATATGCTGAGTTGATTACCATACAACTTATTAGCAAGTTGTCAACTATAAAACGGATTTGAGATATCTTTACTAGAGCCGTTTGCTCATGGATTAGCCAATCCTTTTGTAACCATGGTGGATTGATAACCTATTGTTGTTACCATCTCAAAAACCATTTATTTCTTTTAACCTTTGTTTCAAAATATTTATCACTTAACAAAAGTTTTTCTTTCAAAAAAATTAACTGGTTTAATGCTGCAAGCAGTACTTTGGTTAAAGTACTGTTTGATCAGCAGTACTTTGAATAAACAGTTTAATGACCATAAGTGCAGTTTCATTATCATCATCAGCCATAGTTGTCCATCTGATAAATAGTTTAATGACCATAAGTGCAGTTTCATTATCTTCTTCAACCTCCATACCATGTTCTAGCATTCTCCTCATAAGATCTGATGTAAGCGGATATCTTCTGTCTGCTAACATATGAATCATAGTTCCATCTTTCAACTCTAGAACATGTACTCCAGGTTCTTCAAAGAATCTCCAGCTGATAATCTCCCAATCTTCTTGGTTTTTCCAAATCTCATTAGTGCTTGATTCTTCAGTTTCTCAAATAGTTGTGAGATCTCCAAGCAGGATTAAACCAACACCTTCTGATGGAATGTGTTCAAAATATTCTTGCACCAGATGATATAAATGAAATAAATCCTCTCTATCTATCATGTGCAATATGTCCCATAGCATATTAAATACTCTGAAGCTTTCATCTTCTCTATGGAACATCAGATAATTTCCATCCTTTGATTCTACAACTTCAAAAGTAGATATTGCTGACTTTGTCTTTTTCTTTTCTGCATCATGTTTAGATTTAGGATGTTCAAAGTCTACAATTCTCAAATAATTCCTTAGCTCATCATCTGTATCAGACCTTAACTCAATCTTCTTTGATGGATGTTCTTCAACTTCAGTTGTTCTTTTTCTTTTTAAACTTCCTTTTCTATCATCTTCTTTCTGAGCATCATCATCTTTAAAGTCTTTGATACTATCAACTTGCTTCTTATAAGCTTCTTTCACTACTTCATACAACTGTTTCATCTCAATATAATTCAGCTTCTGCAATCCAATATATCCTTGACCTTTTAAATAAGCCATCATTGCATTCCTTTCTTTAGCAAGATTTGGTCTTCTTGGTAGAGCAGAAACAGGAAAACAGGAACAAGTTCTTTTATTGGTATAGCAGCTTCAGCATCAAATTTAGCTTGTATTATCCTAGCAGCTTCTTCATTCTTTGCTACTTCAATAGCTCTTAATTCTGCTAAAGTTGGCTTTTTCTTCTTCTTTGTTTCCACCAGTATGCCTTTGCCTTTGTCTTTAGGATCTATCACTGGTTGAGAAACTTGAGGTTGTTCTTCAGCAACTCCTGGAATGCTAACACCTCTTGGGCTTGATAAGTTTTGCAAAATTTCAGCAATTGTCTCATCACTTGCAGTGTGCTCTTCCATAGGTGTATCAGCTTCTTCTTCTTCTGGAATTGTTGAAGGACCAGCTTCTTCTTCAAAATCTAACACCCTTGGTGTAATTAGTTCTTGTCGATATGTCCCATGAAGACCAGTACCTTGATCATCAGTACTTTGAACAACAGTACTTTGAACTCCAGTTCTTTCTTCCTCAGTACCTTGAATATTGACTTGTGCTTCAGTACCTTGAGGTTGAACATCAGTACCTTGAGGTTCATCTTCTTTGTCTGTCTGTAATAAAGCATCTTCATTCAAATTATTATCTTCCAATTTCCTCCCCAATTGGAATGAAGATTGCTGTTGAACCTTTTTGCCTTTGGTGGTCTTCTTAAATTGCCTAACTGGCCTTCCTCGATTCCTTTGAGACTTGACCCATAATCTATGATGTTGAACTAATGGCCATACAAAATTCTTTAATCTTCTAAACTTAAGCTTCAACTTCTTAATCTGTGTAGCCTATTCTTCAAAAGATTTCTTTAATCTGGTCAATTCTCTTGATAAAGCATAATTGTAGAGAACTGTACCCTCAGTTGCCACTTCTCCCTCATCTCCTCCAGATATTTGAAGCCCATCTGTTGAAGTATAATCATGGGGAGAGGATGGTTGGTGTTCCTTATGTTCTGAATCAGCATGAGCAGAGACTTGTGGAGATGGTGGAGGTGAAATTATAGTATCTTCTAGAATATCAGCACCTTGTGAAGCAGTACCTTGTGATGCAGTACCTTGAGATGCAGTACCTTGTGAAGCAGTACTTTCTCGTTCTTCACTTGCTGCAGCCTCATCTCTAATTGCTTGAACAATCTCCATCATGGAGGCAGTCAAGGGAGTGTTTCTTCCAGAAAACTTGTCACTCTTCCTTGCCATAAATGTAAAAATCTTCGCTGGTTGTACCACAACAGGTAATAAGCTTGATGGCTTTGGTACATCATGTAGTTGTTTATTCAAGAACACTTGAATAAATCTTGGGTACATCAGCCAGGGAGATCCATGAGAAATATGAGATAGCATACCATCTAATATGAGTCTTAAAAATTAAAGATCCGATTTGTAGCTAATCCCACTATAGCAGATGCTATGTTAGAACCAAATTGCTCCCATGAAGTACTCTTAGAACTGATACAATGAAGTAGAACATGTACCAAGTACTTCCAATGTGGACTGAATAAGGGTTTCTTGAATGTGGTTTCTGTTAAAGACCCTTCATACCCAATAGCGCTTAAAGTATCCCAAAGAAGCTGTTTATCAAAATGAATAGCTCCTTCTTCATCATCAAACAAGAGATCTTCACGAATTGAGGCTTCACTTACCTTCACAATCTTTCCAGCAACCTTAGCCTGTATATAAGACTCATCATTCTCCATATGAGTTCTAACAGTCGCCCAAAATTGTTGAATCCATGGCTCAATAATGTCTGGTTCTACCAAAAGTGCATAACAAATCGAAGATCCAGTGAGAAAATCAATGATATCATGGAATACAACATTCGCTTCAGTTTTATCCAAATTAGCAACCATGTTGTGTTTAGAAACTGTGATTCGATTAGCCATTGGGTGTTTGTTTACAAAGAAAGCGGTTGAGAGAATAATAAAGGTGAAAGAGAGAGAAATATGGAAAAGATTGGTTAGAATAAAGATGAGAAGGAAATTCGGAGAGTAGTTATTTATTGGTGAGATTTAAAAAATCACAGCTCATAATAACAAAGTTACCGTTATTTGAATTTTACCTTCTTTTGGCCGTTGGAACGACGTTGATAAGACAAGATTCTTTCCACGTCGCCAGTACTTTCAAAGCGGTACTTTCGGTCTGATACTTTCATATAACCAGCGATACTTTTCCATTCTCCTCTTTATAATGGCAAACACTTCAAATAAACATTAGATTGCCTCCCCTCAAACAATGCATAGGACTCTAATACACTAATTAGTCCTCCCCTTAAATGTAGCTTAGTAATTAATCATACCAATGCTTACCACCAAATGATTAAATCTTGAAACATCAAAACCTTTGATGAGTAGATCAGCTACATTATCATCTGTGTGAACCTTAACAACATTAATGAGCCTATGCTCATAACAATCTCTGATAAAGTGATGTCGAATCTGAATGTGCTTTGTCTTGGAGTGATAAACTGCATTCTTGACAATACAAATTGTACTCTCATTATCAATGTTGATAGGAGTATTCTTGAAGTTGAACCCATAGTCCCAAGAGTTGATTCTGCATCCACAAAACTTGTCCACAAGCGACGGCAACATATTACGCGCCGTGGATGATGTTCTGCAATAGTTTGCTTTTTACATTGCCATGAGACTAATCTTCTTCCAAGATATTGGCATCCGCCAGTGGTTGATCTTCTATCATAGTTATCACCTGCATAATCACTATCTGAAAAAGCCTCTAAGTGAAAAGGTGAATCCTTTGGATACCACAACCCTAACTTAGGTTGTTATTTCAAATAACTAAAAATCCATTTCACTGCATTCATATGGGAGACCTTAGGTGAGACTTGATATCTTGCACATAAACAGACAACAAACATAATATCAGGCCTAGATGCAGTTAAATACATAAGACAGCCAATCATTGATCTGTACAACTTGACTTCAACAGGTTGACCATCTTCATCCTTCCCCAATGAGTTGATAGACTTGATAGGGGTAGTGGTGGCTTCATAGCATCTAAATTGAACTTCTTAAGAATGTCAGAGACATACTTATCTTGACTTATGAAAATTCCCTCCTTTGACTGTTTAACTTGAAGCCCGAAAAAGAAAGTTAACTCACCCATTGAACTCATTTGAAATTCATTATGCATCAGCTTCTCAAACTCCTTGACCATAGATTGTTTTGTAGCTCCAAAGATGATAGCATCTACATACACTTGAACCAACATGATATCCTTCTTATCTCTCTTAATAAACAAAGTCTTGTCAATTGCTCCCCTCCTATAACCATGTTGCAATAAGAAAGTAGAGAGCCTTTCATACCAAGCTCTAGGAGCCTGATGAAGACCATAGAGAGCTTTAACAACTTTGTAGACATTGTTTGGATGTGTAGGATCTTCAAAACCAGGAGGCTGTTTGACATAGACCTCCTCTGTAATTTTGCCATAGAGAAAGGCACTCTTGACATCCATTTGATAAACCTGAAATCCCATATATGATGCAAAAGCAAGGAATATTCGAATGGCTTCAATCCTTGCTACAGGAGCAAATACTTCATCATAATCTACTCCTTCTTCTTGTCTATATCCTTGAGCAACTAACCTTGCCTTGTTTTTAATAGCATTCCCTCTTTCATCTCTCTTAACTCGAAACCCATATTGTACCATTACTTTCTTGCCATCTGGTAGATCACATAGTACCCAAACTTCTTGAAGCTTGAATTGAAGAAGTTCTTCTTGCATGGCTTTAACCCAACTTTCTTTAGTTAATGCTTGAGCTACATTCTTGGGTTCCTCTTGAGAGATAAAACAAGTAAATAGGCATGTTTGATGGTCCTTATGATTTAACCTGTTTTGTTTATAAACAAAGCTAAGCAAAGCATTATGTGGTGTAGAGAATCCTTTAGATTTTTTTCTTGTCATCACTCCAGAAGTAGAAGGTCCAATGATTTGACGGGAGGATGATTCTTATGAATTATTAAAATTGGAGTCTGTGGAACTTCAAGATTATCACCCAGGTTTGTGAAATCAGCATCATCATAAGAATCTGAGAAAATACCTTCATCTTCAAACTCATCATCAATATCTTCTAATCCAGGCATAGTAGGATCATCCAAATCATCCAAAGTGTTTTAACAGTGCGGCCGTACTTTGATCGAAAGTACTGTCATCCAAAGTACTGTGATCTAAAGTACTGTGAGAGAGATTACAGTCTTGTTCTTTTTCTTTTCTTCCTCATAAGCTTTTCTTTGATCATCATCATAAGACTGTGCTACTACATCTTGAAGAAGCATCCTATTAAGTTCATCTTGAATTGCTTGTTCTTCAACAGTTAATGAGGATTTTGGTTCATCAATACTTTTCTCACTTTCAACAGTTATAGGTTCTTTAGGAACAACATCTGGTCTAATGTTGACTCCATGAACAATGTACTGCAAATCTTCTTCTTTATGATCAGCTTGATTTTCTTCTCTAACAAGAACATAATTCATAGAAGGAGTCAAAACTTCAAGATCAAACATCCAATCAGGACCTTTACCCTTCTGATTTTCTTGATCTTCTAAAAATTCAACATGAAGACAATCTTGAACCTTCTTGGTGACTCTGTTGTACACTCTAAATCCTTTCTTTGTTGGTGCAACATCCCAATAAATATCCTTCTTCTAACTTGCCATCAATTTTTCCCAGATTATCAATTGTATTAAGAATTATGAGAGGGCATCCAAAAGGTTTCATAAAATGAATGTTGGGTTTGTTTCCCATCAGCAACTCATAAGGTGTCTTCATCTGAGGTTTGGTGACTAATACTCTGTAAGCACATAACAAGCGTACTTCAGCTTCACCCGAGGCTGAATAGGTAATTGTGAATCTGCAAGCATTGTTGCTGGCTTCAATCAAAGTTCTATTCTTTCTCTCTGCAACACCATTCTGCTGTGGTGTTCTTGCAATGTTGAACTCCCTCTTGATCCCTTTGTTGGCACAAAATTCATCCATAAGCTTGTTCTTGAATTGAGTTCCATTGTCACATCTAATACCTCTAACTTTGAGTCTCAATTGGTTTTCAAGTGCTATTATAAGATAATGAATAGCATCAAAAGTATCATCTTTAAATCCCAAGAAAAATACCCAACTGAATCTACTGCAATCATCTGTCACAACCAAGCAGTACTTTTTCTTGTTTAGACTTGCAACAGAGGCAGGTCCAAACAAATCCATGTGTAACAGCTCCAAAGGTTCTCTAATTGTCCTTTCTTCAATCTTTTTGCATGAAGCTTTGTGTTGTTTACCCTTCTTGCACGCCAAACATAAGTGATCATTCTTGTATGTTTTGGAAGGTAAACCTCTTACTAAATTTCCTTTAACCAACTTGTTGATGTTTTTGAAATTCACATGGCCTAATCTTCTATGCCACAGATGTGCTTCTTCAAGTGATGCTTTTGCTACTAAACATGTAGCTCTTTCAGAAGAGTGAAGACTCTTCATATCTAAACTATACACATCATTGGTTCTTGGTACTTTCATTATCACCAAGTTATCATCAGCAAGCTTGAATTCAGGTGAAAGAATGAGACATTCTGTCTTAGTGAATAACACAGGGTGCTTTTTGTCACAGATTTGAGAGACTGACAAAAGGTTGAACTTGAGCTCCTTCACATATCTAACATTCTCAAAATCTATACACCCTGCTTTGATGGTTCCTTTTCCAGTGATTCTTCCTCCATTAGGATCATTCCCAAATGCAACTCTTCCTCCACAATAAGATCTAAAATCGTGAGTCTCCTTGTCTCTGTCATGCTTCGAGAGTAACCACTATCCACAATTAGATGATCTTTAAGCTCCTCTTCTGGGTTGCCCTGCACAAAGATAAAAGAGTTAGTGTCTTTTAGGAACCCAAGCCATTCCTGACTTGTGTTCCCCTTGCGAAGTAACATACTCAAATTCCTTGAGTATGTAATCTTCCAGATTTTGTAGAGTAGAATCAAGCATTATATTTTGTTTTAAAATTTGTGGTGGATTTTCAGCAAAACTTTCTTTTTCAACAAAAATCTCCTTTTCTTTTTCAACAAAATCATCTTTATTAAAAATTTCTGTTTCACCAGTACTTGTTGAAAGTCGCTTTTGTTCCTCATCAGTACTTTCTTTCTTAACCCATTTAGTTTTAACTGGCGGTGTAGAGTCCTTTGACTTAGCTACTCTTTTGGAGTTGTAACACCTTCTAGATTGATAGTAATTTGATCTCCTAGGCTTTCCATTCCAAAAAGTGTTTACAGTACCTTGATTGTTTGAAAATCTAGCAGTACTTTGAGAAGGTACTGCTTGAGTTCTTTGAAAAGTGTTTGAAGGTGCTGGAGGTTTAGAAAAAGGTCTTCTCTGGTGAGGGTACCTATAGTCTTGTGAGAAATTGCTATGGTTAACCCTATGTGAATGGATCCAAACTGGTCTATTTTCCCTTGGTTTTTGGTTTGCAGTTCTGTTCTTTGGGAATTTGCTTAGGTACTCTGAGTGAAAGTCACGATTGAATCAAAAGATCGGACTATAACAAAAAAAAAAATTTTGACCCATACTCCCAAAATTTCTTCCTTGAGTTCTATGACCAAACCTAACCTGACCTTTTGGTGAGTTATGAAACTTATTTTGACCAAAATTATCCCAAAAAGGTTTAGCAGTATTTTGAAAAGGTTTTCTTAAAGGTACTTCTTGAGGTGTAGCAGTACTTTGAGTTGAAGGTATTGCTTGACTTATGACATGATCATCTGTAGGTTTCTCAACTATTTCTTTTGGGGTTTCAGAACTAGATTGAACAATAAACTTTTTCCTAAACTCTAATTTGTCTACTCCAAAATGAGAAAAATCAGTCCTAAGGGGTTGAAAACTTCCAGTGGGATGAGGGACAACATGATAACCATTGTCTTTCTTAAACTTAGGAGGTGTTTGACTAACTGAGTCCTCATTACTAGATGTGTCTACATAATTATTGAGTTCATCATCACTAGTGGTTATATCCTCAAAATAAAGGTCATCCTTATCACTAGGTAGGTTTTCTTCTGTGTTATTAAAGTCCATACCAAAACCTAGGCCAGTTCTAATGTAAGCTCTTCTCTGTTTTTCAACATAAGTAACATGAGAAAGACCATTCTTTCCAGCATCAAACTTCTAACAGTTCATCTCTTTGCTTAGTAAGCTTCTCAATTTCAGAGATTTTACAATTTAACTTCCATTTACTTAATTTTAACGATAATCCTTGTTCATACTTTTATGCCCAAGCCATTTCATTATTTTCATGTGTTATTATTTTGGCTTCCATAGACTCTAAAGTAATTTGATAACATGCTACCTCAGACCTAGCCCTTTGATAATTATCTCTTTCATTATAATTATTAAGAACTTTTGATAAAATCATGACACTTAGAACATACCTCAGAGATAGGTGGTGAACGTGGTGAAGTAGCTACCATAGCAAGCAGAACAGGTTCATCTTCACTCTCCATGCTCCAATCAAATCTTCCTAGACCATCTTTGGATTCCAAAGCAACATATCCGATTCCTCATCAAAGCGTCGCTCCAATCAAACTCTTCCACTGATTCCTCTACAGCTACCATACAATAGGTTCTTGGTTCATCATCAAACTCAGCCTCGAGTCAACCTCTGATAGATTCTCTTGAGCAACCAAAGATTTTGTTTCGATAATAGGAATTTCTTTTAGCTCAAGCTTTGGTTTCTCAGTCATCCTATATGCTTGATATTTAGCAAACCTGCATTCCCTTGCAAAGTGTCTAGTCTTTTGACAATTGAAGCATTCAATTTTGGACTTGTCAAAGGTGATTCCATGTTTTGGTTTAAAGTCAATGCCTCTTCCTGTCTTCTTCATGAACTTCACGATCCTTGGTGATCATAGCAACTCGCCACCTGATATCAATTTCTTCAAGAGCATCTTCTTCAATTTGTGACAAATCTTCTTCATAAGTAACGGTAGAGTAGCTTTTGTGTAAAGAATGAGCATACGACTTCATCTGAGTGGATGGTATTTGTTGGTGTGGCTTTCTGAGCAAAGGTGGGGGTAGAGTAGAAACAGATACTTTGAGCAATAGTACTTTGAGTAGGAGAAGCGGTTACTTTTAGTGGAATCTTGCCTCTCTTTTCAGATGACAAAAAGGCAATCCTATGAGATTTTGAACTAGTTTGGCCATTCATCTCATGCTCATACACCTTCAAATGGTTGTAGAGATCATCAAAGTCCATAACATCCAAACCAGGTTGTCCTCGATCATCATAGTAATCAATGCCATGAAGATGGCAAACTCTAAGAACTTGATTTGCATCTTCAATGAAACCTCTGCTTTGTACAACTCCGCATCTTGAGAAGATTTTGGAATCTGTCATAGGAAGCATCAAGGCATTCTCTTTCTCCAACAGTTAATGTTTCAAACTGCTGCTTCAACAGATTTCTGTGCATCTTCTTGGAAGCATAATTACCTCCAAACCTTGTCTTGAGAGCAGCCCAAAGTTGCTTTGCATCCTTAGCATAATGGAACTTGAGTAGATGACCATCAGGAATAGCAGACAACATTATATTGAGAGCCTTTTCTTGATTTCTTATTGTTGCTGGCGGTAAGATCTTTAGGTGGTTTAGGTTGTCCAGGGAATCTCTGAGTTCGGAACTACTTCATTATCATTGACAATTACATTCCATAGTGCATGGTCTGTAATAGCAATGTACTGCCTCATCTTCATGCTCCATAGGTCATATTCTCCCTTCTTAATGATTGGTATTCTTAGTGAGGTGATGGATAGGGGTGGAACAGCTTCAATCGACATCTTTAGGTTTTGTTTTTAACTAGGTTTTAAGGTTTCTTCTTAGTCAGAATTTCCACACAAGCTCTGATACCACTTGTTGGATCGATGTACTCTAACCAAACTAACTCATATAACTTGTAAGAGTTTAATAACCTCGGATAAATCCTAAGTTACTAACAATGAAACACTGAACAAACTTTATCAAGTATGCGGAATTTACTTAACAAAGCTAAGAAGAATTGTTAGGAATTGGAAATTCCATGTTAAAGTGTCGGTCACCCCAATTAAGGTCTAGCATATGTTAGCTAGTAGACGTGTCGGTATTTACGTTATTTAGTAGTTAGTTTGTTATTTATTTGCATAGTTTAGTTTAGTGCAACACCGTGGAGGAAGGACGGGTCTTTACCCACTGTATGCCTGATCCACAGTCCGTCAGGAGGACGCATTGTTTGTAAGTATAAATACCCCTTCCATCCTTGGAAGGGGTGGTGCTTTTCTCATAATCTAACATTACATTTGTGAAGCAAGTCTCTACCAAGAAAACACCCTCTCATCTCTTTCTCTCTCAAATGGATAACATGTATTTCCATCATCCAAGACCACCCGAATCATCAAACACAATAAATATTACGATCCAACAAATGGTACCAGAGCCAAGGTTGTTGTGTTTTGATTATTTATGTTAGTGTTCGTTATATGTTGTAAGCTGTTTTGGTATTATTTTTGTTGGTCGAAAAAATATTTTTTCCGTCTATTATTCTGGTAAAAAACAGTCTTTAACAGTTTTTGTGTATTCTTGTTTTGGTTAAAAAAGTCTTTGGTCCATTCTTGTCATATCTGTTTTTGTGTCTTGTCCAAAACAGTACCAAAGTGACTATTTTTGTACCAATATTTATCCTGATGTTATGTGGTCAACTGGTAATCTTCACATGGTCAAACAGGGCAAAGTAGCATTTTTATGAAGTTTTTCTGGGTTTGTTTGATGATGGTCGGAAATATTGGTCGGAAAAACAATGCCAGAATAAATTCAAATAATCTTGCTAGCGACTTGTGAGTATTCTGTCCAGATTCATTGTATTTATAGCGACTTGACTATTGAGTCAACTGTCGTAGCGACTTGTGTCAAAAATAGCAACTTGTCTGAAAAAATTAAATGAATGAGATGAAGAAGAAGAAAGAAGTTATGCGTTGACAGGAAAAGACTTGACCACAAGACTTATACCAACATACCAAAAACACTGACCTCAGTCCATAACATCATCAGTCCAAGAAAAACAACAACAGTAATTACGAGAAGCTAAAAGGAGTACTATTAGATACGTCACCTTAATCCATCATTATCCTAACCATTCTCCTCATTTTTACATCATCCGATTCTATCCTACATCTAAACCAAGACTCAAACAAATTGAAAAACATAAAAATCTCAGATTCATTTCGTGTTGAATCAAAGTTCTATACAACCATTGAAGGTTTTATACACGAAACATTCATCATAGATTTTGTTGAAGACTATGCTTCAATTAATATACGAAAAAGAAGATAGTTTCATAACAATTATGTTATGCACTATCTTCAAACTCATTAAAATAAAATAACAACAAACATCAAACATTTAACACACACCTACCCGAGATCTCTTTGTGAGATCTTGAAGCCGAAAAGAATTAGTTGTTCTCTATTCTTCGATGAATATGATAGCTGGAAGTGATGACATGATAAGGGTAAGGTTAAGTTTGTAGTTGTGTTGATTCGGATGTGATTTAGTCGAGGGTTGTGAGATTTTCAATTGAAATTCGTTTGTGATGAGTGTGAGATTTGTATTTCTCGATTTGTGTAAGCAGATGACTATTCCAGATCCAATTTTGGTGAGAGTGTTTAGATGGTAGGCGGATATGTGACTATGTAGGGTTTGTGTTAACAAACGTATATTTAGGGTATCCTAAAATACTTAAACCGGTTATGCTAAAACTCTTGTTTGGGCTTTGATTTGTTTGGGCGTTTCTGATTTGGGATCTATTGGTTCATCCCAAGATTCATGGGCTTGTACATATATTTTACCATCCGTTAAAAGGCATGGATCGTATAATGGGATTGTTATGGCTAGAGTGATAGACCTTAATTATTGCAATATATTGTGATATATTATTTGGGTTAACGTGTGGTATTTTGGTATGATTAAATTTCACGGAGGGATACAAAATTCATGGCTTGAGCGTCAATATAAAAAAAATGACTCCGGAGTTTTTGCATGGTATAATGTATGAGTTATTAGGCGTATTGGGTTATCTCCATATGAGGTTATTATTATTAGCCGGTGAATCAAAGGAGGTTCGTTTACAGCAAATCTCTTGGGATATTCGACGCCACAGAATGTCTATGATACTTCACTGTCTAAGAAAAAATTTTCATGAATATTCAGCGTCAGTCATGATTTTTCAAGATGTTTGCTTATGACAAGAACTTCTCATGCAAATGGTCGTACCGTTATGATGCTTCGAAAGTTGAAACCATCATGGGTGAAATGTGTACTTTTAATGTTTTACGGTCAACCTTCAGGAGAAAGTAGTGTATACTACTCGACTTAGTATGGTTTGTGAAGTTATCTACATATGGGTAAAGAATTGTTGATGATGGAGAATGAACCGTTGTTAAAACCGCTGCATGTTCCCCTAAAACAAATATTCACCGAAACCAAAGTTGTTATAACACTTTCAAGCTGACATTGTTTACGGTTTTGTCTTGATTTTGTAAAATCCCGCAAAATAAACTATTTCTCGGTTTAAATCATAGACTTGTAAAATCCCATGACAATGGAAACATCCTGGTAATTGTAAAGTGCATTACTGGATCTATCTTACGGTTTATTCTTGGTTTTGTAAAATCCCGTAATGATGGAACCATCCTGGAGAAAGGAAAGTGTACTTCGGGATTTTATTTGATCTTTGGTGCTACGGTTTCTATTTCAAAGAAGGGATAAAAGGGTGTACTTCATGAATTGGATGTGTGTTTGGATTTTCGTCATGGCAGTTTGGTTATTTCATAGTTTTACGGGGTTATGTGTTTTTAACCATGATCGGGATGAACCCATTATCATAGTTCACTTAAAACGTAAAAGAAGGCTAGATTTGAGCGTTTAACCAGAAGATGTGACAACGGGGTTAATTCACTATTATTTATTTGATGTTGAAGTGAAATATCACAGGCGAGTGTACTTAGTATCTGAAGGTATCGGGGATGGTTGGATGAAGATTCTTCAAGATCCTTGTTCGAGCTTATTATCAAAAATGAAGACTTGGAAATCTAGTTATTATTGGGTGACTTTTACCTTTCTTTTTACCACCTTGGGGAATGGGCTCTTATCCTCTCAATAACTATCACTTTAAGGAGTTACGTTGTAGTGCTCAATGTCACATTCAATTGTGGATTTTCAAGAGGAGATGTACGTCTATTACTTGATGGTTGGATGGTTGAAGAGTATAGAGTAATTAGAGATTCAATGGAGCATGAATTCTTCGGCACCAGCTCTTTGTTACATATGTGCAAGTTTTAGTCCACGAGTTGTTGGGGTAGTTTACTTAGGGTCAAATTCATCATCTGGGTGTTTCTCCATCAGCTGTCACAGCGAAGAAGGCCTACTTAATGATAATGGGGTTGATTACAAGTTTGCCAAGAGAGCTGAAAAGAGAGATTATACGTCTGTTCACATCAGGTTCAGGGCCTCGTACTTCAACATTATGACTTTTGAACACAACAGTTCAAGCCTCGTACTCTAAAGAAAAGAAAAGTGTACGTCTCGGTCGCTTTATCTTTGAAAGAAGAGAATCTTCTTATGACGTTTGAACACAACATTTCAACCTCGTTCCTCAAAGTAAAGAAAAGTGTAAGCGTGCAGTCGCTTTATCTTACGAAAGAGAAATCTTCTCTATTATGACCATTCTCATCAACATGCTTCATGCTTTTTCCATGTGCTTCGATTATCTAGTGAACCGGGCTACTGTTGATTGTTTTCTTATTCCACTTGCTCAACTATAATGACGATGGCGACATCCTATGCTAATTTTGTGGGGGAGAAGTGTGAATAGACTACATTTGTTGAAGATTTTCACTTATTCAATCAAGAATGGCAACTCCGTATGCAATTCTTGAAGGGGAGAAGAAGTATGATAACTCTGCATGTTGAGTTTTATCTGAGAATAAATGGTCAAGCGGCTCAAACTCATGTAAGAACCAATCTTCTCTTATCGGGTCATCTTCACATGAGTTTTTTTCTTCTTAGAGTCATTGGTTGACATCTTCACAAGCTGATATGAGTTTAACGACAAAGTGCTTCCGGTTAATGCTTCACGTACACATAAACATGATGATTCTAAACAACCTTCTATTCGTGTTATTTAACACATCACCATGCTCTTCAAGTTTTACTTTGAAGATCCACTTGAGAGCAATGATCATAGCAATGATGTTTGATGTGATTGTTTGCTTGGTGTTACCATTTCGTGTGTTCGTTGCGAGCTAATTGCTGATTTCCTTAATGAACATCTTTCTGTTCTTGTTTGATTGGGAGGATTTTATTCGTTAGGGGATTTGCAAGATGTAAGTTAATTGGGATTCTTTTTGGTGTGATGAAGATGTTAACTAACTATTCCCCAACTGGACAATCTTGAAGAAGGTCGAGTCTACAATCTGTTCTACATTTTCTGCTACATGTTAGAAGACTAAAGACGAGTTGCATTTAACGATCTAAAGACTTCTTCTTATTTTGGGCATTTATTAAAAGATTGTCGGTTTAGGGGAGAGCACTAATTGGGGGAGAGTGGAAAGCCAGATTTAATCCTCAATTAGACTTGCTCATTACTGTTTCTTGACTTGCTAGCAGTTGATTCTCACAAATACATTTGAGCTAATTATGATCTTCTCAACAAGATTTCTAGTATACGGGCTTACAATATGTTGCTGATTCTGAAGTATCAAAACCAGCAAGGGGGAAGGAGACACACATCTAAACACAAAGCGAGTAAACTTGATGAACTTAATTCTTCTAAGTGATTGAAGATATCCCGGGAAGACAAATGTTATTACCGCAGAGAAACTCAAGGTTTGACTCATGGTGAGTAAACTTGATGAACTTAACTGTAGGACCTTAGATATATCAACCTTATCACAAACCCACTTAACGAACACAAGA
Source organism: Chrysanthemum makinoi (assembly GCA_910596185.1). Lineage (NCBI taxonomy): Eukaryota > Viridiplantae > Streptophyta > Magnoliopsida > Asterales > Asteraceae > Chrysanthemum > Chrysanthemum makinoi. Next base: position 9,120,088 of record OU343218.1, on the reverse strand, counting down.
ATACCCACATGAAACCACGCTACGCGTAGAACACGAAACACAAACACAAACGTTAAGCGTAGAAATAAAGATGAGAAAGATGGTGACTTGATGTTATGAAACTCGTGTATGTGAAGAAAGATGAAAACAAGAGAGATGTTTATTTCAAAGGAAAAACACACACACACACACATTCAAGCACACACCTCAAATGACTCATTTGAGGTGTATATATACTACACTTTATGAGATGCCCTAATGGGCTTTCCATGGGCTCGGATTGGGTTGGATTGGACAATAACTTATACAAGGCTAGCTTAACACAACTTTTAGCCATTTAGCTTAGCCCAATCCACGAGCCCGTTGACTATTCTAGCACGATATCTAACACACGTTACAAAGTTCCTAAATGTGAATGACCATCACTTCTAATAAAAATAACACGGCTAACAATCTCCCCCTAAGGGGTGGTCATTCAAAAGATGCTCCACTTGATTAGGTCTTTAGTTTTCTCGAGCTTGAACTTTGTGTGTAGATATAGAATAGTCTTAATTCATTGTTCCTTCATGCTTTGTGATCAGTTAATGTGGTATAGAGCCATTGTCAACTTCGTTGGTTTGGTGTCTCCACGTCTTTCTCCACCATGCTCACACTTCTATTTGTCTTTTGGTTACCAATGATGTAGTTCTCGAGTCTTTAAACTTTGTAGATTCTTTGACATTGATGAAGAATCATCTTTAACTTTGAGTAGCCTTTGATTTTGATGAGAACTTACATGTGTTGTTGGTATGAGCATGTGGAGAGTATGCACGATCAATCCGCTCCGGAGCTTCCATAAGAAGAAAACATAAAAACAGGTTAGCAATAAGCGGATTCCGGCACTTACAAGTTTGAATTTCGAGGATGTTAACAGCATAGTGTGAAAACACGTCTCTAATTCTCACAAGGGCCGTTCCTGAACTGGAGTCCCACAAGTGAGATAACACGATATACCGAAGTACACCTACAGTCAGATGAGTGTCGAGGTACACCGAAGCATCACCACACGTGTAGACCGTTTGAGACACACTAAGCGTAATCCACGGAGAGTTACCGAAGTGACATGCTGTCAGGGCTGCTTGATGTTGACCCTGGCAGGAGTTTTCATTCAATCACTGAAGATCACAGATGTGAAACTTCTCATAAATGTTCTGGCAGATTGCTAAGATCTGCGTAGGACTCTAGAATATATCACTTGTGTCCTTATTGATGAACAACAAGCGATGTCATTTCAAGTGTTCCTATGAGATCTTTTTATGAATCTCGTGGCTCTAGACTCAATAGTGCATTTTTGTTTTCCTGAGCGGAGACTAGGGAGAGGGTCTCCTTCTTCAATAGAAGCAATCTCTAAGAGAAAGCCGATAGATTATGTAGGGTTCCCAATGAGAATGAAACAAATCCTTTTAAGAAGAATTGAGTGGCTAGAAGGTTTAGTGCAGTCGTTCTTGGTCCATGGCGTCTTTGTCTTCAATACCGGTGTCAACTTAGTGACAACCATTAGCATATGAATTGAACCGTTTCGCCTAAGTTGAATATGGAGGGCTATTTCTTTTCACCCTTTCATTTCATTTCTTTTTAATTCTTCAACCCCTTCTTTCTCCTTTCTCACATTACTCCTTTTTTCAATCATTCCTAAGGACTAACTAATTGTGATGTCCTTGGGTAGATCCTCCGGCTCGGGGATCATAGGACAAATATTCCTATCCTTAGTCACCTTATAACTCCATGACTGTCCCATGTTGCTATAAAACCATTTTTCTTGAAAATCTCATAGAGTGTTTATGATAGAAAACATGTTTGAAACACTCTGAGAGTTTTAAACTTTCAGAAACACTCCCCCTTCACATGTGCTTATAAGTTTTGACAGAAATCTGCACATAGAGGTAGAGTTCGCACTTTTGAATGATCGGCTCATGATAGACAATTCCCTACGAGAACCGGTTCCGTGCTTGCTTAGTTAAAGAGTTCCATTGTCGGTTTTTAGGTGACAACTAGCTCTAATAACTAACTTGAAGTTGTAAACACTCCTTGAAAAGGAGGTTAGACCCATGAAAGTGCATATCTATCACAAGTTTCTCGAGATGGTACATTTACTAACATTGATTCCCGTCGATTCGTTGGTTCCGTCTGAGTCGAGCTCATTTTGAGATTCAAACAACGATCATTAAACTTTTTGATCACATTTTAATCAACGTCTTCCTCCCCTCAAAATAGCATATTCATGATATTTTTGATATAAACGGATTAAACAACATTTTAGAATCTTTTGGGGAGACAAACGGATTTGATTTAAGCATGAATTTGGAACATTTTGTTTTATACTCCCCCTTTAATAAAGCATAATCAATTAAAGGGTTTTAGAGGGAGTTATCTTGAGCACAAAATATTTTGAAAGATGTTGAAAATCTTTTTGAACAATCTTGAAAAGGTGCTCAAGATGATGATGATTTCTCACCAATTTTAAATGTAGTGCACTGAAGCGTACACTTGATTTTTCTGTAATAACACGAGTTTTGATCTGACATAATCAAAAGTCATCATTTTGGTACGGGTTTCGTACTGAAGTATACGAAAGCCATTTTTTAAGAAATTTTTGAGAAACGACATGTTTTGGAAAACATTTACAGACTCTCCTTCGAGCATCGCACATACCGTATCATTGTTGAATGACATTTCTAGAAACGTACAGAATATCGATTATACAAGAGACATGTCGTGAGAAGAATATTTTTGGATTTTTGATTTTCTATTGTTTTTGTATTTTTGAAAATTTTATATTTTTATATTTTATATTTTTATGTTTGAAAAATTTTATATTTTTCCAAAACTAGACTCTTTAACACTATAATAACCTCAAACCATAAGAATCTTGAAGATTTTAGTGCAAAAAATAAAGTTTTAAGCGTGACCACTTTTGATACCGAGAGCTTACGCGTAACAACACAAACAAACTTCAACCAAACACTCCTAAACCATTGTTAGGCGATTGATACCAATTGTAGGACCTTAGATATATCAACCTTATCACAAACCCACTTAACGAACACAAGAATACCCACGTGAAACCACACTACGCGTAGAACACGAAACACAAACACAAACGTTAAGCGTAGAAATAAAGATGAGAAAGATGGTGACTTGATGTTATGAAACTCGTGTATGTGAAGAAAGATGAAAACAAGAGAGATGTTTATTTCAAAGGAAAAACACACACACACACACACACACACATTCAAGCACACACCTCAAATGACTCATTTGAGGTGTATATATACTACACTTTACTAGATGCCCTAATGGGCTTGGATTGGGTTGGATTGGACAATAACTTATACAAGGCTAGCTTAACACAACTTTTAGCCATTTAGCTTAGCCCAATCCACGAGCCCGTTGACTATTCTAGCACGATATCTAACACACGTTACAAAGTTCCTAAATGTGAATGACCATCACTTCTAATAAAAATAACACGACTAACATTAACTCTTCTAAGTGGTTGAAGATATCCCGGGAAGACAATTGTCATGACCGCAGAGAATCTCAAGGTTTTACTCATCAAGGCTTTTAGTGTTATTATTCCAACTACGGGGAAGTGATGAATAGAAAGTTTCTCAAGATAAAAGAGGTACACAAGTGTGTGATGATTTTGATGTTATCACAATCATGAGGGGAGAGAGATTGTGTACATTGGGGATGCTCAACCGTTTCACTTGAGGGCTTAATCGCGATTCGAGATATAATCACTTATTCCTGAGTTGACATCCGCAGAGATAGTCCTCCTCAGAGATAACGCGATTCGCCTCGCTTCTTCAATGTTATCGTTATTCTCTTTGGGCATTCGGTACTTCGGTTCTTGAGCTTCATTCACAATCATCGTGAAAGATAAATGTGCATTGGGTGGTTGTATTATTTATTCTTTGGAACTCTATTTGTGTATTCGGCTCTCGAGCTCTATTCTAAGAGACTGCCGCATCTATTCAACTACTTGGGGAAGTGTTCTCTTGACATCTTTTGGAATGGATTGCTTCACGACGCTGGAAAAGGAACTTGAGAAGATTATTTAAAGGTGGGATGATACGTGCTGTCGTTGTTCATTTGATGATATAACCTCGAATCTAAGAATCACGTGATTATTCTTAAAAGGAGCAACAGGATCAATGATAATGGTGTGCTTCTTTGTGCACCTGGCTAAAGCAAGCTTGAAATAGAGCTTCAAATCTGCTCAACATAAGGATTTTCGGTTTGGGGAAGTGCCAAAGTCTCTCTTTTCAAAGGCTCGTGTTCTATCTTCTATTCGAGCCCTAGCTTTGGTGGTGGAAGATTAAGAGATGACGAATTCTATCTTCTATGACGTGCTGCTCGATATCCTTATCTCGGTACTCGTATCATCATTCTCTTAAACTATATCATCTACTCTATCATTGTAAATATTTATAAAAACAAAATACAAAAATATAAAACCAACAAAACAAAATAGAAAATTATAAAATCTTCAAAAACCCATAAAAATTAGAAAATCTTAGAAATACCAAAAATATGTTTTCTCAAGACATGTCTTCTGGTATCGATAACATCTCGGTCTTAGAAATGTCATTCAATAATGGCACGGGACCATAGATGAAGTTCGAGCAGGAGGTGTAAATGTTCTTTTTCCAAAACATGTCTCTAAATATGGCTTGCAGTTACTTCAGACTACAACCCGTGCTTAAACTATGGCTTGCTATTATTTCCTATAGCAACCCGTTCTTCAAGAAAGGAAAGTGCTGCGCTAAAACAATTTTCAAATATTTCGTGCACTTATCCTAAAACTAATTGAGGAAAGTATGTCGAAGGACTGCTGTTCCTACACAAATGTTTTTCCGTCTAAAATTCTTCAGAAAAATATTTGTTGTTTTCTAAAAGTGGTGGTAAATGAGTTGCTTGAAAATCAATCAGTATCGGAGTTTTCATAAATTTGCAAACTCAATCAATGACTTCCGCGCTTTTAATCCTTTTATAAAATGAGTCATTGATTGAGGGGGAGAATGTTTTTCAAATTTATGTCATCCATCGGACTTATCTAATTATCCTAAATGCTTAACTGAAAGATGATGTTAACCTACGTTGAAGGACTAGGTGCCTAGGATAAGATTGTTAGGATTAGATGATTATAGTTTGATGAACACATATATCCCATACCTTATATGATCTGATTGATATGTTGAATTGACTTTTATTAGTGGATTGTCTGTTTGTGTTGTCACCACCATATATATCTGTTTTTGTTGACACTAACGAGATAAAATGGTTATAAGAATGTTCCCTATCTGGATCCCACAATTGAAGATGATTAGATGCCGAAAGGAAAGGGTAACTATATCTTGGGTTGACAAATGAAGAAACAGAGCTTAATTGGACTTCTATGGAGAGTTGGCATGGAAAAATGCAACGTAAGAGGTCTCACTGCATCGGCAGATGGTTTTCTTCATCAGAAATGAAGAAACGAGCTTAATTTGACCTCGCTTGGCATTAAAATGCAACGAAGAAGTCTCATCGCATCACAGACGTTTTTCTTCCAAGCCTTACAGCAACAACATAAGCTTCTCAACCACCTAACGTATCTTGTGCAGGAAAAGTAGTGAATAATACCATTTTTCAAAATATTTGATAAAATTGTTTTGAAAATGGAAAAATATTGTTTTGAAAATAAACTGAACTAAATTTTAAAAATCACCGGACTTCATTTTATCAAAACTATAAGTCACTCAATCATCGACCACGGTCATCGATTGAGGGGGAGAGTGATTTAAAATAAAATATTTTCAATCGACATTTCTTCATAAAAGGTCCGGTTTGTACGAAACAAAGTGGTGATCTAAAGATTTAATGTTATGTCATGGTATGATTTTCTTTAAAACTCAAAGATCTTTTAAAATGAAATTTTTTCTGTTCTTGTTTGATTGTGAAATTGTTTTATTTTACCTTAAGATCTCTTAAAATAATCATACCTGACACTAACAATCTTTAATGTCTAAATCTGTTCCTTATCTGTCATTTTTTAAAATCAAATCTTGCCACGTCTTTCCCCAAAATTTTCTAAATGATTTAAATCTATTGGGATCACAAATCTCAGGAGGTTTGAAATTTTTGATCGGGGGAGAGATAGTGATTTAAATCTCAAATTTGTTTAAATGGAATTGGTTTTAGTCCTTTAAAGGCACTCTGCCTCCATGTGCCAAACGATTTCAATATACATAATGCACATGTTGAGGGGAGCATTTATCCAAAAACATGATGAGTTTTAAACAGTGCACATATTCTCCCATGTTTTATAAACCTTATTAAATCAATTGGGATCCAAAATCTCAAAGGGTTTGATATTTTGATCAGGGGAGAATTTGTGATTTAATATGAAATTTGATAAAAGGTGATCGTTTGATTCAATGTGTGCAGCTCTCCCATATAAGTAAACGCCAATCTCAAGCACATATTGAGGGGGAGCATTTCTAAAGAAAATAAACTATCGAGGTATAAAGGCTTTTATGTTTTAACAAAAAGTACCTTGATTGAGTTTTAAATGGTTTCTTAATGGATTTTGTGATCGTGGATGTACTACAAATGAACTCTTTCCTCTATGTGATAAAATGATTTCAAATATCCTACGCACATATTGAGGGGAAAATTTACCAAGAAAATCAAATGGCTTTTTCTATGAAAATTGTGATCAAAGAAAATATTTCAAAGTCCTCTTGCCTCCATGTGCTAAACAATTTCTAAATCATATGCACATGTTGAGGGAGAGGTTTTCTAAATGATCAAAATTATTAAGGTACAAAATGCTTTGATCTCGTATCAAAAGTACCTTGATTGTTTTTCCAAATGATTTTTCAATTGGTTTCAAGGAAGAATGAACTGTACAAAAAGACCGACCATTTTACATTATGTATGGAGTTATAAGGATGGTGTGGTTAGGTATTAGTTCCCACGATCCGCCAGAGCCAGAGGGATCTACCCAGGGACAATCCACTAGATAGTGTAGAGTCCTTAGGTATGATTAAAAAAAAGGAGAAAAGTGAGATATGGGAAGAGTGCGGACTGAGACAGAGCTAGTACTGGAATAAACCCAACAAGGTTCTAGTTATGAAGTCTCGGTAAGCACTGAAGGGGTTGAAGAATGAAAAATAAATGAATGTAAAAAGGAGTGAAATGAAATAGCCCTCCAATAATTCAACCTTATGGCAGAAACCGGGTTCAATACATATGCTACTGGTTTTTACTAAGGTAACACTGGTATTGAAGACAAGACGTCATGGACCCAGTGACGCACTGCACTAAACTTCGCAAGCTACTCAAGTTCCTCTTAATAGGAGTTGTTTCATTCTTACGGGGAACCTACATAATCTATCGACTTTCTCCTAGAGATTGTTGATATTGAAAAAGGAGACCCTCTCCCTAGTCTCCGGCATAGGAACCAAAATGCACTATCGAGTCTAGAGCCAAGAGATCATCCACAATATCTCATTAGGATACAAAATTAATGTAGACTTGCTATTTCACACAATGTGGAAAGTAAGTATATATATTGAGAGTCCTACGCATTATCCTTGTGGTATTGCCAGAACATCCGAGTGATATTTAAAATATTCACGATGAAGATGGAAATCCTTCTAGAGCCAACATCAAACAAGCTCTTGGTGGGTGACATGTGAGATATTTTCTAAAGATCAAGCTTGTGACAACTGGACAGAAACGATGGGGCGATTCACTCTTGAATCAACCTTGGTCCAGGTTTGGAATTGACGAATACTTTTGGAAAAACCGTTCGATGTGCAAACCTTCTTTTCTCTAGTACGTCGAATGTGTACTTATGTTTTCAAACACAAAAAGTATCTTTGATTGAAAAAATACTTTTGGAAAAACCGTTCGATGTGCAAAATTCTTCTTTTCTCTAGCACATCGAATGTGTATTCTTTTCAAATACAAAAGGTATTTTTGATTGAAAATTGATCTTTCTCATAAAACCTTCGCGTCAAAAAACTTTCTTCAAGCAATATTGTTTTCAAATCAATTTTCATCAATCGCTGAATCTCAATTCGCCGGTTCACTCACCCTGTTGTCTTTGAGACGTTCCGGTTTGAGAACGGCTAGAAAAAATGCGAAACCATGCCAAGGAGATTCTTCGAATCATACCTGACACGGGCAAAGATTGTATCGATCAACGGGAACCGTGGGCGGTACCTCAATTCAACGAAAGTGATCAAAGACACTTTCGCGGTGTTTTATTGCTAACCGTTGTTTGCAGTACATTTGACGGTTGTAATGATCGTAATTGAGGTGTCAATCCAAAGCCGCATGCTCACAAAGATCCACACTTAATTGAAGAAATCATGACGGTGCATATCTACATAACCTTGTTCGATATTTTTATACTATGCTTCGCACGCCGCAAATATCATGAGCCAAGAAAGCTTCCGCTACTCTGATGGAAATATGTCATGATCCAGAAAGTGTGAGCATGTCGGTCCAAAAGTCACAACATCACATGATGGCAACACAACAAAGGGTGATCCAGAGATTTACTGTGGCTGATGATCTCAATCAAAACTCAAAGATCATCAAAGATGTGGATCAGTTCAAAGGCCTCCACTTAAAGTACAAATCAATGTGGACTTTAAAGAATCGTTACTAATGCACAAAGATTGCGGAATTTGAAGAATTTAAGTCTACGAGCTCGAGAACTAAAGACAAAGAAAGAATGCTAGGATGAAAAATGTATTTCATGGGGTGACCTCCCTTAGGGGGAGATTGTTAGGAATTTGAAATTCCATGTTAAAGTGTCGGTCACCCCAATTAAGGTCTAGCATATGTTAGCTCGTAGACGTGTCGGTATTTACGTTATTTAGTAGTTAGTTTGTTATTTATTTGCACAGTTTAGTTTAGTGCAACACCGTGGAGGAAGGACGGGTCTTTACCCACTGTATGCCTGATCCACAGTCCGTCAGGAGGACGTATTGTTTGTAAGTATAAATACCCCTTCCATCCTTGGAAGGGGTGGTGCTTTTCTCATAATCTAACCTGACATTTGTGAAGCAAGTCTCTACCAAGAAAACACCCTCTCATCTCTTTCTCTCTCAAATGGCTAACATGTATTTCCATCATCCAAAACCACCCGAATCATCAAACACAATAAATATTACGATCCAACAAGAATTAACTTTAACTTTCAATGATTTTATTTAAACTTAGAACCTGCTTGTTATACAGATTCTCTAAAAACTCTAAAACTCTAATATCATACTTTAGGATTCTAAAACATATATTCTCTAATGCCAATCTAGGGGTCCTTTTATAGGCTTAATGATAACCCTAATCGGTTTACAATTCTAATCCCTGTACCACAATACTAATCATAGAACATTCTAGATAAACATTACTTTCTATAAAACAGTCTATTACAACCGACTTTAAGCTTTGCAGTACTTTAATGAACGAGCAGTACTTTGACTTTTACTTAGCAGTACTTTGACTTTTTCCAGTACTTTGACTTCTTCCAGTACTTTGTCATTCTTCAGCACTTTCATATCCCAACAATATGTGTAGATTCCATAGGTTCTTGAACCAAGCGAGGAATACATGCGCACACCTAAAAGATGAAACAACTGTTAAAGACATCGTATTATGCACGCGTGCACACTTTTATGTGTAATCAAACATATTTATGTAATATCTTGTTAATAAAGTTTTGTTGTTTGTATAAATTTGCATAAATCTATTAATAAAGTTTTGTTGTTTGTATACATATTTGTGGAACTAGCCAAATAGACCGCGCGTTGCAGCGGCGAGCGCCATAGAAAATTAGCCAAATAGACCGCGCGCCCTGGTGCATATCACTTTATGGACCACTTTTATTTTAAATTTGAAAATAGACCGAGGGCAACCGCTGTCATTGGGCAACTCAACCACATTGCGACAAGTGTCCCTATGTGTAAGGTATTGTTTTTTGGGCAACTAAAAAGCGGTGGGCAACCGTATTTTTTAGAAAAGGTTTTTTTGGTCATTTTACATGATACTTGTCAGGTCAAGTAGAGATCCTTTTTATATAAATAAAATATTCTATAGTAAAACTGTTTTCATAAGACTGCTACTTCTCATTAAACTGCTGCTGCTTCTTCTTCTCGATACAATTCAAACACACACACGACTCCATCAATCCCCCAACCCTAGAAAATTCTGAACACCCATTATCCAAAAAACACACACCCACACACACGACTCTACCGAATGTTATTTTTCATAAAAACTAAAAACTAACAGATTTCCATTGCTTTGTTAGAGGATTCGGAACTCGTTTAATCATCCCACCCAAATCTGAACCCCTATCCCAAATCATCCTGCACTAAAATCAAAAATAAAAACCGATCTCACACACTCCACCGTCAAAAGTCACCGAAACCCTAACTCCGCTACACTCCACCGTCGATAACGACTTCCTTTCTGATAACGACGGCCTCGCTCAGGTATTTTTTCATTTTTAGGGCTTCTGTTTTTTACTGCATAAAAAGTTGAAGGCTTTATCATTTAGTTATTTATATATAAATTTAGTTAAATTTTGTAGGCTGTTATTTGTTTTGTTGTGTCCAAATGTAGTTGCAAATTATATCTAAGAATATTTGGGATTGTATATATTTCAATTTATGATTATAAAGTGCTTTTAAGTAATTTAATTGAAATAAACATGTTTGAATATGTTTAATGAGTAGTGTTTATTTAGCTTATAATTAAGTGAATAAGTCAATTAGCTGATAAAACGCAACCAGTCAATAAGTTGGTAATGTATTTAGTGCTAAACACCCTTATTGGCTAAAAATCTTGTATGTTTTAAAGTGGACCTTATAAAAAGTTTAAGGCATTACATGTTACCTGACATATCTTTCGTCCAAATGACAGGACTCGGGTATTGAGACGCCAAAACTCTCCTCGTGCAAAGAAGATGGTGAGCTAATAGTCTTGTTTACTTAAAAAGTCCCATCCAAACATATAGTTCATATTTCGTTAATTTAATACAACTTTTGCTTGAGCAGCGAGAGGGTGAATCTGTTCCAGAAGATAACATGACTGACGCAACAGACTGTAGTACTAGTATGGTTCCTGAGTTTGATAGAAATAATTTTCCATGTCTAGTCAAGGTAAGTTTTTGTCATTTCATAATTTAGAAGCCAAAACTTACATATTTTCTGAATTTCAGATGGTGTCTCACATTCTTTGTTATTCTGCAGATATACGACACTCCAGAGTCCGACTTGAAGCTCAATGATGTGTTTGAGTTTATTGGTGTCCTTATGTTTGATACCGATGTTAAAGCTGATAAGCATGGTAAAAATGAAATGGCAGATTGTTTTGATGAAGAGGAATCAGTCAACCTACCTTCTAGCAAGGTTGATACTTATTTCCTGTTTAACTGAAAATGGTTTGATTTTTTTCTCTTTTATAGTATGTTTACATATGTTATCTGGCGATGCAGGTGCCACGTCTTCATTGTCTTGTACACAGAAAACTTTCAGTTAATGATATGATATCGATTTCACCAACAATGGAGGTCTGTGAAATTACTAATATGATTTGTGTATCTTCATCAGTCACCCTGCTAAATTTTGATTAAAATTCTGTGATCTTACAACCTAAACCCGATTTTCTTAGAGGGATAGGCGAGTCCTTGTTGCGTCATCTTACTGTAGTTCTTGGTGATGATGAGTTAGCAGCTCATTTCATGTTATTACACCTATTGTCAAAGGTAACGAGTTATATCAGTACTATAGTTATCTTCAGATAAATACTTTATACATCATATAACGTAAAAACGCAACACAAATTGTCGTTGCAGGTTCATGTAAGAGTAGACACAGTTGCAGTGGGAAAGTTGTCGCTTAATCTTAGTGGTTTTGACAAGTCAAGTATATCTATCTTTGGTAACCGTATCAACGATGCCTTTAAGAATCTTCTACCTTACAGTCAACGTATGCCCCTTACAGTGGATTATCTTAACACTGCTTCACTTGCCCCAATGAAGGATTGCCAAACAAACAGGTATATGATGTTGTGTATAATATTTCATTCTGTAATGACTGATCTTATACCGTATTGACCTATTTATGTTATTTATTTTGCAGACTTGTGCCCGGGGTTCTTCAGTGTGCAAAGGGGTCACATTTGACGGTAGATGAGACACCGTTACAATGAGGGACTCTAAAAAATAATGGTGTTGAAAATGCACGTTTGCTCAAGGATCTGATGGACTTCCAAAAGGTACCTTCAAAACCATATCATGCTTCTCTGTTTGGGTAAACGGGTAAATACAGATGCGGGTTGAAATGTGTCATTGTTAGTATGGCCCGAAACTTGAACTGTTCTTCTAGTAGCTACTTCCAAAAGGTGCCTTCAAACCCATATCTTGCTCTCTGTTTGGGTAAACGGGTAAATACAGATGCGGGTTGGTCTTCACCAGGTTTGTTATCGTCAATTTCTATGAGACCAGACATTTTTATCGTCAATTTCTATGAGACCAATGATCGACTTGGTCTTCACCAGGTTTGTTTTTTTTTATTCCCGGTCATCATTTGGTACTAACAAGAAAATGTTTTATCATTCATGTAGAAATTTCCAAACGCGTAGTGCAATTTTTAATTATAATCATACAAACTTTGTTAGGAAATGAATAATTTTGTTTTCCTTCAATGCTGGTCATACGGAATGGTCTTGGTGAGGCTAGTATGTTTCTTGAGATAATCTGATAATTTTTCCTTCAGAGTGGATCAAACCATCAAAATTATTTTATGTGCATACACAATGCACAATGAATAAACTTATTTTGTATAACTTACGTTTATATATTTAAAAATTGCAATGCAGGACCGCGATGAGAGCTCAGATAGTTTGGACAAAGGATTGCCCGTGGTTTCCATCTCTATTGGTGACTCTGCCCAATTCTTGTATAAAGATGCGAGGAAAGAAGAGAAGTTTATTGAATTAAATTCAGGAGATGTATTGATATTCGGAGGATAGTCTAGGCATATTTATTATGGAGTGACAAAATTTTACGCAAAAACAGCTCCTCATTCGTTGCTAGAAAAAAGCATGTTGAGACCCAACCGTCTCAACCTTACATTTAGACAGTACTGAGCCCAGGCCTCCTATGCCTATTTGTTTGAATTCTCAAAACATCCTATTTGATTAAACACATAATGTATGTGGAGGCTACTATCACATCCATCTATTCCGGCTAAAATATAGTTATAGAAAACATTTATTTGATTGGTAAAGAGGTCATCACTTCTTTAGGAGATTTGAGGCATCTAAAGTTCTTAGACTTGAGTGGTAATAATTAAAAAAAAAAGCCGGATCCCTGATTCATTGGATCCTTGAAACAGCTAAGTTTACCTCAATCTCTCCTATGCCTCTTTTTCTGGTGTTATTCCTCCTCACATTGGAAATCTTTCAAATTTACAAGTTCTTGATCTCAGTTCAAGCACACACAGATACACTTAAAAGGGTTGCGTTTTTACAATTTTAAATCCGGGACAAGCAGATAAAAACTAGCTTTACTTTATGCAAAGCTTATTTAAAAAAATGGAAACTTCTTCTTTTTGGGAAACTTCTGTTTGGGCAACTTGTGTTTGGGCAGCTTTTTTTTTGGGCAACTTTTTTTTAGGCAACTTCTTTCTTTTGAGTAATATTTAAGTCAATCAAGCCAAAATATACCATTGATAGATGAAAATGTCAAATTCGTCACATACAACAATTTCCTTAATAAGCAATCCCATACAACCTGTACAAGCAATCCTAAACCGCCCCTACGACTAAAATCAGTAGTAGTTTCACATTTGACAGGTGGTTCTATAGGAGCTACGAAGGTATATCCCATTAGAAGATAGAGACCTGAATGTGGCACCATATGTTCCTTCTGAACATACCTGCAACTGAGTTGCACAAGTGCCTAAGTCATTATTTAATAACTGCATGGGTACAACTAACGGCTCAAGTGTATTTGATGATGGCCTATATTTTACTGGGGAACAGGGGTTACTCTATATATATATTTTCCAAATTTAGGCCTAACGAAAGTGTTCCTTTTTTTCTGAGCTTAAGTTGACACAAGAATATAACTAATTCCTATCATGATGAGTAATTACAAATTAAAATAAAATAGCATATCTACTTCATACCTGAGATTCACCAGATCACTGTAGGCCTATAAATAGTTTCAAATGGATAATGTATGCTAGGATAATCATGGGCATCACAAGAGGCCTTATGACTCAAGTTTACTGTTTTTACTTGCAGAAAGTTATTACAGTACACAGCAAGAAGTTAAGACTAAATACATGTTTCTTCAGTAAAAATATCTACTTTTGTTTGACATTCAGGAATTAACTTTTTTGGTTTCTTCTAGATAACAACAGTTTAAAACCTGATAAATTTCTTCCGTTGGCGGGCTTTTTTCTTGACTTGGATGAAGACATTTTGAAACAAGCGAATCCAACTTGTATGCTGCCTTTGGAAGGAAACTTTCATGTTGAAGTTGTGGGTCAATTATCTTTCCCAAGTCTTCTTCATCTGTTAGCATTGGAATAGCCCATTTCATCAAATTTTGCTTTCCATCGGGTCTGTTATCATCATACACCTTCATCCCTGTTTGGAAACTATCATGTTGAATTTGTGGGTCAATTATCTTTCCCAAGTCTTCTTCATGTGTTAGTAATGGAATAGCCCATTTCACCAAATTTTTCTTTCCCTCGGGTCTGTTATCATCGTACGCCTTCATCCCTGTTAGTAATTCCAGAAGCACCACTCCAAAAGCATATATCTCACTCTTCACACCAGAATCTGCAAAGTGGTGTTTCATTTAGCCTTCGGGGAGTAAATGAGTTCTCAAACAAGTGGATTCATTTCAAATCTATTGATAAGTAGTTATGTAATGTATTATCATATATTATGAAAATATGAATAAAAAAAGTTCCAGTTTTTAAAGTAGATCATACGACGACTGTGATAAGGTGATGCGAAAACTCCTTCAAATATAGCATCTGCTTGGTAACGAAACCATTCAGGTGCCGCATAAGGTGCATCTATCTGGAATTTGTATGAACCACAAGCCAAAAATGAGTTTTCCACTTCAAAATCCCAAAGCCGTGCATTATTATCCTGAAAGGTATAGGAAAAGAATCTATAACAGATGTTACATTGAGATGCTATATATATGATTGAAGGCATGTGTAAGGAAACCTGATTTACCTTGTCCACTAATATACAATTGGTCTTAAATTGGGTATAAGCTAGATGACTCCTCTGATGCGCAAAAGACAGGCCGTGAGCTACTCCTACTGCTATTTTAAGCCGTGCGAGCAAAGAAAGTGAAGTACCTGATGGCTCTGCATATACGGTCATTAACGACTCAAAGTAAGTGTATTTGTGAACGACTTTACTGGATGGCTTATAAGCATGACAATAGATGGTGGTTCAATACGAGTTTTAGAAACATCCAATTGGTGAGATGAAAATCCAAAGATCAAGTGTGTTCTTCACCATATAACTAAAATGTATATTACCTCCAAAAAGAAAGAGTTTGACAAGGTTCGGATGATTGTATTCTTCAGCTTTGAGATTCAGCTGCATAACAAGTGTTACTAAATTAATAAGCTTGCTCTCACGGAAACATAGTTGTAAGTATGAAAATCAAGAGTAAGGCGTCCCACAACAAGTACCTCTGACATATCAGTGAGCCTCTTCGTAACCTTCTTTGTGGCGTACCCACATATATCACGTCCAAACATGATGATGTAGTAAACAACAAGAGCATTAAACCAATGTGTAATATGAAATTTTAACAAACTAACAAACAACCGAGTAAGGCGTGTATGTTTGAATAAACAACCTGTATAGGGTATCACCACCGAATATCGTTTGGTCAACATCACCACTAAGCAATTTCATGTATCCACCACCACAGTCAAGCTTCTGCTCATGCTTAACAAAGAATTGGAAAACTAGAGTATTGTCCTTGTTGCTGAATTCAGGGTACTCAGCAGAAATGGCGTAAAACCTATAGTCTTTTACTGGTCGGATACCTATTAACACAAAGAAGAAACAAGCATTAATATTAGGTTGATAAATTCATAAAGCATTTTACAATTTACCATGAATGTAAAACTAAATAACTAATAATGGGAATACCTTTATCATTGGCATCTCCATTCCATTGACCGGAAGTATAATTCTATTCCCACCATGTTCTCATCTTTCTTCCAGTCAGATTTACCCACCGGCTTTCCCATCCCTCTGAAACAAACATGTAACATCAATGTAAGTGAAACTCATGTAACGATATCAATACTCTACATATAAGCATAGCTTATAATTATAAACAAACTAAATCTTGCTTAAACGGACAATACTACAGCTACATCAGTTTATAAACCGCGAAAACTATTGGAAAAAAATTCTGCACAAGCCAACATATGCCGTATACTGATTAACCCTATATGTGTTTGTCATTTCCTAAATCTACACTCATTACAAGAATGAGCAACTAAAGTCATAACATGATACACTAACAACATCACATTACACATAACATCGATTATATCACAACTACATACAACCACTAAGAAACTGAATCAAATCAACAGATTATCACAACAAAAGTACAATCAACTTTAAAAAAAAAACCTAACGAGTGTAAAACTCGTTCTAAATACAACTAAAGTGCTAAACTTTGAAAAAGCCACCTGCTGAATGCTGATAAATTATGAATCCTAAAACTGTCTAAAGTCATACTAGATAGACATGCTAATCTATCATTATTCATTGTGCATTGTGTATGCACATAAAATAATTTTGACGGTTTGATCCACTTTGAAGGAAAAATTATCAGATTATCTCAAGAAACATACTAGCATCACCAAGACCATCCCGTATGACCCGCATTGAAGGAAAAAAAAGTATTCATTTCCTAACAAAGTTTGTATGCTTATAATTAAAAAATTGCACTACGCGTTTGGAAATTTCTACATCACATCAAGTTACCACTGCTAGCTTTAATCGATTCCACTGCTAGTCATTCTCGTAACCACTGCTACCTCGCTCGTTACCACTGCTAGCTTGTCGTGTCCACTGCTAGCGTAACCCTAACCACTGCTATTACTATTATCGGTTACCACTGCTACCTCGCTCGTTACCACTGCTAGCTTGTCGTTTCCAATGCAAGCGTAACCCTAACCACTGCTAGTCATTCTCGTAACCACTGGTAACCTGACCCAACAAGTTTCAAGGCACTCAAAAATCACCAGTTTCGACCCGTTAACTAGCCAGCCCATTTTGCTACCTCTAGCCATGATAATTATTTTAGTGTTACAGGATAACCGAGGGAAAGGGATAAAAAAAAGAGACGTACTTATTTGTTTTTCCGCTTATATTTCATAAGTCCCAATTTTCTGGCTTATTTTGAAACTTGTGGGGGCTTATTTAGCCGGCTTATGGGTTTATTGA
Source organism: Chrysanthemum makinoi (assembly GCA_910596185.1). Lineage (NCBI taxonomy): Eukaryota > Viridiplantae > Streptophyta > Magnoliopsida > Asterales > Asteraceae > Chrysanthemum > Chrysanthemum makinoi. The sequence goes on along the minus strand of OU343218.1, from coordinate 9,102,550 downwards.
CTTTGGAAAAGCAGATAAGCTCACTTATTGAAGCTTATGACCTTATCAACTTTATCTTATTAGCTTAAGCCAATAAGCTAAAGTTAATAAGCTATAAAAAGTGAGCTTATCGGCTTTTTTCCAAAATCAAATAAGCCCATAAGACGGCTAAATAAGCTAATCCAATCACCCCTAAATTAAATCATAATATAAGCCCCCACAAGTCTCAAAATAAGCCGGAAAACTAGGGCTTATGAAATATAAGCCGAAAAACAAATAAGCTCGTAAGCCACATATAAGCTTAAACAATCGTAAGCTAAATTTCACAACACTAGAGATCTCAAAAAACTCATCAAATCAACAAAAATTGAGCTTATCAAACATAAGCCGAAAACCAAATAAGCCATAAGCCAACTATATCCATAGTCTTTGAATTCATGAATTTCAATTGTATTGTTAAGTAGATTTCAATTAACGAAAAAATTGATTAAAATAGCAGATTCAGTTAAATAATTGAACCTAATAATTAATCAAATACTCATACCCTCTAAATAGGCAAGCAAGCTTACAGCGAAGTAATGATCATCAGTAATATTCCATCCACCTTCATAATACTTGAAATAATTCGACGGATCTTTCCTCCTCGTTCTCTCTTCAGCCAAAACCAATGTATTAAACGAATCCTCACCATCACTTTCTGTTTCCATAACAAACCTCTCCTCCCTCCCAGGAAAATCATTCTAGTTAACCACCCTTACAAGAAAACAATGACGGTCAATCTTCAACGCCAATATACCGTAAATCATTAACGGGTGTCTGTGATTGCATTTTCAAAACAGATTATGTGTTTGTGAAACTGCATTTCCAAAAAGAACTGGTCCCAACGGGCTTTTCCAAAAGTAAACAGAGTCACCAAATCATAACATTCAAGCACATCGCTGAAACACCCTGTAAACCAATATATCAAATTCGCCAAATTCACCAGAGCAACAATTGTTTTAAAAGAAATAAAATTTGTAAAGAGACAATCAGCAAGAAGCATGTACCTCAGCAGCTACCATTGAAGCGTTGGGGGCTAATCTCTTAGAGCTACACCAACGTTTCAGCTATTCTCCTTCCCAGAAATCAGCCGCTCAATATGTTACCCGAAATCCATATATGGCGACCAAGCTCCCCCACCATGTTGATCTTTGGGTCCATATTAACAGCCTGTACCATAAAAAATAGAGTAATTATTAGGTGAGTAAAGCAATCTATGGACCGATGAAGCAAACAGATGCAATACCCCATGGTTGATTATGAGTGCCAAAAGTAATCTGTCCGCCATTGTTTTCATCCACACATCAAACCTAACACACATGCATCTCCTACAATGGAATATATTGAATCATGAAATGGTAAAAGGATTATTTATTATATAAGTTATGACTTATTTGGATAAGAAATGAAAAGATTGTAGTCAAAAGATAATAGTTAGAAATAGAAACTCATGATCCATGAATAGATTGATAATCCATAAATTTAGTAGGAATGGTATCTATTCACCTACTCGGATTAAGTTTGTTACAAAATTAACATCAGAAACGAGGATCTTTGAAAATGATAAAGCAATTATTGGCAGAGATTTCATTTGTTAATGCTCGTTTACCATATGAAGGCTGATCATGCATACCACCTATTTAGAAGCTCCAACAACATAACTGCGGTAGAATCTTTAGCTTTCTTTACACTTGGCATAGGTTCTCCAATGCATTCGTCTGTCCATCCTTTATCCGAAGTATTAACCCGTACAGCAAATATAAATCTTTTTGCATGTGCAGGACCACCTTCACTGACACACCTACAAATGCCAGAATAATTAATCAACAGATGGCAGTGAAAAAGAACACATGTAGAAGTATATGATAAGATGCTCTGTCTTACTGGTACAATGGAATTGGCCAATTTCTACGCAAAAAAATGCCGTTCAAGGTTTGCCTAGTGAATGTTTGGCTGCCATTCTTCTTCTTAGCATTCTCGTTCTCCTTCTCTTTGGCTTCAGCAGCTTCTTTATCTTTCAGAGCAGCGAGAGCATTACGGGCTGCTAACTTTTGTGCCATTTTCTCTTGGGCATTTTGAGCAATACTAACCTGGACGCCATCAATGAATACTTCAACCGTAGCCAAGTTACCATTCCGTGTCGCCTTGTACTCTATCCCTTCAGCTTGTTGCTGGCAACGTTCTTGTAGCTCCAGCACAAGATGCATTGGGAGTGTTTCTGGGGTCACCATTAGATGCAACAGAGGTTGGAAAACCGTCCACACTACTGATGTGTCCCGTTCACTATCTAAAAAGATGGCACCAGCTATAGATTCAATAATGTCACCAAGCACTTTCGGAGCTTTACAGTCTCCCAGTCCAAATGAGTTGAACCCTGGCTTTGACAGTTCTTTTTCCACTTCCTTTACAAAATCTCTTATCTGCACATAATAAAATATAGGCCTATAAACCAGTCCATTGAAATTAAAAATTATACAGATGAAGTAACCACACCATAAAATTACAAACCTGCTTTTCAAGGGCACTTGAACCATGCCTTAGATGCACATGAAGGTTATGTTTGACAGCTACACGTGCAAAATTTTCATTATTTACAGCAGCAGCTCGGAAATCAGTTAAACGTCCTGGCGGGAGATCTGTGTACATAAAGAATAAATGCTTTGTAATAAGATGATCGAGCACAGCATCACCAACAAACTCTAAACGCTGATAGCATGACACTCCAGAAGACGGCCTGGAAGCATGAGTAATTGCTGCAAGCATGGAGTTTTTCTTGACACACAACGTTTCAAATCATTTCCTTACTACCCAACCGGGACGTGTTTCAACCCACAACAAGGTTGGAAGGATATAACTTGTGGGAAGTTTACTGAAACATGGGCTACTCAACTAGCAAGCCAAACTCAACAAAAGCAACAAAAACTACCATTTCCTTTACCATATTTTGTTTCTAAAGGTTCAATCCTAGTACTGGTCAATTAACTGAAACAACCACTTCTACAAAATGTTTTAAAGGTCTCATATACAATATAAGAAAACATTACATTATCACCTCATGTGATGTGACTTATTTGAAGTTCAGGGAAAAAAATGGTTGTATATTTCAACTAGCCTATTTAAAATCATGTACATTATAAAGTGCATACCCGATTGAGTGACCCACTAAAATGTTTACGTTTACCTATCAGAACACCTACTTAAAAGGCTGCTTAGACGTCAAATATCATGCAATAAAGTCATGCAAACATAAAATATAATCTATACATGTCCTTTGGCATAAACACTATAAAATGAGGAGACCTATTTATGTTTGAGTGGTGACAATATTAATACATTTCTGCAGTGCCCTCCCATAAAGTTCTAACAGAGGCAACACAAAAAACATTCCACACTGCACAAATTCTGAAAACCAAACTCTATAGAGAAGACTTAAGTACCTTTGCGGCATTTTGTAAAGCCCACAATATTTGAAATGCTGAGGGTGAAACAAACTCCAACAACAAGAAGATAATCAGCTTGGAACCTTATCAGAGAGAATATTCCAAAGAAGATCCATACAACCGCCTACAAGAAGAAGAAAAAATATGATTTAAATGCATCATCAGAAGTTTTCTTTTCTTTTTGTGGTCAGAGGACAAAAAGAATCATCAAGCTAAACGATAAAATCATTACAGCTTATGATCGAAATACTAATACAACAAGCACGTCTAGCATGAATGAAATATCCAACCTCAAATGCTAGTGTCAAGAGTTCATCTAGATCGGATCCTCACTAACTATTTTGGCTTATTATCAAGAAGTTCTACTTTAAACTAATCATGGATTTCTATTAACATGTTATTTTTTGCAAGCACGTTCGTTCGGAGAATAAATTCACTTACAGTCAAGTAAAGAGTCCACCAAAACAGCCATGAGTCCTTCTTGTTCATCCGAGCCAATGACTGTAGGAGAAGAACGTAACATATGAGAGACATAAAAATGGTACTACAAAGCCACTTAATCTAATTGATTTATAGTTGCAAAAAAAGAACAAAATTACCGACCTCTTGGTCAAGACACTCAAATTTCCACACGCTCTCACCATTGTCATCAATTTCATTCCACCACCTCAAACCGACTAAGATTCGACCACTGACATTTTTCACAACCCAGAAATCAAGAGCAGCCAAAAGAACCGTCACCACGAAAATTATGACAAAACTAAAATTGGTAACTAAGCACCCCCTCGGGATACGTATCATGTACACGTCTTGAAGATACTCGGGTCGTCCAAGAGATAGAAATGCTCCATCATCTACTTCATCTATTTCAACTTTTTCTTCCTCAGCCATACTTGAAAACAAGTGGGTTCTGAAAATCCATGGAAAAGCTTATAAAAATTGTAGTCCGATAACAACTATCTCCAAGAAAATGATAAAAGTACCCTAACGATCATACGTGATGATAATCCAAAAAGAGGCTCAAAGTGGTACATAAAACATAGAAATTCACATCCATCAAGGTTTAGGTTTGTGTGTTCTTTATGAACTTATTTATACTTTCTCTTTTAATTTGAAGCTGTTTCTCTTTCGAGCTTTGTGATACCTGGCAAGAATCTTGAAGAATTGGGTTATACACTCTGCCTTTATAGGGTTCTTCCAGAACATGAATTTGTCCCTGCATTTGTGACGTCGTCAATATTTAGTCTTTCTGTTAGCAGTCTAATGTGATCATATGCACACTTGAAATCTACTGTTACGAGACAGTAAAGAGACAATCAGTTACCTGATTATTTAGGACCATTTGCTGATGGAATCATCAATCTCTTTGCTTAATTCACCAAATATGTTCGGGCAACCGTCCCATGTGAGTTCCTCTCGTTTTTCCCAGTATCCACCTACATAACGGTAGGTACCTTCTTCACCATCTCTTTGGAACCATCGTGGTTTCCATCTGTTTTCTTGTAATTTTCTCGACTACAGAGTTTTTCAGAGAACAAGATGGTAAATTATCATTTTTATAGGTCCCGTCTTACTTCTATCTGAATCATATTAATGTTTCCGATAATCTTATCCTCATTTAAAATGATAAAAACACAAGGATAAATGAAGATGATGTTGATGTTAAATGACAAGCTATTTTTATTTGGAGTGCTATTCTAGATAAAGTGTGAGATGTGTACCATTCTCTGCCTTGTCTCGAGATGTAGCTTTTCAGCATTTGCCATGTCATATTCCCCGTTCTCCAGATGCCGTTGGTCTGGTCTAAGCCTTGAATTAGTAGGTGGAAGATTCTCCTTAACCGATATGAAACACCCGAAATCAGAAACATAACAAATATATGAAATATATACAGTTTGAAATTTCATATACATGAGTCATCTCTACCTGCAATCCCAGGGTTAACTCGTTCAATGTGATGGCAAATGATGTTAGATTGTAGCGAGTGAGATTAGTCGGAGGCATAGTCCTTTACCAAAACAGATGTGCATCACCCATATCCTTTGGCTTTACATTTGCAACTCCATTTATGTAATACATACTATCATCCCACTTGCTGAATAATGTTGCGTGTTTCTTACCACTAGCATCTTCAACAAACCCATGTACCTGTTAAATAACAAGTTAGCGGTGTAGCATGTTCACTAAGGATCAAGACTATCTAATGATGCATCTTAAGCCCACAGTACTAAATGATTTGCTAAAAGTATGATGCATAACAGAATCCTACCTGGCGGGGATTCCTTTCAAGAAAATGTTGTTATTTGAACCTGAGCTTGCATGAGTATTCTCGATTACCATGTATATGCATCAAGCCATGATGATGACAAGAAACTTTACCCAAAATAAGATTATAAATTCTGGTTGTGACCTGATAGTAGGAATATTTCACCATTGTCAAATTCTAATACTATACAAGGCAATAAGACCATTTTTTAAAGTTTTCCATACCTTGCTCCACTGTCAAATTCTAATACTAAGGTTTTCTACTGCTGCTAGAATACAACCGAAAAGAGCTATACCTAATATCAGGAGAGCAGATGTGGGTAGATTTTTGCGGAATGATTTCATCAGGTGCTTGAGAGCATGATACTTAAGCATAACGGGTTGGGTAAAGCATGGCAAAATGCAAAGGGTGTGAGTGTGTGCACGTATATACATACATAAACACATAATTATACAGATACTTATCAACCAAGAGAGATACATAAAGAGCATACCACTATATTTTCCACGACGTAGATCAGAATATTCCTGCTGTGTCAATGGATACTCGCATTCAGGACCTCCAAAAGCTTCGACTTCAATATTAGCAGCCTGATAAATGGAAAATATGCTTGCTTGTTACATACCAAGTGAAAAATCCATTCTCAAACACATGTAAGCAATCACTTCACCCGGAAGACCTATCCATCCAGAGGCAACATCTACCTTCCTTATTCCAATTTGATCACCAAGAAATTATCTCTCCTGAAGTAAAATCTATTCTCTAGTGTCCTTCCAATAAACTATTTATCCCAAAAGACACGGTTTCAGACCCATAGGCAATCTTAGATTGGTTAAAAAAGCTAAAGTATTATCATCCAAATGGGTCGACACCAATTCTAACAGTTGCTATATACATGATAGATATCGGATTAAAGAACAATACGAGCTAGCAGTGGCAGCCGCAACAAATTAGATGACGGTCAGTCGCGTACCTGTACATTCACATCAACACAGTGGCAGCCGCAACACCAAACCCTCCATATGTCAAGAACCCGGTTGACAAGCTAGCAGTGGTACCCGATACCACTAGCAGTGGAACCGACAAGCTAGCAGTGGTACCCAATACCACTAGCAGTGGTTTCGACAAGCCTAGCAGTGGAAACGAATTAAAACTAGCAGTGATTTCCATGTTTGGTCGCGTAACATGGATTTCCATAAAACAATTAACAGATGATGTAGATCCTAATAAGAAAATTGTTCAACAAGACCAAAAAGCAGATTCCACCAGAACATTTTATCTTTGTCAAAAGTGGTAGATGTTTTTGAAATAAACTTTCAAAAAGTACCAAAGGTAACAGGCTTTGGTCTGATGTTGATTAAAATGTGAGTACATCATCAACAATTTGCCATCAAAACAGTAGAAAGATCAGGCATACCTGATGCCTGTTCTTCAATCACGCACTAACTCCTCAAAAACAAGCTGATCAACCTGATGAAGTTACAGTGCAAAACCAAAAAAAAACATTCAGGCATTTCATCAAATACTTACTATACACCTTTTTTTATTAAAAAAACTCACCCAGTAAATGAACCACTTAAAACGAAGAATGATTACCTTATCAGCAGAATGAAAACCACTAACAACCATATGAGATGTATCTGGTAGAGGTATAACCCTGGGATTGAGATATATCTGGTAGAGGTGGCGTCAGGTGGTGTGCCTTCATGTGTAAAATTTATGTACTGTCTCAATTAATGTATCTGTTAACTTTGAGGTGTGATTGTTTATGTGGGGGAGAAAGTGGTGTGATATATGTAGTGGTGTGTCTGATTTGTGTGAGTACGTGATTTTTTTTAATTGAAAATGTAAAATGACGAAATTATCCTTGTGTATAAATACAAGTTGCCCAAAAATATAAAGTTTCCCAAAAAACAATACAAGTTTCCCAAAAAATAATACATGACATATACTTGCAAAATACGTACTTGTGTCATAAGTTGTCGGACACATGGCAGCCCCTGGTTGGGTAAAAAAAAGGGGAGGGCAACTTGTCTATTTTCGAATTTTAAAAGGGCGTGGTCAATAAAGTGATATGCATCAGGGCGCGCGGTCTATTTGACCAATTTTCCCTTAAAATATTTAGCGAAATTTTTTTTAGTTCTATATTTTACAATACAATAGATATACGGACAACGAAAATTTTAGTTTTGAATACTGTTATGCAATAACAAAACTTTTCATATAAAAATTGTAGATTATTCACGTGATGTGGTGACAATAATGAGTTGGTAGTAGGTATATTGTAAAGGTATGAGGTAAAAGCAGTTGACAATAGCCCTAGTCATAAGTTATCATTAAATAATAACACCATAGCAAATTTTAAAAATCACTTACATTATACTAAGAAAATTTAGTTCTCAAAAATAATGTTTGTTAAATTTGTCCCACATAGATGGATGATACAAGTAAAATATTACTTATAAAGATAAAGTAAAAATAAATATTCAATAAATCATGTGGGTTACTTTAAATAGTATAATTATCAATATTCAAATATATATAATTAGCACTTTGCATCATTTGCTTTGAAAAAATTGTTCGATTTTTATAAAACAAAGTTTTTAGTTTTTACGGTAAGATTTATTAAAAAAATTCTAAAAAGCTCATATGTTGATTCTCGAGGCACTCTTGCGATTTAATAATATTTTTTGAACATTGTATTTTAGTATGCATTTTCAAACTCTATTCATTTAACAATATCGTTTTCGAACGACCTTTATGGGCTAGCCGAACCGGTGGTGACTCCGGTTCCCGGTTGAACCCGTTGGCCCTGTCCGTTTTTTAAAACCATATGTACCATCAACTTGTTTACATATAAATTTCATGAAGATTTGTGTATTTTATTAGTTTGTACAATATGTATAATAACAAATATTTTTTATATTAGGGGTGTTTTAAAAATAACATTTATTGGGTATTTATTGTTGTGGATGTTTTTTTTCTTATATTAATTTGTTTTATTATTATTATTTTTTAAAAACATGTCTAAAAAGAGTGCTTTAAAGTGTTGCAACAAATGCTATTATAGATGTACATATTAAAATTTGCCATTATTAGCAAGTGTTGAATCTTAATCTTTTATGCCTTCCTTTTTAGGAATGTCTCAAATGCTTTATAATATAGTATAGATACTACGTATTCTTTAAGATACATGTGCAAAATATAAAACGCATATGCATAAATAAAAAATACAATTGTCACATAATACAAAACACATGTGCACATAATTTTAAAAAAATAAAAAATAAAATAAAAAAATAAAATTCCTATAGTTTACGGCACTAAAAAAACGTTTTTTTTAAAGTAAAATCAAAAAGAAAATAAAAAGTGTTTTTACCATTATACCCCTTTGAATTATCTATTAAAATTTAATATCCAAAAAACTCTGATTGGTTGATGCTGGTTCTCACAGTTCTCGCAATTTATTTGTTTCTGAAAATAACCCCACCCTACTCTAATATATATATATATATATATATATATACTAGTGTTAAAACCCGTCCGATGGACGGGTATGACTTGTGGTTTTTATTTTTAGGATTTAGTAGAACAAATATATACTAAAAAGTAATTAAAAGTTAAATGAAACGGTTAAGATCTATAATTGATGTTACCGTAATCCATAAAACGGCTAAAAGCAACATATTATGACCAACGTATTCGGTTCAACTTCATCTTCAAACATTTATGCTTTTAAGATCGAAATTATAATATTAGTTTCATAGCTGCCAAATCGTCCACCATGTCTAAAGCCATATTTGAGAAATAAACGACCAATATTTTATTGACTTGGTGAAGAGACTTACAGTGTCCACATTTCAGAATTTCCGTTTTCCAGGTTCTTTTTATACAACTTCACCCTTGTCTATTTGTTTAAGCTTGTTTACGACCTTATGCTTATATTTCATAATCCTGTCTTATTGGCATCCTGATTGGTTCCTCTCGAATGTCAAGAGTTATATATCCTTTCTGTTGTTTTGTATGTTTACACGGAGCATGCGCTTAGAATGGCCAATTACTGTTATGACTAACATGTTTAAAGGAAACGGGTCAAACAGGTCAAAAGTTTCCTGAGGTGTACTATTAAGGCAAAAAAACTTCTTAGATCATTTTATTTGAAAAAAACACAAAGCACTGTTAATGCATTTGGAAAGAATCGCTTCAGTCAACCCAACCCGACCCATTTCAACTCATATAAAAAGAACTATTCATACTGGCACCTCCAATTTAAATGAAAAATGGAGTACTGAGCTTATCTCTCATATTTACTAAAATTGCCTAATCGGGAATAAAGGGAAGCATAGATGGGCTGCTGAAATTGTACATTATAATTACCTACAAATAAGGGTTCAACCCAACCCCACACTACTGAAGACAACACACAGTTTCTACCAAGTAAGTTGAATAAAAAATGTACATGTTCACAGTTTTAATCTATACTCTTGGGTGCTTCTATAAGTTTCTAGCTCATGAGACATTAAGTCACTCAAGGTAATACCACGAGAAGCAATTCTCGAGCTACAAATTACATGGTTGATAGAGTTCATAGCTGTAGAATACTTGTATCTGTTTAACATAACATTAGCAATAGAACAATACATACCACATAGATCAATAAAAAAGAATTGAACCTGACTCTTTTAGCAATGTAAGGAACTGCACTCTGGTGTACAATGAAAAGGAAGAATACCAAAAATCAAATAGAATGTTTCAAAAGTATAGAGTTACTAAAGAAGATTTGTCATAAACATGTTCACATTAATAAAAAACAAAGAAACGAAAATAGGAGTTTCACAACTCAAAGGTAACAAATTACCTGCTTGCCTGCAGCGTAAGTTTCTTGTATAGCGTTATTTGAGCCCGAAACATTGCATATACTATTCGTTCTCCTGGTTGTGTCTTAGGAATTATAAAGACGTATACTTTACAACTCAAAGGTAACAAATTACCTGGTTTCTGCAGCGTAAGTTTCTTTTATAGCGTTATTTGATCCCGAAACATTGCATATACTATTCATTATCCCACCGGTGCCTTAAGAATTATAAAGACGTAAGTGGTAAAAGTGTTAGGAATACTAAAACTCATGAAGACTGAAACACAGGCTGAAAGTAAAAGACAATGAAAAAAAGATTTATAATGGTTGTTTAGTTAGCATGAAGCTTAGTCAAAAAGGCGCATACCATCATGTGCGCTTCGTAATTCTTCCTACATATAACAGATATGCGCTCATCATATGTTCTACTTCATTGTAACAAATGATTCAAACGTTAATAAGTAATAACAACACATCAAAGAACCAAAAACGCAATTCAAACATAAAAATAAACATATTATGACATTATTAGTTAACTGTGTGTACTTGAGCATATTATGGTTTTGAGGAAAAAAAATAAAAAATGTGTTGAACTGAAGGTTCTGAGGGAAAAATAATAATAATAATAAAGAGTAATCGTGAGTAATCATTTTTGTTGGGAACAAAAGATTTTACAAAATTCATTCTAAACTGATCCTCTTAAGTATATCATCTATGCATTATTCTATGTATATCTTCTTAATTTACGTGTTTTTTTTTAAATTTTGATATTAATTTTTTGTTGATCATTATATTTATGGGTTTGCAGGATATTAAAAAAAAATAAGTTGATCTAGTGTTAAAAATAGTTATTAATGAACCAAGAGATCATAGGTTCGAATCCTGCAAATTAAATTTTAAAAAAATTAATCCGAATTAAATTAAATACGAATTTTAATTAAAAAAAATTAGTGAACAAAGAATAGAGTTGATGCAGCCTAAATTTCAATGTAACATAATTCCAATATTTGTAAATTCAAAGCCTAATGAATCACTAAAGTTATTTTATTGAGAGAAAAAAATACCTTATATGTGTTGGCCATTTGTACATTCCCAACTTCCTATGACTTCATGTGAATAGAATAACAAAATTTTAAATTAGCCTTTAAGTGAATCTCAAACTATTAAAAGAGATATAGATCATCTTAATTTCTTATAGATGCTATATAAGGATTATGTGAATAAACTTCTAATCATACCTGAGTTCAATACAACCAGATCAAGGAGCTGATCCGATAAGTAGTTGATGATAAGCTTGTAGATATTCTCATAAAACATCATTCCCATTTAATTAACTGCAATGAAAAGAAGTATGATATGTATCAAAGCCAAAGATAACTGTTTTTACCCATTCACATACTAACTAATGGGTCATTTGGGTTATGCTTATCTCAAACAGTTCAGTAGTGTGATGCCATTAAAATTCATCTACATCAATAATCAAATCTTGTGAACCTACTAAGATATGTACAAAAAAATTGTATATAATTTCAAAAAGAAAAGGTGTTAATTAAGCAACCTAAGCCGTACTAATATGTACAAACCAATATAAACTTATTAGCTGCAACTTAAATTTATAAAATAAGTATGCTTAAAACAAAGGATCACTTACATTTTGTGCTCAGATTCTTGAACCCTGTTGCTTGAAATAAAATATACGATGGTCAAGTAATTTGTAGTAGTTCTTGGCTTATATTTCAACCCAAACCTCGTTGAAATCTGATTGACACTTTGTCTAATTCTATTGTTTTTGTTTCAAGCTTATCAATGTACCATGCAATGCAAGAGATAGGTTTCTATGCAATATATCCATCACACCCAGACCATGATCACCATATAGATGTTAAATGCACCATAGATCAAAAGTTACATATAACCATAGAATACATTAAATATATAAGAAAATTGCAGCACAAGTTAAACCTTTTGGCTTACAGTAGATTGCATCTCTGTATAGTCTTGCTTCATGGATGTTGCTTTTTGACGTAGAACCTGCAATCATACAGCAGTAGCAACTAAGAGAGGACATCTAAGCTCAATATTATATAAAGTATAAGATATTTAGAGTTTTAGACTAAACTGCACATGTGTTACATGCATACATAAAACTGAAACTGCATTTAAAAACATATACATGATGTTTAATATAGATCAACCTGGATAGCAACTTCAAAGTTAAGATCCCGGGTCTCCCTGAACAGCTTGTCCCTGCATTTAGATCAAAAAAAAGTAGAGTATAAAGCTAATATGATCATAATCATACGCTCTGATGTGTTATTAGACAGAATATTTCAACTTGAAGTCGCAATGGCTATAGTTTCGAGTGTTTAGACTGAATATTGCAATTTGAAGTCGCAATAATTATTGAATTGTGTTCTACTATAAGTATAAATAACATTATACATTGATCAACTTTTAAAATTGAATGAACATATTATTATACCGTAAGAGCTGCAAGCCTGCAACAAAACTCATCATTTAAGGATGAATAAAATTACTTGTCCCATTTAAAGCTAACATTTAGGACCTTTATTTTTAAAAAACAATCGAATACTTATCAAAGTTTCATAATCTAAGTTGCCCTAATCACATCATTTTCTTTTATGTATCCTTTCATTAGGAAAAAGCTGAGAATTTACATGTCATTATCACATCGAAAAAGGCTTTCTTCATACTGATTTATGCATAAAGAATCCATTAAAACCCTATATGTATGCTTCTTGCACCACTTTCGTGCCACTATTTCATCGTCATAGTCCTGTGTGTTCACATGTATCTTATAGCAGCCCTTTGCATCCCTGCCAACCAACCAAATATACCCAACAGTTAAGGACTCTAAAGAAAGGATCACATAAATCACATACCTACATGCACCACCAAAAATGAATAATGACCGATGAGAATACACCTATAAAATGCATAATAACCTATACATATAAAGCAAGACTATTGAGATATTAACTAAACTGTTTCGGTTAATTCCATATGTAGAGGATAAACCATTTTCTTATTTATGATAACAAATAGGTTAACTACAAATGTCGGCAGCGGTGTGTTTATGATAACAATTAGGTTAATTAAAGAAGATAATTGAATAACATAAAGAGGTAATAGAACTGAGCTCACCAATGCTGCAACACAGATAAAAGCAACAGACTTCATTTGTAAGCTTTGCTTTTCCCTCCAAAAGTTGCAGGCTGTAATTTAAGTGGTTTGAGTAGTGGCAATTAACCATTCAAAATAGTCTTAGTTTGAACTACTTTCTGTAATTTCAACCTCGCTCTGGTTCAATTGCATACGTTCAATAAAAAATATAAGGTTAGAACTTTGATCGTCTTTCTTCTTTCCTTTTTGTATAATTATCCATGACACTTGTACCTATAAAATTGTATAGTTTGACACAAAAAAGATGCTAAAGTGAAAACGTGCATATGTGCATGCGTAAATACAATCTTAATAAAGGTATGTTTAGAATGATTAAAGACATGTGTACATGTAGTTTTTTTAGGGCGCCTATTGCTTGTTTTGACTTATTGACAGGTTATTTGGCTTATACAAAAAAGTTATTTGGTCGAATGGGTCAAATATCGCCCAAAGCGGAATTTTATTACTTTAAACCTATAATTTTATCTATGAAAAAATTGGGTTACACCATTTATCATTACTCCCTCCATACCAAACTAATAGTCCCTGTTTGACCATTTATTTTTTTTATTAAACTTTTAACATGTAAACATACTTATAATTTGTCTAAGTAAGTGTGTGATATGAGCTTTTCTACCTTATACCCCATATTCCTGTCTGCCCTAAAATAATTCATTATTTTCTAATTGTGATACTTCTTCTTTTAGTAAGAATCACAACATATCATTTTATATGATAACTTGTCGCTTCATGTAGCAATGTCTATAAAATCATCATTTTATATTGAACCTCATTTATTATATCTTTATGAACCTCACTTATGTGATTTAACATGTAGATGTTCAAATAGATCAAATGTAGAGAAATCATTTGCAAGCAAAATCTGTAGTCACTTTTAACCAAATGTAGGCAAATATCATTTCAAGCGGTGGACATATCGGAATATCATGAAGTGGTTCAAAACCAATTTGATCTAATAGTCAATCATTACAAACCTAAACACGGATAAGTAAAAATCAACACGCCAATATGCATGAACAAAATATAAGTGACAAACAATGATAATTGGTTAATAGAATAGCTCTTTGAACTCCGTATGTACATTAAAACAAAGTTAGTTAATAAAATGCATATTAGATAGTCATTATCATTACTATCGATCATGACTTTCGATATTTTCATATCAACTCTACAAAACTTTAATACATGTCCAACTCGTATTTAGGGATTTACTTTTGATACAGCCGCTAAGTTTTGTTTAATGCTCAATAATTACTATACTTGAACATTAGAAACTGTAGAAGTCAAAAATGGTAGCAACAACTTTAACCGAACCTTTGTTTACAGATTATTTCACTCGAATCTTCTTACAAATAAGAGATTAGATAAATCATAAAAGTCTAGCTATTATCAATGTCATAGGTGTGACTATTAGTCTTAGCACACTCCGGATGTCATATTGTGCATCCATGACTCATGTTGCATACTAATGTCCACCTACACCCGTAAAAAACATATCGTATATCCAACCCTTGTAAACTTTTTAAAGTCAAAATGATATTTTATGTTGACATTGCAATATGGTCCAATATGAATCTATCACCAGAATAGTTGTTAACTAAAAGAATAAAATTACGATGTAGTATTGGGTGTTTACAAACTGTCAACCTATATTCTTGATTGGGAAGCATACTGGAGACCCTCAAAATCTCTATTAACAACATGGATATATAATGCTTAGTTAAAATTTTTAAAAGTATGAGATAAGTTTGTTCCGGTTAGAAACAAAACACTTCATTCAATTCATATAGGAGTGTACCTCATTAGTTTAAACTTTAAAGCACAATATCAAAATCCCATCTGGAAGTGCTTTCGTAGAAGAAATAAAATAATGGATAAAAAAAACTTATAAATAGTGTAAGTTTATAAGCATATGTACTGAATAAATATAATTCAAGATAGCAACCTGGTATCATCAAGCATTAGTAGCATGAAAATAACATACATACATACATGAGAGGAGTGATGAGCTTACAATGCTTTCTCTTTCCATGGTGCCAATTCTCCCAGATTAGCCCAGCAATTGTGCGTCCTTTGCCGACACCAGCAATAAAAAGGGTTGGTATAGCTGAAACCATCATCTATATTAAGTATGCAATAGTCCAACCACATAAAAAATAATGGGACCTCTTACCTCTAGCAGCTGAACAATTCCTTCTGCTGCTAACACGCGGGGAGACGGATTCCTTATCTACCATATAGAGAAAACCTATAATAAATCATATTTATTAGGATAAATATGTGTATGTGGTATAATGTCTATCCTCTCTATGTTTTTAATTCTTTAAATCACTTAGCATTTTGCGTTTCTGATGGAATGAGATGGAGCTACACCAGCTTACTGTGTTTAGGGAGTCACATGCTCTTCTTCCTGGAGTCCAAGTGCATATAGATTTTGCGGCACTTCAGTTCCACATGGCATGTCAACATTAGTTATTGCTCAAATATCACATTCTTGATTTAAAAAAATAATAATAATATAACATTTTGGCAAATAGGCATGGCGAGACTTTTTGGAACTTTGTCACGTATCGTATAAAAAGAGTTAAGAGGTTTTATGTTTATGACCACATTTCAGATGACTTGCAACCCATTTGACATTTTGACCCACTCGACTTCTACTCTTTAGTTAAATCTTTTAGCTTAGCCCATTCGACATTAAGACCTCACGATTTTATACTTCAAATCGTGTAGCTAACCATTAAAGATAAAACATAACCAAATGAACTCATTTTAATGGGTAAAAAGTGCCACGTCTAGATATTAGACACTTTAAGTATCAAGTATAATCCTCACCTTTCGTGTTTCTGTATTCATAGTGTCGACACCACGGCAAACCATCTCAGATCCATCCTGCAAACCATCTCATATTAGCAAGGTTGCATTGCATTTTTAATGTCTTTCAATGTAGTCTCAGTGTACCTGTCCAATAACTCAAATTTTAGCCCGACGGTTGGCACTATCCAACATATCCAGTTTCCACTTACTAAAGATTTCATCTAACCCAATTACTAAAGCTTTACATCGCTTATCGCCATGGTCAATGCAAGTATTCACTAAATTTTGTAAAAAGGTATAATCAAATCAATGGACCTATTGAATTGATCATGGGT
Organism: Chrysanthemum makinoi; assembly: GCA_910596185.1. Classification (NCBI taxonomy): domain Eukaryota; kingdom Viridiplantae; phylum Streptophyta; class Magnoliopsida; order Asterales; family Asteraceae; genus Chrysanthemum; species Chrysanthemum makinoi. Next base: position 9,085,615 of record OU343218.1, on the reverse strand, counting down.
CATGTGAGAGCATATTCCTTTTTTAACATCAGAAGGTAGCTGAGATAGCTATATCCATGCCTTACTGTTCTGGCTGACACATCCCACGGCTTGACCCACTCAACAATCTTCAACACCAGATAACACAATCCTACTCCTTTGTGTCTCTTGTCGTAACACAACATACTCATATGGGATAAGATTCATACAGCCGTGTACACATCTTTTTCTGTTATAGAAACCGGACTATTAACAATCACAATTGGAACATATCTTCGACTTCCAAATCTAATGGTATTGATTTTTGAGCATTAAATCTAATTTCAGAATCGATTTTAACTACCTCGCCCATGTGCAACAAAAGCTAAGAATGACATTCCTATTGAAGCAGTTGCCATTTGGGTGAAATCATCTTTTCCCCAATTTGATACCCAATCGTCGACTCTAGTGGCTGCTGAAGATGATGCCGATATCAATAGATAAGCAAGTATATGCAGTTATGTCAAAGATGGCGTCACAATAACTTGACCCGCTAATACTTTTTTATCCATATAAAAAACATATATAACTGATGCATTTTGATGATTAAAAAGCACCATTCTTACAATAAACACATCCGAAAAATTTGGTCGACTTCAGCAAGTTTGACCCACTACCATATTTGCCCGTTACCTAGAATAACTTTTTAGCAGATTTGCCCTTTAACTGAAAAAAGAAATTAACTCATTTGTATGCAACTTGGCCGAATTACCACATCTATACCAACACCGGATATATGAAGTGTTTCAATACTTGCTTTGGAAGGGCAAAGATTAACAATACTATCTCATTGGCCTCGTTGAATGCAGCAACGGCAAAGTTACCAGCTAGACTAACAATTGGATTATTAACTTCAATTGGCCGTCTTTCTTTCTCAAGCGCCTCAAGATCAATTTCGTAAAGTCCAGGAGTATGTTATTTTTAGCCTTGACTCGACTTTGAGCCGACCTAAATTGACCCAAACCTGATCAGCCTCGATTAACACCCATGCTCTGGTTAATAAGCATGTGTATTCATAAACGATATTACTAATAGTTGGTTAATTTACTACAAATAGTATGGTTGCAATTTTGATGTTAATTTAAAAATGAAATGGGGTCATATCTTTATCTTTGATGTTGGCAGTTGTCTCACTGCAAAAAATTTACCAAAATTTAAAGCTTAGCCAAAGATTAACTTTTACGCCAAATATAATATCTTTGCTACATACTCAAAACTCAAGTGTTTCACCACCTTGTAAATATAAATCTTGGAAAGTAGAAAAAAAAACATACCCATGATTTCTGTAGCATACAGAAAGACACTCGGATCTATTATTAATTTTTGCCATTGGCTTTTATTGATTAACTTAAGAAAAATTACTAAAAATTCTTACATGTGCTCATTGAACGCATAGGACTTATTTTCACCAAACTAATTATACCAAAGACAGTCAGACACTTTTTAAAAGTTACACCAAGCTTAATCGATGAGGATTTGAGACATACCATAAAAAGAAATGAACACCAAGCTTAATCCCTAGAGAGTGATCAAAATAACCAACTGCTTCGGCACGAGTAAATCCACATAATTCAGCCTCAGGGCCTTTCCGAGTAAGCCACCCATCAAATGCTCCTTAATCTCTTAAGTAATCGATTCTCATCATCGTCAACTCTTTTTGTTGCTCCATGGGTTGGTTGAAATCCATCTTCTAGAGGCCACTCCACATCCACCTTTCTCGATACGTATTGTAAGTACCTCAACTGAGAAGGTAAAGGATTTAGTGGTGAAAAGCATATCAACAGTTCATGTTCATGAGCCGCTTGCTGGTGATAAAAGTAAAGTCTAAGGACCTGTGACCATACGAATTATATACACACACTTTAAAATAAAAGACAATATGAAGATATATCCAGAAATAAGACATAAGATAGTAATATAATTCAAATTAAGTGGTACTTATGTAGCCTATAAAAAATAAATTATTTTGACTATAGTAAATTTGTATTAGGAAGGTTAAAAAAAAGATATCTAGTTATTATAACAGCCACAAGATTGTATATTTAAGGGGTTTTATAGCAGTTTCCAGAATTTCAGATTAGGCTTAGTGAAACACTTAAAGAAGCTCATCATCTCTGTCAAAAGATGCAAAGAACCACCAACCGAAGTACAATAACCGTATTATATGGATTTATTTTAGATGATGAGATAGATACCTTCCTTGAATGTGGCTGGCAGGCTTCATCATTCCTTCGAAAGATAAACAAAATGTATCAATTAACTACAGTCCATTATTATATCATACTAAGACCACTTATAGTAAATTCAAACAGATACACAATGATTAGACTTACAGCAATGAGTCATTGACCAGGATATGAGTGGCGGTGTCTTGTTCCTGTAGTTAATTTCATCTTCAAAGTCCATGTATCATAAAACTTTGGATACTGATTGTAAGAGAAACATGGAATATTAAAAAGAATGAATTCAACGACTGGTAACAGAGATGTACATGTTCTTAAAGTCATAGGACAGTATGTCAAGATAATGAGGATATTATAGATTAGAAAATGGAGTCCTTGGAAGAAGTTTCCCTGTATGGTATTTTCATGCTCCTCCCTCCCATTGTGCAAATCTATGACTTCCAGTTAATGACTAAATATGTGATTCGAAACGATTTCACACTTTATAATTAAATTCACTCTATAATTGAAGCAAAATAGCTAAAGTGGGTAAAACAAATGTTAGCATGATACAGACAACCCAATTTCCCTGAAAAAAATGCAGTAAATTTAGATCACAAGGTAATGCATTATTTGTATTCAAGACATACTAATATAATACAAATACATATTCACATTAGTGACGGTTAACTTACTTAATTTTCAGGCCTTGAAACACCAGAAACCAAAGGGTAGTTAAACCTGGTGGTCCAGACTCAGGAGCTCATACAGAAAGAAGTAGCTGAAAATGCACAGTTTAGAAACCAATTCGCGACACGATGGACCCGGCCTCAGTCTAGTACTCTGACATAGATCTTACAGGATCGATTGAATAGGTTGGCAGCAAATTTGAAGCAAGCAGCAGATAATAATGGTAAAATTGAACGTTCTGTGAGGGACAATGTGGCGCTCATGTCCATTCTTGATAGTCGTCCAATAGAATCTGCTCTTCCAACCTTAGCAAGGCCAATCATGCCTTTGAATGGCAATGAAGATGTCGTAGTCGATGTCCTGAAGCAGAGCTTGACGCTAATTATCCCTGTATTTAAGCATCAAGTTATTTGTATAGCTAATTATTTCATTTGAATTCTTGATGCCACAATAATCTCTACAATAATTAATACTACAGAAAGTGACCGAACTCGCCTCTATGTAGCCTCATGCAAGATGTCGTCTACAGTTTTACCATATTGAGAAAAATGCTTGCAGCAAATGCTTCATTAATTTCATAGAAATCTATTTGAGATGCATCCAATCCGACTCTTGAAATAGCCTTTGGAATGACAAGGGTTGGGGTAGTTGTAAATAACTCAGGTGCCTGCAATGTATAACAATCTCATAAGTTTTCAGTCAACCAAACATTAAATCAGATAAAATCTAATTAAGCATATTGATTTTGCATTTTATTTCATTTTAGATGCATCATTTAGTTACCTGTTCAGCATCAGCGTATCCAGAGGCCTTTGCAATCACATGTAACCCAAGCTTAAGCGCCATATCTTCCCCTAAGCTCTGACTTTCAGCATTGCAGACCATATTTTACCTAAACTTATGATTAAGAAACAGGTACTTCCTTGCCTTCCTCAATCAAACCCTGAAATTTATGGATTGGATCTTTATTTATTTTGAATTTGAATTATGTTTCCGTGTGTGATGTTTGGCTATGAATAAAAATTATCATAGGTGAGTGTTAAACAATACATACCTCCTGATAAGCTAATGGAATGTTACAATACAGTTGTCACAACTACATGTACAACAGATTGCAATCCCACGTCTAAGATCCATGGCATTCATTCCCAATGCAACTGACTTGCAGCCTTCAGAATAAATCGCACGAGTAAGAACTGTTGCGCCTGTGGTACGTGAATAATCATGACAGCAAAATACAAAAATGAACACAATCTTAGATGAGTAATATAGCACCATAAACATTCACAACAATTAACAAAATTATGATTGTGTATGTGCTAAAACTGAATTGTTCACATGGAATTTACCATTTTTAATATCGTGATATTCCAAACTTCAATCAACTGATTATAACTTGTGAGTCTCAAATAAAAGTCAACTATCAAATTATTATTGTGTCTTCAAAGCAGATTGCAATCCCACGTCTAAGATCCATGGCATTCATTCCCAATGCAACTGACTTGCAGCCTTCAGAATAAATCACACGAGTAAGAACGGTTGCGCAGGTGGTACGTGAATAATCATGACAGCAAAAGTTTAGATTAATTCATGCATACAAAAATGTACACAATCTTAGATGAGTAATATAGCACCATAAACATTCACAACAATTAACAAAATTATGATTGTGTGTGCAAAAAGTGAATTGTTCACATGGAATTTACCATTTTTAATATTATGATATTCCTAACTTCAATCAACTGATTATAACTTTGTGAGTCTCAAATTAATAAAAGTCGACTATCAAATTAACTTTACATATGGTAGACATTGTCCTTTGAGATTTCGAACCTGAAACCATAAGATATAATAAACAACATCAAGTCGTTTAACAGGCCCGGATATCACCCTGTGCGGGCTGCCCAACCGCACAGGGCCCAACAATTTTATGGGGCCTCAAATTTTTAAAAGCCCATAATATATATATAAATAGGAGCAATGTTTAACAAGTAAAAGGCCCACCAATAGTAGCTTCATAACCATTTAGCAATTATAAGAGTGAAGAAGCGTCAAAATGTTTATAATGTCACCGATGTGGGACTTCACTGATGTTTTATTTGCCTTAAATCTTTGTTCCATACTTCACTTATATAGAAGAATATCAATTCTTTAATGTTATATAGTTTCAAACACAAACCTGTACTCCTAAAGTTTCTTTTCAAGCCATAGTCACTTATATAAATAAGCTGGATACAAAAAGTGTAAGGAGGAAAAATTGAATAAGCAGTTAAAATTTTTGTTTTAGAGTGCCTCGTTTATAATCTTGGCACAGGGCCCCCAAAATCCACGGGACGGCCCTGTCGTTTAAGTTTTCAACGTTGAGCATTAACTTTTACAGCTGAGCAGGAAAACTCTACATATGCTTTCTGGAAAAATAAATAATGAATACAGAAAATATGTAAACAAAAAATTGTGTGAACCCTAATACATGAACATACAAAAAAAAAGATTCAATAGGTCCCAAAATCGTACCTTTAGGGTATCATGATTGATTTCCAGCTTGATTAATTAGTCAATATCCCTAGCTAATACACGAACAACAACAACAACAACAAATGATTGAGTGAACAAATGCTTGATGTAACATGTGATGAAGAAAACACAGAAATCCGTAAATAAGTTGCATGCATAACAAAAATTCAAGACAAACGTGATACCTTGATTGTTGTTGTGATCTAGGGTTGCGGAATAGATTTGTTTTAGGGTTGTAGAAGGTTGCCCTTTCTTTTGCAACAGACATCTTGATATTAGGGTTTTGTGAAAAACGTCTAATATGAATGTTTTTAGGATTTTGCAGTGATTAATGAACGGATATTGTATGATATGTTTTATATTTAGTCATATAATGTAAAGAATGTGGTGTGATTAAGAGTTTACAGTTTGATTTTGAAATATTTATCACAACTTCTGGCTTGCTCTATTGGTTGAAGCACTTCTTTGTGGACTAATAGACACATGTTCGAATCTAGTTTCATGCTTTTTTGAGGATGTACATCCGAATTTTAGTTGCTAAAAAATTGCTTAGGTGGCTTTAATACAAACCGAATTTTAAATTAAAAAAAATTAAAATTAAACATAATTATAAAAAAAATGCCACATGTCATTAAAAAAATGCCACATAAAATCATGATGACATGGAAATATGACGTGGCATTATGGGATGCCAAGTGGTATTATGACGTGGCATGCCTCCTCTTATATATAATGTATAGATATATATATATATATAGGGAAGGGATCGGGTGGGTTTTAGGCTTTTAAGTAGGGATGGGTGCGGAAATATCACAGTAGCTTTTAAAAAAAAATTCAAAAAAATCTAAAAAAATTAAAAAAATAAAGAGGATGATAAATTATTAAAAATCGCTGAAAAAAATTTCAAAAAAAATCGTTTTGATGATTAAAGGTATTGTGATATTAAGGTCGATTTTGACTTTTGTAAAAAAGTCAAGATTTGATCTTAATATCACATAAACTTTTTTTTAAATACAAATTGTTAATATCACACTAACTTTTTTTTATATCACAGTACTTTTTTTGTTTTTTTACTAATATTATTAATATCATTGTAACTTTTTTAATATAAAAATGTTAATATCACGGTGACTTTTTTTCTTTTTTTAATATAATTGTTAATATCACCGTAACTATCATATGTTTTTTTAATAAAATTGTTAATATCATAGTAACTATCATATGTTTCTTAATATAACGGTTTATTTTTACATGTAAAAAAGCTTAATATCACAGCTGGTATTATAATATCACCATTTTATAATATTACAGTTTCTTAATATCATAGTAGGACTTATAATATCGTTAATATTACGGTAGGACTCATAATCAAAAAATCAAAAAGTGCTCAGAAAAATCTAGAAAAATAAAAAAATGAAAGAAGATAACAATAGTAACGATCCCTCAAAAGGAAAAAATTAAAAAAATCGTTTACATAGTCAATTGCTACCGTGAAGTTAGCGCAGATCTTGACTTTTTTACAAAAAGTCAAGATCAGATCTGGAATGGGCGGTCCAGATCTATCCGCACATCCGCACGAATTAAAAAAATCCGCACCTGATCCTCAATCTATACATTATATATAAGAGGAGGCATGCCACATAAAATGCCACTTGGCATCCCATAATGCCATGTCATATTTCCATGTCATCAATGTATTTATGTGGCATTTTTTTAAAATTTTTTTTTAATGATGTGGCATTTTTTTAAATATATGTACAATTTTATTTTTGTAAATTTTAAAATTCGTCATGCCACGTCATAATTCCATGTCATCACAAGTTAATGCCACCTATGCAACTTTTTAATTAAAATTCGGATTAATTAAAATGTTCAAAAATTTAGTCCAATACAAGATTCGAACTTGGGATGTTAAGCACAATCAATAAAGCAACTTAACCATTGGAGCAATCCAACAGTTGTGATAGAACTTGCAACACATAATTGATATTAAGTAGGAAAATCCCAATATCTCCATTAATCTAGAATTTCATTCGTTATCCTTCCTTCAAGTAAAACCCACACAAAACCCTAATATCATTCATATACGACTTTTTTTTCTTCAAAACTCTGATATCATTGAACCACTTTATATTAAATCATGTAAATTATATTGTTTTTTTTCGTATATTGATTCATTTTTTTATTCTCATTGATACAGTTTGGTTCACCGGACGATTTTGATGATGCTTCACACAAGGTACCTCTAATACACTATATTTTAACTAATGACAATTTGAATGGACTGAAACTTTGTCATAATATATTTAGGCTCATCACCATGATGTATCTTTGGTTATATATGGTATGATTCTTTCATATGAACAAGTTTATTAAATTTGGAACCGTTACCAGGTTTTTTGTAATTATTTTGTTGGTTTGGGTCTCCTGCTAAACTTCAAATGAGTTAAGCTTTATTGTGAAATAATGATTGATCAATAATAGATGTTTCTTTGCATTCATGTTTATATAGACCACAACTTCTATAAAAGAATTTATGGCTGAACTGAAGGTATTAACACATGTTCATCACTTGAACCTGGTAATATCTCGAGTTTTATGAAATTTGCATATTTGTGGAGGAGAAGATTAACCGGAATGAGCCAAAATAGGTGCTTCAGTTTAAGTTTGGTTTGCTTTTTAGGTGTTTCCATTATGCTGTGAAGTTTGGTTTAATTATGTGATCTACTTGATTGTTACACTTATTTACCTTATTTTCCCCATAATAATATATCGAAATATTTTCAGTTGAGAGATAAGTTTCCTCATATACGAGATTATAAAGCTTCTAAGGCCCACGAAACATTAGATCTAAATAGTATTATCAAAGACCAACTGGCCGTTTCTTTATATGAACTATCTGCTACCATCCCGCATATTGTGGATAGAAAAGGGCATTACAAATGACCCTTATGCGAGAGGGTATGTTTACTTTTAAATAAACAATCCCAAACACCCCAAAGATATGAATCAATTAGAAAAGGACTGACAAAGATTGGCGTTAATGGACTTTAGGATGAATCAAGTAATCGTTTATGTATACTCATTTTATAAGAAACTTGAAATCGAAGCTACCCATTTATTGTTGGGCATGCAGTAACAGTTCCTGCACCAATCAACAATATCAAAACATCGTAAATAGCTTATCAGTTTCTGGTTAATTGGATTTTCAGAGCATTGAGGTTGAAGCAGACCATGTGGATGATCGCTCAGTTGATGACCATGCGGATGTAAAGGAAGCACAATGATTTCAGCCACAAAACAACAACGTGATTCTTGATGGGTGACCACAAACATGGTATAAAGATAAGAACATTGATATAGAGTTGATGGCAATGTATATTAATATGCAACTATAGGTAATTGTTTGTTTTCTTTAGATACATGGCTAAAAAAACACAATTTTGAATGTAGAGTAATGGGTCAAGCTTATTTTGTATGGGGATTGATATAAAGAGGTATAATAGGGCCTATTCGGACATAACCTATTTCAGGGCTCTTTGAACATAATAGGTAATTTTGCATATGTGAGTTGGGACTCCCTGATCTATAATTAACAAAACTCTATCAGTCAGGTTTATTAGTTTCGCAAAAAATTCTGTAAGTTTTCCTTTGCTTATGAATTCTTATATGGTAAGTTTCTTTTATATACAGGTTCCTCGGCAAAATGAGCTCGATAAAATCATGGGTAATCTGAAGACTATGTGTGACGTCTAAAGTTTACCTCTTGCTCAGACATGGGTTGTTTCCCCATCAACAAGCTTTGTTTCACATGATAAAATTATAAAGAAGTGTTGTTGCAGTTTCGACAATAAATGCATAGGTAAAGTCTGCATGTCCACAACCGCTTTACCATTTTATCTTAAAGACTTGCCCAAGTGGTAATTCAGGAAAGCATGTGCGAATGACACCGGAACAGTCATCCCATGAGGTCAAGTTGGGAGGGCATTGTTATGCCACAGTTTATGTTTTTGTAGAGATGTAACCACACTCAATGCAGAAGAGTACTCTTTGGTCTACCTTGCACGCATGTTTAAGTTAGCTAGCTACTTTGCAATCTATTTGCATAGTGTTGAAAACAAAGGATGACTATTTCTTAGAGTTTTTTCTTCCTCCGGGTATGGAAGATGGTAGATGTGTTCAAAATGTGGTGGAAACTTTGAAACAGAAAATTGAGGGTGATCCCGTATTTAAACTCGGATCTACAGAGTCTTCAGGTAAACATTGAACCTGATACTATTCAAACATTCTCGAAATCTCGAATAAGATGGCTAACAATTTTATGCACGCTTTTCAGATTCAGAGTCAGTTGTGACAGATGTTTCAAACATAGTGCCTTCCGCTTCCACCAGTGTGACGAGTTTGGAGAAAAGAGGTGTTGCTGCTTTTACTGATGATGGAGAAGAAAGAAGCCCTTTAAAAAAAGTTAAAACAGTCTGATTTGGATTTCGCTATTTCAGATAGTGACAGTATTATAATTTATGGAATTTCTGTGTATCACCTGTCTTGCTTACAATGACCGTGCAAGCCCACGTAACGACGCAAATGAGCATATGCGTTTGAGACAACAAGTTCTTGACGGTACTCGTGAGAGGCTCAAGTCGTTTGGTCAGCTAACCGTAGTTTGGAGTAGCAACACTACTGGAAAATAATGGCCGGTATGAATTTAACTGATGACGGAAACCTGGTGTTGTTTGATGTCAATCGTATAGTCATTTGGCAATCATTTGATTACCCAACATACTGTTTGGTATCGGGACAACGAATGTTTCAAGGACAGCAGCTAATACCAAGTGTTTCAACAACCAATTGGACGACTCAAAAAGGTTTGATTTCTCTTCAAGTAATTGAAAACACGGGTTTGTTTGGTTATATTGAATCAAGATTTGAAACACATAAACTTGTACATACTGCCTTCCAGGTAATAAAATTTAAAATTCCATAATTCTCTTCTCTATAACTTATATAGTCATTATTAATCACGCAATGTCTATAATAAAGGTGGAGCAAGATGTTCGTTTAACAATTGCAGCAGTTTTAAGTTCTCTAGGGGTGGGCAAAAAGCCAACTGAATATAGGTCATCAACAATCAGACTTTCAGCGCAATATAACGGGGGCACATTTAAGCACAAGTTGAATCCCACACCCGTCCCTTTAGCAAACAATCATGCATCATATTCTAAGTAGCAGCATGATGAAACTGCAACAACAATCCCGTTTGAGCTTATCGTGTTGTGACATATCACGTGATACAGGTGAGTAGTTTAGCTCTTTATATTTTGCAATTGGTCAAGCATGTGATAATAAATTTACCTGCTTAAATTGACTTTGTTTTGTGAATGATTTTGCAGATGTATATTGAATGGCAGTACCCACTATCCGATGTGGTTCAAATGTTAGATTCTGCATTTGCAAACTTGCATCCACACTGCCCTCAAAACCTTCCAATTTTCTGAGAAACATGATGGGCTTCTCGTGGTCAGTAGGTATCTCTTACTTTGGTTTTTATTTGTATCCCTGAAACTTTTCTAATTTTTGCTAATAATTTGATAGAAATAATAGGTTTATCAACATGTTATTAGACTCATCAGCTTATTTTCGAGCTTATAAACGATAATAAGCTCATAAGCCACTGATATAAGCATATGAAAAATAAGCCGATAAGCCTAAAGCTATTAGCTCATTGAAAGTGGAAAATATGAGACTATCTTCATTGGATCGTATGAGCGAAAAGCCCATTGGAGTGGCACTTGAAGCTGCTGGTATAGGTTGTATAGGAAACTTGCAAAGAAATTTCCTAGAAAGGTATATTATTATTTTCTTTAGTTTGTAAATAATTAAGGATCAACAATAGTAAAACACTCAACTCCTAAACTTACTTATGAAACAAAAGAAGAAAGCCAAAACTGTTCACTTCCACAACTTCTCAAGATTCGATGGAATTTTCTTGCTTAAGCACCTTGCTTGTCATCACCCTAAATACAAGATTCAACCACTTATGCGGAACAATAGGCTTTACGAGTTATCAGTCTATTCAGGTAAAGTGATGTTATTCCGCTTTAGGGATTCCTTGAATCTACTCCCTGGTACGCTTTAGAACCTAGCTATGAGTCTATGCCCCGATCTTGGGACTAAAGGCTCTGTTGACCACGAGAGTGTAAATGAGAAAAGTATTGAGAAAGACAAAGAGGTATTGATAGAGTATATGAAGACGAATATCCTTTTCTTAGGTGGAGTCATGATAAAAGTACAAAACATCTATTGGAAGCTGTACCAGCTAGATATTGAAAGCAAAATTTTCTCCATTCCGTCAGTTTAAAACTTTGAATTTTTATTATTTTTTGCAATGGTTTGGCCAAAACTTTTGTCATTCTAAGCAAAGGCAAATTGTGAGTTTACAACACAGCTATGGGATCTGATTAATTGAATGATAAAATTTGGCATAACTTTATTTATTACGGAGAGCAGGTTCTTGCACTTTCAAAAGACGGGAACATGCAACCTCTTTTGAGACAAGATCAAGATTTCCTGAATTAGTAATACAAGAAGAGAAGCGGGTTCGATTTGTAGTAGTTAATGGTTAGGATATTATCGAGAAGCCAACTATTGCACATATAGATGATGTAGAGTGGTAAGTTCAAGTGTTGACTAATACTTTTAAATAATACTGTGTCATTCAGCAATTTATCAATTGCACAAGATTTATACAATTATTGTGCTTTCGAAAACCATATACTATATTTTATTATTTATATCACCTTAGGAAAAAGATTTAGACTACAAAATTTTATCCAGACATTGTTGATATAACTATGTGTTAAAATTTAGGTTTAAGAGGTTGACTGGTCGAACTGATGTGGCAGTCTCTCCTCGTGACTACAAATTTTATGGTCTAAGGCACAAGTATAGGCGTTATGGACAAAATCCTGTTTCAAGCATTTGGTTTCCTATAAGTTTAATCCTGATATTCAGAGGTGATACAATGGGTGGGTCTGGTACTCAAGTCGTGGTTTGGTAACGGGTTATAATGTGTGTGTGTCCTCTATGCACTTAACAATTGCTTACTGTGATGGTACAGGCTCTTTTTCACCAACATTTACTAAAAAATACAGTTGCTCTTATGGTAGATATGCTAATGCAGTTTTTGAAGCTTGAGAAGGGAAGGCCAGTCTCTATCCACAATAAGATTAAATTCAAGCAACTACACAAGACGAAAAAGAGCTTGGCGAGCACGTTGTCGAGTTCGAGCACTTCTTTTTATCAGGTATATATGTGTATACAGGTTTTTGTTAATGTTAGCTATACTTCATGTGGCACTGGTCATATGTATTTTATGATGTGTTAATTCCATAACTGTGATAATTGGATCAGTATTAGTAATTACATGAAACGGTTTAGGAGGTATGCAATTATGCATTAAAAAGAGAAGAGACATTAGACTGATGATCATCTCTCATACTTCTTCAATTTAGGATTTGCACCTCTTATGGTTGTGCAATTGCTAAGGGTCAACCTGATTATGGACACTTTGGGTGCGTTAGCAATCGGCCACAGAACCACCAAATGAGTGACTGATGAACAGACAACCTGTTAAACCAACCAAAAGTTTAATCACAAAGACCAGGTGGAGGAACATCATTGGCTAAAGTGTTTACCAAATGGTTGTCCTATTTTTCGTGTATTTTGTATTGTTAGCGGCTGCATACATGTTATTGTTAGTGATGAATTAGAGCTTCCTTTTGAAGGAATACTTGACTATCGTAGGTTAAGTGTGCCATTTCCCATTGATGCATCGTCATTTGGTGTCTTTTGAAGTTATCACAGTATCAATAACCTTAATCACTCATTGCAGATTGCTTTGTTCATTTCTTCAAGTGAAGCTGTGACATCCAGCTGGCTTTTAGTGTATCTGAGAAGTATTAAATCTACACATATAAGAAATGCAAGATAACTTAACTAAGGTTTGTGACTATGCAAACACTAATTCTGAATCATAACATTTAGTTTCTTGGAAAATATATTGATATAAAAACATCATTATATCTACGTTTAATAAAATTTCTCAGTTGTACCACTATATATTATGTTATCATACATCGATCAATGAATACTAAATACAAGTTGACAGACTGCACATGGGTCAATATTTCATGTGGCATGAAATGATAGTAGTGGAAATGGTTGGTCATTACCTGATCACTTCCTCAGAAAGGGTGTTTGGTAGTATGCGAAATTGTTGGAAAGTAATGACGTAGTACTAAGACCACATGTGGTGGTGGCTAAGGATGGGAGTGGGCACTTCAATACCATAATGGGTGCGTTAGGTGCATATCTGAAAGGCAACATGGGAAGATATGTTGTGTATGTGAAGGAAGGGATTCTATGACAAGTATGTAACTGTGACTAAAGATTAAGTAAACGTGTTCATGTTTGGCGAGCACGTTTGGATTAGCGAAGGATATCGCTCGGACGAACCATCATTGCCGGTTAAAAGCCACAAGAGTGCTGGAACACATACAATAGTGCAACCTTTTATAAGTTCTAATTAATTGGTTTAGGCGGGTTGGCTAACGGGTCATAAGCATAGCATGGGGTTCAAATGAATTCAGCTTGCATTGTGTTGTGAGTTTAAGGGTTAACTTATTATCGTATTATTATGAAGTAGAAGCATATCTAAACGTTATCTTATGCATGTGTTTCTGATAATTCTTTGGTATTTAATCAATTTAATTTATTAACGTGGCTGATATTCATCTGTAAGTGACAATTAGTCACTTTGAGAAACCTTATATAGAGGTAGAAACTTTAATTTATTTACCTATAATTGTTTAAACTAATGGTCACTGCATATGATACAATGAGGAGTGGGAAGTATATTCTCAAGTAACAGTTGTGTAAGATTTTCTTTTGGTTAATTTTATCATTATCATTGTGATTGGTATTTATAATAATTTTGCTTTTGATGAATTACTATAGATGTGTCGCAAGTATCCTTACGGGAATCAATATTATAGTGTGCTCTATGTTGCTTATGGACCTTAAGTCGCGGTAGGTTCTATGTTTGAGCTAATCTATTTACTTGATATTATGTGGCAAGTATCCTTACGGGAATCAATATTATAGTATTAGCATTCGAGAAAACATCAGGTTCCAGCGCTCAATGACCTTGTGCCTGTAAAGTCAAGAAATCCTACTTAACAACCTGTCCAAGGGGTTAGGCCTAACACATATTTAGATTGTAAACCCTCAAAGGCAAGACTTTGTCTTTGATTATGTTTGTTTTTTGTAATTATATAGTTTATGGAATAAAAGGACTTAGGAGATCTTATTCGTAAAAAATTACAGTTAGAGCTACTTTTGACACTATTTTAGCTGTTATATATTTTCCAATTTGACCTATTAGAGATTATGTGAGGGCGTTTGGATTATAGCTTATTTAGCCAACTTATGTGCTTATTTGATTTTTGAAAAACTGATAAGCTGACGTTTTAGAGCTTATTAACTTTAGCTTATTGGCTTAAGCCAATAAGGTGAAGTTGATCTGGTCAAAATCTCACTTGGCGGCTTTTCCAAAGTTAAATAAGCTCATAGGTCGCTAAATAAGCTAACATCTAAGGCACCAGGAAATCTTTATATAATAAATTTTTAGAAGCTCCAAAGTTTCAAAATAATCCAGAAAGAACAGGCTTATAAGATGCAAGTCAATAGGTGGTGTTTCAATGTAGAGAAGTTGAGGTACAAGATTGAAGCAACAAGTTGAGTTTGGGTTTAAATGTAAGTGTTGCTTTTCTTTCCATATTATTAGCTTACTATGAAGGTACTATCTGCGATTTAGATAGCAGAAGGGCAAATTGATTAGGTCGTGCTTTGACATACAATAATGTGGCTGATATGGGTGTTTGGGATCGGTGAATAATGAAATGGCTAAGATCTATTAAAACATATTGTTCTGATTGGATTTTGTTTAAGGTTTTAATACTTGGTATGGTTTATTTTTCTAAAGCTTCAGATAGTTCGTGTGTACATTTTTTGTGTTCTTTCGCTATTAAATTTTGCCATTGTTTGTACACGTGTGTCTTTTTCTGTATATTTGAGAGGACGTAAAGGAAAGATGAGGAATCTGTGAAAATGACGAATAAGCATACTACTGCATCCGTGAAAAGGCGTCTTGGTCAGCTTACTCAGTTGCAACAAAGTAACGTGACCAATATTTTATTAACAAATGCCGTTGAGACTAAAAATGTGGGTCATATGTCGATTGATGTTTGCCTTAAGAGCTATCTTATCATAACCGAGATCCTCCAATTGTTATCCGTGTACATGCATCATTACTTAGTATGTGATATGGATGACTCATTCAACTAATTTGTTTAAAGTTAAATCTTGGATGGATATATTAATTGTATCACGAAGAACACGTCGTAATCTTTCTTCTTGAATCTCAATAAATTACCGGAAGGATGCATGAGACCTGTTTATGAGGGGCTTGAGTACATATCTCTTCACATGCCTACACAAACCTGAGGGATCTATGTTTGCCATGGTAAACATTTTTCATGAAACAGACATACACTTTGGATATAGATTAAACTTCTTTAAGTTTATGTATATTTGCTTTCACATGTGAAGTTAAACCTATCGGCTTTTAATGATGTGGTTGATGATACATATTTCTGTATGAAGTTGGCGAAAGAGGAATTCATGGTCCTTTTTCCCGGTAATAGAACCCCTCATTAATATATTCATAAGTTTCTTTAAATGTGAACATTAAATGATCTTAGTATTATTTTTGCTCATATGATAATATTTATTGTCTTAGGGGATGTTGTTGGCTTGAAGAATTGGGTTCGAGTGAGTATTGCAGCCCGCTAAGCAGTGCTTGAAGATAATTGGAGGGTGACATCACTTTGTTCGTCTATGTTTTGTTAATTATTTATTACAATTTTTCTTTTTGTACATTCCGTCACTCATTGCATATTTTTAATGCTCCATTTTTTTATGAGATAATCAACATTATGTATACTCTTATAATATATACTAAAATGGTTTTATATATATGAGATTAAGATTTTCCTTTACCAACTATATGATGAACATATATGGATGCACAAAGTGATATAAAGTTACCAAAAAAGCACATAGATTTCCTACGTCACTTCAAAATGCTTAGCCAATGAAATGCATGTGAATACTTCTATTATAGCCATAATTAGCCTTTAGTGTCCTAAAGAAAGCTTATAACTTTTTGTGAAGCAAAAGTGTAGTTATTTTAGATAATAATTATGTAACATACACACATGAAAAGAACTCTTTATGTTAGCACGTTAAATCAGCATGTGTATATTAACTTTGCACACCTGTGATGGCGGATCAAGTGTAGACTTGGAGCCACAAACTTTATATCCTCAAGACAACATGTGTTTACACATGGCAATTCAAAGGCAACTATCAAGATAATTTTTTTCCCGCTTATGCTTATATAGAAGCTTAAATTGGAGTGTGGTAAAATTTTGACACACACTCATGTTACTTTCGACACCTCAATCAAGAAATAGCATGAATTATTGCTCCTACACTTGGCTCACACGCTCCTCGCTTGTGAATTGATGAATCGTACAAGATACATGGAATATGAATTGTGGAAGACTAAAAGGTATGATTTTTTTGTTGTTGGCGTAGTTTGATACTAAATTCATGAACCAATGTATTTCAACTTTTTAGCCTTTTGCATGTAGGTCATCGGAGTTGGTTCTAGATTATGAGAGGTATTCATACATAAGTTTATAGCTAAAATGCTTATCAAACTTCTTAGAAAAGAGCTTAAAACTACATATTTTGGTAAATTTTACCTTTTTTATATGGGCATGTTGTCACACCCCCAAATTACCTGTTTTGCAGCGGAATGGAATTCCTGGGGATTGACTGTCATAGCATCACAATCACAGTTATATTGAACGACCTAAAGTGTCGTTTGGAAAATACATCGTTTGATTTAATAAAACAATCGGAGTTTACAAAGTAGGTCCCAAATGAAAATCAACTTGTGCGGAATAAGTTTGTTACAATTCAAACGATGTTTTAAAGTACTAAAAACCCAGTGAGACGCCGCGCCGTCACCACTCGACTCCATGATGTCCAAATGCATGCAATGAAGTGAATGCCTTAGAAACCTGAGATAAAAACATGCTAAAAGTGTCAACACAAAGGTTGAGTGAGTTCATAGAGTTTGTTTTGAAATGTAAAGCCTTTCAAAATCTTATGCAAAGAAAAGGCATTGAAAATCCACCTCGGTTCCAAGTTCTGCCTATACAAAACTTGCAACCTGTGTGTTCACAACCCATTGCCAAAATGTGTATAGTTTATGTTCAAACATATGATTTCAAACGAATTCACAATATAGTGCATGGCTCAATGTATCGAAGTCGTTTATGCAAAGAACGGCATTGTAAATCCACTCAGCCCAAGTCCCGCCCATACAAAACTTGCAACCTGTGTGTTCACAACCCATTGCCAGAATGTGTATAGTTTAGGTTCAAATGAATATGAGTGTGGTTCAAATCGTTCCAAGACCATTAGTTCATGATATTACCAAGACCATTAGCTCAATGAATATACCAAGACCATTAGCCCAATGAATATACCAAGACCATTAGCCCAATGAATATACCAAGACCATTAGCCCAATGAATATACCAAGACCATTAGCTCAATGAATATAATATGAAAGTTCTAAGTATGGTAAAAGCTGTACTGCATGACTAAGCATTTCAGTTCGGCTAAGCATGTAGTTTCAAATAATCATGATAGTTATGAAATAATTGAGCATGTATCTCCCCCAAAACATTTATGAAAACAAGTAAAAAGCAGGGGCTATGAAAACTCACTTGGTGAAATGATGCGAAGACAAAAGTGAGTACACCGAGATGTAATGTGATACGTTAATCTTGACCTATTATCAATGATATGATATGTCATGAGTTGCAATGTAATGTTATGCATGCATTTCATATGTTAATTATACCATTTCATGGGTTTTGAAAATATTACTCGTCATCGAAAAATACTCTTTTGACGTCTTGACCCTTCAAAAATGACCTTACATGTTTTTACGTCAAAATGTCATCCTATAATGGTTTTATAATGATTTTTGGTGAAATTATCACTTTTCGGGTAGTAAAACAATGTCGCCGGAAATATCATGAAATTAACAAAAATGGCTCCGGAGAAATAGAATCGAAACTGCAATGCGTTGATCGTTAGAGAACGAAATCGACTGTTTTGGAAAGTTTGTATCGATATCTAAAAGTTTTAGTTCAGAGTTTCGTCATAAAGGTCACGAACATAAAGATAATAAGGGTTAAAGATGGTGATTTTAGTTACCGTAACACTTGTCTCAAAAAATAATATAGTTTTTCAGAAAATAATAGTTACGGCAATTTTATAAAAAAGTGCATATCTTTGTCGTTTCAAATCCGTTTTCTAATGATAATACGTCCTTAGCTTCGTATCAAAGTATACTAATATATTTTTGATAAGTCAAAATAATTTGCAAAGCTTAAGGCTCATTTTTGACCCAAACAATGTAAAACAGCTTTTTGAAAATTCTGAAAATAATATATTTCGTCGGCAAACTTGTAAAATCCATAACTTCTTCGTTATAATCTCGTTTTAACCGCCTGCTGCCACGGATTCGTTTTACAGTATATTTTCTAAATATCAAGGCCAAAAATTTGTGCCCACTGTCGGATTTTCCAGAAAACAAAATAAGGACAGAACACTTTTTATACATATCGAAAATAGTTTTTCTCGGACAAAACCTATTCTAATCCCTTCAAATCAACTCCAAAGCTAATCTAATCCTACCATACACCTTCTTAGGGTGTCATGGGTTCCTAGACATCATCAAGACCAAAGAATACCATGGGAATAATTATAGGATGACCATATGTATAAATAGCTCTAAAAATCATGTAAAATGGTATAAACAACACAAGTCTTGCATGCTTGCTCCAAAAATGAAAGGATGAATATGAAATGAATATGTAAGATGAAAAATAAATATGAGATGCTTACAAGTGATATGATGAGGTGATTAGAACCAAGGATTAACCTAAACACCCTAGGTTTTTATTTCAAAACCTAAACAAGAGTGTATACTAGATTGTGATAACTTGAGCTAACAAAATTTTTGATGATCCCTTTGCAACACAATATGAAGGCCGGTTGAAGAGAGGAGAACCCAAAGAAGAGAAAATATTTTGCTAGTACTTGAATTATTGAGATTGATGTATGAAATGAAGATAGAGTGTATATGTATATGTAATAAAGGATTTTTTTTTTTTTACCCACTTGACTTCTCCCCCCTCCTAGAACCGGATTTTTGGGGATGATGTTTCATCAATAAAATTTTTTTGTATTATGTATATATACTTGTATCAATTTTTAAGAAAGTGTAAGTAAATAGGTGATTAAATGTAACTTGTAAGGTAATTGGTAATTTTTAGGTAAAAGAGATTTTTAATAGATCAAAGTAGAATGTAATGAGATCATAAAATTTGTAAAAATACATTCCTTGGGAAATTTGAGTGATAAGATAATTATCGTATAGTTTTTAAGAAAAGACGACGTAATAATTTAACTTTAACGATTTAAGTACCAAATAAATTTGAAACACTAGGAAAACTAAAAATATAGTTTTTATGAACTAAATGAAAGTTTAAAAATATCTCGGGATCATTTTTGAAAGTAATGGGTTAAATATACAAAATAATAACTCACGCGATAAGGAATATTAAATATAAAAATTTACGCGTAAAATATGAAATGAAATGTCGTGAATGAACTAATGAGATGCACATGATGTCAATGAAATGTAGACTAATCTTAGTCCATATGAAATGTACGTGATGTCATGATCATGAATTCGCCGCTAAACCTCCAAGGTTACGCGAATTTGAAACAAGTAAACCAAGTTTACTAAAAATGTTGAAATAATGAGACATGAATCGTGTCAAGAAATGACCGAAGTACGGGTTGTCACATTCGCCCATCCAAAAAGGAATTCAATCCCTGAATTCAATCGTTGATAGGTCTAACGAGTTTAGGGTTTGATGTGGCAAACTTTCCCATTCCCGAGCAAAACCCTCAAAAGACTTTTTGGTAACCGATTTTACTTAATCCCACAACTCATCAAACAAGAATCGCCATACGATTAGGCTAATTCGGTTTAGGTAACAACTTGTTTCTAGCTCGATCTTTGCAACTCATCAAACAAGAACTGCCACGCGATCAAACTGAAACAAGTGGTTTGAAGAAAATCTTTTGAAAATTTGGCCTCGATTTGAATTGCTTACACATAGAAGCCTACTACTCCCTTCATTGCATGATTCTTCCTGAATTAGACATAGGTGATCGGGCTATGTATAATTTAGGAGTAACTATGCAACGCTTGGACTAATCGACTCATATGATGTTTGGTGTTGAGTCAACTGATGTTAAAATTGTGATGAACATCGAGGAGAAAAGACATGGAGAAGTGTCGTTAAAATGATAGTTAAAGTAAAAAAGAATTAAAATCCTCGTAAATGATAACAAATCGGAAAGAAAATAAAGTACGATAGATGAGAATATTTTACAACGAGTGGTTTATCAAAAGTAGTACATCTTAGGTTATAAAGATTCGGATACGATGAAAACATAAACTTAGTAATGCACATAGAACATAAGGAGAAATAAGACTGTTAGTTTCCGAACTTCTTCAGTCTTCCGCGTCGTTGATACCTTGACGAGCTCCTCCTCCACCTTCTAACATATATACATTCCCATTAGCACCTTCGACTTGTTGACCTTGGTTTTGAGGACATTGACTTCGATAGTGTCCTTGCTCCCCACATCCAAGCACGTAACTATGGTCTTGCCTCTACAATTCTCGCAAGGTGTCCCGCTTGTTGACACTTGTATCACTTAGCAGGACAAAGACCCGTGTGATGATACTTACATCGATTACATAGTGGGTAGGTTCCAAGATAACCTCTGCCTTCTATTGGTGCAAAGCAACATATACCATTGCGCTTCTTGCCCTCTTTTATGTTGTTGATGATGGTTAGTGTTGCGGTTTTGGTTGTTGTTGTTATAATCTCCTTGGTCGTTTTCCCATTTCCTTTTGTTGTTGTTGAGTTGGTTATCGCCGTTGTTGTTGTTGTTTTGGTTATTATGGTAGTTGGTGCGGTTGTTGGGGTTGTTGTTGTTTTGGTTGGTGTTGGTGTACTTGCCTCTTCACTACCTGCCATGAGCTTTGGGACAACCGAATAGCTTCCTCAATCGCTTTATGGGTCAAGAAGTCACATCGCCTTGAATAATCTCGAAGTCCTTCAATGAAAGCCCAAAGTAGCTTCTCATTATTCAAACCATAGATGGGCATAACACGGCCAATTCTTGGAATCTACGAATGTAAGTGTCGATATCATACCCAATAGTTTTTAGTTCATAGAACTCCGTCTCCAACTTTTTCACTTCCGTTCGAGGACAAAACTTCTTAGTCACCAAACTCTTAAATTGCTCCCAAGTAAGCTTGAAAGCATTCTCTATTCCAATCGGTTGAGCATAAGAATTCCACCACGATAATGCTCCATCGAGTAATGTGCTCGTAGCAAATTTAACCTTACTATCCTCCTGACAGTAAAGCAAAAACACTGACTCCAATTTTTCAAACCATCGAACCATTGTCAGTAGCTCCCTCACCTCTAAATTTCGTGGGTTCACCACTTTTGAAGTCCTTGTACGAACATTTCTTAACTCCGGATCCTCCCGGTATTTCCAAGAAGCAAATAGCCTAGCTTAGCGGCCAAGCAGCCATCCTCAAAGAACAAAGAAGCCACCATTGTTTCCCGTTCAACTCTTAAAGCATTAGCAATGCTATCATTCACCAACTTTTGAATTGCTGCTTGAGTCATTTCAACTGTAGCTTTCTTCGGTGCCATATCTTCTTCAAAACAAGAGGAAATGTGAGACGTAGCAAAATCCGATGTTAATAATAAGCGCTTCAAAGAGATGTGATAAGAAACGATAAGTTTGAAGTTATATTTCAAAATGATCGACGGTTTCCGAAAAGATGGGTTATGAGGTGTTGTAAGTGCTTCAATGTATGATGGTTTAGAGACTTAGTGTGTGAATAAAGTGTAACTCGACATGTTAGTGGTGAAACAAAGGAGTGAGAGTGACTTCGCCCTATATAAAGATTCATCTCGGCATTCGACGTTATCGGTGACAAATCAGCTGATATAAAAATTGTGATAGGGAATGACAAGGAATTCTCCACGTTAGAGTATGGGGAAAGATAATGGGATGGGTATTTAAAGGCATCCATGTGACAATCGATGTGAAATGAAAGTGAATAACTCGAAAAATGTACGTATAAACCGCATGTAAAGTGAACGTGCACTTGTGATGAAATGACGAGATGCTATGATGATGTAGTTATAGTCTAGGGTCAATGATGCAACCTAGTTCTCTATAATCAAGCTCGATGCCAATCTGTCACACCCCCAAATTACCTGCTTTTGCGGAATGGAATTCTCGGGATTGACTGTCATAACACCACAATCACAGTTATATTGAACGACCTAAAGTGTCGTTTGGAAAATACATCGTTGATTTAATAAAATAATCAGAGTTTACAAAGTAGGTCCCAAATGAAAATCAACTTGTGCGGAATAAGTTTGTTACAATTCAAACGATGTTTTAAAGTACTAAAACCCAGTGAGACGCAGCCGTCACCACGACTCCATGATGTGTCCAAATGCATGCCATGAAGTGAATGCCTTAGAAACCCGAGATAAAAACATGCTAAAAGTGTCAACACAAAGGTTGAGTGAGTTCATAGAGTTTGTTTTGAAATGTAAAGCCTTTCAAAATCGCTTATGCAAGAAAAGGCATTGAAAATCCACTCCGCCCAAGTTCCGCCCATACAAAACTTGCAACCTGTGTGTTCACAACCCATTGCCAAAATGTGTATAGTTTATGTTCAAACATATGATTTCAAACGAATTCACAATATAGTGCATGGCTCAATGTATCGAAGTCGTTTATGCAGCAACGGCATTGTAAATCCACTCGCCCAAGTCCCCCATACAAAACTTGCAACCTGGTGTTCACAACCCATTGCCGTAATGTGTATAGTTTAGGTTCAAATGAATATGAGTGTGGTTCAAATCGTTCCAAGACCATTAGTTCATGATATTACCAAGACCATTAGCTCAATGAATATACCAAGACCATTAGCCCAATGAATATACCAAGACCATTAGCCCAATGAATATACCAAGACCATTAGCCCAATGAATATACCAAGACCATTAGCTCAATGAATATAATATGAAAGTTCTAAGTATGGCAAAACTGTTACTACGCATGACTAAGCATTTCAGTTCGGCTAAGCATGTAGTTTCAAATAATCATGATAGTTATGAAATAATTGAGCATGTATCTCCCCCAAAACATTTATGAAAACAAGTAAAAAGCAGGGGCTATGAAAACTCACTTGGTGAAATGATGCGAAGACAAAAGTGAGTACACCGAGATGTAATGTGATACGTTAATCTTGACCTATTATCAATGATATGATATGTCATGAGTTGCAATGTAATGTTATGCATGCATTTCGTATGTTAATTATACCATTTGCGGGTTTTGAAAATATTACTCGTCGTCGAAAAATACTCTTTTGACGTCTTGACCCTTCAAAAATGACCTTACATGTTTTTACGTCAAAATGTCATCCTATAATGGTTTTATAATGATTTTTGGTGAAATTATCACTTTTCGTCGTAAAACAATGTCAAATATCATGAAATTAACAAAAATGGCTCCGGAGAAATAGTCGTAAAACGGTGTACGTTGATCGTTAGAGAACGAACTCGACGGTTTTGGAAAGTTTGTATCGATATCTAAAAGTTTTAGTTCAGGAGTTTTCGTCATAAAGGTCTCGAACATAAAGATAATAAGGGTTAAAGATGGTGATTTTAGTTACCGTAACACTTGTCTCGTAAAAATAATATAGTTTTTCTAAAATAATAGTTACGCAATTTTATGAAAACGTGCATATCTTTGTCGTTTCAAATCCGTTTTCTACGTATAATACGTCCTTAGCTTCGTATCAAAGTATACTAATATATTTTTGATAAGTCGAAATAATTTGCAAAGCTTAAGGCTCATTTTGGACCCAAACAATGTAAAAACAGTTTGCTGAAAATTCTGAAAATAATATATTTCGTCGTCAAACTTGTAAAATCCATAACTTCTTCGTTATAACTCCGTTTTAATCCGTTCAAGCGGCCACGGATTCGTTTTAAAGTATATTTTCTAAATATCAAGGCCAAAAATTTGTGCCCACTGTCGGATTTTCCAGAAAAACAAATTAAGGACAGAACACTTTTTATACATATCGAAAATAGTTTTTCTCGGACAAAACCTATTCTAATCCCTTCAAATCAACTCCAAAGCTAATCTAATCCTACCATACACCTTCTTAGGGTGTCATGGGTTCCTAGACATCATCAAGACCAAAGAATACCATGGGAATAATTATAGGATGACCATATGTATAAATAGCTCTAAAAATCATGTAAAATGGTATAAACAACACAAGTCTTGCATGCTTGCTCCAAAAATGAAAGGATGAATATGAAATGAATATGTAAGATGAAAAATAAATATGAGATGCTTACAAGTGATATGATGAGGTGATTAGAACCAAGGATTAACCTAAACACCCTAGGTTTTTATTTCAAAACCTAAACAAGAGTGTATACTAGATTGTGATAACTTGAGCTAACAAAATTTTTGATGATCCCTTTGCAACACAATATGAAGGCCGGTTGAAGAGAGGAGAACCCAAAGAAGAGAAAATATTTTGCTAGTACTTGAATTATTGAGATTGATGTATGAAATGAAGATAGAGTGTATATGTATATGTAATAAAGGATTTTTTTTTTACCCACTTGACTTCTCCCCCCTCCTAGAACCGGATTTTTGGGGATGATGTTTCATCAATATAATTTTTTTTTTTTTTTTTTTTTGTATTATGTATATATACTTGTATCAATTTTTAAGAAAGTGTAAGTAAATAGGTGATTAAATGTAACTTGTAAGGTAATTGGTAATTTTTAGGTAAAAGAGATTTTTAATAGATCAAAGTAGAATGTAATGAGATCATAAAATTTGTAAAAATACATTCCTTGGGAAATTTGAGTGATAAGATAATTATCGTATAGTTTTTAAGAAAAGACGACGTAATAATTTAACTTTAACGATTTAAGTACCAAATAAATTTGAAACACTAGGAAAACTAAAAATATAGTTTTTATGAACTAAATGAAAGTTTAAAAATATCTCGGGATCATTTTTGAAAGTAATGGGTTAAATATACAAAATAATAACTCACGCGATAAGGAATATTAAATATAAAAATGTACGCGTAAAATATGAAATAAAATGTCGTGAATGAACTAATGAGATGCACATGATGTCAATGAAATGTAGACTAATCATAGTCCATATGAAATGTACGTGATGTCATGATCATGAATTCGCCGCTAAACCTCCAAGGTTACGCGAATTTGAAACAAGTAAACCAAGTTTACTAAAAATGTTGAAATAATGAGACATGAATCGTGTCAAGAAATGACCTGAAAGTACGGGTTGTCACACATGTGCCAACTATTTATGATTTTTCAATCTCAAACATTTTATTAGAGATAAGGGCTTTTTGATGAGCACGTTAGCACGCAAATTGACCTTTTACGTGCTACAAAACCGTTATAAGAACTTCAATTAACACTATTTCACCATTCATTTTTAGTTATAAATGATAAGAAATAGTTCATAAACTTTGGTATGTTTATATCATGCTTTTAATATTAGAAATGGTATTGTGTGTTCTTTGAACATAACTTTTTATAATTATTACAACTGTTATCACTTATAAGAACTTAGTCATTGTTTGTTATGGAAACTTCATGGTGCATGTTTTCTCGCTTTTGTAGATTGAGGTCTGACATGTCACGAAGCACTAAAGCATCTCGAAGTCTTGTGCCCGACTCCTGAAGGTTCAGCAAAGGATAGGCTCTAATGTATAGAGTCTTATGAGGCTTATATTCGTGACTCAATTTCAGGGCAAGGTTTTTATTTCTTAATAACCATATCTCACTATTTACTATGACCTTTCCTGAATCGTGAAAGTTCATCTACATCCACACTATAGATTTGCAAGGTGCCTATTTGTGTAGATAGCAATGGTTGAAATGAGAGCGATTTGGTGAGAAAGATGCATGATTGAAGTTAGAAGATCTACTATTCAATACCTTTTCTACACAAGATTAAGTTGGATACTTACTTATAGTAAATGGCATGTAATATGAGTACTAAATGACGCAGAAACTGCGGTGTGTCATTGATATTAAACTTTGAAATAAATTTATACAAATTTACTTTGTACTTTTTAAATTCAATAAATCATGCAAACGAACATCAATTATAGTTGTAAATTGTTTAATTTAACTTTTAATTACTTTTTAGTATATATTTGTTCTACTAAAACCTAAAAATAAAAATCACAAGTCACACCCGTCCATCGGACGGGTTTTGACACTAGTATATATATATATATATATATATATATATATATATATATATATATATATATATATATATATATATATATATATATATATATATATATATATATATATATATGGGCCTTTATTTTGAGAACCCTATTAAATCAAACTCGAGAACCCCTTATGTACTCTTAGAAATGCATATTGTGCAACATATCAATGCAACATAGCATTTTTGAATTATTAAACATTTTTATTTAGTCCAAAAGGGTATAATAGTAAAAGTTAAATTTATGTTATTTTTGATTTTTTAAATTAAATAAATCCTATTTTTTAAAAACATTCAATTTTCGTTTTTTTTTGTTTTTGTTTTTTTTGGCGCTTTTTGTTTTTTTTGGGGGTTTTTTTTTTCTTTTTTCTGAACATGCATGTTTTAAAACTGATTTAATGCATATGTGTTTTTATGAATTAATTTTATTATTTTGGAATAGTTTTTCGACATACATGTTTTTCATAGTGAAGTGCATACATGTTTTCTAGATAAGTAAGTTTATATAAAACCAAGAACATACATGTTAAATAAAAAATCAATATCGATTGATATACAAATAAATACAATTTTCTAAGAAGCATAAATACATTAATCTAATCGATCTATACACGCAGGCCAAGTAATATTTAACGAAATGTGATATGTGCACACTCCTTGTTATCAACATTTTTAGAAGTCGGACATGTATGCACACTCATACTTGTCAAAGTTCAGAAGTTGGACATATGTGCACTCTCCTTTTCAATGTTTCAGAAGACGGACAAATGTGCACACTCGTTGTCATCGTTCTTTTTAATTGCCTACATATGATACAAAGAAAAGTATAAAAATTAGGAAAAATACATGCAAACTAATATACACACGTATAAACACATGTATAAGGGCCTAAATTTAATTTTATTATTTATGTTTTTGGAATAATATTTTTAAAAATTATGTTTTTCAAATAGTAAAGTGCCTATGTGTTTTTTAGATAATGTAAATTTATCATAAATCAAGAACATACATGTTAAATGCCAAATAAAGAAGCTATAACCATTAAATTAAAATTATTTGTATAACCATGTTAAATACATACATGTTAAACCAAGAACATACATGTTAAATATATGTTAAACCAAGAACAAACATGTTAAAAACATACATGTTAAACCAAGAACAAACATGTTAAAAACATACATGTTAAATCAAGAACATATATGTTAAACATACTTACATCTTAGCATGTTTAGATATACTACTACAGTAGCCTATTATGGCTTATGCCTAGCAAGTTTACACAAGCCTTATAGTAATATATGCGCATTATCAAGTAGTCATGTCTTGTGAAAGCCTTGTAGCAAACATGTTTCGTGACTCATTAGTGGGTTTGATCCTTGTATCTTGATTTTTCTTACATGGGTAGAAAAAAATTCATTATTAATTTTAGTACCTCGTGAAAGCCTTAAAGCAAAAAATGATCCCAACTGGTTCACAGGTAACAGGCCTTTAATTAAAACCCAAACTTATAGTATGCCAAGGTAGACTTTAACATTGATGTTCTACATATAAACAAGTTAAAGATCCAAGCTTTAGAAAACCCACAAATATATGTTAATAAATGGGCATGCCTAAAGTCAGAACACATTAAGAAAAAAAGACTTACCCACACTAGTATGCTTTCTTTGTTTCACGGTACTCCCCAACTCCCACATGGGGAAGCATTTCTTTCTGAAGAATATCATGTGCATATCTGTAATACAACAAGATCCGTGAGCCAAAAGATGCTAATAGCTAAAAGGAAACTATGCCTAAGACACTATGAAAGAAGATCATACTTTATTCTCTTCTCCTTTGTGACACCAACAGTGGCAACTCTCTTTCCGATGTAATCTAATGCCGCCTGCAATAGAAAGAGTGATTAGAGATTAACTATGTAATTATTATCTCAATGCTATGAAATCCTTATTAGAATAAAAAAAATTATGGCTACATCCTGGGAGCTCCCAATTTTTAATTCCCTCAGATGTTTCTAGGGGTGATTGGATGTCAATTAAAGTGACTAATTCAAACTGAAGCTGAAGTAATCCATTACTGAGTGTTTGGGAAAGTGATTATGTATTTGATTTTCAAACTATTCAGGGTAAAAAAAGAATCAGGACAATAGAGCAACTAATTATCCAGTTCTGGTTCTTCATGTCACAGTGATCACTTCCAAAACACACATTCAAAAACCCATCTTGTGATAAAGGAAAACTAACCTATTGATAGAAAATAAATCATTCAAAGATTTCATGGAAAACATAGCAAGCCATAGATGTAATTTATCTATATAAAGATGATCAAGAAACCATTGTGTTTACATAAAGGGAAGGAGGCAGAAGCATACTTGCTGATTTTTGCATATGTGTTTTTTTTAGAATTATTTTAGTGCATATGTGTTCATCAGGATATCAAGTATTACCTGGAAGCAGAGTTTTGCAAAAGGGTATAATAGTAAATGTTGAAAGGGAAGCAGCCGAAATGTGAATGAACCTACTGTTGTATCCATCATCATCCCTTGTTCTACAAACATGGTTGACATTTGGGCGTAAACAGCAACAATAACAATGCCGGTTGCCCAAATTGGGAACATGTGTATCAAGATTTTGAGCTCTTCTACCTGTGTCACGGTGCATTATCTCCAGGGGTTGGAATAGTTCCCAGTGGTATTTTCGGTAGGTGATAGTACAGCAGCCTTATCAAGGAACCTGTGACGCCAAAAATCAGTGAAAAACGAATAAAAATCAATATGATATTTGAATATCTTGAAGTAGCAAAATTAGCAGGTTGGGTAGCAGGTCGATACAAGCCATTTCAAAATGGGTCAATGAGTACAGATCAGGTTGAATTCACACTAACTTTTAATTTTCTGTTATATTACACACTATACAATATATTATATCCAATCTTAGTATATCTAATTTATAACTAAAAAATCTATTTTTTAATATCGAAAGTATTATACTAATTACAACGGCTATGTGATGCGCCTTATGTAACACGTGCTTACAATTTATATTAATTAAAATACTAGATTATATTTTAATTGTGAAGGTTTTGTAATCATATTAAGTATTTTAATTATTTTAGACGTTCAAAGAGAGGAAAAAAAGAAATAGCAGGTCAGCCTAACCTGATATGAACGATAAATTTTTAAGAGCTCTTAAAAAGTTAACCCAGTTAGACCAGTTCAGATATGTTGTTTATTCAGCATAGAAAAGCCGAGCGATTATAAAAACAACCCAAATTGACTAGCCTTAAACTTCTCCCAAATTGACTAGCCTTACAGAAAAAGTCGAGATTATAAAAATAACCCAAATTGATTATACCCAACCAGCTAATCTTAATCTAATCTAATCCAATCAAGAAACCAATTAATTTATATAGTAACAACAAAATCAAACTAACAAATAATCATAATTAAGAAAGTGATACCTGGGGATAATTTAACACATGGGTATTAAGCAAGATCGCCATCATCATCCAAACTAACTTCCTGATTGCGTTTTGAATCAACTAGAAAAGAGGATGACGGGTGATGTTTTTTTGACCGGAAAACAGATCTAGAGGGAGGCGGATGAGAGGGTTTGTGGGGGGTGTTTATTAGGTTTTGGAGAAGAAGATCTGGATAATAAAGTTCTAAAATAAAAAACCGTATCTTTGCCATGATGTTAGCAAAAATTTGAATTATTAGTTGAAGATGTGTAGATGTTAATTACCCTTAATGCCCCTGCGAATTAAGTATATTAATTTAAAAAAAATACTTTACTAAATTATGATTGATCAATGGAGTTCTAGCTCACTTCAGGGGTTCTCAAAATAAAGTTACACTATATATATATATATATATATATATATATATATATATATATATATATATATATATATATATATATATATGTATTTTGTAAGATTGTAAAATCATGATTATAGAAACTCGTTTAGTGTCACATTTTTAAGTTTTAATTTTTGGCGGTGTAATTTATCATTATTTATTTATAATACTATCATTGAAAAGTTAATAATGCTTTATGTTAATAGGTTCTTAATTCTTTAAGTTATTGCTAACAGTATAAAAATAATACTAAATATGAAATGGTGCAACTTTCGTCGAGAATTGCACCTAAAGAGGATACCCCGATAAGATCCTCGATTAAAACAGGGCGGGTTTGGAGGAGCATCGCGCTCTAACGGAGCACACCAATGGGGATCGGGGCGGGTATGGGGAGAAGTTTGGTAATCGGGTTATTTGATGCGGATGGTCGCCCCGAACCACACCCGCTCCGTTGCCATCCCTAATTACATAGGCTGTTTGGTAATTGTAATTCAGTCACTCCAATTATATCAAGTGAGTGAATCAGATTACATAACAAGTTGGATGAAAAGTTTTGAATTATTTTGTAATCTAGAATTTTATGATTTTAAGCATCAGTATTTATAAATTATTATTATTATTATTATTATTATTATTATTATTATTATTATTATTATTATTATTATTTTTTTTATTATTATTATTATTATTATTATTATTATTATTATTATTATTATTATTATTATTATTATCAACACTTTATTAGAAATTAAAGGATTGAAAAGAAATTAGTGAGAAGCCGATATACTATATGGGCCTCCATCCCTCTAACTATAAAAAAGTTAATCCTACTAAATATATTAGTAGCAGCACGTGCCCCAATGTCTTGAGTCACGGAGAACTTTCGGATCCGCTTCAGTAAGGTCACCGCATCCTTCTCAAGTTCCCCAAAAGAAGAGAATGAGAAGGGGAGAAACTCATATCCAATATTCGTGCACTTAGTCTCATACTCAACGCATTTACGTTGTGCATCCACCGCACGACCGGGAACAAAATCAATCATACCAGTTTGCATCAAGGGTGATGGCCCTATCAGATTAACACATACATCAAGCCCTCCGTCCCATGAGTAGAACAAAATGTCAGCTAGACGTAAGGGTTTGTCTCTTTCTCTACTATGCCCGATATCAACTTCTTTACAGGCTAAAATCCCCGACCAAGAACAAATGTCAACCAAGGTATCGCGAACCACGTTATGTCGATGTTTAATACCAATAATATCAGCACGTGATACAGTATGGTTCCCCTAAATATCCCCCTGTAACCCTCGAACGAGCTGAGAATGAGATCTGAACAGAGAATAGGGAAACGCTTAGCCGATAGCATGACACACACCGGTAGGTCTTAGCATTCATAGTATGTCCCAACCGGTACCACCCTAAGCCAGTCTGAAGTGTAGTCCTTCATTTGAGATTTCCATGACGCCATATGCCGAATAGACAGGAAAAAGTGGATTTAGCCGTTTGGGTAACATGCGTGAAATATATATCTGGTAGTTTCTTCATGAGTTTTTGGGCAGCGATCATACTTGAATTACTGATGCAGGTTTTACTGACCAGGTTTTAATATTTGTAGTTACTCGTTATACCTATGGTCTACCCTAAAGCACTAACGGGCAATGTACCCGGTCGTGTGTAGTGTAGTAATCAGTAAAACCGAGGTCGTCCCAAGAGCTATGTGTGTTGGATTATTACTAAGTCTAGGTGTCACAGATTTAAATAAGATTGCGATAAGGAATTAATTATTAAACTACTAAAGCAGAAAACAGCAAATAAAAGGTAAAGGGAAATCAATATAGGAAAGTGATGCTAACCTAGTTAATCCTCCTAGCTAGTTATGCCTACGTTACTTACTTCAAATTACTTCAGGTGGGGTCAAAGTCGAGAGGACAGCATTTGGTCAATTCGCCCTAACCTATTAGCAAAGATGCCACCACAGGAGAAGTCAGGTGTCCCCTCATAAGTCCTGTTGTTCCTGGTCCCCTAAGCCAAGTCATTAAGTACCTCTACATGCTAGATCTATAATAGTGAGTGCCCGGCCGTTAGGAACTTAGACACTCACCCCCTAATTCTTAAGTTCATCCAAACGATAGGTGATCAGTTGGTCAAATAGCACAAGTAGAAAGGGTCGCCAGTTGGTCATATCTTACCCTTCCCGTCTCAGTCCGCTCACCTAGGGTCAGTTGGTCATATCTCCTAGGCAATTGGCCTCTACCGCCATTCAAAACTACCCAACCAAGGGTGGCTACCAATGAACTATGCATGCATACACTTAGATATATTTTGCAGAAGTAATATAAACATATAAAAAACAATTAAGGGGTCATAACTAGGCCAGCACCAAGAGGTGCTTAGCCGCTCATATTAATCATACAAACCAATTCAACATTCAAGGGTACAAAATACATGAATTGAAAGTAAAGAAAATATAAAATGCTAATGCTTATTGTAAGGGAGTGATTTCTCCCTTGGAGACAAATCCGTATGCTCCTCTGGACCTTCCTTTAGCTTTTTCCCACGTTCGTGGGGTATTTTAGAAATGCTGGAATTCGTGGGATATTTATAGGCCAAATCTTGGTTACGGCGTAACTATTGTAAAACCCTAAAAATATAAAACGTATTAAAAGACTATTTTACCCTCACAATCAAAATTTTAAAATACGTAAAATATAATAACGTTCATTTAACGAACTAAAAACCTAACTTATGAACATTTAAAACCTAACATGTATATAAAATTTATGACATTGATACGACAAAAGAATATAAGTCATTTAAATATAAGCTTGGGTCTCGTTTTTCTTTTGTTTATGATCCCATCGGTTGCTAACTTTCACGAGTGGGCCGAAATTGTTATGTGAGCCGACTACCTCTAACATAAGCCAGTACCTAAGCTTTTCTTTCTTTTTCCCTTGTTGAGCCGAAGCCCACCCTCAATCCCTTAGGGCCCGATCGGTACCTATATATACAAACACAAACCTCAAACTTGAAACCATAGTTAGCATAAGGTCACGCACAAGAGAGTTCTTTACCTACTCCTTTTCTACCGAACGTCGCTACTCTTTTCTTTGGTTCGGTGCAAATTGTTCGAGCATAGCTAAGGTATATCGGTCTCCTTCCTTTAGTCTCAAAACTTTTACATGCTACTCAGAAAACCCGTTAAGCCGTGAGGCATGTTTAAGCCATGCGCGAATAGATGTTAAGCCGTGCGACATGTTAACAAATCAAATAAATTGAATAAGAGAACCCGCGTTAGGGTTTTGTGTAGACATGCAACCGCATCATATATGTATACGACGCTGTGTTTAAAAACGAATTAAAACTCATATATATATGCAGCAATCATGTATCAAAACCGTATAATAAGTAGTAGTGTTTGTCGCCACATAAAATCATAGGTATGACGCTATATTTATATAAGGTCGACGCATGGTTTGTAGATCATGATTGTGTCGTTATGTTGAGACGTAAGTAAACAAGAGCAGGAGAGTTTGGTCGCGTAATAAGCTACATGTTAATTAAATATGCATCACGTTAACATGTTGTTGTGGTTTTGTTATGTGTCAAGTTGCATGCATGGTTTCCTAGTGTGAGTCTTTTGAAAAGGTCTTGATGGTGTCGATATACATGCAGCATTATATCTTATAGCGTAGTTGTTTGTGTCGATGTATGCACGCTTGGAATATAAGGTGACATGTGTGAGTTAATTTCGTAAAGACATGCATGAGTTGAGTTAACTTCCGTTTGAGTTTTCATACGTTCTAAGTCAAGGTGGAAGTTATTAAAAGAAGTAGCATTTAAATTAAATGCGTATTAAGTGGTATTAAAAACATGAGAAAAACTCTAGAACATAAATAAGAAGTCGGTTAGGGTTAAAAGCTAAATGTGTAAATTGTGTTTCATGTGAGAATGGTAAGTCTTGGAATCATTAATAATTAGTAATTAAGAGTATAATGAGCTAGTATTAAGCGTGATGTAAACATGCGTGAGTTATGATTTTATGCAAGGAGTCACATATCATGAATTAAAGTATTGCATGCATGGTCTCATTAAGGTTTGTATGCGAACAATGTTACGTGTGAGTCTTGATTAATCATGTAAGTTAAGAAGGCTTGTATAAATTATTTTGAAAGAGAGTCCTAAAATCCGTTTTGACAATTATCAACCCTGCACTATGAATGATGATCATTTAAGCTCTCAAATAAGATGTATGCCATATTAAACCCTTAAGTTTACCGTTTGTCATTTGCAACCCACAAGTTTGGCTAATTAATAATTAATACTCTAAAATGTTGGAATTCCGTCCGTCACTAAAAATGAGAATATTCTGACAACTCTAAAAGTATTAATGAGATTAATCCGTTATGACATTAATGATGCTAATAAGTATTAAATAAATCATAATCCGTGTAGATTCGTTGAAGGAGATGCGAAGTTACATCTTCGTGATTCATTCAATTGTTTGCTTTCCTCTCATTTGCTTTAAGGTACAGATATTATGACCTTTTTAGTAAAGGTTCCTTATGATGTTCTTTTCGTTCGCCTTTCTATTTTACTTATTAGGGTTTCCGATGCCATTGCTATGAACCCTTTCTGATTGGTTGATCTGTTACTTGTGTAAAATACATGTTCTAGTGAACTATGCAATATCTGATGTGAACTTATGTTAGGAAGATTTTGATGTGCACAATCGTTGAATCTTGCTATGGCCGATTATGAACTTCGCGTATGAATGTATGGTATGCCACTGTGATATGAACTTCTGACTTCTGAATATCTGAATATGAACCTTATAACATGAAGTTATCTGATATGTTATCTGTGACCTTTATGATGAATTATGATCTGCGGTTGTATGTATGGAAATCTGTTTGACCTTCGAGTTAGTTTGACACCCGAGCCAAATATTTCACTAGTCATGGGGGTTCCATGTCCGTATCGGTGATGCACCTCTGATATGACTCTAGGGCAGTAGAGTGATGTTCTGCCACGTTCCGGGATGGTGGAGCATATTTTGTATATGTAGGAAGGGGCGTATGGATGCATCCTAGATCTGATCTGTTATCCGATATGTTTTCGGTGAATGATGTCGCGTAACACGCTGTTTCACAAAATTCGGGGAGCTAGCTACTCCAATTATTTTCTGAGGTTACCTTTTGAAGAAGAAAGATACTTCTAATATGATATGTTATGGGCTCGTGGTAGTTGACTAAATCTTTATCTGTTATTTCGTGTTAAGTATTCGTATGATTCGGTATTTTGAGTGTTTATATTTTGTATTCTGATATGATATGTTAGTGAATGTATTATGTATTCTGATGATATCTCTGCCTGGATAATTTCTAATGGCTATGTTATGTCTTTGCCTTTTAGTTATAGTTTGTCTACCGTATTTTCTATATGTATGTGTGAACGCCATGATGTGACCGCTATTTCCGTTGCTACAATATTGAATTAAGTGTGTTAAATGTAGATTAATTGATTTGTATGAATGCCATGTTTATTTTCTGGTAATTGTTCCCGTTAGTCATTAGACTCTTCGTTTGGTTGACACGAAATCTATTATTCTTGATATGTTAAGTGTTTGGTTATTCTGATGTGTTTGGCGTTTGTGTCATAACGTGTTCGTGATCGTTAAATGTTATGTGTTTTTCCGGATTTTGTATATTTGCGCTTCCTGCAGTAATCCTCAAAGATTCGTTGTTTCTCATTCCGTTGTGATTTCGTTAATTGTATATATTTCTATTTTAGCTTTTGTTTCGTTATATCTGCTTCACCGAAGCTTTGTAAGCTCACCGCATTTTCTTTTTCTGAGGCAGGTATTAAGCATTCAAGATGAGCTTATGGGATAGCTGATATGGGTTGAGAGTAGAGTTTGAGAGAAAGATTTGAAATAGGGATCTTAGATTTATTTTGATTATTAAGTTATTATGTTTTCTTTTGATTATTTTGTAAAGGCTTCCGCTATACATTTAAAGTTCGATATGAAACCGTGTGATATCTTTACCCTTTGTCCTTGGGGTGTTACAATTTATGGTATATCGAGCTCTAGGTTTTAGGACCCTTAGAGCTTTGGCTATGACCTATGAGGATTGGGTAGATTTAGGATTTTTCCCTTCTGCAAGTACTTTCTTTGGCGTCCACTAACGTACTTAGATTTTGCTAATAATTGATTATTCTTTTAGATGATTATCCCTCGTCGTTCTAGTTCATTCGATAGGAGCAAACAAGGACCAGCTAGGCAACCTAGGGAGAGGATGAAGTGGACCATTGTTATTGCTAAAGGCTGCAAGAGGTTTGGTAGAATGAAGCGGACTAATAGGAGGATACTAGTTCCGGCCTATATGTGGCCATGCACAATCGAGGAGAAGCTGACCTTGAAGAACGTAGAAGGAAAAGTAGTGAAGGAGTACGAAACTAAAGTCGTTGACAACCAAGGTTTCACCACTAGGTATCATGATAGATGTCCAAAATTCTTTGAAGATGGAGGAGTAGGCTTGGGCCGAGAGTCGCGATTTGTATGTTTTTGTGGATCGTATGGGAGGAAGAAGAGAGGAATCGAAAAGTGACTTTTCTAGTCGCTTACCGCTAGCCACATGAAGGAAATAAAAATGGATAGATGAGTGAAGAAGAAGAGGAAGAAGAGGAACACGAGGAAGAATACGAGGTGGACTCGGATTTGGAGTCTACGGCTACTAGTAGGTTTAATCCGATACAAGGATAGGAATTTGCGCTCCTAATTAGTTGTCCTCTTTATGAGAAATTTCTGACATTGGATTTTGAGTTTAGGTCCTTTTGTTTTCATTTAGATGATTGAATATTGGATTATTAAGTTTTATTTTGGGAGTTCATCTTATGACGATTTTGCAAATTTTGTTTGATTAGTGGAAATAAACGAAATTTTGAAAGTATAGTTCCTGTCGGTTGTTTCTTTCTGATAGATTCGTTAAGTTTCCGTTAGTCCTCATAAGTTTCGATCGCTATTTATTTTCTTAATTATGTTGTTTAATTACAGCTTGAAATGAAGTATGACCATCATGATGGTATACTCATGTGTACCTGGTCTGTTATAGTATGTTATTTGCTATCTGTATGTTATCTGTATGTAATATGTTTTGTTATGATTTTAGTTATGTGGTTTACCATGACCCGGGACAGAAAATGATGACAATAAGAACTTGTTATGTGATGCAAGTATTATGACGCCTGATCAACGTGATAATACCGAGATCATATAATTTGGACTTATTGAAATCATATGACGTTTGGGGAAATGCCTGTGGTTGATATGTGACTGGACTTTGACTTGTATCTATTATTTGGCACTTCTCATGTTCGTTTGAAATTCCGTACCTAATTGTAAAATTGTCGTCGATATCTGTTACGTATAAGTTTTGTACGCTTGGGATCCGGAATCGTTATGATCTGCATGAACCTATGAATTGCTATGTCTGTCCTAAGCTTGTACGTCTCCACGTACTTCTGCGACTAGTGAGGCCGATAGGATTTATTCTGTCTATGCATATGTTGTTCTCATCATTAGATATCTGAATAAGTTAGAAATTGTCATTTGATTTTCTACATCTCATCTGTTATCTGCCATTACTTTGATAAGTATATGATTATCTGTTATAAGTATTTCATTATTGGTTTGATTTTCGAAAAGTATGAGTTTGAATATTCCGATAAGAAATCCGTTTGTTCCGAAATAAGTTTAGCGTTCGTCATATATTCCTTGAAGCTCTGAAATCCGATTTGTTTGCTGTTCTGTCCGTCTTGTCCAATTTCGAGGACGAAATTTTCTTTTTAGAAGGGGAGAGTTGTAAAACCCTAAAAATATAAAACGTATTAAAAGACTATTTTACCCTCACAATCAAAATTTTAAAATACGTAAAATACAATAACGTTCATTTAACGAACTAAAAAACCTAACTTATGAACATTTAAAACCTAACATGTATATAAAATTTATGACATTGATACGACAAAAGAATATAAGTCATTTCAACATAAGCTTGGGTCTCGTTTTTCTTTTGTTTATGATCCCATCGGTTGCTAACTTTCACGAGTGGGCCGAAATTGTTATGTGAGCCGACTACCTAACATAAGCCCACGTTTGTTTCTTTTCTTTCCCTTTTTCCCTTGTTGAGCCGAAGCCCACCCTCAATCCCTTAGGACCCGATCGGTGCCTATATATATAAACACAAACCTCAAACTTGAAACCCTAGTTAGCATAAGGTCACGCACAAGAGAGTTCTTTACCTACTCCTTTTCTACCGAACGGCTGCTACTCTTTTCTTTGGTTCGGTGCAAATTGTTCGAGCATAGCTAAGGTATATCGGTCTCCTTCCTTTAGTCTCAAAACTTTTACATGCTACTCGTAAAACCCGTTAAGCCGTGAGGCATGTTTAGAAGCCATGCGAATAGATGTTAAGCCGTGCGACATGTTAACAAATCAAATAAATTGAATAAGAGAACCCGCGTTAGGGTTTTGTGTAGACATGTAACCGTACCATATATGTATACGGCACGCGTTGTGTTTAAAAACGAATTCTGAAACTCATATATATATGCAGCAATCATGTATCAAAACCGTATAATAAGTAGTAGTGTTTGTCGCCACATAAAATCATAGGTATGACGCTATATTTATATAAGGTCGACGCATGGTTTGTAGATCATGAATGTGTCGTTATGTTGAGACGTAAGTAAACAAGAGCAGGAGAGTTTGGTCGCGTAATAAGCTACATGTCAATTAAATATGCATCACGTTAACATGTTGTTGTGGTTTTGTTATGTGTCGAGTTGCATGCATGGTTTCCTAGTGTGAGTCTTTTGAAAAGGTCTTGATGGTGTCGATATACATGCAGCACATTTATCTTATAGCGTAGTTGTTTGTGTCAGATGTATGCACGTTGGAATATAAGGTCGACATGTGTGAGTTAATTTCGTAAAGACATGCATGAGTTGAGTTAACTTCCGTTTGAGTTTTCATACGTTCTAGGTCAAGGTGGAAGTTATTAAAAGAAGTAGCATTTAAATTAAATGCGTATTAAGTGGTATTAAAAACATGAGAAAAACCCTAGAACATAAATAGGAAGTCGGTTAGGGTTAAAAGCTAAATGTGTAAATTCGTGTTTTCATGTGAGAATGGTAAGTCTTGGAATCATTAATAATTAGTAATTAAGAGTATAATGAGCTAGTATTAAGAGTGATGTAAACATGCGTGAGTTATGATTTTATGCAAGGAGTCACATATCATGAATTAAAGTATTGCATGCATGGTCTCATTAAGGTTTGTATGCGAACAATGTTACGTGTGAGTCTTGATTAATCATGTAAGTTAAGAAGGCTTGTATAAATTATTTTGAAAGAGAGTCCTAAAATCCGTTTTGACAATTATCAACCCCATACTATGAATGATGATCATATAAGCTCTCAAATAAGATGTATGCCATATTAAACCCTTAAGTTTACCGTTTGTCATTTGCAACCCATAAGTTTGGCTAATTAATAATTAATACTCTAAAATGTTGGAATTCCGTCCGTCACTAAAAATGAGAATATTCTGACAACTCTAAAAGTATTAATGAGATTAATCCGTTATGACATTAATGATGCTAATAAGTATTAAATAAATCATAATCCGTGTAGATTCGTTGAAGGAGACGCGACGTTACATCTTCGTGATTCACTCATTCGTTTGCTTTCCTCTCATTTGCTTTAAGGTACAGATATTCTGACCTTTTTAGTAAAGGTTCCTTATGATGTTCTTTTCGTTCGCCTTTCTATTTTACTTATTAGGGTTTCCGATGCCATTGCTATGAACCCTTTCTGATTGGTTGATCTGTTACTTGTGTAAAATACATGTTCTAGTGAACTATGCAATATCTGATGTGAACTTATGTTAGGAAGATTTTGATGTGCACAATCGTTGAATCTTGCTATGGCTGATTATGAACTTCTGCGTATGAATGTATGATATGCCACTGTGATATGAACTTCTGACTTCTGAATATCTGAATATGAACCTTATAACATGAAGTTATCTGATATGTTATCTGTGACCTTTATGATGAATTATGATCTGTGTCATGTATGGAAATCTGTTTGACCTGAGTTAGTTTGACACCCGAGCCAAATATTTCACTAGTCATGGGGGTTCCATGTCCGTATCGGTGATGCACCTCTGATATGACTCTAGGGCAGTAGAGTGATGTTCTGCCACGTTCCTGGATGGTGGAGCATATTTTGTATATGTAGAAAGGGGCGTATGGATGCATCCTAGATCTGATCTGTATCCGATATGTTTTCCGGTGAATGATGTCGTGGGCAATACGCGTCTTCACAAAATTCTGGGAGCTAGCTACTCCAATTATTTTCTGAGGTTACCTTTTGAAGAAGAAAGATACTTCTAATATGATATGTTCTGGGCTCGTGGTAGTTGACTAAATCTTTATCTGTTATTTCTGTGTTAAGTATTCTGTATGATTCGGTATTTTCGAGTGTTTATATTTTGTATTCTGATATGATATGTTAGTGAATGTATTATGTATTCTGATGATATCTGTTCTGATAATTTCTAATGGCTATGTTATGTCTTTGTCTTTTTAGTTATAGTTTGTCTACTGTATTTTCTATCTGTATGTGTGACTGCCATGATGTGACTGCTATTTCCGCTGCTACAATATTGAATTAAGTGTGTTAAATGTAGATTAATTGATTTGTATGAATGCCATGTTTATTTTCTTCGTTCGCTTGCCGTTAGTCATTAGACTCTTCGTTTGGTTGACACGAAATCTATTATTCTTGATATGTTAAGTGTTTGGTTATTCTGATGTGTTTGCGTTTGTGTCATAACGTGTTCTGAGGTGATCGTTAAATGTTATGTGTTTTCTGGATTTCTGTATATTTGCGCTTCCGCAGAATCCTCAAAGATTCGTTATTTCTCATTCCGTTGTGATTTCGTTAATTGTATATATTTCTATTTTAGCTTTTGTTTCTGTTATATCTGTTCACTGAGCTTTGTAAGCTCAGCCGCATTTTCTTTTCCTGCGGCAGGTATTAAGCATTCAAGATGAGCTTATGGGATAGCTGATCTGGGTTGAGAGTAGAGTTTGAGAGAAAGATTTGAAATAGGGATCTTAGATTTATTTTGATTATTAAGTTATTATGTTTTCTTTTGATTATTTTGTAAAGGCTTCCGCTATTGTATATTATTTAAAGTTCTGATATGAAACCGTATTGTGATATCTTTACCCTTGTCGGGTTGGGGTGTTACAATTTATGGTATCAGAGCTCTAGGTTTTAGGACCCTTAGAGCTTTGGCTATGACCTATGAGGATTGGGTAGATTTAGGATTTTTCCCTTCTGCGTACTTTCTTTGCGTCCACTAACGTACTTAGATTTTGCTAATAATTGATTATTCTTTTAGATGATTATCCCTCGTCGTTCTAGTTCATCTGATAGGAGCAAACAAGGACCAGCTAGGCAACCTAGGGAGAGGATGAAGTGGACCATTGTTATTGCTAAAGGCTGCAAGAGGTTTGGTAGAATGAAGCGGACTAATAGGAGGATACTAGTTCCGGCCTATATGTGGCCATGCACAATCGAGGAGAAGCTGACCTTGAAGAACGTAGACGGAAAAGTAGTGAAGGAGTACGAAACTAAAGTCGTTGACAACCAAGGTTTCACCACTAGGTATCATGATAGATGTCCAAAATTCTTTGAAGATGGAGGAGTAGGTTGGGCTGAGAGTCGCGATTTGTATGTTTTTGTGGATCGTATGCCGGAGGAAGAAGAGAGGAATCGGAAAAGTGACTTTGCTAGTCGCTTACTACCGCAGCGCGAAGGAAATAAAAATGGATGGATGAGTGAAGAAGAAGAGGAAGAAGAGGAACACGAGGAAGAATACGAGGTGGACTCGGATTTGGAGTCTACGGCTACTAGTAGGTTTAATCCGATACAAGGATAGGAATTTGCGCTCCTAATTAGTTGTCCTCTTTATGAGAAATTTCTGACATTGGATTTTGAGTTTAGGTCCTTTTGTTTTCATTTAGATGATTGAATATTGGATTATTAAGTTTTATTTTGGGAGTTCATCTTATGACGATTTTGCAAATTTTGTTTGATTAGTGGAAATAAACGAAATTTTGAAAGTATAGTTCCTGTCGGTTGTTTCTTTCTGATAGATTCGTTAAGTTTCCGTTAGTCCTCATAAGTTTCGTCTGCTATTTATTTTCTTAATGATGTTGTTTAATTACAGCTTGAAATGAAGTATGACCATCATGATGGTATACTCATGTGTACCTGGTCTGTTATAGTATGTTATTTGCTATCTGTATGTTATCTGTATGTAATATGTTTTGTTATGATTTTAGTTATGTGGTTTACCATGACCCGGGACAGAAAATGATGACAATAAGAACTTGTTATGTGATGCAAGTATTATGACGCCTAATCAACGTGATAATACCGAGATCATATAATTTGGACTTATTGAAATCATATGACATTTGGGGAAATGCCTGTGGTTGATATGTGACTGGACTTTGACTTGTATCTATTATTTGGCACTTCTCATGTTCGTTTGAAATTCCGTACCTAATTGTAAAATTGTCGTCGATATCTGTTACGTATAAGTTTTGTACGCTTGGAATCCGAAATCGTTATGATCTGCATGAACCTATGAATTGCTATGTCTGTCCTAAGCTTG
Source organism: Chrysanthemum makinoi (assembly GCA_910596185.1). Lineage (NCBI taxonomy): Eukaryota > Viridiplantae > Streptophyta > Magnoliopsida > Asterales > Asteraceae > Chrysanthemum > Chrysanthemum makinoi. Next base: position 9,041,917 of record OU343218.1, on the reverse strand, counting down.
TACGTCTCCACGTACTTCTGCGACTAGTGAGGCCGATAGGATTTATTCCGTCTATGCATATGTTGTTCTCATTATTAGATATCTGAATAAGTTAGAAATTGTCGTTTGATTTTCTACATCTCATCTGTTATCTTCCATTACTTTGATAAGTATATGATTATCTGTTATAAGTATTTCATTATTGGTTTGATTTTCGAAAAGTATGAGTTTGAATATTCCGATAAGAAATCCGTTTGTTTCGAGATAAGTTGAGCGTTCGTCATATATTCCTTGAAGCTCTGAAATCCGATTTGTTTGCTGTTCTGTCCGTCTTGTCCAATTTCGAGGACGACGTACTTCTGCGACTAGTGAGGCCGATAGGATTTATTCCGTCTATGCATATGTTGTTCTCATTATTAGATATCTGAATAAGTTAGAAATTGTCGTTTGATTTTCTACATCTCATCTGTTATCTGCCATTACTTTGATAAGTATATGATTATCTGTTATAAGTATTTCATTATTGGTTTGATTTTCGAAAAGTATGAGTTTGAATATTCCGATAAGAAATCCGTTTGTTCCGAGATAAGTTTAGCGTTCGTCATATATTCCTTGAAGCTCTGAAATCCGATTTGTTTGCTGTTCGTCCGTTGTCCAATTTCGAGGACGAAATTTTCTTTTCAGAAGGGGAGAGTTGTAAAACCCTAAAAATATAAAACGTATTAAAAGACTATTTTACCCTCACAATCAAAATTTTAAAATACGTAAAATATAATAACGTTCATTTAACGAACTAAAAACCTAACTTATGAACATTTAAAACCTAACATGTATATAAAATTTATGACATTGATACGACAAAAGAATATAAGTCATTTCAACATAAGCTTGGGTCTCGTTTTTCTTTTGTTTATGATCCCATCGGTTGCTAACTTTCACGAGTGGGCCGAAATTGTTATGTGAGCCGACTACCTAACATAAGCCCACGGGCTGTTTCTTTTCTTTCCCTTTTTCCCTTGTTGAGCCGAAGCCCACCCTCAATCCCTTAGGACCCGATCGGTGCCTATATATATAAACACAAACCTCAAACTTGAAACCCTAGTTAGCATAAGGTCACGCACAAGAGAGTTCTTTACCTACTCCTTTTCTACCGAACGGCTGCTACTCTTTTCTTTGGTTCGGTGCAAATTGTTCGAGCATAGCTAAGGTATATCGGTCTCCTTCCTTTAGTCTCAAAACTTTTACATGCTACTCGTAAAACCCGTTAAGCCGTGAGGCATGTTTAGAAGCCATGCGAATAGATGTTAAGCCATGCGAATACATGTTAACAAATCAAATAAATTGAATAAGAGAACCCGCGTTAGGGTTTTGTTTAGACATGTAACCGTACCATATATGTATACGGCACGCGTTGTGTTTAAAAACGAATTCCGAAACTCATATATATATGCAGCAATCATGTATAAAAACCGTATAATAAGTAGTAGTGTTTGTCGCCACATAAAATCATAGGTATGACGCTATATTTATATAAGGTTGACGCATGGTTTGTAGATCATGATTATGTCGTTATGTTGAGACGTAAGTAAACAAGAGCAGGAGAGTTTGGTCGCGTAATAAGCTACATGTCAATTAAATATGCATCACGTTAACATGTTGTTGTGGTTTTGTTATGTGTCGAGTTGCATGCATGGTTTCCTAGTGTGAGTCTTTTGAAAAGGTCTTGATGGTGTCGATATACATGCAGCACATTTATCTTATAGCGTAGTTGTTTGTGTCAGATGTATGCACGTTGGAATATAAGGTCGACATGTGTGAGTTAATTTCGTAAAGACATGCATGAGTTGAGTTAACTTCCGTTTGAGTTTTCATACGTTCTAAGTCAAGGTGGAAGTTATTAAAAGAAGTAGCATTTAAATTAAATGCGTATTAAGTGGTATTAAAACATGAGAAAACCCTAGAACATAAATAAGAAGTCGGTTAGGGTTAAAAGCTAAATGTGTAAATTCGTGTTTTCATGTGAGAATGGTAAGTCTTGGAATCATTAATAATTAGTAATTAAGAGTATAATGAGCTAGTATTAAGCGTGATGTAAACATGCGTGAGTTATGATTTTATGCAAGGAGTCACATATCATGAATTAAAGTATTGCATGCATGGTCTCATTAAGGTTTGTATGCGAACAATGTTACGTGTGAGTCTTGATTAATCATGTAAGTTAAGAAGGCTTGTATAAATTATTTTGAAAGAGAGTCCTAAAATCCGTTTTGACAATTATCAACCCCGTACTATGAATGATGATCATATAAGCTCTCAAATAAGATGTATGCCATATTAAACCCTTAAGTTTACCGTTTGTCATTTGCAACCCATAAGTTTGGCTAATTAATAATTAATACTCTAAAATGTTGGAATTCCGTCCGTCACTAAAAATGAGAATATTCTGACAACTCTAAAAGTATTAATGAGATTAATCCGTTATGACATTAATGATGCTAATAAGTATTAAATAAATCATAATCCGTGTAGATTCGTTGAAGGAGACGCGACGTTACATCTTCGTGATTTACTCATTCGTTTGCTTTCCTCTCATTTGCTTTAAGGTACAGATATTCTGACCTTTTTAGTAAAGGTTCCTTATGATGTTCTTTTCGTTCGCCTTTCTATTTTACTTATTAGGGTTTCCGATGCCATTGCTATGAACCCTTTCGATTGGTTGATCTTTACTTGTGTAAAATACACGTTCTAGTGAACTATGCAATATCTGATGTGAACTTATGTTAGGAAGATTTTGATGTGCACAATCGTTGAATCTTGCTATGGCTGATTATGAACTTCTGCGTATGAATGTATGATATGCCACTGTGATATGAACTTCGACTCTGAATATCGAATATGAACCTTATAACATGAAGTTATCGATATGTTATCTCGTGACCTTTATGATGAATTATGATCTGTGTCATGTATGGAAATCTGTTTGACCTGAGTTAGTTTGACACCCGAGCCAAATATTTCACTAGTCATGGGGGTTCCATGTCCGTATCGGTGATGCACCTCTGATATGACTCTAGGGCAGTAGAGTGATGTTCTGCCACGTTCTGGATGGTGGAGCATATTTTGTATATGTAGGAAGGGGCGTATGGATGCATCCTAGATCTGATCTGTTATCGATATGTTTTCGGTGAATGATGTCGTGTGCAATACGCGTCTTCACAAAATTCCGGGAGCTAGCTACTCCAATTATTTTCTGAGGTTACCTTTTGAAGAAGAAAGATACTTCTAATATGATATGTTCTGGGCTCGTGGTAGTTGACTAAATCTTTATCTGTTATTTCGTGTTAAGTATTCGTATGATTCGTATTTTCGAGTGTTTATATTTTGTATTCGATATGATATGTTAGTGAATGTATTATGTATTCGATGATATCTGTTCGATAATTTCTAATGGCTATGTTATGTCTTTGCCTTTTTAGTTATAGTTTGTCTACTGTATTTTCTATCTGTATGTGTGATTTGCCATGATGTGACTGCATATTTCATTTGCTACAATATTGAATTAATTGTGTTAAATGTAGATTAATTGATTTGTATGAATGCCATGTTTATTTTCTCGTAACTGTCCTCGTTAGTCATTAGACTCTTCGTTTGGTTGACACGAAATCTATTATTCTTGATATGTTAAGTGTTTGGTTATTCGATGTGTTTCGTTTGTGTCATAACGTGTTCGAGGTGATCGTTAAATGTTATGTGTTTTACTGGATTGTATATTTGCTTCCTTCAGAATCCTCAAAGATTCATTATTTCTCATTCCGTTGTGATTTCGTTAATTGTATATATTTCTATTTTAGCTTTTGTTTCTGTTATATCTGTTCACTGAGCTTTGTAAGCTCAGCCGCATTTTCTTTCCTGCGGCGCGTATTAAGCATTCAAGATGAGCTTATGGGATAGCTGATCCGGGTTGAGTAGAGTTTGAGAGCAAGATTTGAAATAAGGATCTTAGATTTATTTTGATTATTAAGTTATTATGTTTTCTTTTGATTATTTTGTAAAGGCTTCCGCTATTGTATATTATTTAAAGTTCTGATATGAAACCGTATTGTGATATCTTTACCCTTGTCGGGTTGGGGTGTTACAACTATAACAAGAGTTACGCCGTAACCTTCAATTCCTTCGTAATTAACACCAGATCTGCTAGTTACGGCGTAACCTTATAAGTGGTTACGCCGTAGTCTTCAATAAACATGGTTACGCCGGAGTTGATGATATAGTTGCGGCTTAAGTATCAGCGGCGTGGATCCTCATTTTACCTAATATAGTTATGTCGTAACCTTTGGGAAGAGTTACGCCGTAACCTTCTGATAAGTTGGTTTTCTGAGTCACGCAATTGTTACGGCGTAATGTGAGAGAAGAGTTACTGCAACTTCTTCAAAATCAGCATACTATGATAATTCTTTAGATAATTCTCCAATTCGCGTGTCTTTAGCTCCAATGCTCGTAATTTACCTGAAAGTGGAAAACAATGGAAAACAAGCGTAAATCCATATAAATGATATAAATTACAAGTATTATCGGGGGAAATTGACACTTAATAATCAGGACTATTTGATGTTATCAAATATCCCCCCATTTGAACTCTACTTGCCCTCAAGTAGTCCTTATTAGAAAGATTCCTAAAAAGATATCTCCCAATACCTGGAAAATATAAGTTTACAAATCCCTTATGCTAGAATAAAACAAAGCCGAACACCTCATGAAAGGGGAACAAAAACACTCAAATCTCTCAACTTTTCTAAGTGTCAATTTCGGGGTGATCACTCAATTGCACAGTCATAGCATGTATTCTATCATAAGCTTGGCAGTTACACAAATCTCCACCACTAGAGTTAAGGGCTAAACAATTCTCGAAGTGGACAAAATCAATGATACATGACCAAATCCATGGCCAGGACACGAAAGATTGCTCGCTGCATCACCTAGACATGCTTCATGACTAAAGGGTAGGATAAGACATGAGATATATAAATGGTGTAAAATAAAAAACAAGCAAGTAGTCTAGATCTATAACCAAGTCATCACCACTTACCATCTGCCCAAAGTTCAAGCTTTTAAGTCAAGAAACCGGATCATGAAATGTAAGGTATATGTGTCATTAGAGGACGTCGTGATGGGCACACTACCTTTTCTTCAGCTGTTGGCATAATTACCAACTCTAATCTTCGAATGTGACCGAGGTGGCCTCCTCGATACTAAATCTATTAAGCTCATAACATAGTGCTTATAACATCGCACTTTACAATAACATAACAACTATTTTTTTTTTCAACATAACAATAATAACATAATATAATATCCCCCCACTTGAGATGAACAATGGGAATTCGGGGGGTCTTCAATGATCTTCAGGAATGTTGTCGATGAAAGCGTGATTTCCAAACCTTTCCACTCGAACCTTGAACTTAGGCAAATGATGACTTCCCAATCACAAATAAAGACTACAGGGTAGGCTAAGGTGTATAGGTGTATCGAAACAATATATTGGGTTGACAAAATGAAAGGAATGACTCAGATAGGTTTATCTAGGGGTATCTTGCACTTAAGGTGAGTAAAAAAAGGGTTTCACATGGGGGTCGAGAAGTCGAGGTGACTAATCGATAGACACACAATGGTAGGTAGTTTGGGTGATAATCCTATAATATTGCCTTCTAAAATTGAAAAGTCCAAATACATCGAGCTAACTCAACATACCTCGTCTATGGTCTCGAAATGATGCAAAGGACAAGTTCTAAAGTTTACAAGCTACCGACACACTCATAATTTGGTGGATTTGGGGTAAAATATAAGAAACGGATAAGGCTAATCTCACCATATAATATCAAGGGTTGTATGTGCTCGGCTAAGGTCTAATCTAGTTAGGCTAAGAAAAACATGTCAAAATTTTAAAAATGGCATAATTTTTCAAAATAAACTAGAAAAACGAGGGCAAAATAATATTAAAGAGATAATTCTACTCCCGTCCCCTCACTTGAATTGTACAAAGTCCCATTTGTACTAAGCATTAAATAAAGGTGAAGAGAAAAGAAGAATTAGATCGAGAACTTCCCTGAAATTTGCTCCATAAAGAAAGAAGGCCCACGAAAAAGAGACGTGCCTTTGTTTAAGTGTCATGAACAAACTTCAATCCCTAAAATCACACTACCGACAAGCATAATTCTAAAAAGAAAAATAAAAAATGAAAAACAAACCTAACTCACTTTCGTAGGAATCACGGTTGCATTTAGCATATGCAACAAGCCTTTTAAACCACTTGGTGTCCCAAGTGGACGAGTGAAGTCTCGTGAGGGTTTACAGGGAACACACCCACAAAGTTCATTTAAAATACTAATACAAGGTTATTGTGTTTTAAAATGAAAGAATTAAAGCAAAGGAAGGTTACGTCATAACTCTTTTGAGGGAGTTACGCCGTAACTGACAAAACCTGACATCAGCTGCAAAGCGAGTGGTTACGGCGTAACCATATAAAGGGTATTACGCCGTAATTATTAATGCGTCAAGAATTTCTTTTGCTAAAAATTTGGTTACGGCGTAATCACATAGATGAGTTACGCCGTAACTCGGTCAGAAGAATCGCAACTGCATAGCATTACTTCATCGTTTCCTGCAAAAATGGTTAGAAAACACGAAACCCTACAAAAATGGAAACAAAAGAAAGGGATAATTCGGGTTGTCTTCCGAAAGAGCACTTTTCTTTATTTACGAGTCTTTAAGTTAGACTCAGAGCCGCGGGGCTCTATGGGGGCCTTTGGACTTCCCCGACCTCTTCAATGTCTTTCATCAAGTTATGCCTTATCCAGGCGACATTGGGAGCTGTGCGGTTGTATTCTTTGATTCCTACTTTCTGAATCTTGCAAAATTTTTCGTCCGGTCCCAAGTGATACCTAGTGAATACGAATCTTTCGGTGACAATAGGTGGTGGTTTTCTATATTGGATCCCAAGTAGCTTGTATCTGCTTTGCGCATACTCTTCATCTTCAAGGTCAGTCATACTTACCTTGTACCGTGGCTCTTTGTCAATGGTTCCTTTAATGCAGTAGTCTTTAGTTTCAATTGAGTTATCCACAATCTCGTAATTGCAATCGTCTCTTGTGTCTGTCTGGTCATCAACTGTTGAAATACCAGTATCGTGAAGAGCCTCATGATTATCTTCATTCATGCAGTCCTTCCAAATTTTGTTTTTAGTGGACGTATCCACTTTTCCATACTTGATTTTTACCCAATCGTTAAAATCTTAATCTTCCCGACCATTGTACCTAGGTTCATTTGTGGTCAGTTGTTGAATTCCAAAGAAATTCGTCGGCTCCCACTCTTTTGGTATTACGATGCCATTACAGTTCTCATCGTAAGGGTTACACGAAGCCCAAGAATCCCCATCAGCAGTTTTAATCATTTCGCACCAATGATTTTGACCAATGAGCCCCTGGCCAGTGGTTGTTGTATTGTGATTATTCTCATTGGGTTTGCTGAGACAAGAATCAGTCCATATTTCCTTTTATCATCATCGCTAACCTCTCCATACTTAATTCGTATCCAAACTTCGAATGTTATCTCTTTGTCATTAGTTGAGGACCATAAGTATTTGTTGTTTTTTGTTCTTTCCTTGTCGTGTCCCCCATCACAGATGTCTGAGTATGGGTTGCATGAAGCCCATATATCAAATCCTTTATCGTGGTCAATAGGGATAGCTTTGCACCAATGATATTTTAATTTAGGGAAGTGCTTGTAATCTACTTTCTAAACTTCGTGCCATATTTCGCCAGACTCTTTTTCCATATTTTTTGAGGTTTCATCGCGTTGTATTCCTCCTTTGTTAAATTCCTTAGATTTCCTGCCCTGCATGTTATGATCATTAGAAGCGTAGTGCTTGTGTGTGATGGTGGGAGGAATAGTTTTGTTTTTTCCTTTTTTGATAACATAAGCAGTTTCGACTGGGTGACATTTTCCAACGTCATCCATATTCAGAGTAAGCTTGTTATCGTTTATTTTCAAAGTGATGATTTTTTCGAAAACATTAATCTTAGCACGAGCAGTAGCCAGAAGGGGCCTTCCTAAAATTAAAGGAATGTCGAGGTCTTCTTCCATGTCTAAAATGACAAAATCTACAGGAAGAGTGAAATTATTAATTTTGATGAGCACATTCTCAACAATTCTTTTAGGTATGCTAACCGTTATATCAGCTATCTCAATGGTCATGCAAAGGGGTTTGATAGGGCCGATATTCAATCTTTTACACATTGAGAATGGCATGATACTAATACTAGCCCCTAAATCAGCTAAAGCATTTATATTATGCAAATTATTAATAGAGCAAAGGAGAATGAAACTTCTTGGGTCCTTTTCCTTACGAGGGATTTGATTCAGGATGACTGTAGAGCATCTGGCGTTTAATTTTACTTCGTTTCCGGTTGCAGCTTCGACATCAGTCTGTAATTCAACCTTTGGGAGATTTGTCTTGTTGCACATGGCTTCATCATGTCTTTGCAATTCGGAGAGCTCTTCTTTGTCGTATCTGAAAGGGGTATAAAGGGGTTTTCCATTGCTGGAGTATATGGCATTACAGGAACTATCATTGAATGAATTGTCTTGATTAAAATCATTTTTCACAATCAATCCTTTGTCGTTTCCCATCTTCTTATCCTGTTCCAGGAGAGCGGTTCTAGTATCATGGAATTTCTGGAACAATGCGTTCCTGTCGGCTTGCCGCTTATCATCTTCCTCAAGATATTTTTTAATTGATTCCTCGAGCGAAAAATTTCTAGCCTTGAATGAGTCTTGATAAAAGGATTTCCCTTCTCCATACATAACCTTCTCGACTCGGGGCATTATATCATTCATAGGGATATCTCCGGCTTGGTCCCAGTCTTCACTTTTATTGCATCCAATCCGAATAGCATGAACATTTTCCCGGAGCTTCTTCATTTCCCTTCCAAGGTTTTCCAATTTGCTTGAAATGGAAATAATGCTTATTGAACCTGTCTTAAAGGTTTGATTGCTCCCCCCATCATGCCATTTTTGAGAGTTATCAGCAAGTTTCTGAATGGCTTCAATTGCAAGAGTAGGAGTCATATTTGGGATGGGTCCTTGATAGTCCTGCATATGCCTTGTGGTTACGTTGATTCCTTTGTAGAAGATATTGACTTTTTGCTGGTTGTTCAAATCATTTGTAGGACACTTGTAAAGGAGATCGTTGTATCTATCCCAGGCTTGATACAATGTTTCGTCGTCTTCTTGCTTGAAATTTTGGATCTCCAAGAGCTGGTTAGAAATATTCGATGGCGGACAATATCTCTAAATAAAGTGCTTGTTAAGTAGAGCCTACGTATTAACTGCCCCGGTGGGCAATCTTTCTATCCATCTTCTGGCAGCTCCAGTAAGAGTCATTTGGAATACCCTTAGCATAACAGCATCATGAGACACGCCCGGAATGTTAAAAAGGCTTGCGATGTATAGGATATTTTCAACGTGCTCATAGACATCCTCGTCCCTGTTTCCTGAAAAAGGTTAGCACGAAGCTCCCTCATAAATTGGTCTTTGATTTCGAAACGGACATCCGCTCCAATTGCCGGTCTTACGAGACCCGACCCTTGTTCCGCTCTTATCAACGCCAAGTATTCCTCAAGAGTGAGGTCATCGATGTTAACAACTTCCATGGTACCTGAAAACTCGAATAATGATCGTGAGAATAATAGAAAAGTTTAAAATGAAACGGAAATAAAAGACTTAATATAAATCCTAATATAACTCCCCGGCAGCGGCGCCAAAAACTTGATGCAGGTTTTACTGACCATGTTTTAATATTTGTAGTTACTCGTTATACCTATAGTCTACCCTAATGCACTAACGGGCAGTGTACCCGGTCGTGTGTAGTGTAGTAATCGGTAAAACCCAGGTCGTCCCAAGAGCTATGTGTGTTGGATTATTACTAAGTCTAGGTGTCACAGATTTAAATAAGATTGCAATAAGGAATTAATTATTAAACTACTAAAACAGAAAACAGCAAATAAAAGGTAAACGGAAATCAATATAGGAAAGTGGTGCTAACCTAGTTAATCCTCCTAGCTATTTATGCCTACGTCTACTTACTTCCAATTACTTCAGGTGGGGTCAAAGTCGAGAGGACAGCATTTGGTCAATTCGCCCTAACCTATCAGCAAAGATGCCACCACAGGAGAAGTCATGTGTCCCCTCGTAAGTCCTGTTGTTCCTGGTCCCCTAAGCCAAGTCATTAAGTACCGCTACATGCTAGATCTATAATAGTGAGTGCTCGGCCGTTAGGAACTTAGACACTCACCCCCTAATTCTTAAGTTCATCCAAATGATAGGTGATCAGTTGGTCAAATCGCACAAGTAGTAAGGGTCGTCAGTTGGTCATATCTTACCCTTCCCATCTCTGTCCGCTCACCTAGGGTCAGTTGGTCATATCTCCTAGGCAATTGGCCTCTACCGCCATTCAAAACTACCGAACCAAGGGTGGCTACCAATAAACTATGCATGCATACAAATAATTATGCGGAAGTAATATAAACATAGAAAAAACAATTAAGGAATCATAACTAGGCCAACACCAAGAGGTGCTTAGTCGCTCATATTAATCATACAAACCAATTCAACATTCAAGGGCACGAAATACATGAATTAAAAGTAAAGAAAATATAAAATTCTAATGTTTATCATAGGGGAGTTATTTCTCCCTTGGAGACAGCTCCGTATGCTCCTCTGGACCTTCCTTTAGCTTTTTCCCACGTTTTCTGATTGTTGTGTATGGAATGGGATGATTAGAAATGCTGGAAATCGTGGGGTATTTATAGGCGGATCACGGGTTACTGACGTAACTATCACAAGAGGATTACGTCGTAACCTTCAATTCCCTAATTAGCACTAGATCTGCTGGTTACGGCGTAACCTTATAAGTGGTTACGCCGTAGTCTTCAATAAACATGGTTACGCTGTAGTTGATGATATAGTTACGGCATAAGTATCAGTGGCGTGGATCCTCATTTGACCTAATATAGTTACGTCGTAACCTTTGGGAAGAGTTAACCCTTCGATAAGTTAGTTTTAAGTCACTTAATAGTTATGGCGTAATGTGAGAGAAGAGTTACGCCGTAACTTCTTCAAAATCAGCATACTATGATAATTCTTTAGATAATTCTCCAATTCCGCGTCTCTTTAGCTCCAGTGCTCGTAATTTTACCTAAAAGTGGAAAACAATGGAAAACAAGCGTAAATCCATATAAATGATATGAATTACAAGCATTATCGGGGGAAATTGACACTTAATAATCCGGACTATTTGATGTTATCAATTACTCAATAAGTCAATCTCCATTGTCGCATTAAAAGCAAACAAGGCATCATTAAAGGAAGGCCTAGAGGTTATAATACCATAGCGGTTATAATACCAGAATGTTGGAGCAACTTAGTCTGCAAGCTAGCAAATTAGAGTCTAGATGCAAGAAATGCATAGTTCACGACATCACCTGCAGAGTAAACACCAAGCCCCCCTCCCCCTCGAGTGTAAAGAATAAAGTGGCAAGCCTCCATTGCCAATCACCAAAACCAGGTCAGAAGCAATGACAATACGCTCCAAAGAAGAAAGAAGTGACTTTATTATTATTATTATTTTTAATATTATTATTGTTATTATTATACTTTTTATTTATTATTATTGAATTTTTTTTCATCATTTAATTTAAAATTTTATTATTTTAATCAATAGTTAATCAATTTTTTCTAACTTTTTATTATCTATTATTATTACAAACACATAACACAACGTCGCCCCAACAGCTTTGCTCAACATCTTCCGAAAAAACACCAAAACCTGTGTAGTAACTTCGGTGTTACAGAAAATGTTGTTGACTTTTTTATAAACTCTAAGGACCAAACGTACAATATTAAATACGTAGTTAAATGGCCAAATCTATCAACGTGATTTTCAAAGTTAGAAACAAATGATCCCAAACCCTAGAAATTAACTTAAAAATGTCAGACAATATCCCTTTCGAAATCCAGATGGAAATCATTAAAAAGGTTCCTGATCTCAAGCAATTGATTCTATTCAGGTCAGTTTCGAAAGAATGGAAGTCTTTTATTGATAGTTCTGAGTTTATTAATGGTTATGGCTTCCACCTTACTGAGCCAAATCGTTTAATTTTGAGGTATGTCTCTAATTTAGATTATAATTATGAGGAAAAATATACTTGTTATATAGATGATAATGACACTTTAACCCATCAACAAGAATTTGATCCACCTATTTTTAACCTCATTAAACAACTCGATGAATATTCGACAACTCTAGTTGGTAGCTCTCATGGTTTAGTTTGCTTGAATGGTTATGATGACAAAAACTTTGAAAAAGAAATGGTTGTTATTTGGAACCTTTCAATCAGGAAATCAATTGGTATTGTTGTCCCTTGTTATGCCTATGCACGCCCTTATGAAGAAACACTACAAGAAAAAAGGGCTTTAGTTACGAGTGAAAAATCGTCACTAATAGTGAAAAATTCGTCACTAAACCAACTTAGTCACGAAAATCAAGGTCGCCACTTGTCGTCACTATAGCTCCGTCACTAAGTTAATAGTGACGAAACTGGAATTTGACACTAAAATTAGTGACGAGCTAAAGTCGTCACTTATGGGTGTGTGACAACCCATTTCTTCACTTAATCTCATTACTAAAGTTGCTAAAGTCGTCACTATTTTCTGAATTAGAAAGAAAGGCATCATTTTTTAGGTGAAACTAATGGAACCTTAATGTCAAATAGTGACGAAATACATTATCACTAACCGTTGTTTCCGTCTCTGGAATATGTGCGATAAAATGTTGCCACTGATCCATATTATAATTTATTACTACAACAAAATAGAATAAAATTTTGTAACAACAGGTTTAAAATAGTACTTCCATTAGTACAATGTAAATTTCGTTCATGCAATAAATACAGGCACGATACTATTGTAAGAAGTATACAAAAACAGAAAAACCTTCAGATGCTCGCGCCTACTGTCACTTGACATCTGATCCATTCGACAATACTTTCATACCTTTCGACACACAAATCTTGTGTTAAGGCCCAATTCCCGGTTTGACCGGGATTTACTCGATTTTTAAAACTTTGACTCGGAACGTTTGACTATTAATTTTTCTCATTAAACTCTTGACAAAACTATGACATTTAACTGTTGACAATTCTTGTATAACACGTATTCGCTAACTTCTTTAATCAATAACATTTGACTTTAACAAAACAATCATTTTTAAACTATATAGGAGGCTGACGTCGTCGCCTTATAAGTTGCGACACCGTCACCCTTTGACCATGACCCAAAACACGTTCAGATTTAACATCCGACGGCTAAGGGGATTTTAAACCCCGACGCCGTCTCAACTGGTTCGGAGGCCGTCGCCGCCAAAGCTATGACGCCGTCTAGTTCACTGACCTGCACATTTGATAGCAAAACTGCACAATACCAAAATAGCTCATGACACAAATGATCATTGGACCCTTACAACTTTAACAAAATGTCATATAATCTATGACTAGTATTCTTTAGTATACAAAAAGATTACTTGACCCGTTTGACTTCAAATTGGGTAAGAAATATACTTTAACCCAAACACTCCAAAATACTATAACGACTATGACCAATACTTGTCAATTGACGATACCTTTACAAAATTATAAAAGACTCTCGGGGGTACAAAATTATCACTTGAGCTCGGTGTCTACCTAGCTCCTAATATCACATATTACCAACTTCAATGATCATTCCATGATCCAACACCAAATCTAAGCCATAGCACTTCCGATACACATGAACCTACAAGAACATAGCAACTATATAACATGTAACCGATAACGCTTAGTAAGTAATTGGCTAATACATGTTCAATATATTCATCGTTATATATGCATCACAACCCTATAACATATCACGCAACTATTCAATTAGCACATAAGACATCTAACACATATCTTAGCCATTCAATAATTCCAAGACATATCTATAACCATCCAATATCAATTATCAAGGTCAACACACCTTTAAAGTATCTATAACCACCTAACACAACATTGTAATCACATACTATAACTATTTCATATCAAGCATATAGTAACCAAGTTACTTACCTTAGCTAGCCAAGCTAAGCGATTATGAGATTATTATCATCTTCCATCATCTCCATCATCAGCATCATCCAAAGCTAACATCCTTAACACATAATCATAATACACTTAAAACATTATCAATTAATCATAGCTATGGTTTACACAACCATTTGTATTACATAATTAACTTCTAATCATCATATAATCATATATTGAATATGTGATGATTCGACCCATAGATTACTCAACTTTTACCCATAATAAAATTCTTCTAAGATTACTATAATTCTTTATAATCAAACCTTATGATCATAATATGATCATATTAAATTTACCCACTTACTCCAATTTAATCAAAAGGGTTTTGCTCAATTAATCTATGATATCTCAATTAGTGTTTAAAACCACAATTACCCAAAACCCCCAACTTGGGTACATGAACCCTAACTCTTCAATTCACAATTAAATACAATTAGGAATACTTACTTGCACAAGGATGATGGATACTAGTTTATTACTTGATTGGGAACACTAATCCCATCCCAATTGATCATCAACCTTACTATTAATACAAATAAGCCGTAAAAACGTATATTTATATTTTACGATCTTCTAATATTTTGTCGATAACAAATATAAAATCATTTTAACGAAACAAATAAAATACATAAATAGTTTGAGCCAATAGTTTACTAACATACTTACATTTTTATATAAAACACTAAACAAGTTATAGTGTTTACATTTTATAGAAATGCATATGTATAACAACTAGTGTTTACATAATATGGATATGTAATTTTATATACTTAGTATATATTGTAATGGGTAATGTAATGGGTAAAAATATAAATACTTGACCCATTGACTAGATACATTAAATGTAGCTGGATAAAACCCAAAGTCCATGACCCATACCCATGGAGCTTGATCCATAACCCATGACCCATTGCATGACATCATGCATGAAGTCATGCTGGGTATTATCCATGACCCCTGGATATAAACCATGACCCATGATTTAATGTCTAGATACATTGTATCTTAATGGATACCCAAGGCTCATATCCATGACCCATGATCCATGACCCATAACCCAAATATGAAGGAGCGTCTGGCGGATCCCCCAGTTTACACTGGAAGAATCGCTCATGTAAGGGATCCGTGGGATTCAGGGAACAATAGATATTTTTTCCTATAAATAGTGAGTCATTTCTTCATTGTAACTCACCCCTGTCACACACACTTTTTCTTAGTATTTTAAACTTTCTAACCTCAGATCCACAGGATCTTTCTATGTAGTTTTGTGTTTGTGTGATTCTCTAGGTTCCTCTTAAAGGCAAGATCACCACCTCTTGAAGTCGAGCAAGCTCAAGTCCATGAGTTGCCAAGCTTTATCATCATCAAGACTTCTGAAGTTCTCTTGTTAATAGTTATTTCTTCCTCCTTAGAAGTGTTGTGTTGAAGGCATTAGTGAAAGGTGCCGAAGGGTCAAGTAGAAGGCATTAGTGAAAGGTACCGAAAGTCCGTGTCAAAGGCATTAGTGAAAGGTGCTCAAGGTTCGTGTCAAAGGCATTAGTGAAGGGTGCCAAAGATTCATGTCAAAGTCATTAGTGAAAGGTGCCAAAGGGTCGTGTAAAAGGCATTAGTAAAAGGTTCCAAGGGTGTACATTTGATATGGTGCATCGAGTTTGGGTTAAAGGATGGTGAGATCCTTATCATGCTGTTATAAGGAGTATGTCTCATTTGGGATAGTTGTTGTGTAGTGTCAGGTAGTAGTTCCTCCTTTGTAACGGAACTCGATATCTAGCCTTGTACCGGATAAAGTGTAGGCGACGTTGTGATAGGTTTGGTTCTACCTTGTGGAAGAACTCGGTGTCTAGCCTTTTACCGGATAAAGAGTAGGCGACGTTGTGAAGGCTTCTCCGCCACAAAGAGCTTGTGTTGTGTAGTGCCTACAAACTCTCGAGTAGGTGACTCGGGGAGTGGAGTAGGGCAAGGAAGGTGTCCTTGTAGCATAACCACTATAAACACTCGTGTCGTGGTTTTGTGTTTCTTACTCTTTATCTTTGCATTACTTATTCATACGTTTATCTATCAACATCCAACTCACACATTAAATAGATTGACATAAGTCGATCTAACTAGTTTAAAACAAAGTTTTAATCGGTAAAAAACTATTCAATCCCCCCTTCTAGTTTTCTACAATTGGTACCAGAGCTTTGTTACCAAGTTTCTTAGAGTATATTGTACTTTAAAAACTTGATACGATCCGTGTATGTTTGAAAACTACAAAGAAGGAAAGTTTTAAAACAAAAAGTCACATTTTTAGAAATCATCATATTTTATAATGTTGGATAATGATAGATCGCTCTAATATTTTCTTTGTTGAGAATTTTTCATACAAGGATTTGGGCATCTTAGAAGAACATGAAGAATTTCGCGTCGATGTTTTTTTCATAAAAAGAATATATATAGCAAAGGTATGCTCTTTAATAATTTCTAGCTTAATTAATAATATCAATTTATATAACATGTAAAGAATAGTAGAATTAATACGTATACTTCAATATCACTAAAGTTGTTATCTATATTAAACTCATCATCAAGAATAGCATTCTTCATTGATCTCTATAGACAAAACTACAAACTAGTGATAATGATATCTTGGCTATTCGAGAGCCTTGGTCATCATTCCTCACATAAGGATGTTGGCATTTCATCTATGTCAATAGTGTCCATGTGAAACTCCTTATATCATGATAAAATAGTATTTTATCATAATTCTTAAACTTCCAAAAAATTATGATTCATTCGTAAAAAGAGAACCTCGTCAAATAGGACCAGTAAAACATGTCAAAACCACAAACCATAAGTTATGGAGCAAAAACACCAACTTTAGTCAAGAATTAAAACTCCCAAATCAAAATTATCAAAGTTCACTTAAAGCGTGCTTGTTAATATCCGGATCCTTAGCGTTTGAACTAGGATCCCTTCAAGGATCCGTGGGGCAGAGCACATCAGAAGACGGAATAAGTGGTAGATGATCACGTTGGAGTTTTTTTTCTTCTTTTCACTTTACTCTCCCACTCACGAACATAAACCCTAAGTTACTGTTCACAGGATTTCATTCATCATCATTTCAAAGGAAACAATCACTTGTGTAAGTATAATCTTCACTACATTGTTATTTTCATTCTTTAATTCCTAGAAGTACAATTTTCATATTAAGAAATTGAGGTTCAAATGGGTTTATCACAATTTGGTATCACATTGTTTTCTATGATAAACTAAATCAAAGAATCAACATTGTTAATACAAATTAAAAACTCATTTTGAATTCAATGAAGATGTATTGAGCAAAATTGTGATGAACCTCATTAGGATACTATTTACACAATTGACACCACATTTTGGTTTTGGTGTTTAGGATCAACCATGCCAAGCAATAGACAACAAGACTATCAAGACACGACACACTACATTCTGATGTATCATAGGAAGGATGGTTTAAGCCCCGATGACCGAAAGGCCTTCAAATTATTGGAAAAGAGGTTGTTCCATGAAGGGCGTGTAGTCGATCCTTCATTTATCAACAACACCGACATTACCCAAGTCTTTTCGGGAATCAACTTCCAATGCCTCTTAACCATTAATGAACAAATTTTTCCGGTGTTTGTCCTAGAGTTCTACAAGAGCATGAGGATCATTAGAAATGAAAATAGAACCATTTCGATCGCTTTTGTCATTAATGAGCACGAATTTACCTTCACTCTTGAAGAGTTTGCCTTACCGAGGAGTATACATGTACTCAAATGAATGGTCACTAGCCGATCTTCATGACATGGTTGATCATCACGAGGTTTATTTCACACCCCTCCCGGAACCGGCTACGGTAAGGGATACCGTCTTCATGCAAAGATCCGTCACGAGTCACTAGGAAGTCAAAGGTCATCTATAGAGATCCCTTTCAAATGGAGCTTTCGGAGATGTTCCCATTGTACAAGAAATGGGAACTAGTGTTAAGGGAGAACATCTTTTGTTTGGTGGGAAATAAGGATCATCCCAACACTTTCCTAGTCTATATGATCTATTGCCTTGTCAATGGGATTCATTTCAACCTCGCCTATTACATAGTCAAACGGATGGCAAGTGTGAAAAGGATGGACAAGATGGTGCTCCCCTATGCTATGCTCTTAACTCACCTAGCCAATTATGTCTTTGCTCTAGATCCATCTCCCGACACCAATGACCATACCTTTTGCAACAAGGTCATGGTGCCCTTGTCCGATGAGAAGACTACAAGGTTTATGGTTGAAGGTGAGACCTACCCCCAACGGACTCATCGGATGAAAGAGAGGAGAAGGAAGCAACCCCAACGTTCAACTTGACCCCTTAGCATACATTAAGCAATTTCCATACATCCCGAGCCCATCACAAGAATTTCAACAAACAAAGGGGATGTTCAAATGTTTTGCTAATTTCCTTATGAAGAAGAAGAAGTAGGGGTGAAGGGTTGAAGAGTGAAGCTTGGAGGCGATGAAGTAGGAGATTGAATGAGAGGGAAGGTAAGGTCGTGGACCTTAAAAGTTGAACAATGGTTTGTAAAACATCTTTAACAATATTTCTGTAGCTTAGGACTTAGCTCTAGTAGATGGCATGATATGAACAAAGACATCCTAACTTAGACAACTCAAAATGAG
This sequence comes from Chrysanthemum makinoi, assembly GCA_910596185.1. Taxonomy (NCBI): domain Eukaryota; kingdom Viridiplantae; phylum Streptophyta; class Magnoliopsida; order Asterales; family Asteraceae; genus Chrysanthemum; species Chrysanthemum makinoi. The sequence continues at coordinate 9,023,061 of OU343218.1, read as the reverse complement.
AATTTTACGATGGCTTGAATGAAATCAAGAAGTCGGTCCTGCTCATTTTTTGCTTACCTTTTAGTCGCCCTTACGTAATATGCGTGATACTTATTGCTTGCATATTTGATTATTTAATGTAGAAATGATTAGGATGGGTATTTGCTAAGAGGTGCAAATTCTGCACATTTGTTGTGAAGTTCTTGGTGGCAGATGGCGGATCCACAAGCTATAACTAGCCGGATCCCTCAGATGAGGGAACCGTGGGATCCGGGTAAATAGACATAGGATTTTTACACTTTCACTTCAATCTAATCCTCTAGACCTTATCATACTAGCTAAACATGATATTTTAGGATCACTTTAGTCTTCCTCAAGATCAGTAGGTTTCATACTCACTCATAGCTAACATAGGATCACATTCAAGGTGTTTTTGATTTATCACTTCACCAAAACTCACCATATTTCCGCTCCAATGCTCACACATTTTTCCTTACATCTCAAAACACTTGTGTGATATTTCTATCAAATTTAGCAAATTCATTTTAGTCATCCTTACCTCAAAATAGGCTAAAAACTAGTTTTTCATTTATTATAATTCTTTAGGACTTTTCCAAATTTTCTTTGAAATATTATCGGATATCTAGGATCATTTGGCTTCATTGGTCATCCTCAAATTATTAGTGTCATGCTTAAATATTTAGTGGCACTCTTAAAAAGTTCACTTTCTTAACCAAAAACCATCATTAGTTATCCTCACTCCCTATGGTTGGACATTAAAGTCCCATGCCATTTAAAACATCTTAGGGAACCCAAACACTCAGCATTTATAGGGTCTAGACCTTAATAGAACATAATCACTCCACCACTTTGTTGTTTGAAAGACGGATCCCTAGTTTATACCTAGACGGATCCCCAATGTTAGGGATCCGTGGGATCCGTGTCTCCAGAACAGTTTATGATTACTTTACTTCTCCAATTCAAACTCTCTTTGATAGTCTAAACACTTTCCCTTGTCTTAAACGACTCCCTAGGATAGAACAACACTATAGTTGACCTTAGTGCATACCAAAATTCTTAGTGGTCAAGAATTTAATTCATTAAGTCAATTTCATCCTTTATAAACCAAGTGTGCTTATGTATCTAAACCACCATTCAAATCACTATTCAAAAAATCAGTAGCTAAGACACCCATTACATATTCTGTAACACCCCCAAAATATCGCAGCGGAAGATTGTGTCATTGGGGTGCTACTTCATAATACAAAGTACAAGTTATAGAAAACGACCTCTAAATGAGGCGTTCTGAAAAGTTACCATTCGATTAATGAAATCAGAGTTACAAACAATGAGGTCCCAAAGTATAATATATAAATGTTTACAAAATGTTTGGAATGGTAAATGATAAAAGCGTAAGTCTTCAAAATATTTTGTGTGACTCTATGCTTCAAACTCTAGCTATCGCCTTATGACTTGAGATAAACATGCTAAAAAGTGTCAACACAATGGTTGGTGAGTTCATAGAGTTGTTTAACATGTAAAGCCTTTAAAGAATGTTCACACAGCAAAGGCATTGTAAATCCACTCAGTTCCAAGTTCCGCCCATACAAAACTTGCAACATGTGTTGTGTTTTCAACCTTGCTAAAATATAGTACATTTTATAGTTAAGCACACACATCTGGACATAATAGTTCACATTATTGCACTTAGTGTTGCTCCGTGTATATTGGGAGACTTTCATGCGACGAGGGATTGCTCGTGTATGTTGGGAGACTTATCATCGACTTATCATCTGCGAGCGAGGGGCTATACGTCTATATTGGGAGACTTATCATCGTCTTAAGTATAACATAATCAAGTATAGCATAAATCAAGTATAGCAATCAAGTATAACCTTGATCAAGTATAATGCAATCAAGTATAGCATAATCAAGTATAATGCAATCAAGTATAACGCTTTGAGTATTTGTAAAAAGTATAAAGCAATTGTTTGAGCATGTATCTCCCTCAAAGAGTTTGTAAAACAATTAAGCGAGTAAAAGTGGGGCTCTGAACTCACGGTAATTCTTAAAAGTTTAGAGTACTTGTGATAAATAGTTAAGCATGTATCTCCCCCAAAAGTAATTTAAAATGTATAAAAGTAGGGGCTATGAAACTCACCTTAAAAATGATATCTAGCATATACTTGATTGATGGATAAGCACGGAAGTCTCTCGTATAACCTAGAATCACGATGTCAACTCTTAGGTTCGGTATAATGCCTAAGAAAACATGAACGAGCTTATATATGCCATTATATTGATTATGACGTAGTATTTGTATATTTGTTTATAGAAATGGCTTTAGTTTGTATATCTCGTACTACCGTTCGGGCCATCCTAATTGAGAGGTCATGCGATGTCGTTCAAGGAGCTAGGACACTTTAAATCGTAAATCCAGCAACTCGTCGATCCGTTTACCCAAATGAACTCCTCACATGAAGTTCCCAAGTGTTGTAGTGCTCAATACGTAAAACATGTATTGTGATTATATGATATAGTAAGAGTTTATAAATACGATAAATAAACTAACAAAGTTTATAAGTATTTAAATAAGTTTGATTTATATATATACTTACCTTAAAATAGAATGCTTGAGTATTATGGAAAAATAAAATAATAGCTTGAACCGGTAGAATTTGCATCTTGAAAACCGGCTATTAGAAGATTATAACAATGCCTTCTTGAGAACCCGAAGAAGAAAAGAAGATTATAACGACGTCTTTTTGGAGACTTGAAGATATTTGAAGATTATAACGACTCTTTCTTGAAAACTTCCAAGAACGAAGATCAGATGCTAGTTTTCTTCAAGAACACATAAATGTTCTTACAAGATCTATAAGAAATGCCTTAGGTTTAGGACTTTAGATGATAATAAGGGGTGGTGCAAGAAATTAAGAAGGTTTATGCTTGGTATTTATAGGCTAGAGATTTTAGTTAACTATATATTGGGTTAAAAACTAACCATGGTTAAATTTACATATGTAAATGATCTAAAGGAAGCATGCTTAGGATTTTGACACCAAGGTGATGACTCCCCTCCCTAATTTCGTTCATATAGAGATAAGATGACTTAGGTGGATAGTTTGGTATTATCTTGATTCGGGAGTGAGTTTTGGTTAGTTAAATGCTACGAAGCCATAAAAGGTAAAATCGGGTATCGTAAAAATATGAAACTTGCAGGAATGATGAAACTCATCATTATAATCCATCTAAAAATATAAAATGGTTGATAAGTCTTATTGGGTGGCAAAGCTGGAACTCTGAGGTCAAAAGCAGCGTAATTGGCGGTTTATCGGAAAAACGAAATTTCAAGGAAACGACCGTGAATTTATTTAGAGTAGACTAAAATAAGTCTAAAAGTGATATGAGATGTAAAATGTGGTTTTACATCATCGTGGGATAACGATTATTTGTGAAGTTTAAAATTACGCGATTTAACAAAAAGGTAGAGCGTGCAAGGTTAATTTCTTTATGGTCAAAGGAGGAGGGAAATATGTTTGACTTTTACAAAAATATAAAAGTTTCTAATGATCTTAGGAAATACAGTATGCGTTAAATGCGGATGTAAGTAAAATTGTTTAAAGCGTAAGTTTAGTTTAAATCACTACTTATTGGGCTTATTTGGTAACATAAAATAAATCTTAAAATTCTCAAATTAATCATGAGTGATCTAAAATTTATCGATGTGGGGAAAATTGTGAGACAATAACTTTTCTTGAAAATGATCTAACGATTGTAGAACTCTCGAGGTCATTACTAAAATAATTTATCCTACGAGAATGTGAAATAAAAATTTTACGGGATGAATAGTGAAAAGTGAATAGTAGCGATGAATAGTAAAATGAATAGTGACCGAAAATGCGAATTATTCACGGTCTCTACCCTTAAAAGGAACTTAGTCAAGTTACGTTGATGTTCACTACTTACATTGTGCATAGTCTAAGGGATTACGTCAAAGCTCATGTATATGGGTTTCTTCTATACTTAGATGCGTTCTTGTGACTATCACTATTGCCGTTCTAAAGACTTACTCTCTTATGGCTAGGTTTGATGAGGCAAACTTTCCCATTCTCGAGCAAAACCCTCAAAAGACTTTTAGGTAACCGATTTTTACTTAATCCACAACTCATCAAACAAGAACTGTCATACGATTAGGCTAAATCGGTTTAAGTAACAACTTGTTTCTAGCTTGATCTTTGCAACTCATCAAACAAGCGTCACTTTCGGATCAAACTGGAAACAAGTGGTTTGAAGAAAATCTTTTGAAAATTGGCTCGATTCTGGAATAACACATATGAGACTACTACTCCCTTCATTGCATGATTTTCTGAATTAGACATAGGTGATCAGGCTATGTATAATTTAAGAGTAACTACGCAATGCTTGGACTAATCGTCTCATATGATGTTTGGTGTTTCAGTCAGTTCATAGAAATCTCTCTTAGGTGCTAAAATTACGAAAAAGTTTAAAGTGTGCAAGGCGATAGGGAGGAAGGTAGCATTATATAGTAGTTATAGTCTAGGCTTTAAATGCAACCTAGTTCTCTATAACCAATGCTACGATACCAATCTGTAACACCCCAAAATATCGCAGCGGAAGATTGTGTCATTGGGGTGCTACTTCATAATACAAAGTACAAGTTATAGAACACGACCTCTAAATGAGACGTTTTGAAAAGTTACCATTCGATTAATGAAATCAGAGTTACAAACAATGAGGTTCCAAAGTATAATATATAAATGTTTACAAAATGTTTTGAATGGTAAATGATAAAAGCGTAAGTCTTCAAAATATGTCGTGTGACTCTATGCTTCAAACTCTAGCTATCGCCTTATGACCTGAGATAAACATGCTAAAAGTGTCAACACAATGGTTGGTGAGTTCATAGAGTTGTTTAACATGTAAAGCCTTTAAAGAATGTTCACACAGCAAAGGCATTGTAAATCCACTCAGTTCAAGTTCGCCCATACAAAACTTGCAACACATTGTGTTTACAACTGCTAAAATATTGTACATTTTATAGTTAAGCACATCTGGAACATAATAGTTCACATTATTGCACTTAGTGTTGCTCGTCTATATTGGGAGACTTTCATGAGCGAGGGGCCTTTCAGTGTATGTTGGGAGACTTATCATCGACTTATCATGCGAGCGAGGGCTTTTCGTCTATATTGGGAGACTTATCATCGACTTATCATGCTGACGAGGGTACTCCCTCTATTGGGAGACTTATCATCGTCTTAAGTATAACATAATCAAGTATAACTTAATCAAGTATAGCATGATCAAGTATAATGCAATCAAGTATAAAGCAATCAAGTATAATGCAATCAAGTATAATGCTTTGAGTATTTGTAAAAAGTATAAAGCAATTGTTTGTGTATCTCCCAAAGAGTTTGTAAAAAAATTAAGCGAATAAAAGTGGGGCTACGAACTCACGGTAATCCTTAAAAGTTTAGAGTACTTGTGAAAAATAGTTAAGCATGAATCTCCCCAAAAGTAATTTAAAAGCATATAAAAGTAGGGGCTATGAAACTCACCTTAAAACGATATCACAATGTATAACGGGATCGATGGATAAGCCGAAAGTCTCTACATTATAACCTAGAATATGATGTTAACTCTTAGGTTTGGTATAATGCCTAAGAAAACATGAACGAGCTTATATATGCCATTATATTGATCATGGCGTAGTATTTGTATGTTTGTTTATAGAAATGGTTTTAGTTTGTATATCTCATTACTAGTTAGGGCCATCATAATTCGGATGTCATGCGATAGCGTTAGAGGAGCTAGGACACTTTAAATCGTAAATCCGACTTCGTCGATCCTTTTACCCAAATGAACCCCTCACATGAAGTTCCCTAGTGTTGTAGTGCTCAATCCGTAAAACATGTATTTTGATTATATGATATAGTAAGAGTTTATAAATACGATAAATAAACTAACAAAGTTTATAAGTACTTAAATAAGTTTGAGTTATATATATACTTACCTTAAAATAGAATGCTTGAGTATTATGGAAAAATAAAATAATAGCAGACTTGACGTAGAATTTGCAATCTTAGAAAACCACTTATAGAAGATTATAACAACGCCTTCTTGAGAACCGAAGAAGAAAAGAAGATTATAACGGCGTCTTTTGGAGACTTGAATATATTTGAAGATTATAACGACTCTTTCTTGAAAACTTCCAAGAACGAAGATCAAACGCTAGTTTTCTTCAAGAACACATGAATGTTCTTACAAGATCTATAAGAAATGCCTTAGGTTTAGGACTTTAGATGATAATAAGGGGTGGTGCAAGAAATTATGAAGGTTTATGCTTGGTATTTATAGGCTAGAGATTTTAGTTAACTATATATTGGGTTAAAAACTAACCATGGTTAAATTTACATATGTAAATGATCTAAAGAAAGCATGCTTAGGATTTTGACACCAAGGTGATGAATCCCTTCCCTAATTTCGTTCATATAGAGATAAGATGACTTAGGTGGATAGTTTTGGTATTATCTTGATTCTGGTGAGTTTTGGTTCGTTTAATGCTAACGAAGCCATAAAAGGTAAAATCGGGTATCGTAAAATATGAAACTTGCGAGGATGATGAAACTCATCATTATACTCCATCTAAAAATATAAAATGGTGATAAGTCTTATTGGGTGAAAAATTTGCTTAAAGCTGGAACTACGGGTCAAAAGCAGCGTAATGGCGGTTTATCGGAAAAACGAAATTTCGAGGAAAGCGGCCAGTGAATTTATTTAGAGTAAACTAAAATTAGTCTAAAAGTGATATGAGATGTAAAAATGTGGTTTTAGATCATGCGTGGGATAACTTAGGTTATTTGTGAAGTTTAAAAATTGCGATTTAACAAAAGGTAGAGCGTACAAGGTTAATTTCTTTATGGTCAAAGGAGGAGGGAAATATGTTTGACTTTTACAAAAATATAAATGTTTCTAATGATCTTAGGAAATACGATCACGGGAATCGTTAGAGTCACGGATGTAAGTAAAATTGTTTAAAGCGTAAGTTTAGTTTAAATCTTACTTATTTGGGCTTATTTGGTAACATAAAATAAATCTTAAAATTATCAAATTAATCATGAGTGATCTAAAAATTTATCGATCGCGGGGAAAATTGTGAGACGGTTTTCGTTATCTTGTGGATGTTAAAATGGTTCGATCAAAATGAAGCTTTAAGGCGATGTTTTCTCTTACTTTTGAAAATGATCTAACGATTGTCGAACTCTCAGGTCATTACAAAAATAATTTATCCTACGAGAATGTGAAATAAAAATTTTACGGGATGAATAGTGAAAAGTGAATAGTAACAGTTAATAGTAAAAAATGAATAGTGACCCGAAAATGCGAATTGTTACAGTCTCTACCCCTTAAAAGGAGCTTCGTCCTGAAGTTTTGTTGATGTTCACTACTTACAGTGTGCATAGTCTAAGGGATTACGTCAAAGCTCATGTATATGGGTTTCTTCTATACTTAGGTACGTTCTTGTGACTATCGCGACTATTGCCCGTTCTAAAGACTTACTCTCTTATGGCTAGGTTTGATGAGGCAAAATTTCCCATTCTCGAGCAAAACCCTCAAAAGACTTTTAGGTAACCGATTTTTACTTAATCCCACAACTCATCAAACAAGAACTGTCATACGATTAGGCTAAATCGGTTTAAGTAACAACTTGTTTCTAGCTTGATCTTTGCAGCTCATCAAACAAGAACTGTCACTCATATCAAACTGGAAACAAGTGGTTTGAAGAAAATCTTTTGAAAATTTGGTCGATTACGGAATTGCTTACACATATGAGACTACTACTCCCTTCATTGCATGATTTTCTTGAATTAGACATAGGTGATCAGGCTATGTATAATTTAAGAGTAACTATGCAATGCTTGGACTAATCGACTCATATGATGTTTGGTGTTTCAGTCAGTTCATAGAAATCTCTCTTAGGTGCTAAAATTACGAAAAAGTTTAAAGTGTGCAAGGCGATAGGGAGGAAGGTAACGTATATAGTAGTTATAGTCTAGGCTTTAAATGCAACCTAGTTCTCTATAACCAATGCTCGATACCAATGTAACACCCCAAAATATCGGAAGATTGTGTCATTGGGGTGCTACTTCATAATACAAAGTACAAGTTATAGAAAGCGACCTCTAAATGAGATTTTTTGAAAAGTTACCATTCGATTAATGAAATCAGAGTTACAAACAATGAGGTTCCAAAGTATAATATATAAATGTTTACAAAATGTTTTGAATGGTAAATGATAAAAGCGTAAGTCTTCAAAATATGTCGTGTGACTCTATGCTTCAAACTCTAGCTATCGCCTTATGACCTGAGATAAACATGCTAAAAGTGTCAACACAATGGTTGGTGAGTTCATAGAGTTTGTTTAACATGTAAAGCCTTTAAAGAATGTTCACCGACAAAGGCATTGTAAATCCACTCAGTTCCAAGTCCCGCCCATACAAAACTTGCAACTTGTGTGTATATACAACCTTGCTAAAATATAGTACATTTTATAGTTAAGCACACATCTGAGACATAATAGTTCACATTATTGCACTTAGTGTTGCTCCTTCTATATTGGGAGACTTTCATGCGACGAGGGGCCTTTCAGGTGTATGTTGGGAGACTTATCATCGACTTATCATGCGAGCGAGGGACTCCGTCTATATTGGGAAACTTATCATCGACTTATCATGCGAGCGAGGGTTGCTCCTCTATATTGGGAGACTTATCATCGTCTTAAGTATAACATAATCAAGTATAGCGCAATCAAGTATACGCAATCAAGTATAACGTAATCAAGTATAACGCAATCAAGTATAATGCAATCAAGTATAATGCTTTGAGTATTTGTAAAAGTATAAAGCAATTTTTGGCGTGTATCTCCCCAAAGAGTTTGTAAAACAATTAAGCGAATAAAAGTGGGGCTCTGAACTTACGTGTCGTTAAAGTTTAGAGTACTTGTGAAAAATAGTTAAGCATGTATCTCCCCCAAAAGTAATTTAAAATGTATAAAAGTAGGGGCTATGAAACTCACCTTAAAAATGATATCACAAAGTATAACGGGATAGATGGATAAGCGGAAGTCTCGTATAACCTAGAATATGATGTCAACTCTAAGGTTTGGTATAATGCCTAAGAAAACATGAACGAGCTTATATATGCCATTATATTGATCATGGCGTAGTATTTGTATGTTTGTTTATAGAAATGGTTTTAGTTTGTATATCTCGTTACTACGTTCGGCCATCATAATTGGAGGTCATGCATTAGCGTTAGAGGAGCTAGGACACTTTAAATCGTAAATCCAGCAACTCGTCGATCCGTTTACCCAATGAAACCCCTCACATGAAGTTCCCTAGTGTTGTAGTGCTCAATACGTAAAACATGTATTTTGATTATATGATATAGTAAGAGTTTATAAATACTATAAATAAACTAACAAAGTTTATAAGTATTTAAATAAGTTTGAGTTATATATACTTACCTTAAAATAGAATGCTTGAGTATTATGGAAAAATAAAATAATACGGAGCTTGACGTAGAATTTGCAATCTTGAAAACCCACGGCTATTAGAAGATTATAACAAGCCTTCTGAGAACCGAAGAAGAAGAAGATTATAACGACGTCTTTTTGGAGACTTGAAGATATTTGAAGATTATAACGACTCTTTCTTGAAAACTTCAAGAGCGAAGATCAAACGCTAGTTTTCTTCAAGAACACATGAATGTTCTTACAAGATCTATAAGAAATGCCTTAGGTTTAGGACTTTAGATGATAAGAAGGGGTGGTGCAAGAAATTATGAAGGTTTATACTTTGTATTTATAGGCTAGAGATTTTAGTTAACTATATATTGGGTTAAAAACTAACCATGGTTAAATTTACACATGTAAATGATCTAAAGGAATCATGCTTAGGATTTTGACACCAAGGTGATGACTCCCCTCCCTAATTTCGTTCATATAGAGATAAGATGACTTAGGTGGATAGTTTTGGTATTATCTTGATTCTGGGAGTGAGTTTTGGTTCCGTTAAATGCTAACCGAAGCTATAAAAACGGGTATCGTAAAATACGAAACTTACAGGAATGATGAAACTCATCATTATACTCCATCTAAAAATATAAAATGGTTGATAAGTCTTATTGGGTGCAAAAAGCTGCAAAACTTGAACTACGGGCCAAAAGCGTAATTAGCAATTTATCGGAAAAGAATGAAATTTCAAGGAAACGACCGTGAATTTATTTAGAGTAGACTAAAATTATTCTAAAAGTGATATGAGATGTAAAAATGTGGTTTTCGTCATACGTGGGATAACTTAACAGTTATTTGTGAAGTTTACAAATTACGCGATTTAAGAAAAAGGTAGAGCGTGCAAAGTTAATTTCTTTATGGTCAAAGGAGGAGGGAAATATGTTTGACTTTTACAAAAATATAAAAGTTTCTAATCATCTTAGGAAATACAGTCTGCGAGAATCGTTAAGTGCGGATGTAAGTAGAATTGTTTAAAGCGTAAGTTTAGTTTAATGAGTATTTGGGCTTATTTGGTAACATAAAATAAATCTTAAAATTCTCAAATTAATCATGGTGATCTAAAATTTATCGATGGGAAAAAAATGGAGGTTTTAGTTATGCGGATGTTAAAATGGGATTCAACCAAAATGAAGCTTTAGGCGAATTTCTTTGTAACTTTCTTTGAAAATGATCTAACGATTGTCGAACTCTCAGGTCATTACTAAAATAATTTATCGTACAAGAATGTGAAATAAAAATTTTACGGAGATGAATAGTAACAATGAATAGTAAAAATGAATAGTGACCCGAAAATGCGAATTGTTACATATTCCCTTTTCACCATGATTAAGTGTAGGATATAGGATTTCACCAACACACTAAACCATAATCACATGAGGCGTATAAGATGTTTAGAGAGAGAAAGTTCTAGAGAGAGAAAGGGAAGAGAGTTGGGAACTATATGAAACAAAGAAAAATGGTATTGAAGCTCCAACCCTCTACCTTGGGAGGTAGAGGGTATTTATAGTGTCTTACAAATAGCGCCACCTGGTACGTGGATCACATACGATTGGGTAAAGACCCGTCCGTCCTCCACGGTGTTACATAACAAACTACTTACTAACATATTATGACTACGACTAGGAGCTTTCTATCGAGTACATATACTTGAGGTGACCGACTCTTTAACGGTTGAATTTTCTAATTCTAACAATCTCCTAAGGGGTCACCTCAATTACAATGAATACAAGCAGATATTACATTAGATAGTTCTAGGATTCTTGATTAAGTTCTTTGCTTTCAGGCTCGTAGTCTTTGATTCTTCATGTTCCGCATGTTTGGATAATTTCAAATGGAGGTCTTTAACTGATCCACGTGATAATGAGTTTTGAGCCAGCATTGAGATCATTAGCAAACATAAATCTCTGACTCTTCCTTTGTGAAGTTGGTATTATGTGATGTTGTGACTATTGGACCGACATGCTCACATTTTGGATCATGATTTATTTTCATCAGAGTAGCGAATCTTTCTTGGTTCATGATATTTCGCGTGACATAGCGAAGCATGGAGTGAAAGTATCAGTCGGTATGGCAAGTCGGGCGTACACGCATACAGGTTAGCAATAAATTGCAGTGTCTTTGATCTTTCTTTGCATTGAAGTACCGCCCACGGTTCCCTGTTGATCAGTACAAGTAGCACTTTGTGATCGGGTAGGATTCCTAAGAATCTCCTTGACGAGTTTTCTGTTCTAGCTTTTCTCAAACGGAGCGTCTCAAAGAAGACAACGGAGGTGAACCCGGCGAATTGAGATTCACTGATTGATGAAAAGAGATTTGAAAAACAATCGTGCACTGCACAATAGAAATTGTTTTTGCAATACAACGAAGGTTTTAATGAAAATCAATTATCAATCATAAACACCTTTTATTTGGAAATATTAGTACACATTCGATGTGCTAAAGAAAAGAGTTTTTAAGCACAACGACCGGTTTTTCAAAGGTATCCGTCAATCCATAACCTGAACGAGGATTGAATCATAATTATGACTGCCCCATTGTTTTACTTCAGTTGTCACATGGTTAATCTATTGAATAGATCTCACATGCCACCGGGATCTTGTCGATGTTGGCTCCGGAAGGCTTTCCATCTTCATTGTGAATATGATAGCATATCACTCAGATGTTCGGGCAATACCACAAGGATAATGCGTAGGACTCATAAGATATAATCTCTCTCCACATTGTGTGAAATAGAGAGTCTTCATAACATGTCTAAGGAGATTTATTTGATGATCTCGTGGCTCTAGACTCAATTCGCATATTTTGGTTCCTATACCGGAGACTAGGGAGAGGGTCTCCTTCTTCAATATCAACAATCTCTAAGAGAAAGTCGATAGATAATGTCGGTTCCCCGTGAGAATGAAACAAGACCTTTTAAAAGGAAATTCAGTAGCTTGGGAAGTTTTAGTGCATCGCGTCACTTGGTCCATGACATCTTGTATTCAATACCAGTGTTACCTTAGTAACCACCAGTAGCATATGTATTGAACCCGGTTTCTGCTCTAAGGTTGAAAAATTGGAGGGCTATTTCTTTTCACCCCTTTTTCACATTCATTTCATTTTCATTCTTCAACCCCTTCAGTACTTACCGAAACTTCATTACTAGAACCTTGTTTGGTTTATTCCAGTTCTAGCTCTGTCTCAGTCGGCACTCTTCCCATTTCTCATTTTTCTCCTTTTTTCAATATTCCTAAGGACTCTACACTATCTAGTGGATTGTCCCTGGGTAGATCCATCGGTTACGGGGATCATGGGAACAAAAAACCTAACCTTATCATCCTTATATCACCATGCATAAAGTAAACTTGGTCGGTCTATTTGGTATTGTTCATCTGCCATTGGAACCAATCAAAAACCATTTGAAAATCAATCCAGATACTTGTGATATATTATCAAAGCATTTTGTACCTGAATTGTTTTTGATATTTTTAGAAAAAGAGCTCCCCTCAACATGTGCTTCATGTATAGAAATTGTTTTAGCACACGGAGGTAAGAGGAAGAATTAACTTATTTGATTACCATTTTCTAAAAGATATCATCATCACTTCCCTGATTAAATCAAGTAGATACGCATATTGGAAAGAATGAGGTTTTCAAAGGTTTGCTCCTCCTCAATATGTGCCTCGAGATTTGAAAAAGTTTTGCATACTAGAGGGAACACGCAGAGACAAATCAATCACGTTTCAATTCATTATGGTTCAAAAGATGCTCCCCTCAACATGTGCATGGAAAATTTGAAATCGTTTGGCACATGTAGGGGGAGCTTGCTAAACACTTATCAAACCAATTATCAAGTTATCAGTTTAAATCCAATTTAAATCACAAATTCTCCCCGATCACACTTTCCAAATCAGAGTTGTGATCTCTATTGATTTAAATTAAATTTTGAGAGCTTTCGAGGAGTATAGTGACTTGCTTTTGAAAAAACAATTTTTAACGATAAGGATGATTTTAGGACTTTAAACTCCATTGTTTTAAGCATGCAAGATTGTCTTTTGAAAATATTTATTAGCAAAGGTTTTGAATCAACTGTATAAACATTATTCTTTTTATTTTCAACAATGAACCTAGCTCATTAATGTGCCAATGGTTTGAAAAATGACCTTTCAAAATAACCTTTTTAATTCGAATAAAATCATTCTCCCCTCTCAGACTGATTTGTTGATTGAGAGATCAGATTTTGCATGATAAGCACAAATGATTTACACGAATAATAGAGTACGATGTATTTTCAAAGCAATTTAGTTTTCATTAGATGGCAAATATTTTTCGGAAGAATCATTAGACGGAAAAATATTTGGAAAGAAAAATATTTGTCTTTTTGGTGACAAACATTTGTTTTAAGGATCAGAGCATGAGATTTGAAAAATGAGATAAAGCATGGCTCTGTACTTTACTTTTAAAAACGGGTTATTGCCTGAAATGACAATAAACCACCATTTTTCTCTGCCTCAATTTTTTTCTTTTTTAACAAAACTACATTCGAAGAACATCTAAAGACCCGTTTGAATGTCACCACAAAGTCCGTAGATGATATCGAATAAGGAAAAACATGACAAAATAACAATATTTTTGGAATTTTTCAAGATTTTCTAATTTTATGGGTTTTTGAAAGTTTTATATTTTTTCTCTTTGCTTTTTGTTGGTTTTATAATTTTGTATTTTGGTTTTGAATAAATATATACAAAGATATGGATGAAGAAAGACCTTTTACTCCTCTTCTTCCTCTTGAAGGCGTTTAAGTGTTTCCGGTTGAAGACTCTTTAGACCAAGTCGTGGGAGGATAAACTCAAAAGGTTCTCTAGGAAGAGCTTTGGTGAAGATGTGCACGCTAACGGTATTCATCCTCACAAAATAGAGTTCCACCACACCTTTTTCACTTGTTCCCTAATGAAATGATGTGAGATGTCGATGTGCTTTGCTCTTGAGTGTTGTACATTGTTGCATGAGAGCAATAGCACTTTATTATCACAATACTGAGAGGGATTTTATTGAATTGAAGCCATAGTCGGATAATTGGGATCTCATCCATAGGATTTGAGCACAACAAGATGACATGGCTAGTATTCAACCTCGTAGAGGAAATAGAAGTACTCATTTGTTTCTTTGAAGACCAGCTCACAAGCTTATTACCTAAAAACGAGCACCACGGGCGTGCCGGCGAGTATCTTGACATCTGCGATCAACATGCATAGGTCGTTAGTGACATACCGGTGTCCCGGTACCAAAGTCCCATATTGATGGTTCCTTGGAATACCGAGAAGACCCGTTTAACCGCTTGAAGGTGCCTTTTGGTAGGCTTAGCCTGATATCTAGCACACATGCAAATAGCGAACAGAATATGCGGGTCTCTTGGTACAGGTACATCGAGGGATCCAATCATACAACGATATTTCGTTTGGTCTACCATGATCCCTGAGTGGTCCTCATCCAGTTTAGTGCGCTCTATCATAGGAGTGTCAACAGGGTCACAAGAATCAAATCTAAATTTCTTTAAAATCCCATTTGCATATTTAGATTGATTTATAAAAATGCCTCCGGGACTTTGTGAAATTCGTAATCCCAAGGAAAATGACATTTGTCCCATCATTGACATTTGAAATTTGGAACCCATTTCATTTGAAAAGATCACATTCATTGGGTTCAGTCGAGGCAAAGATAATATCATCAACATATATTTGAACGTGAATTAAATGTTTGCCTGACTTTTTGGTGAACAATGTCGGATCAATTGCTCCTTTCTTGAATCCTAGATAGAAGAAACATCGATAGCGTATCATACCATGCCCTTGGAGCTTGTTTTAAACCATAAAGAGCCTTCTTCAAGCGATGGCGTGAGTAGGATGTTCGGATTCACAAAGCCTTCAGTTGGGCGGCGTATACGACTTCTTTAAGATCTCCGTTAAAACGCCGTCTTTACATCCGTCGATAAACCACTATGTTCTTACTTGCGGCATTAGCCAAGAATATTTTGATTTCCTCGTCTGAGCAACTGGAGCAAATGATTCTTCAAAGTCAATACCCTCCTCTTGGCGGTATCCTTTTGCAACTAATCGAGCCTTGTTCTTTAAAACATCACCATGCTCATCAAGTTTCACTTTGAAGATCCACTTTAGAGCAATGATCATAGCACAATCTGGAACAGGTACTAATTCCCATACATCAAGTCGATCAAACTCATGAATTTCTTCTTGCATGGCATTGAACCAGTGTCTTCATTCAGGCGTTTAATATCTTTTTAGGCCTTAGAGTACGGAGTTGAAGAAGCACCATAAGGCATCGGTTGCAAGTTGTTTCCGTGTGGATACTAGCCGAGAGGGGTTTCCAATTATGTTGTCCAATGGATGATCATGTGTCCATTTTCTAAGGTGTTCGTGTAGTTTTTGTTGAGGAAGTAGGAGAGTTCGATATCTCCGATGAAGATGGTTCGATGATGATTGAGAGCAAATATGTTTTCAAATGGAGCATCTTCAGGGGTAGCAAAGGGATTCTCTTCATCAAGGGTTCCAGAAACATTTCCATGATGTACACTTGATAATTGATGATTTGTTGATGAGACAGTGATCGGCGGCTTCTTGACTTAGCATCATAGAGCGAAGGGTTAACTTCATTGGCGAGGATAGTAGCGACGATGATGGAATTGCGAATCATTAGATTGGCTCATAGTGTTCATCAAACATTGGATCAAACAGTTTCTTCAAGTCATCTTCTAATGGAGGTACATAAGGAGTTCTTGGTGAAGAATCGTGTATACAAGAGTAGAAGCTGATGGGACTACTTGAAGATGCGGTCCAGGCGGGTTGTCCTAGAGCCATTGGACGGTCACTCATCGAACGTAACGAGAATTGTTTCCATGATATTTCGGGTTCTTTTGTTGTAGATTCGGTATCCCTTTTTGTTTGGTGCATATCCTACAAATACTAATGTCGCTTTAGCTTTAAGTTTGCCTAAGTCTTGACCCTCATTAGTTGGATAACACAATGCACCAAACACAATGAGAGATTAGGTTTTCTATTGTAGACCACTTCATATGGAGTTTTTCCATGGCGGTGTGAATTAGGGATCGATTTTGAGTGTAGCATGCGGTGTGGCTTCACCAGAGAAACATTGGAACCTTTGAGTAAATCGGCATTGTTCTTGCGGCTTCCACAAGAGTTCGATTTCGTCTTTCAACTACACCTTCTGTTGAGGAGTTCGTGGAACACTTCTTTGATGATTCCAACACTAAAAACTTACTAAGTTGTTTATTAACCAACTCGGTTCCATTGTCTGCATTCGGATGATTCTGCGGTTTTGTTAAGTCGAACCTGCAGCGGTTTGATAAGTTTGATGATGATATCTGGAGTTTCATCCTTTGTCCTTAAGAACTTAACCGGGTGAATCGAGTAATCATCAACTACAACTAACATATTTCTTTCCAAGATATTACGTACTCTCATGGGTCCACATAAATCCATGTGAATTGTATGAAGAACTTACATGTGAGTTTGTAGGTTTGGGTTTGTGGGCATACTTCTTGCTTTTTCCCAATTGTCTGGAACAAAGACGATCCTTTACTTTAGTCTAGGTAAACCTACAACTAAGTCCTTTATGGAGAGATCATTGATGGTTCTGAAGTTCAAGTGATTGAGACGACGATGCCATAACCATGACTTTGTTTTGAAGCCTTTGACAACAAGCAAATTGGAGAAGACTTCATCATATCTTTGATAGAGATGGTGTATAGATTTGAACCACGAGTTCCTCTTAAAAGTTCTTTACCATCAAGTTCTCTAACGAAACAAGTATGTTTTCGGAAGGCCACTTCTAGATCGAGAATCCGCAGAATTGTCCGAGAATAAGTTATGACCAAGACCTTCTACGTAATATACCACGGAGATAACACTATCACAAACAACATAATCTCCATAACCCATAATTGCCCGAAATGATCGTTCAATCTACAGTCCGATGAATTTACTCAGTTTCATGAGCATGACCGTCTCGGTCATATGCTTGGAACGGCTGAGTCCGGGTACCGAGCGATTTGAACGATCTGCGGTTGAACACAGACAGAATGGATAACCGGATAATTGGGAACCCCATGCAATTATGGGTTCCACTTGGTGTAATGTGATTGGAACACCCACATCGGAGTAGAAACAATGGAATCATCGAAATAGATCATGATACTAATGTCAAATGTTGACCTATTCAAAGTGTGTCACTTCTTAGGGAATAGTTCTACAGTAGGCATCCATTTTCTAGTGGGCATTGTCTTAGCAGTGAGGCGGGCCCGATTAACCTTATGGCCAAAGGTATCAATTGATAATCTATCTTACTAAATGTTCTTCCGTGGGTTTCACTTGTTTTCTAACTTTCTTTCGCCTTTGCCTTTTAGCCTTAAGCTTGATTTTAACATTAAGCTTTTAACGAGGGTATTTAACAGCATTAGACAAATCATTCACACCACATTCATAATTAGTAACAGAAACAACATAATCATCATTACATGTTTTGCCAAAAGTAGCAAAATTCACATTAATTACAGTACGCTAAGAGCTAATACTAGAATCAACACGATTCATTTTATTCAACTAAAACTTAATATTCCTAGGGTGATCTTCTACTCTCTTCCAATGCACACTCTTAGCTTGCGAGGTCCTATCTTGCTTGGTGCACAGGCTTTGACCCGCTTGCTTTTATGTCACTGATTACTCTTTGAGAGGAATTATGGGAACATTAGTGGGTTTATCTACTTTTGCATTCTGAACTAGCGTGCAAGGATCAACTACTTGAAGGCACATTAGTGTTCACTTTCCTAACACTGGGCATAGAATGGTTTGAATGCTTGGCACTAGGCATAGAACAAGGCATCACGGCTTTTCCATTCGCACCTAAGGATTTAGGACATGTTGCAATTAAACATTCTAGCAGCTCTTGAGATCGTTTGGCCTGAATGCAAGCAAACCTAATTTCTCTATCAGAGGGCTTATTTAAAATCCTCTTCTACAATCTCACGGAGACATTCTAGACTATCCTTAAGGTAAGCACAATAGTTATGGAACACAAGTTCATTATTCCTAAGATGATGAGGGATGTATTTACTTGATCCACAGTATATTTGCGGTCTGAGGATGACTTTGATGCAACATTCTCATTAAAGACAAGTGGCGTTTCCCTTTCATGACTCCTCGATTCTCAATTTCTTTTGTAAAGGCGTTATTTTTCGTTGTTTTTGTCACAAGTGGCTTTCATTGAATCATATAACTCTTTAAAGTGTCATTTAACTTTTTCATTTTCTTCTAAAAAACTTTCGTTTTCCTTTTGTAAAGTATTAACCAAGTTTTGAAGATGAAAAGTTTGAGAATACTGAGAATCTAAAGAGAGACATTTGGGAGCCAGTCACATTGTTCTTTTCACCCTTTAATTGTGAAATTTGGGCTTTCAACTTTCTCATCGTGTTACAATGAGCTTGAATCGTTGCGTCCGCGTTTGTTTATCTAAAAAACTGCATCAAACTCTGGAACATCTGAGGATGTCTTGATATTTGAGGTTTTGACATTTTCTTTAAGATGTTGATATTTTAGTTGTAAATCAAAATGTTCAACTTCTAGTTTAGAAAGATGTTTTACCAAATTATATTGATCATTTAGTTTAGAATTAATCTTTTCAAGCTCAATGCACGATCATGGGAGACTTTCAGAGCAACAGATAATTCATGAAATTGAGAAGCATTAATGGAACAATTCGTAGCAGTGTAAAACACATCTTGAGTAATACATTCAGAAATAAGATTCTCATTCAATGTATGCAAGTTCTTCCTCTCAATCTCATTATATTTTAATTCTCGCTCATAGTCACTAACCTCAACTAACATTGCATCAAATTCCTTTTCCATTTCTTTAATATTTGAATCCATCCCCTTTTTAAGACTCTCAAATTGACCTTTTAATTGTTTAAAGAAAGGCATGACCTCAGTTAAATAGCATTCTTTAGTTTGCTCAAAACCCCTTTCCCTTCAGTTATCCCTGTGGGCATGATCCTTTTCTTACAAGTTTTCTCAAAATCAACAAATAATTGAAAAATTACATATTGACGGATTAAGGTCTTGCTCTTAGTGGGAATAGATCTAGGAACTAAATGCATTGGGGTATTGGGGGATACACGATGGCAGGAAGCATTCTCCTACATGGGGGTTACGTTCAACAAACTCTTAGCTTTTTTCATGTCCATATCCTTTTTCCAAAATACTTGTTCAGTGTCGGCAGTGTTTGAGGTCTAAACTTGTTAAAGCAATCCGTTTTCCTTAGCATAGTTGAGTGTTTTATAGCTGATTTTCTTTTCTATGCATAAAGGGCTCTTAAGCTTTTCATCCAATTTCTTTCTAGTTACATCTTCTAACTGTATATCTTCCTCAGTATTATCGTGCAACTAGGTTTCTGTCTAGGCTTAAGGATTTCATTGCCATCATAGATTACCTTGAGCTAGCTTTCTTACCATACTCAGGGTTGGGTTCCTTAATAATGGGAATACTATGCTCATCGCTTAAAACTCTATGCTTAGTGATCAAGTGACCAGTCTGAATGGTATTCCCTTGTACGTACAACTTATTTTCAAGCTTGTTTTTAAAAGTTTTTAGATTGGAAAAATCATTCAAAAGTTTTGATTCCTTAGCATTGAATTCTTGCTTAAGCATTTTAATATTTTCTTGAAGTTCTTGTTTTTGTACTTGATTTTAGAAAGCTTTTCTTGTAAGGAGTTTAACTCTTGTTTTAATACTTCTTCTCTAAAATTACTTTTCTAATAATTTATGCATTTGGTCATCCATTTCCCTTTCACGGTTGTTTAACTCAAACTTAGCATGTTGTTCATAAATAGCAACTTGTTCTTTATAGGCATTAGGTTCGAGATAGCGAGAATCATCGAGGGGCATGCGAGTGTATTCATCAAAAACATAATCATCATTGATTTAGATGCATTACTTGGTTCAACCTCACTTTCACTTTGCTTCACATATTGATCATATGGGACAATATTGCTATTACCCTCATCATCAATATCGGATTCATAAGTTTCAAGAGATTGTACTTTATTATGCATCTTTTGCTCATCAACATCATCATATAGTTTTAATACCTCTGAGATGATTGATTCTTTAGATGGACTAGCTTGCTGTGATGATGAGACCTTAGGAGATACCATTGGAGAAATGCTAGCCATGAAAATTGTTTGTGTAGTAGGTTCATCATCGACGTCAGAGTCGTATGCATCCGCGATCGGCGACTTAAAGGCATTGATGATTATGACCTATCTCCGAATTGGTTGCTCATCCACATCTGCATCATATGTCTTGGCATTGCCCTCAGCAAGAAACAACAACTCCTCTTCATCCAAAGCTGCACCATTATCTTGAGCTTGCACGAGCAACATCTTGTCTCTGATTACGCATTCTATGGCGTTTTGGAGATGTGAGTTCCTAGCAATGTCTCCTCACCACCACGGTTGTAGCATTTGGTGGCTTTACTTGTCCTTGATTTGGATTCCTTCCACGATTGATTTGCTACATATCCTCTACCCGGCTCCACCTCTTCCCTGTTCATACTGCCTTTCTTGAACTGGTTGCACCACAACCTTCCCATCTCTGACAGTAGCTTCATTGTATGGATTGGATGATGTTAGAGGTTATTGTTGGTGTGGGGGAGAGAGTTCATGTTTTGACTCACCATGAGAGACAGTTGATTGATGAAGTTTTCCATGAGTGTGTTTGAGTGCAGGCATATATCTTTGGATCGGGATGAGCTTGTAATGACCATTACCCATGGGTATGACTTGAGATGCTTTGGTGGTAATACCAACATTGGTGTAGAAAGCTTTAGAATCATTTGGTGAGCTTGTTTCTCCACGATTGGTTGGCCGATCCGAATCCTTTTTTCAAACATAGCATGCCTCATTCTCGAAGAAGGAAGGCATACAACTGCTCATAGTTTGTATTCTCTAGTCCTTTGGTTAGCTTCACAGAGGCGACAAATTTGTGCCACTCGGGATTCATGTTGTTTATAAACTTTGAATTGAGCTGAATGTTTGGCATGGTCATTTTGATATTCCTCATATCATTCACAAGCTTATGGAATCTCACGTAGTACTCATAGACACTCTCATCGGGTTTCATCTTGAAGTGCTCAAATTCATCATACAGTTGTGATTCTCTATCTTCCTTGGTTAGTTGAGCACAGGAGAAGCATCTTGACACTATCCCAAATTGCCTTGGCTTCAGTGTTGTGATTGATAAGCTTGTAGATATCTTTTGGAAGACCCTAAAGTATAATGTTAGAAGCCGATATCACATCGAATCTCTTTTTTTCCTTATCATTGAGTTCATCATACATCTTTGGTCTGTCTAATCCATAGATCATTGTTCCATCTGCAGCTGTATCAATTAAGTCTCTTGTAGTCTCAACCTGATAAGGTCCTTCATCAATGGATTTGAAAATGTTGACCCCATTTTCCTTTCCAAGACACCAATTGTAGGATATAGGATTTCACAAACACACTAAACCATAATCACATGAGGCGTATAAGATGTTTAGAGAGAGAAAGTTCTAGAGAGAGAAAGGGAAGAGAGTTGGGAACTATGTGAAACAAAGAGAAATGGTATTGAAGCTCCAACCCTCTACCTTGGGAGGTAGAGGGTATTTATAGTGTCTTACAAATAAGCGCCACTACGGTGTGGATCAGGCATACAGTGGGTAAAGACCCGTCCGTCCTTCACGGTGTTACATAACAAACTACTTACTAACATATTATGACTACGACTACGAGCTTTCTATCGAGTACATATACTTAAGGTGACCGACTCTTTAACGACTGAATTTTCTAATTCCTAACACTAAGGCATCTAGCAAAACTTCTTCAACCAAAGGTTCCTCCAAGAGAAATGCTCATATGGTTCATGATATATTGTAACACCCCCAAAAATGGTTTGCAGCGGAAGAAAAGGTTTTTGGAATGCTACTCAATTGGATCATAACACAAAGCGAAAAATGATAGCTTTTTCGTAAAATATTTCATTTATTGTAGTAACAAAGTTTACAAAGTTGAATTGTTGCAGAAAAATGACCCATTAATTAAATGTGGTCCCATAAATGCATCAAGTATCTAATGCCAAATGCCAATGCCCAAGCACCTCTAGAGTTAGCTATCGCCTTTTCATCCTGAAAATACATGCTAAAATGTCAACACATCGGTTGAGTGAATTCATAGGTTTAGTAATAAAGCAGTTGATCACAAGATATATCAGTTTGTAAAATCGACAATGTACGCATACAAAATCTTAGTTAACCTGGGCTAAGATGTTATACGCCCAAAATGGAAAGTTGATATTATTGCACTAAGCTCATGACACCAAGACTCAACTGCATACACCTAATTACTGGTGTACGTAATAAATTGCCCCCAGGAGGTAATTTCCAATTACCTAAGAGATCCAAATATGGTGCGCCCCGGTTATTTCCGATAACCAAGACGGGGTCGTTAATCCCCATAGTACTATCCACAATATTTGCGTTCACTCGCAAGTAATTAATGGTTCATGATGAAGGGGCCTTTTGGCAAACAACTTAGGCATAATAATAATATCAAGAGAACAGCAAACAGTTTTCAAGCAATTATGATAATAAAAGTAGTAGTAGCATGTATTCTCCCCCAAAGACTTTATAAAACATTTAAAGAGTAAAAGTGGGGCTATGAACTCACCTTAGTCCGAAGCAATGCAGGAATAGATACTATCACGCAAGATTGTCAGGATCGGGATCCTACCTAGGATTGTTTTCGGCATTGCAAGATCGTAATCGTAGGATCGGATCAGGATCGTAAGATCCTATGAAAAAATATATATTTTTGTATAGGGGTTGTAGTTTTATATTTCTATATAATATTTCATATGATAAACGAATCTAAATGGATGATAAAAGAAAAAGTTATATGTTCAAGTACCGTAGTAGTAGAATATTAGATATATTGCAATGAATACTTGCACAAAGTTACTACATACGTGCACGGTGCACATGCTTCTTGTTTTAATGTTTTTTTATTATAGGTTTTCGTGATAACATTTATGCAAAAAGATAATGTTAATTTATTAGCATGTAATTCTATAACTTTTTTGTTACAATATATAGATTAATGCAAAAATATAAAATGATTGTATCTGTAAATGAAACGACATAATTTATAATAGAGGGCAACACAATTTTTTTCTTGATGACCAAATAAATTAAATTAGAATATTCTGATAATATTACTGAATTTTTTTTCTTGATGACCAAATAAATTAAATTAGAATATTCATGCTTTTATACGTAACATAAAATAAAATATGAACAAAATTGGGTCAAGTATGTTGATAGTTTACTTAAAAAACAAGCTTCTGACATTTTACAAAGCATGAAATCGTTTTTCATAATAAACCCAAAAAGACACATCTAAACTATTTCTAAATAGTCCATAAAACCATAAAGATTTTACACTCATTAATCTTGCAAAAGACAATTAATTAACCACACCAAAATAATAATTTTTTTGAAAAATTCTTAGTCATTAGGCTTTAAGACATGAGCTTATACTTAATAAGTTAATATACAAAAAAAATAAAAAATAAAATAAAAAAACTAATAATAGGCGATCCTATATGATCCGATCCAATCCTACGATCCTACCTTGCGATCCTCGATCTGCTGCGATCCTACCAAGATTACGATCTTGTTAAGATCCTGATCGTTTTTTGTGTGTAGGATCGTAGGATCGTACGATCTTACGAGTAGGATCGCGATTTTGACAACCTTGCTATCACGACTAGCATCGAGAAATGAAATAAAGTAGTATCACAGTGTGGCTTCGCACAACGATATAAGAGTACGGGCACAACGGCATGTCATCGGCTCAACCTAGTAGTGTACGGCTTATCTCAGAATACGTTTCGTAAAGTAATTGAGTTTTCAAAAAATAAGTGTTAGTTTTCGTGGATTACTCGCATCGATGATTTGCAAAAACGTTTAGCGTCATTACTCGTAAGAAAATTTTGGTATTACGTTTTGGAAAAAAAGCTTAGTATTATTGTTTCGTGTGGTGGTAAGAAAACAAAGACTCGACATGTAACTCATGCCAAATATAACTCACATCAGAGTGTAATGTATATCCCAATACGTTATAAAGAATAGTCAAGAAGTATTGACCGAGACTCAAGAACACACGCCAAAGCAATAAAACATATAAAAGAAATTAAACAAATAAGGATCAATTAGCAAGTAAGTAACAAGTAAGGAATAATTAGCAAATAAATAACTTGTAGAGTTTTGGGCATTTACTCGGTAACCCCAAATAAATTTTTTAAGAAATGTATATTTTAAACGAAACATAGGCCTTAATACATAACTTAAATAGAAAAGGTTTTATATATTACATAAAACTATACTTTTCGTTTTTATTATCAGGTTTTCACAAAAATTAGGTTCTTTGACGATAATAAGTATATAGATAAGAGTTTGATATTATCCATTGATTATACTACGCTTTGATAATAAGTAATCCGGTTAGATGATTTAACGAGTTGAAAGTGTTAACTAATATAACTTCTAAGTTGTGAAATTTGATTTAACAGTGTTTTTCCGAATATGAACTACGTTGTCAATATTATGTATATAGTAGTCGTTTTGATTTCTCGTTTTAGTTGGTCGTGTTGAGGTGTCTACTTGAGAAAACATACCACGTGGCCCAATTCAAAATAACCAAGTTACGTTTGTTGTAAATTTAGTGACCACCATTCTTTTATTTGATTTATGTTTTTAACCAGAACTGTAAATCTGATGTCCAACTTTGAAATAAAACGATTGCGCTTAGTATACCTCTATTGGCAAAAGTTTCGTATAGAACCAATTTTTACCATAGATCCCATCAATTAATCTTGACCTCTCATCCACATATCATCCAATGGCTAAAATTAAATCTTACATTTACATTTAGAGGGACACTCGCACCTCTCACCAAACTCTCACACTTAACGGTTCACTCTCCCCACACCTAATCTTCTCTCATTAAATTACTCACACCAAACCCTAATTTTTTCCCCAAATGATATGAATAATGGATTCATCATCTGCTCAAACTAAGGATAAATCAAAGAACGATTCATCATCTGCTCAAACTCTTGCTGGTAATTTTTTTATTTTTTTTATATTACGTTTTTTTTATGAGTTTGTTGGATTAGTTAGAAATTTAATGCGATGATGTTGATGTTGATGTTGTGCATTTTCATAATCTGATTCTGCTGCTTTTTTATGAGTTTGTTGGATTAGTTAGAAACTTAATGCGATGATGTTGATGTTGATGTTGTGCATTTTCATAATCTGATGTTGATGGATTAGTTAGAAATACATTAGTTAGAAATATATCTGATTCTGCTGCTTTTTGAGTTATGCATTCTTTGTGTCCATATATCGGTCTTTGGTTAATCGTGTTTCATTTAGTTCTTGTTGAGTGGATCGAGTGTATGAAAGATATATGTAGTTGCACCATTCGAGTTTAGTTGGGTTTGACTATGCGTGAATTTAACTTTTGGGGTGTCATTTTTTCGCATATGACTTTAGGCAAAAACATTATGTGGGGAAGAACATTATATGGTGCTTTCGTATCTATGTTGAAAAAAATGGAGTTGTGAGAAAAGGGTTAGTTGAATGACATGGAAGGATGCATACAGTAGGATGTCCACTGATAACATAAAGGGTTTAATCTTAGCATTGTCTTTGAGTTTGTTTATTGGTTCTAGTTTCATTATTAAGAAAAAGGGTCTTAAGAAAGCTGGTGTTTCTGGTATTAGGGCTGGTACATACTAATCTTTCTTTCTTAATCCTTATTACTACTCACTTATGTTTTATAGTTTTCGAATTATTGCTGGATCATATGTTTGTTTCAATTTAACGTGTTTTTTTGCGCAATTACTAGAGTTACCCTCAAGTTAATGGCCATTTATGTAAGTTACTAGGACTTTTGACGATTTATTTTGGTGAATCGGATATAAAAACTTGGTAATTTTATTTTAAGCGAGTTTATGCTTTTCTGAACAAGTGTTTGGCTAAATTATGATTTGAAAAGTTGGTTACATGATTCATTTGGATGGTTTCGAAAATGAGATTAAACATAAGCGATGAATGGTTTGGAGTGGCAAGTGATAGTCTGTTTGCTTGATATAAGATATTTGTAGGCTAATCTCCAGTAATAATTTGAGAGAGTATGTGACCTTTAGTAGAATGACTATAAGGTGCCAGGCATCAATGTCTGTATTTACTAACGTTGTGTAGCTTATGGTGTATAACTAATGACTAATGAGAAGTTTGCTATCAGACATTATCCATAAGAGAATTGAGGTTGCATTGTAGATGCTAAGATTGGGATTTATGATCACAGATCCTGTACTTTGAACTGATAGATTTTGGGATTTATGATCACAGCTTTCATAGGGTCAACATCCAAATTGTAATAAAAGTTCCCTCTAAATTAGATTTTCTTTTTTTTTATCAATTTTGTAAATTTCGCAGACCTTTCGAGGTTTTTGTGGTTCGCTACATAGGCATTGTATCTGGTTTACACACTGAATTTCACTAAAAGGTCATAAATTATGACTGTCACTACTATCCATTACAAGGAAATTACATCTGTAATGCCTATAGTAACAGAAAAGAAGTGTGCTTTTAACCTTTTGTTACAATCTTCTGATAAAAAATGTTAGCCCGGTCAAGGGTTACAGAAAAGTAGTAAAAATATTTTTACTATTTTAAAATGCGTTTAAAAAGGTGACGCTTTTTACTGACTTAGAGTGTCCTTAACAATTTACGGACTGATTTTCGTGTCACAACCTTCCTTGTAGCGATTGCATTACCTCTGCACTAATCTAATCACAGATGTGGTCAGTTAGTTAACGTATCTTTAGTTTTAATGCTACTATCTGAATGCTAGTGGTTTATTATGTGTTATGTTAGTACAAAAGTATTAAAGTTTGTGGAATACATACAAAAAAAGACATTTTGCAAGAAACGTGTATAAGAATCAAGTCAAATGTGAGAAACCCATGATGTAATATGCTAATTTATTCAGATTTTTGTCGTCATTGGGCCAAACAAATTCTACTGAATGGATATAGTAGAATTCTTTTCCTAGAATATACTTAGATTGACCAAAACTCTTAAGAGTCGATTTCATATGTTGGAAAATAAAAGCAACCGCAGTAGACGGATAAGGTGTTAAATAAGCAATTCTCTGAGACCCTTACAGAACTGCACACTCCACTCGTATATATCAGATAAACAGTTGATCAGGTCCCAAACTTTAAATGCTGCTTATCTTTTCAATTTGCAATCCCGAACACAAGCATTTATAAGTAAGCAAATTTAACAGCAACTTACATGTCGAGAGAGAAGCAAGAAGTAGATTCCAAACGCCACAAATCAACAAACAGATGTTTTAAACCGTCAAAAGTTAAATCCCATGTATAGTTTCTTAATTTTTTTGAAGGAAAACTAAAACCAAATCTTCGAGTGTACAACATTTGGTTTTGTAAGCAGATACTACTAAATACTAATGATGCAGAATGTACATGCAATTAAGATCTGTACAACAATTATAGTACCACCTTTCACAGGGCCAACATGCAAAAGCTCCCCAATAATTACTACTCACTTATGTTTTATAGTTTTTGAATTATGTATGATTCTACTTGAATCATGTATGATTCTACTTGAATCATGTATGATTCTACTTGAATCATGTATGATTCTACTTGAATCATGTATGATTCTAGTAGAATCATACATGATTCAAGTAGAATCATACATGATTCAAGTAGAATCATACATGATTCTAGTAGAATCATACATGATTCTACTATGATTCTAGTAGAATCATACTAGAATCATATGTTTGAGTTATTAACAATCATATTGTAGTAGATTATTTGCGGGTTATTAACATTTAAAATTTTGATGCAGGTCAATCAAAAGCGGCAATGTGAAGATGACAAAGGGTAGTGGCGAAGAATAGGACTTCTCCTAAATCAACGTTGTTAAACCTCTGTTAAATCTACTGTGAAACCTACTGTCAAACCTACTGTCAAACATACTGTGAAACCTACTGTGAAACCTACTGTGAAACCTACTGTCAAACCAAAACCTGCCACTAATAAAAATTTAGCGTCTGAGGAGTAATGAGAGCAGTGGTTCTAGTGAAAGTGATGAGTACAAGGATGAGGTGAGGGCGAGGAAGGGGATGCATCTAATGAAGAAGAGGAAGTGAAGAGGGAAAGTGGTGAGGAAAGTGAAGAGGATGAGAAGTTAATTAAGAATTTAAAATCAAAGAGTGTTAGGGAAAGAGTAAAAGGTTAAGAAAGAGATTTCTAAGTCGATGGCGACTCAAAGATCAAAGGGCTAAGAAACGTGTCAAGGAAATGAAGGATGTTTTAGAGACTAAGAAAAGGAAGCGTTTTTCTAAGTCGGAAGAAGAAATGTCTCGAAGCCTAAGAAATCTTTGAAGAAGAATGTAGGTTTATTGAAGCCTAAGAAGGAGCATTTGTTAAAGGCTGAAGAGAAGGTTAAAGTGAAGATTGAGTGTGTATTGAATTGATTGAATAAGGAGAAGAAGAAGAAGAACCTCTTCTGTCGAGCAGTTGAGAGGAATGAGTATTTGAGTAAATTTAATATTCTCTTATCTAGGACAGTTCCTTCTAGCTTGTTTTCTACAATCCGTGATGCCAGAGTTGACATGGGATCTTTCTTGGCGGATATTGGTTTTTCTTCATTGCACATGGTTTCTATTGACATGCTTCCATCTCGTTTGGCAAGGTTTGTGGTATCAAAGTTTAATAACAAAACTTACGAGTTTGTGTTGGAGAAGGGGACGATTCTTGTCACTCGTGAGAAAATCCACGAGATCTTAGGAATTCCTCTCGGTGAAATTTCTTTATTTGATTTACCCAAGAGATCTCTTGATGATCCTTTTGTGAAGTTGTGGTTGAATCGGTTTATCCATTGAAGTTGAAGGATATCCGAGCTAGTCATATTGCTTCAAAGTTGGCCATCGCAGAGCGAGTTGACTTCATGTTTAAAGTCAACTTTCTTATGTTATTTGCAAATGTGATGGGTAAAGGCGATACAATGAAGGCGTTGTTAATTTGAATGTGGTTAGGCGTATTCGAAGATACTAACATTGCCCAAATTGATTGGTGTGGTTACATTTACATTTGTCTCAATATAGTGAACTCCCAAAGACTTATGGCGGCTACTATATTGGTCCATTGTGCTTCTTGATTGCAAGTTTATACTTTTTATGTTTCTTGTTTTTGTGTATGCTTTTTTATGATCTCATTGTGAATTTTCTTACTTTTAACAGCTCATGTATCTTGATTCCACAAAATTTGAGCGTTTAAATGTTATCCGTTACGAATCTGCTATCAGAAGCTGGAGCACAACCTCAATGAATCTACAGCAAAGCTTGAAATTGAAGAAAAAGTCATAGGCAAATTGGATTTGCATGCAGATTGGAGTGAATCTGAAGTACATGAAACCGAAGGTTTTTATGAAGGTGGGGTGAATGTGAGCAAGGCTCGTACTTCCTGTGTGCCTCCTACTGATAAACAGGATTGACTCTTTTCTCGTCTTTTTTGAATTATTTGTTTGAACTACAATCACATATGATTCAAACAAAATCACATGTGATTCAGAGAGAATCATATGTGATTCTGATAGAATCATAAGTGATTTAGAAAGAATCATATGTGATTCAAAGAGAATCATTTGGGATTCAGAGTAAAATCATATGTGATTCTGACTGAATCATATGTGATTCTGACTTAATCATATGTGATTTTGACTGAATCATATGTGATTCAAACAGAATCACTCACATATGACTAAAGACTAATTGACATGTTATTTAATATTTTCATTTCAGTTTTATGTGACATGTCTTATATGATTTTGTTTTTATCTTGAGAGTTTTGCAAGATGATTAAAAACAACCTTTCAAACATATATCTTGAGAAGGAACGAACTTGAAGATCTTACGAAAAGGCTATCTAGAGTTCAGAATGACGAAGAAGTTCTTGAATTATACGAGAAATATGGAGGAGTATTTAAAGATGTTATATTATTTGAAAATGTTCATGTTGATGATTTTAATCTAGGAGATGGAGGAGGATCTGATGATGGTAACAATAAAGATGTTGAGGAGGCTGTTGTTGAAGATGAAGAGGAAGTACCAATAATCACTGAAGAAAGCATATCTACAGTGGATTGAAACAAATATTGATTGGATTAGGAGGGTGATTGGTATTTACGATGCCTATTATGATGTACTTTGTTTAACCCTTCTATCTTAGCAGTTTGATCTTACAAGTTTCAAGTCGAGTACCATATGATTCTTTACTCTGAATCACATATGTGATTCTCTCTTAATCACATATGTGATTCTCTTTGAAGATGAAGAGGATGTACCAATATCTAGAGTTTCGAATCATATGTGATTCTCTCTGAATCACATATGATTCTTTTAATCTTTTAATCTTTTGTAACTAAAAATTTGTTTTTATTCAGGAGGATGATATTAACGGCCCGGGTTGTTGGTAGGTTAACATTGAGTGTCCTCACACTCTCTGAACAGTGGTTACTCGTTCATCTCCTAGAAAAGAGTTCCTAAGCCATCTTCTTACACTGTCATCACCATACATGAATAAGAAGGCGCTAGTTATCGCTCTTCTTAGGAGGCTTGAGTTGGGGAATAGCTTGTTTTCAATGCAAGGCGATAAGTTGTAAGTTTACTTTATTTTTATTTGTTTTGGTCTTTATTTTTATTTCTGCAATAACATTTCTAATTCACTTTTTTTTGTTTTTAATTTAGTGAAACGGTTTTTCAAACTCGTTCTGGTAACCATGAGGTATCGTCTATACGTTTAAACATGGAGACGTTGGCACCAAATTGGTGGATAGATGCAAATGTTGTCGACTCTTGAGGGCGATCTTTGAATTATGAAGAATCGCTTAAAAGGATCCGTCAAAAAGGCATTTTTTTCCCACGAATTGTATTGTAAGTTATTTTATTTTATTTTAATTCAACTTTTTCAATCAGTTTTTACTCGTATGTTATCTAAGTGAATCATATTTGCTGAGAATCATATGTTATTCTGATGAGAATCATATATGATTCTGGATAAAATCATATATGATTCTTATTAATCATATATGATTCTGATTGAATCATATATGATTCTTATTAATCATATATGATTCTGATTGAATCATATATGATTCTTTATAATCATATATGATTCTGAGTGAACCACATATGATTATTCAGAATCATATATGATTCTCATCAGAATAATCATATATGATTCACACAGATTCATATTTGATCCTGAGTAATCATACATGATTCACACAGATTCATATATGATTTTCTTGAATCATATATGATTCGATATTTACACATAAACATGATTTAGTTCAAGTACTAAAATAGCATATGATTTATTGTTTATCTAGACAGAAGCTATGGTTAAAAAACTTATTGATGAAGATGAGCAGTGGAATATGTTTTCAGAGGAGATGTTGGCTCATTTTAAAATAGCGATGATGAATGCCTCTAGGTCTCTTGCGGATATTGAATTGGTAACTTCTCATTCCATTAGAAATTTAATTTTGTAGAAGTTTGAATTTGAGTTTTAACTTTCCTTTATTTTGTTGAAATAGGCGTTTTCCCGATTCGTGTCTCCAATCATTTTTATGTTGTTGTTTTCAACATTAAGAAGAGTGCAACATCGATGATCATCCTTGAATAGTGATTCGGAACCTACAATTCCTACAAGGTCGTTTGTGAACTTCGGCAAGTTCTTTAAAAATCATATGTGATTTTTATGCAACTTATATGTGATTTATGTACATTTTTTAACCATGTTTTTATTTTTTGTAGAAAAAGTTTTTTTCCAGGTTTCTGTGGTGGAGCAGTGATGGTGGTTATGGAGCGGTGATGGTGGTGGATCGGTCATTGTGGTGATGGAGCGGTGATGGTGGTGGATCGGTCATTGTGGTGGAGCAGTGATGGTGGTTATGGTGGTTGACCGGCGGTTATAGTGATGGAGCAGTTATGGTTATGGTGGGCGATTGTGGATCGTTCTTTGTTATAGCGGTGTGTTTTTCACCTAATATTTTAGGAAAATAATGGAGGTAGGTTTTTATTTTTAGTTTATATATTTGACGTTTTTGCCCTCCAAGTGTAAATGCAGGATTTAATCTAAACCCTTGGATGTAATTGGATTGGATGGTTGAGATTCATGGATTGGTTCTATGGTTACTCAAGGTTCTACATGGATCTCAACTCTACCTCTATTAGCATCATTTTCTAAACCGAATACGGACTCACCCCATGTGAATGTCGTGACATAACTGAACAGACTCACCCCTTTCAGGCTTGAGTTTATAGAAGACAAAACTAACATATTATTAAGTTTCGACGAGCTAATCGCCACACTAGGACCGAGAATAAGCAATTGTAACTGTATCGAGACTCGAATCAACAACACAATTCAATCACACTTCTCAAAAAAATCATATCAAAACTAAATAAAAACACACCCTAACCGAGCTTTAGGATTTATCGAACATTAATAATGAAATCAGTACTCACATTTAGACCACATATCATCACCACAAAGTAACAAATCCAAGGCAAACCCGATACTAATCTACGAACACAAACGAGCACCCTGCTTGGGTGACTCGTTGAGTTGAAACCAAAAAACACCGGTTTACACCCAAAGTACCCAAACTAATTAGCAGATTTCAACCATACTAAGGTCGTGACTCGTACCGAGTCACGACTCAACTGTAATACGGGGTCGAACATGTATAATAACATCAAAGAAATAGGTGAGGAGCTGAGATATCAAATCTGCTAACAGTATGACTAAAAAAAATCCGATTTATCAACAACACTTATATATCCGTGACCAAATATAGCTCAATCCGACTCAAACAAATCAACGTATTCGTTTTAAAGATTTACCACACGAACGCTTTTTATTATAAATGTTTCAATCGTTATTAATCCACGAAAACTTTTACAAATTACACATAATCGGTAAATAAAGAAATAAATAATGAAAATTGGTTCTCGTCATACCAAAAGAATTAACGAGAGGGAGATAGCGAGGTCGAGAGTGATGAACCCGAAACAAATGGCTTCGATTGGAGGGTCACGAGATGAACTGAGACGAATTGGTACCTGAGAAAGCTTCCTTGCCCCTTCAATTACAAAACCCCCATGGTAATTTTCAAAAACCCTTTGATATAAGAAACCCTAATTTTTGTGTTTATGTGTGATGGTGTAAAACCTGTAAGTATCGACTCTACTTATAGATACACAACAAGAAGGTCTTATTTCTTCTTTCTTGGTCTTCAATTGGAGGGAGGTCTTTCTTGGCAAACCTCGATGTCACTGCCGTCTTCAACATCTTCACGTGATACCCTAGGGGAGTAGAGCCAAGAGTTGAAGGGCTGCAAGTGCGGTTTTTGGTGTTGACTAGAGAGAGTGGGAAGAATTACTTTTCTGTGTTTGTGTTGGAATGAGGCGAAGAGGAGGAAGCAGAAAAGTATGGATGAAAACGATGGGGTAAGATAAAGTGGGATAATATTTGTCGTTATTCTTTTGTTTTATTATTATTAGACACTGTATAGATGGTACCCCGTGTTTTGTCAGCCTTCGCAAAAATTGTACCTTCCCGGTATCCGAAAACTGTAAAAATTATATTTTTATAAACGTTTTTTCATGGGTAACAATATGGCATCAATATTACGTAGAGATTTGATTTTTACAGTTTTGCCGTTATTTAATTGGTGTCGGTATGCGTTAAGGCTATGTTTGGCAAAAGTAGCGTAGAAGCGTGAGCGGTGGTACGTGGCGATAGCCAAACGCTCTTTATCATTCACTCCTTAAATAAGCATTGGAAAATGAGCTTTCCTAAAAAATAGCAAAGCTCACCGCTCCTTTGCCAAACGAACACTAAAAATAAAAAAGCTCAATTCTCGCCGCTCATCGCCTCAAAAAGCTCCAAAATGCTCTGCGCCAAACATAGCCTAAGTGTCGGTTTCCATGTTTTATGAGAAAATGTATTGTTCTCGATTCAAATAGGCTCGGAAAAATCCAGGAGTGGATCTTAATAAAATAATGACTATAGTTTATTGTTAAAATTTGTTTGAAATTTTACGGGGTATTACAGATATCATCAACCGAGTCATCACTCGTAAGAAGTTCAAATGTTAGAATCCCTCCTGAACAAACTCAACCAACCAAAGCTAGAAGAACCGCTGGGATTAGCATTCGACCTTTTGAGTTGAAAAGGCCTTCATCAAGCACTAAACCAAACACACCTAGCTCAAGTAAAATACCTAAACCTTCATTTCTAGAACCTAGACTACATTCCTTTACCTCACCTCTTTCCCATCCAAATCACTCATTAGAAGACTCACCACCAAGGACTTCTCATTCACCAACCTTCTCATTAAATAGGGAACCACCTTCACCATCAAATAGTCCATCATGGGAGACAAGGAATCACCAAAGACCCAACCATATAGAGGACTTCCCATCTCCACCACCAACTCGTGCATCATCACCCTCAGTTTTAGTTGAACCACACCCTACGTCGCTCAACTCACATCCACAAATCCCACCATCCTTTGTGGAGCCTCCTCAAAACATTCCACCTCCTCCATTTCCTATTCATGACAATAATTGCTCTAATTGTTAACTTACCCAACGACTTGTTCAAGAAGTACGAAATGAGTTGCACTTCATGTTTAATCATTTCCTTGAGCGAATCGAACAAATTAACAAGTATACTCGTCCTTAGGTTACAAGCACATTGATGCTTTTTATTAAGTTTTTGACACTTCTTAGAATTATTAGGGAATATTACATGTTGTTATCATTCTCTTAGTCTTAAGAGATGTGTATATCATCTCTCTTGTTTTTTTTATTAAATGAAATTACATGTTATATGTCATATGATCTTGAGAATATGTTTGGTGCCTTAATATGTAACAACTCGTAAATTTTCCTATCGATTTTCACGGCTAATTTTTTTTTCTTTCGTTTCAAATTTTGAACACGACAAGTCACGAGATATTTTTCACCTCGACCTCGATAATAAAATTTTATAAAATAAATAAATAATAAACTTTTTATAATTTTATTTTCTACCGGGCCTCTAAGCTCAACACTACCCGATTCAATTCATTTCCTCTTTATTGGGCTCACGCGTTCAACCCAATCAAACCCAACATGAATTCTCCCATTGGGCCTAGCCCATTCTCCTTTCCTGCTAAGCCCAAACGCACTTAATAAAATCTTTGCAACACAAAAATGGGTACAAGCAAATTTGGAAACATGGTTTATATATTTTTGTGATCGTAAACAAGGTACAAGACAACACAAAATAAAGAGGAACACTTTGGTTATAAAATATGTTACCATGTTTTCTGTAGTACCAGCGTCAAACCAACACAACAGTGGGGGACCAAACCAATCCTAGTGCACCCTATTTTTAATGGTACAAAAGTTGACATATGATTCTTTGTTTTCTGTGATAGTCACGAGACAACCAAAACAAAAATACAAAACAAATTTCACCTTAGGGGTGGTAGTCATGCCACCATACCTATCTCATACCTAATCACCCACTAATTATATACTTCCATCTCATCTCATACCTATCTCATACCTAACCATAAATTTTTAGTGACAACCATGCCTAACCCATACCTCATCTAATTTTATTTTTATTTTTTTATATTTATAATTATATTAAACAATTTAATAAAAACATAATATTTTATTAATACTTAAAAGAAAATTAAATAATACTTATTAAAACAAAAATACTAGTCATCAAGGTATGGTAAGTCTTGAGCCGCTACATGCTCCGTAAGATCATATCGGAGACGGTGATGAATATTTTCGTCGAGTAACTCCGGTAGTACATTCGGGTCATAAATTGGCGGACCGGCCATCCATTATATATGAATCGGGTGATATTACCCTCCTGCCGCCTTTTTCAAATCATATTGTGTAATATAACACACGTATGAACCATTTTTCGAATCTTTTCACTCGACATAGCCCTAGAGGATGACCGAGAATAATCCATTTTCCTTTAAGACGCACCAAAAGCTCGCTCGACATCCTTTCGCGTGCACTCTTGTAGCTTCTTGAATCTCTTTTCGGGCCGCTTGGATAAGGATATGCTTTAACAAACGCTGAATACGAGGATAGATTCCATCGGTAAGATAATATCCACGCTTGTAAAGCCGCCCATTTAGTAAATGAACGTTGGCATCGCTCCATTTCTCGCCAAGAAGATACAACGGAGATTGATTCAAAACATTGATGTCGTTATTTGCACCGGGAGGACCAAAAACGAATGCCAAAACCACAAATCATTTGAAGCGACGGCTTCAAGCATAATAGTCGGGTATTGGTGATCACCTCTCTTATATTGGCCTCTCAAATGCCTAGGACAATTTCGCCAAACTCTTGCCTATATAATTGGATTACCGCATCGCAAAAATGATCAAGGCATTCACCTATAAAGTTAAAAAAATAACGAAAACATTATAAAAATATACCGAATTATAAAAAACGAAAACATTATAAAAATATACCGAATTATAAAAAACTAAAAAATACCAAATTATAAAAAACGAAAAAATAACCTGACGTTCTTCGTGCCATGTTTAAGTAGTCATCATATCTATCCGGAGGTCCACCCGCTATGAAGTTGTCGAATGGCCGATGCATTTTTTGTAACGCCAGTGAAACTTTTTTCCTCGCTCGCTACAACTCTTGAAACCATTCAAATTGGCTTCAATAGCACCAACAATTTTAGAAACAAGCTTTTATTCATACGAAATTTCACAAAAACATGGGGGGAACTTTGGGTTTTCTTCAACGAAATAGTCATTCATTAGAGTTTGAAGAGCTTTTTCACGAAAATGGGTAACATACTCCTGCATATCAGAGAGCTTGGCGTGTCTTCAATGGCATTGCACGCTAAAGGTTGCTGGTGTAGAACTCGTTAGGATTTAGAAAATCCAGGTTGTTAAAGTGTCGGTCACCTCAAGTATATGTAATCTAGAAAGCTCAGAGTCGTAGTTATTTAATGTTAGTTAGTATTTAGTTAAGTAACACCGTGGAGGACGGACGGTCTTTACCCACTGTATGCCCGATCCACGGCAGTAGGAGGCGTATTTTATAAGATACTATAAATACCCTCTACCTCCCAAGGTAGAGGGTTGGAGCTCATAATAAGATTTTTCTTTCTCTCTCTAAGTTCCGTAAACCTCTAAACTTTCTCTCTCTAAAACCCTTAAGTCATACGCCTACTTGCACTATGGTTTAATGTGTTTGTGAAATCTAATATGTTACAAATGGTATCAGAGCCATGGTTTGATCATCTCTCTTACATGTTCTTGGATTTCTAGTGGTTTTATATGGTTTTCGGGTTTGAAAAAATTTAGTGGTATTTGCATCATTTAGACCATTTCTAGTGTTAAAGTTTGGATTTTGATTGTACTTTTGTGTTTAGAATCATTATAAGTGCTTTGGTTTTGATTTGGAAGGCTTGAATCAGCGTGGTTGGGTTGTTTTTGGATTAAAAAGTGGTGTTTTGAATAATTCATTCTAGCGACTTGTGTCTCGTACTTGATCTCTTCGTAGCGATTTGTCTCTACGTTTAAGCGACTTGTAAGTATTCTGTGAAGCGACTTGTCTGTGATTAGTGAAGCGAGTTGTGCACTAAGTGATTTGTCTTTTGAGACAAAACGACAAAAACGACAAAGTAGTGGACGTACTTTTTGTCTAGCGATTTGTCACTAGCGACTTGTCCTTCTAGCGAGTTGTTACTCTAGCAACTTGTGTGTCTAGCGACTTGTCACTAGCGATTTGTCTTCATAAGCGATTTGTGTCATACAAGCGACTTATCTCTCTAGCGACTTGTCCCCTTAGCAACTTGTATACCTAGCGACTTGGTGAAAAGCGATTTGTCTTCAAGGTTTGAAGCGACTTGGTGAATTATTGTTTCTTATTGTTACATTTTACGGTTTTCTCTTGATTTAGTAAAATCCCGTGTAAGAATCTATTTCCCGGTTTAATCAAAGAGTTATAAAATCCCGTGGAATCTGTAATCATGTCTACCAACGTGCCTACAATCATCTCTTCTGTAGCTGAGGACGTTCAAGCAGCAGGATCAGATACTCGTCCACCCATGTTAGATAGGATTGATTATGACTCATGGGCTCAACGAATCAGGTTGTACTGTTTGGGTAAGGAAAATGGGGTTAACATTCTCAAATCAATTGATGAAGGATCATACCAAGTTAAGACTAACAGAGACATACGTGAGACTGCTGCAGATGGCTCAGTGATATTGGGATTGGATAGACCTAAGACGTATGATGAACTGACTGATAAGTAGAAGAAGACATACGATGCAGACATCGGGGCTTCTAACATCATACTCCAAGGTTTACCTAAGGACATTTACAAATTGATCAATCACAACACGGAAGCTAAAGCAGTGGGACAATGTTAAGATGCTTCTATCTGGTTCTGAATTGACTAATGAAGATAGGGAGTCTCAGCTGTATGATGACTTTGAGAACTTTAAAATGAATCCAGGGGAAAGTATCACTGAATATCATGTAAGATTCCACAAGCTTGTGAATGATATGAGAAATATCATAATGACAATGCCAAATATTCAGCTCAACTCAAAGTTTGTGAACAACATGAATCCCGAATGGCACAAATTTGTCACTGCTATCAAGCTTAACAAAGGTTTAAGGAACACCAACTATGAACAATTGTATGCCTACTTACTCCAAAATGAAAAGCATGCTGTGTTTGAACGAATGATCCTTGAAAAGTTCAACAACAATCCTGGAAGTACAAGTTCATCAAATGATTCAACTGCATTCTACACTAATGTAGGAATTACCACCAAAACATCTCAAGTTATACCAACTAGTAATGGTAATCACAAACTCATTCCAGATCCAGGGTACAAACCACCGGATTCAGACACAATCATGGAACATTTCATCAATCAACTGGCTCTTATGGTTAAGCAAAACCTGAACCTCACTCCACACACCAACAACAATCTCAGAATGGCATCCAATCTTCACAATCATGCTACTGTTAGAGATGGTAAGATAGTGGTATAGAATATGCAAGGGAGACAGAATGAACAAGGAATGGTTGGAGCAGGTTATGGTAATACTGGAATAGGTGGAGGATATGTGGGTAATCATAATTGTGGAAGGAACATATCTCAGGGTCAAGGGAAGCCAATCAAATGTTACAACTGTGGTGGAGAAGGACACATTGCAAGAAACTGCACATCTCCAAAACGTCCGCAAAATGCAGAATATTTCAGGGATAAGATGCTACTTGTGCAGGCACAAGATAATGGAGCGGTATTGGGTGAAGAAGAGCTGCTATTCTTGGCCGAGGGGAATGCTAAAACTTTTGATGCAGATGTCGTTGAACAGCCTGTGCGCGTGGTAGGGGTCAGAACAATCCAAATGCATTTCAAGTAGCTGACTGTGATGCATATGATTCGGACGTTGATGATGAACCAACTGCCCAAACCATCTTCATGGCTAGCATTTCTCCAATGGTCTCTCCAAAAGCTCCGTCACCACAACAGGCTAGTCCCTCCAAGGCATCAATCATATCTGAGGTATTAAAACTATACGATGAGGTTGATGCGCAAAAGATACACTACAAAGTACAACCAACTGAAATCTTTGAATCAGATACTGAAAATATAGGCAAAATGTTGTCCCATATGACCAATATGTGAAGCAAGATGAAAGTGAAACTGTACCAAGTAATGTATCTTCTACAGTCAATGATGATTGTGCTTTTGATGAATACACTGAATATGCCCCTGATGATTCCTTAGTCACTGAGCTTAATACTTATAAGGAACAAGTTGCCATATATGAACAACGTGCTAAGTTTGAATTAACTACCCGTGAGCAGGAAATGGATAACCAAATGCATACAATTATCAGAAAAAGTAATTTTAAGGAAGAAACGTTAAAACAAGAGTCGGATTCCTTACAAGAAAAGGTTAGTAAAACGGTTAAACAAAAACAAGAACTTCAAGAAAATGTGAAAATACTCAAACAAGA
Source organism: Chrysanthemum makinoi (assembly GCA_910596185.1). Lineage (NCBI taxonomy): Eukaryota > Viridiplantae > Streptophyta > Magnoliopsida > Asterales > Asteraceae > Chrysanthemum > Chrysanthemum makinoi. The sequence continues at coordinate 8,982,171 of OU343218.1, read as the reverse complement.
ATTCAATGCTAAGGAATCAAAACTGTTAAATGAATTTCCCAACCTAAAAAATTTGAAGAACAAACTTGAAAATAAGTTGTACGTATAAGGGAACACCATTCAGACTGCTCACATGATCACTAAGCATAGAGTACTAAGTGATAAGCATAGCGTTGCACTTGTAGATGAACCGAATCCTAAGGTAGGTATTAAGGCTAAAGCAGCTCAGAAGGTAATCTATGATGGAAATGAGATTCTTAAACCTAGACAGAAACCCTCTTGTGCTGAGTGTTCTAAGGAAGACAGAAAATTAGAAGAATTCTCTAGAAAAAAATTGGATGATAAATTTAATAGTCCTTTGTGCATAAGAGATAAAATCATCGTTAAAACACCGAATTATTCTAAGGAAAACTGGATCGCCTTTAACAAGTTTAGACCTCAGACTCAGCTGACCCCTGAACAAATTTTCTGGAAAAAAGATATGGACAAACAAAAAGCTGATGACTTTATTGAAAAGAATTCCCCTTGTGGGAAATTGCCTCCTGCCACTGTGTATCCACCAAATACACCAATGCATCTAGTACCTAGAAATCTTCCCACTATTAGCAAAACCTTAATCAGCCTTTATGTAGTCTACCAACTATTTGTTGATTTTGAGAAAACATGTAAGAAGAGAATCACACCCACTGAGATAACTGAAGGGGAAAGGGGTTTTGAACAAACTAAAGAATGCTATTTAACCGAGGTCATGCCTTTCTTTAAACAACTTAAAGAACAATTTGAGAGTCTTCAAAAGGGAATGAACTCTGAGATTAAAGATATGAAAAAGGTGTTTAATGATATGGAATTTGAGGTCAGTATGTTTGAACGTGAGCTTAAGAGTAATGAAATTGAAATAAAGAATCTGCACATCATTAATGATAATTTGATCTCTCAATGTGTTGGTCAAGATGTGTTCTACACTGTTACAAATTATTCTATTATCAGGCCTCAATTTCATGAATTATTTGTTGCATTAAAAGTTTCCCATGATCGTGTCATTGAGCTTGAAACCACAAATTCAAAATTTCATGATAAAATTGAACAGGATGATCATGATAATTTGGTAAAACATTATTCTAAACTGGAAGTTGAACATTTTAATTTGCAACTAAAATATCAACATCTTAAAGAAAATGTTAAAACCTCAAATATCAAAACATCTTCGGATGTTCCTGAGTTTGATGCCATTTTTGAAATAAACAAACGTGACGAACAGATTCGAGCTCATAGTAACACGATCAGAAAGTTGAAAACCTAAATTTCACAATTAAAAAGTGAAAAGAACAATATGAATGGCTCCCAAATGCCTCCTCCTTTAGATTCTCAGTATTCTCAAAACTTTCATCTTCAAAACATCATTAATGCATTACAACAAGAAAATGAAAGTTTTCTAGAAGAAAATGAAAAGGTTAAACGACACTTCAAAGAGTTATATGATTCAATTAAAGTCACTCGTGACAAGAACGATGAAAAAATAACGTCTTTACAAAAGGAAATTGAGAATCTGAAGAGTCAGGTAAAATGGAAAATGGCACTTGTCTTGAACGAGAATGTTGCATCAAAGGCATCTGCAGATTCTAAGTATACTGTGACTGTTAAATACATTCCTCCTCATCTTAGAAACAACGAACTTGTGTTTCATGAGTATTTCTATCACCTTAAGGATAGTCTAGAATGTCTCCGTGAGATTGTAGAAGAGGATCGCATAAATAAGCCACTTGATAATGAAATTAGGTATGCATGCTTATATGCCAAACGATCTCAGGAGCTGTTAGAGTGTTTAAGAGCAACATGCCCTAAATCCTTATGTGAGAAAGATAAAGTTGTGATGCCTTGTTCTATGCCTAGTGCTAAGTATGCAACCCACTATATGCCGAAAGTCAAGCATGTGAGCTTTGATGTGCCTATAAGTACTTCAGATCCTAGCACTTCTAGATCAGGAATGCAAAAAGTATCAAAACCAACTAATGTTCCCATAATTCCCTCTGCAGGAGGGATCAGTGGTACAAAAGCAAGCGGGTCAAAGCCTCCAGGCAATACAAAGCAAGATAGGACCTAGCAAGCTAAGAGTGATCAATGGAGGAAAGTAGAAGACCGCCCTAGGAACTTTAAGTTTGAATTGAATAAAACGAATCGTGTTGATTCTAGTATTAGCTATAAGCGTACTGTAATTAATTCGAATTCAGCTACTATTTGCAAAACGTGTAATGAATGTTTGATGTCTGGTATTAATCATGAATGTGCTGTGAATGAGTTGAATTATATTGCAAAATCTCATGTTAAAATGGTTAATACTAGAAAACAGAGGAAGAAGGCAAGAAAACATTGGAAACCAACAAGAAGAAAATTTAGTAATGTAGGTTACCATTGGATACCTACCGGCCGGAAATTCAAACTTAATGAGTTGGGCCCAAAATTATCTTGATCAATGCCCAATAGGAAATGGATGCCGACTGGTAGAACTATACCTTTAAGAAGTGAACATACTTTGAATAGATCTACTGTTTCTACTAGTCCGGCATCTACCTCTAATGATCACATTGACTCTTTCTCTGATGTGGATGTTCCAATCTCGTTTTCTAACCAAGTGGAACCCATTCTTGCATGGGGATCCCAATTATCCAGTTATCCATTCTTGTCTATGTTCAATTGCAGGTCGTTCAAATCGTTCTGTGGTACTTGGACTTAGGTTGTTCCAAGCATATGACTGGAGACCGCTCGCGGCTCATAAACTTTATGAGTAAATTTATCGGGATTGTTAGATTCAGGAACGACCATTTTGGGGCAATTATGGGTTATGGAGATTATGTGGTTGGTGATAGTGTAATTTCCCGAGTATACTATGTTGAAGGTCTTGGTCATAATTTGTTTTCACGGTCAATTTGATTCTCGATTTAGAAGGCTTTTAGAAAACATACCTGCTTCGTTAGAGAACTTAATGGTGTGGAACTTTTAAGAGGTACACGTTGTGCAAATCTATACACCATCTCTATCGGAGATATGATGAAGTCTTCTCCAATCTGCTTGTTGTCAAAGGCTTCAAAAACAAAGTCATGGTTAAGGCATCGTCGTCTCAATCACTTGAACTTCGGTACCATTAATGATCTTTCCAGAAAGGACCTAGTAAGAGGCTTACCCAAATTAAAGTATGAAAAGACCATCTTTTCAAGATGCCAATTGGGAAAAAGCAAGAAATATGCCCACAAACCCAAACCCAAAACTCGCATGGAAGTTCTTCATACTCTTCATATGGATCTGCGCGGACCCATGAGAGTGCAAACGATAAATGGGAAGAAATATGCATTGGTTGTTGTTGATGACTACTCGATTTACTTGTTAAGTTTTTAGGACAAAGGATGTAACCCGTGATGTCATCATCAAACTTATCAAACAGCTGCAGGTTCGACTTAACAAGACTGTAAGAATTATTCGAACGCATAATGGCACCGAGTTTGTTAAAAAGATCTAAGTCAATTCTATGAAAGTATGGAATCAGCCATCAAAGAAGTGTTCCACGACGCCTCAAAGAACGGTGTAGTTGAAAGACTAAATCTAACCCTTGTTGAAGCCGTAAGAAAAATGCTTATTTACTCAAAGGTTCCAATGTTTCGTGGGTCAAGCCATTGCCACGCTTACACCCAAAATCGCTTCCCTAATACACACCACTCATGGAAAAACTCCATACCTAACTTGTCCATAAACGAAAACCCGATCTCTCCTACCTTCGCGGTATTCTGGTGCTTTATGCTATCCAACCAATGACTCAAGATTTAGGTAAATTGAGAGCTAAGGCGGACATTGAGTTTTTGGGTTATGCACCAAACAAGAAGGGTTACCGGATCTACAACAAAAGAACTCGAGATATCATGGAAATTATTCACGCCACGCTTGATGAGTCTGTCGGGCAAATGCCTGTGACAATCAAGTTCGACCCGATCTCAACATTTGATAAGTAGTCCCATTAGTTCTTCTCTTGTACAAAATCCCTCACCAAAGAACTCCATATGTACCTCCTTCAGAAGATGATTTGAAGAAATTGATTGATCCAATGTTTGATGAACACTATGATCCTATTGCTAATGATAAGTCTAATCCATTGACAGAGGCTGCCCCTAACCCAGTTAACGTAGATAACCCTTCAGTTTCTATGTCATTGAGTCAAGAAGCGCCTACTATAGATCACTCATTGATTCGCTTCAAACCGTCAAGTTATATCACTCAAGCCGGCCACTTGTGAATGGCCAACCGTAACAAACTTAAAACTGCTCAGAAACCAATACAATTTAGATCAGAGGAGTATAGTGTATCCCCAGGTCGTTAAGTCCCAACGAGGTGTGAAAACGTAGTACAAACCATGTGTGCTGAAATGATATTGAATATACAAAAACAGAAATCTGATTGACTAACACTAAGAATGTGAATAGTGATAGCTGTCACGCCTATGTCGTTAAAACGATGCAATCGTGAACCTAAAACGTGAAAATATATATAAAACGACGCTTAACTTTAATTAAACGTAAACGTATAAAAATAAAACGATTATAACTATAATAGGGATTTGCATGTCTTAACGACTTAAATGCAAATTAAATATAATTAAAATATTTAACTATAATTTACAAATTTATAAAAGTTAAGAAAATCTAAGAAACTAAAACATGTACGCAGTATCGTGATAATAACGAAACGTGAACAAAATAAAAAGTGAATTCGGTCCAATACAACTCCCACAAATGTAAAAATCATATTTTTGGAATTCTAAAAAGATAAGAAAATTATTGGAAAATTAAAATAAATTTTTACACTATTTAATTAATTAATATAAATTAAAAAATGAATTAAATGTATTTAAAAATGAATTAAATAATAAGAAAATCTAAAATTAACTTAAATAAAGGAAATAAAGAATCAAAAAATCTAAAATATTATAGAATAATTTATGAAACTGAAAATGTATTTTTACACAATTATTCTATTTATTATTAATTATTTACTATTATTAAGTATTAAAAACTATTATTGATTTATTAAAAATAATAAATGAATAAAGAAAAAAATCAAAACTTTTTACATAATTATTAAATAAATTAAGGAACCTAAGAAAAATATAAAAACTATATGTTATTAACAGAAATAAGCTAATAAGCAAATAAGCTCCTAAATAGAAGCTATCACTTAGCTTAAAAAGAGCTTTTTGGTTTTTTTTAGACTAATGTACTACTTATATTATACAAGTTAAATGAACACAAAACTTTACAAACCTAAAAAAATAAGCAAATTGTGGGCTTATGAGTCCAACAGTTAAGCTTTTGGCTTGACTGTTGGAACTCAAGCTTAAAATAAGCTTGGAAAAAGCTATAAACAGGAAACAAAAGGCAAAATAAGATATATACAAGTCCAATGGATCAATATAAACAAGAAAATTGGACTATGGCAGTGTGAGCTTATGGTTTAGACAGTTAAGCTTTTTGAGCTTAACTTGGATGGAATGAAAGCTTGCAAAAGCTTGGTATAAGCTCCACACATCAAAGCAAAAGAAAAATAATATGTATACAAGTAATATGAACAAGTTTAAACAAGCATGGTACTAGATTTCATCAAATAAGCTTGAAATAAGCAAATAAGCAAATTCCAAATCCAAAGTAATGAACCTCGCAAGTGCATCAGCCGACTTGATTGGCAATTTGCCGGAGAGAATAAGCTAAAAAGCACAAAGTGAAGATTGAAGTAGCAAGTCGGGTTGGTTGGCTTTTCCAAAAGCCAAAGCTTATGCTGTGGTCCACAGATGAGCTTTGAGAAGCTTATGAAGTAGGCTAACAACCCTCAAGATATATTGATGGAATGGTGATAAGTTCAAGCTACTCTTGCCCTTATTAACAAGCCGCAAGGTGAAATTTGGCGTGGATCAAAGAGTTGGGTGGATGAGCTTCACAAAAAGCTAAAACACACAAGCTCTAGATCACTAATGAGCTTATGAAGAGCTATGGAATGGTGTAAGTTCAATGAATTGAACTCTGGGAATGGGCAAACAACAAGCTCTAAATGACTTATCAAATAAGCTCATAAATGCTCAACCTACTAAACTAGAGATTATAGTTGCTTGGTTTTTGAAAAGCTAAAGCTCACAACATCCAAATTGAGGAGCTTTAAAAGCTTGTAACAACTCAACTTCACTGTTGCTTCAGTTGAAGTTAGTTTGTGACAAAAAGGTGGGTATGATTAAGCTATCTATATAAGCAAATAAGAGAAAAATAAGCAAACACATAACAACTAGGACACAAGGGCTACACAAAGAATCCCAGGCTAATCGATAGGGGCAACTCCACAAGCTTTTGCAAGCTTATGGTTTTAACAACTAAAACCATGGTGCAGGCAAAACAAATTTAATAAAAAGCTATAAAATAAGCACTTAAACATGGAAAACAAAAATAAACAAAAAATACATAAGCAAGATGAGCAACAACACTAAAACATCCTAAAAGCACAGATAATGAAATTCTACATTAAACCCTAGAGAAAATCACCTAGTTTATTCAAAAATGACAAAAATAAAAATTGACTTTTTACAAGAACACATAAGTTGACTAATATGAATTAAAAACTTAATCTACTGATTAAATAAGTTATATTAAGCTATAAGAACATGAAATTAACAAAGATAAACAACATTTAAACAAGTATGCAAGATTCTAGGATCCAACAACCTCACAATGCTCATAATGAGATTGTCAAGTGTCAAATTGACTTTCTACCATGCTACACCCTTTGGTTAGTATTCCACTGAATTACTTAGGCCATATGAAGAGTAAATCAAACAAGAGCAACCACAAACACAGCCTTAAACACAGTTTCATTATCAAATCCAAACAACCCTTTAATGGATCAGTATGAAGTTTTTCAAAGCAAAAGATTGTGTAAACTTATTCCATCAAATCCAGAGGTACCAAAGTGTCAAATGGACCTTTTCAAAGATAAACAAGTAGTCACACAAGTCTAAACCTAGGTTTCTCAAAAAACAAGCATAGTGACAATCCAAATACCATTTCAAACCTCAATCAAAATCCAAAACATAAACACCTAATATTAAGACATAATATGACTAGCAAACAACAAAGAAACACAAAAACATGAAAATTAAAGCATCTAAAACACTAAAACAAAGAAATGCAAAATGGTAAAATGAGCTTACAAGTGAATCTAAGCTTGAAACTGAGAACCATGGTCACAAAACACATCCTAAGGCTTTCCACAAAGCTTCTAAACCAAAGGCAATCCACAATTAACCTTGCTCCATGCAGTTTCACCAAGATCACTTCATTATTTTTGGATTTTCATTGTTTTTCTTGATTTTTAGTGTTTTTCTGAATTTTAAAGACTAAACTTGTTTTAAGGTCTCTAAAAGCTTTAAAGCTTTTGTCAGGAGCTTATATGGCTTAAAGAAGTCCATTAAACAACTACATAACATGAATTTAAATGACATGAAAATTAAAGGTAATTAAGCAAAAAACTTGAAACTGAAATGAAACTTAAAATTAAACTGAAAATAAAGTTTCATTACACTAATTTAAGGAAAATTACAACATTAAAACTGTAAATGACAAGTAATTTAAAGAAAGCATTTTTAAAATTACACTATGTGAACAATGGCTAATCCAAAGTTAGTCTTCTCTCTTGCCTCCTCTTGATCTTTATAGTATTCTGAGTTCCCACTAGCTTCCTGGTCAAATCCCACTTTACTTTGTGTCCATTGGATAAGCAGAGATGATCCTAGCCATTTAAAGTACTTTTGGCACCAAAATTGAGACTAGTGGATTAGAGCAGTTCTGCTGTAATTAAAGAAGCTTGGGGTGTTGTGGAGGTGTAGGGACACAAAAAGGTTAAGTTTCAATGGACTTGGTGTGATGAAGCAAAAAATGTGGGATGTGAGGGAATGTGAAAGGTCTATGGTGGGGAAGCATTAATCGCAGCTTGGGCTATCTCATGAGGTGGAGGATGGTGATGAGTGTATTTGGTACCGTGATGAGGTGGAGGTGAGGTGGAAAACCACCGGTTTTGGTTTAATGTGTGGAGAGAGAAGACGCCTACAAAGGGTGGCGGTATATCTGCTTTAAAATTTGGGCCGGTTATGGTTTTGGGCTTGGGTTTGGTTTAAATAGGTCCTGCTTTGATTTGTATCTTAATAATCACAAGGACTTTGTGTAATTCCAACAAAGTTGGTTGAACTCCGCCAATCTTCCAAAGTTCTTACAAGGACCAAACCTACCATAAATAAATAGTTCAAGGACCAATAATGATATATTTTCCATTTTAAAATGTCCAGGGACCATTTTTGACAATTTTCAAACTCCAGGGACCAAACTTGTAATTTCTCTCTAAACTTATCATAAAGGACCATTATGCCACAATTGAATAGTACAAGGTGTAGTTTGAATAATTTCCATTTTTTTAAATTCACCAAGGACTATTTATGACATTTTTCAAAGTTCAGGGACTAAAGTTGTCATTTTGCAAATTTTAACTTTAAAGGGTTAATTTTGACAACTTTTGAATACCATGGACCTTAAATGACATTTTACAAGTTTTTGAATTACCAGGGACTATTTTTGACAATTTTGTAACTGGGGACTAAACTCGCCAATTATGCAAACTTAATACATTTTTCACCAGATTTTGATGTTTTTGCATTTAAAACATATAAAACACTTGTTTGTGATATTTTCATCATTTTGATGCGTTTCTGAGTGTTTTCAGATGTTTTTGTAGTCTAGACAGTATAAAAATGATGAGTATTTAGACACTCATCACTCATCCTCATCCTCAAATCCTCAATCATCGAGTGTACATCATGGAAATGTTTCTGGCACCTATGATGGAGATAACCCCTTTGCTACTCCCGAAGATGCTCCATTTGAGAACATATTTGCTCCTGAACCAACTTCGTAACCATCCTCATCGAGATCCAAACTCTCTACTTCAGTTCTCAACAAAACCACACGAGCATGTTAAAAAATGGACACATGACCATCCATTGGACAACATCATTGGAAACCCTTCGCCCAAGATCCACTTTAAACAACTTGCAACTGATGCCTTGTGATGCTTCTTCAATTCTGTACTATCTAAGGTCGAACCAAAAGACGTTAAAACAACCATGACTGAAGACAGCTGGTTTAATGCAATGCAAAAAGAAATTCATGAGTTTGATCGACTTGATGTATGGGAATTAGTACATTCTCCTGACTGTGCTATGATCATCGCTCTAAAATGGATCTTCAAGGTAACACTTGATGAGCATGGTGATGTGTTAAAGAACAAGGCTCGATTGGTTGCTAAAGGATACCGTCAAGAGGAAGGTATTGACTTTGAAGAATCATTTGCTCCAGTTGCACGAATCGAGGCAATCAGAATCTTCTTGGCTAATGCTGCTAGTAAGAATATGGTAGTCTATCAAATGGATGTAAAGATCTTGCTTAACGTAAGATCCGAAGATGTTGTTTACGTCGGCCAAACTCGGGTTTGTGAATCCGGAGCATCTTACCCATGTCTATCGCTTGAAGAAGGCCCTCTACGGGTTGAAGCAGGCTTCAAGGGCATGGTACGACACGCTATCAAAGTTTCTTCTAACTAATGGATTCAGAGAAAGGAGCCGATCCGACATTGTTCACTCTAGAAGTAAAGTAAACATTTAATTCATGTTCAAATATATGCCGATGATATTATTTTTTCCTCAACTGACCCCAATGAATGTGACCATTTTTCTAAGGATATGGGCTCCAAATTTCAAATGTCAATGATGGGACAAATGTCATTTTTCTTAGGATTACAAATTTCACAAAGTCCTGGAGGAATTTTTATCAATCAATCTAAATATGCTAATGAAATCTTAAAGAAATTTGGATTTGATTCTTGTGACCCTCGTTGACACTCTCATGGTGGAGCGCATTAAACTGATGAGGACCACTCGTGGATCATGGTTGACCAAACTAAATATCGAGTATGATTGATCCTTGATGTACCTTACGCCAAAGAGACCGCATATTCTCGTTCGCTATATGCATGTGTGCTAGATACCGGCTAAACCTACCAAAAGCACCTTGAAGGTTAAACGTGTCTTTCATCTCCAAGGAACCATCAACATGGGACTTTGTACCAAGGACGTTTTATGTGCTTAATAGCCTATGCATGCACCATGCAGTGTGTCAAGATACACGTCGAAGCACATCGAGGTTCTCGCTTTTGGGTGATAAACTTGTGAGTCGTCTTCAAAGAAACAAATGAGCACCTCTATATCCTCTACAGAGTAGACATAGCCATGTCATCTTGTTGTGCTCAAATCCTATGGATGAGATCCCAATTATTCGACTATGGCTATGAATTCAACAAAATCCCTCTCAGACGGATAATAAGAGTGCCATTGCTCTCTCATGCAACAACGTTCAACATTCAAGAGAAAAGCATATCGACATCCGACATCACTTCATACGGGAACAAGTTGAAAAGGTGTGGTTGAGCTATACTTCGTGAGAACTGAATATCAGTTGGCAGACATCTTCACCAAAGCTCTTCCTAGAGAATGTTTTGAGTTTATTCTGCCACGACTTGGCTTGAAAAGTCTTCAACCAGAAACACTCAAACGTCTTCAGGAAGAAGACGAGGATTAACGATGCTTGTCTCTATCTGATCCGTGTATATATCTTTTCTAAAAGAAAATAGAAAAATATAAAAATTTCAAAAATCCATAAAAATCTGAAAATCTTGAAAAATTCCAAAAAGAGTGTCATTTTGTCATGTTTTTCCTACTTCGGTAACATCTACAGACTTTGTTTTTGTCATTCAAAGAATGACACGGGTCTATAGATGAAGTTCGAACGTACATATTTAAAAAAAAAAAAAAAAAAAAGATAAAATAAAAGAATAATAATTAATTAAAAAAAATTATTTTGAGAGAATGAAAAGCAGTGGTTTATTGTCATTTCAGGCAATAACCCGTTTTCAAAAGAAAGAACAGAGCTATGCTTCATATGATTTTAAAACCTCATGCTCTGATTCTAAAACAATAAGTTCATATGGAACATTTGTCGCCAAAAAGACAAATGTTTCCCTCCAAATATTTTTCCTTCTAAAGATTCTTCTAAAAAATATTTGTCATCTAATGAAAACAAATTGCTTTGAAAATAACTCGGACTCTATTTTTGAAAATCATCTGGACTTATCACATGTCAAAATCTCTAACACTCAATCAACAACGTGTGTCATTGATTAAGGGGAGAATGATTTCAATCAAATCAAAAAGGTTATTTTTCAAATAATTGGCACATAAACAAGCAAGGTCTACTATTGGATAATCAAAAAGAACAATGTCTTACAATGTTTTTTTACAATTGGATCCAGACCTTGGCTAATGTTATGTTTTCAAAAGGTACTTATGCTTGTTTGAACAATGGAGTTTAAAGTCTCAAAATCTGATCCTTATCAGATAAAATGTTTTTCAAAAGCAAGTCACAACTCTCCTCAAAAGTCTTCAAAATGAATTTAAATCAATAGAGATCACAAATTTCAATGGATTTGAAAATTGTGATCGGGGGAGAATTTGTGATTTAAGTTGGATATAAACTGATAATTCGATATGTGGTTTAGAAATATTATAACAAGCTCTCCTCCCTACATGTGCCAAACGATTTCAAATTTTCAATGCACCTATTAAGGGGGAGCATTTATCTTAAACCAAAAAGAATTGAAACGTGATTGATTGGTCTCAAAGTGCAGGTTCCCTCAGATATGTGCAATAATCTTTTGAATCATCCTTCCCAAAGTGTTTTATCCAAAGTATTTAAATACTAGATTTGATCAGGAAGTGAAGAGGATCATTTTAGAAAATGTTAATCAAAAGATTGGATCTTTCATTCTCAATCTAAGAATTCTAAGACCTCTTGCCTCCGTGTGCTAAAACAGTTTCAAACATATGATGCACATGTTGAGGGGGAGCTTTTCAAAAAATATCAAAAACAATTCAGGTACAAAACGCTTTGATCTTGTATCACAAGTATCTGGATTGATTTTCAAATGGTTTTCAATTGGTTTCACAGGCGGAAGAACAATACCTAAAGACCGACCAATTTTAATTTATGCATGGTGTTATAAGGATGGTGAGTTAGTTCCCACGATCCTGCCAGAACCGGAGGGATCTACCCAGGGACAATCCACTAGATAGTGTAGAAGTCCTTAGGTATGATGAAAAAAGGAGAAAAGTGAGACATGGGAAGAGTGCGGACTGAGATAGAGCTGGAACTGGAATAAACCCTACAAGGTTTTAGTAATGAAGTTTCGGTAAGCACTGAAGGGGTTGAAGAATGAAAAAGAAATAAATGAGAAAAGGGTGAAAAGAAATAACCCTCCAATAATTCAACCTTAGGGCAGAAACTGGGTTCAATTCATTTACTACTGGTTGTTACTAAGTTAACGCCAGTATTGAAGACAAGACGTCATGGACCCAGTGACGCACTGCACTACAACTTCCCAAGCTACTCAAGTTCCTCTTAAAAGGACTTGTTTCATTCTCACGGGGAACCTACGTTATCTATTGACTTTCTCTTAAAGATTGTTGATATTAAAGAAGGAGACCCTCTCCCTAGTCTTCGGCATAAGAACCAAATGTGCACTATTGAGTCTAGAGCCACGAGATCATCAATAAATCTCATTAGGACACAAAATTAATGAAGACTTACTGTTTCACACAATGTGGAAAGTGAGATTATATCTTAAGAGTCGTACGCATTATCCTTGTGGTATTGCCAGAACATCTGAGTGATATGCATAATATTCACAATGAAGATGGAAATCCTTCTAGAGCCAACATCAAAGAAGCTCTTGGTGGGTAACATGTGAGATCTATCCAATAGATCAAACTTGTGACAACTGGATTAAAACAATAGGGCGATTCATTATTGAATCAACCTTGGTCCAGGAAATAGATTGACGGATACCTTTGAAAACCGGTCGTTGTGCTTGAAATTCTTTTCTCTAGCACATCGACTGTGTATTAATATTTCAAAATAAAAGGTGTTTATGATTAATATTTGATTTTCCTTAAAACCTTCGTTGTATTGCAAAAACACTTTATATTGAGCAGTACACGATTGTTTTTCAAATCCCTTTTCATCAATCAGTGAATCTCAATTCGCTGGTTTGCTCACACCGTGTTGTCTTCTTTGAGACGTTCCGGTTTGAGAACGACTAAACATTTGCAAAACCACAAGGAGATTCTTAGGAATTATACGATCACGATACTTGTATGATCAACAGGGAACTGTGGGCCGTGTACCTCAATTCAATGAAAGTGATCAAAGACACTTTTGTGCGCTTTATTGCTAACTGTTGTATGCAGGTACTCCCATCGTTTGCAGCTGATCAAAATTGAGAGGTCAATCAATAGCCGCATGCTCACACAACACATTCATGATAAGTGCATCAATGTCTCTGATATTTTCACTCCATGCTTCTGCTACGCTGCTGCAAATATCATGAATCTACAAAAACTTCGCTACTCGATGAGAAGAAATCAAGATCCAGAATGTGAGCATGTCGGTCCAATGTCACAACATCACATAATGTCAACTCTACAAAGGAAGAGTCAGAGATTTATGGTAGCTGATGATCTCAAAGCTGGCTCAAAACTCATCATCACGTGGATTAGTTAAAGACCTCCACTTGGATTAACCAAACATGCAAAACATGAAGAATCAAAAGACTACGGACTACTGAGCAATGAACTTAATCAATAATCCTAGAACAATCAAATGTAATAGCTATTTTTATTCATTGTAAGTTGAGGTGACCTCCCTTAGGGGGAGATTGTTAGGATTTAGAAAATCCAGTTGTTAAAGTGTCGGTCACCTCAAGTATATGTAATCGTTAGAAAGCTCGTAGTCGTAGTTATTTAATGTTAGTTAGTATTTAGTTAAGTAACACCGTGGAGGACGGACGGGTCTTTACCCACTGTATGCCTGATCCACAGCCCGTAGGAGGCGTATTGTGTAAGATACTATAAATACCCTCTACCTCTAAAGGTAGAGGGTTGGAGCTCATAATAAGATTTTTCTTTCTCTCTCTAAGTTCCCTAAACCTCTAAACTTTCCCTCTCTAAAACCCTTAAGTCATACGCCTACTTACCCTATGGTTTGATGTGTTTGTGAAATCTAATATGTTACAGAACCTGTGGAAAACAATAGTTCGGAAGATTCGGAGGGAAAAACTAACTCGTCCTCGGATGAAGAAGATGAAGATGAAGCCATTTTGTTTGTGAAATAGAGATGTTTTTGTTTGAGTAAAAATAGAGATGTTTTTGTTTGTGAAATAATGCTAAATGGGTGATGTTTAAATAGGTAAAAAAATAAGGGAAATAATTTATAAAAAAAAAAAAGAAGCTCCCAACATTATGATTTTTAGCCGTTCAACGGCTATCTTTTCGAATCCCTCTCCCACACCAATTCGGTGAACATTACCAATTTGAAGCACACCCACACCATACCGAAGAGGTGGCATTGGTGTTACCGATCGGTTTGGGTCATACCGATGGCCACCCCGAACCCACTGCCACCCCCTTAGTATACCATGTGCGTGTGTGTACAAGAGAAAAGTTTTTCTTTTTTCTTTTCTGTGGTACCCAACGAATCACAAGCACAACAAAGAAAACTCACTTCTCTTTTTATCCTAAGCCTAGCCGCCACTTTAATCATGTTGTCACTTTTCACTTGCCATATGTTTCGACTTTTTCTGCCTTCTTAGTCAAACTCACAAGTTGACATAAAATGTTACAATAGGATAGTGATGTTACTCTAAATGTGCTAAACACAAGACTTAACATGCAAAAGGAAAAGCAAAACCCCCTTCCTTTGTGCTATAAATAGCTGAACCCACCAAAGGGGTTCACACAATTCTTTCAATTCTAACTCTTACCTTTTTTCTTTTTCCTCTTGTTACTGTACGACAAACACAATCACACTCATTTTCAATTTAACTTTACCAAAAGCAAGATGAAACAAGTATTCTTGGAAGTTCTTTGGATTAATCATTTGGAAGATAGCTAGTGTATCGGGTTCCCGTTTTCCTCATTGTTTTTCTCATACACGTCTCTTCACCACCATTTTGGTTGTAAGTCCTTTTCGACTCCCTTTTCATTTCATGTTCTCATCCAAAAACATATATCAGTATATCACACGTTAACACTTCATTTTAATCTCATAATCAACTATGTAAGCGTTTTATAATATGTAACCAAGTCACACAAACCATGTCTTGAATTGAAAACCTCGTTGTCACTTTCTTCTAAAACATATGTCGCAATAAAATTCTAAACACGTCTAAACTATGGCCTAGCTTAAGTTAACCCGACCCGTTGGGAAAAAAAAAGCTCATAAGCCAAAAATAAACTAGTACTATGTTTTTGTAAAAAGTTTAATAAGCTATCTATGTCAAAATGAATTTTTGGACTTAATTCGCCAATACTTTGATTATTGGGTATAATGTGTACATTATGAGAAGTTAAGGATATATATTTTATATATGGGGCAATTATATCAATGCACCTTTTGCTCAAGGTGGCAACACTTTCTAGGAAAAAAGTTGGCGTATTCCTTAACTAGACCTTGAGACTTGCGATTTTTTTCTTCCAATCAAGGAATGCCAAGTGTCCATCCACTTTTTAGAACCCAATGACTGAATTTTACTTTTCGTACCTATAGTTTTTAATCGACCTAGATCCAGCGAATTTTTAAGATTCAAGCGAAATTCTCTTTTGTTAATCGAGAAAAAAGTCAAACTTTGGAAACTATTATTTTATTCCTTTAGCGCCTTCCCAATGCTGAGCAACTTAAGCGAATTACTTTGAGCGCATTTTTTAACTTTGTACTTTTGTACTTTTATACTTTTTTTTAAAGAACTTTTAAATACTTTTTAGATTGCTTTTATACTTTTTTTACTTAAGCGAATTCCTTATAATAATTAAGCGCTTTTTCATATGACAAATCTTCCTAACCTTATTTGATGATTAGAATAACACATACATTACAAAATACTCCCACAAACCAAGATCTATCCATCTTCTCGAAATCCAGGTTGAACCCTGCAAAAAAAATGTTTCGTATTCGGGTATGTATTTCTATTTTTACATTAAAATTGGTTTTACTTTCATTATATTGATATATATAAATTGTTCGTATATTTGTTTTTTTTGTATTTTATTTGAAATTAATCATGTTTAATTGTAGTTTTGTAACAACGAAATTGTTTATTTAACTTAGCTAAGGTTTTTAATTGAGTTGGGGTTTTTAATTTATCTGGTGTTTGGAGATGTGCTCTGTTTATTAAACGCATTCAAAAAATATAAATTGTTGTCCAAGTGCGTCTGCATTTTTCTAGATGGTAACACGTACACCGTTAATTGTAAATCCACCATTGGATAAAACTCTTCATTTTCATGTAATCTGCCACTTCTTAACTTTATTGTTATGCAATATCACAAGGAATGGACAGTTTGACCGTCCTTGTGATGGGAAAAGGTGGTGTGGGAAAATCATCCACTTTAAACTCCATTATTGGGGAACGAGCA
Organism: Chrysanthemum makinoi; assembly: GCA_910596185.1. NCBI lineage: Eukaryota > Viridiplantae > Streptophyta > Magnoliopsida > Asterales > Asteraceae > Chrysanthemum > Chrysanthemum makinoi. The sequence continues at coordinate 8,965,544 of OU343218.1, read as the reverse complement.
GTTGCAGTCAGTAGCTTCCAGGTATTTGTTGTAGTCTTATATCTCTAACTATGATGTTAAAATGCGTTTCATTTTATATGTTTTGACTTGTTTTATACAAATTTTGCGTCAGACGTGCCGACACATGTGATGGTTTCCCGTGAGCGCCGGGTTCACGTTGAACATCATTAACACGCCATTGTTGAAGGAGGATATATTAATGATCGGCCCGGAACTCATCAAAAGGTCTATATTGGCTTTTCATTCTTATCTACATAAAGATCATCTCGTGTTACTACTTACTAGCAGTGTGCGAGTCAATGTGTGGTTACAAGTACATAGAGAAGGCAAAATGGGCTGGTTGGGGAACATATTTAATCAGGCCATGTTGGGTTGACATGAAACACATTTTGTCCAGTTTTTGTGGTTGCTGTTCAGCGTGTTATTTTATTATAAAAACTGTATAATTTCAAACTTAGGTTTTGTACAAAAAGACGTAAGAGGATGTATGTTATAAAAATACAATTTGGGAGAGGTTCATGGTCATTTGATTTGATCAGTTTCACAGTAGTCTTGTATGCTAAATTCATTTGGCCCATTTAACCTGTTTTAGATAAAAACATAATCCAAATCGAGTGAATCGCCAACATTGTCAAAACCATCGAAGAGGTTGCTACCAATGAAAGCAATAGCATTCTGGTTGACCAAAAGTTGATTGATGGCCCAAATGCTAATGAAAGAGAAAAAATGTGTATCCCTCTCATCTTAGCATTCCAAGTAAGTTATAAATACTTATGTTAGTTTTGCGGATAGCTATATAAACTCCCTCATCTAGTTATTATGGATTATTCATTTTTAATCTTGTGCATCTTTTTACAGTACTTCTTTGTTGTCAAACGAGTTCAAGGTTGGATCAAGGATGATATTTGTTAAATTTTGGGGTATCAATCTGTGGCAAACATATCATTCTATCAATTGCTAATGGCTTTCAAGTTATGTTCATTGCAGAGATTCTACAGGGGTTAATCATGGACAAAGAATAAAAGGTTTAAAGTTCCAAGATGCTCATTTCTGCTGAAGCTATTCTCATTTCTGCTGATGAGTCATTTATAGCCGTTAGAGGGGTCTTTGTGTAACTTAATCTCCTATTTAATAAATCCCTTAATCTAGGGTTAGAGACACTTCTGTGTGCAGTCATTTCTCACACACTCTTCTCTTCTCTTTGATCATTTCACTGATCTTGTCTCTTCTTTGTATTTGTATGATTATTGTCTCATTGACATTAATCTAACCTTGTAACATTTTGGATACTATTGTTGATATAATCTAAGACGACTATTGAGGCTTAGGTTTGAATAAAAGTTCTTCTGTTTACTTGTTGTTGTTGATACTTTCTTACATGGTATCAGAGCTTCAGGCTCATTGATTATCTTCGGCAACAAATTGGTGGTTTGGGGTTATTGCTATTGGCGTAATCACTGGTTATCTTCTACTTACAATTAGCCCTAGACTAAGTGAATCTAGGGTAATTGTGATTTGTTCTTCCGCTGCATATCTCTCTGTAAGTCTAAGTCTTATCTCTTCTTCAAACATACAGTACTTAAGTCTTTGTGGGTGCAAACGGGTAGACTAACATCTTGATCACCTTGGAGTGGTACGAATACCTGCTCTAGTTTACCCTAGTCCACAGGCTTGGTGCTTGTTGTTTCTTATATACAAAGTCTTATTTATTTGTCTATTTGCTCTTATTATTATCTCTGTCTGTGATTTCTTATCTGTCTTATTATATCTGTCTATTTTATTGTTTACATTATGGCTATTGGTGATGATAATATTGGTGGTGGTGGTTCTTCCACTGAGAAAAACTTATCCTTTGGTGATGCTTTGTATTTACACCCCAACAATAGCAATGGTACTCCCATTATTTCTATTAAACTCACTGGAACTGAAAATTATAAAATATGGAATATGGCCATGACCTTTGCTTTAAGGAACCATAATAAGTTAGGGTTTATTGATGGTACTTGCATAAGAAATGATTCAAACCCTAGTCTTGCTAATCAATGGGATACTTGTAACTCTGTTGTGGTTACTTGGATTCTTAACTCTCGAACTATTTGCTTTGGTGCTATCTATGCTAAAAGCCGCTTATGAAATGTGAAATGATCTTAAAGATACTTATGATAAGGTTGATGGCTCAGCTATTTTTAATTTGCATAAAAATATAAACTCCCTTAGTCAAAGTGGGTCATCTCTTGCTGATTATTATAACAACCTTAATTCTTTATGGAAACAATTTGATTGTATGATTAGTTTGCCTCCCTGCACTTGTGAGGCTGCAAAACATTTTGAAAAACACAATCAGCTAATCAAGTTAATGCAATTTCTTATGGGTCTTGATGATTCATACGTCCCCATCAGAAGCAATATTTTAACCAAAGATCCTTTACCTAATGTCAAAACTGCTTTCTCTGTTGTCTCTGGAGAAGAATCTCACGGAAATGTTTCATCTGGGAATAGCTCTGCTAAACCCAATGCTACAGCCTTTGCTACAAAAACTTCTGATGGTGGAAAATTTTTTGACAACAAAAAAGGTTTTAACAACAAAGTTTCTGGTTTTAATTCTGCTAACAGCTCAAATAGCAGAGGACCAAACATGAATCTCAAATGTACTAATTGCAAAAAACCTGGTCACACTGTTGATAGATGTTATGATCTTGTTGGTTATCCTGCTGGATACGTTAAAAGGAATTTTAATGGTAAACCTTTCAGCAATAACAATGTTTCTGCTGAAACTAATCATATCACTGATAATAGTACTAGCAACTCTCGTGTCTCCTTGTCTAATGAACAGCTCTCCAGACTTATGAGTCTTCTCAATGACAACAATGTGTCATCTGCTAATGCCAACTTGGCAGGTAAAAATTTTTCAGGAACCTTCTTTAATGGCAATGTCAAGTTTAATGTAAACTTCAAAAAATCTTTTAACAACAACACAAAATCCTTATCTGGAAACATCAGTCTTGGTTGGATTGTTGACTCTGGTGCAAATCAGCACATGACTGTGTCTGAATTTTTTTTAATCAATGTTGTTAACATTTCAAATCTTGGCTTAACTGTTGGACATCCCAACGGTACTCAGGCCTTAATTACTAAAATTGGTGATTTAAAGGTCAATAATGACCTAACTCTTTTTGATGTTCTAGTTGTTCCTGAGTATAATGTTAGTCTGCTATCTGTTCATAAAATTGCTAGAGACAATAAGATGTTTGTTGGGTTTAATGAATCTAATTGCTATATACAGGATTTACATCAAAAAAGGATTGTGGGGATTGGTAAACAATACAATGGGTTATATATGTTTGATATTGATTCTACATGTAAGATTATTTCTAATAACTGCATATCTGTTTGTCATATTTCTAGAAATCTCTGGCATCAAAGACTTGGTCATCCCTCTGACCAAGTCCTACACATACTTAAACCCACTCTTAAATTTGATAGTACATCTGAAACTGATCATCTCTGTGATACTTGTAATAAAGCTAAACAAACCAGGGAACCATTCCCTCTAAGTGAACATAAATTAACTAAAATTGGTCAACTTGTTCATCTTGATGTGTGGGGACCATATAAAGTCACTAGCAGAGATGGTTACAAATATTTTTTAACCATAGTTGATGACTATTCCAGGGCAGTGTGGGTTTATATGCTTAAGGGGAAGGATGATGTTTATGTTTCCATTATTAACTTTACTCATATGCTATCAAATCAATTTGAACACAATGTTAAGATTTTTAGAAGTGATAATGGGACAGAATTTGTCAATAATAAACTTCAACACTTTTTTCATGAAAAAGGAATTTTACATCAAACCTCTTGTGTTTATACACCACAAAAAAATTGTATTGCAGAAAGGAAACATATGCATCTCCTTAATGTAGCTAGATCCCTTATGTTTCAGGGGGAATTACCTCTATATCTTTGGCCTGAATGTGTTCTAACTGCTGCCTATGTCATAAACAGGTTACCCTCTTCAGCTCTGTCTGGCAAGTCCCCCTTATTCCTTGTGTATGGGCATGACCCTTCACTCTCTCTCCTTAGAGTCTTTGGCTGCTTATGCTATGCCACCATTCTCAACATCTCTGATAAATTTGGCAGTAGGTCTGAAAAAAGTGTCCTTATTGGTTACTCAAATGAGAAAAAAGGCTATAAACTCTTGAGCCTAGAAACAAAAAATATCTTTTACTCCAGAGATGTCAAATTTTATGAAACTGTTTTTCCCTTCAAAATGAAAAATACCTTGTCAAAACCTTTTGTTGAAACTTTTGTGCCAAAAGATTTAAATCACAAAAATTTCTTTGACTCACAAATAAGTCCCAATGATGAAGGGAGAGTGACATCCTATGATGATGGCACAGTGGTAAGTCATCCTACTAGGATTGACGAACCGGTTGCAACATCTATAGATGATAATACACACCCTGAGGGCACCATATCACATGAATCACATCCTGCTAATGCATCTTCTGATTCTACTAATACAACACCTGATTCTGCTGAACAAGAAAGAGGCTTTCCAGCCACTACTGCTAGAAGGTCAACCAGAGTCTCTAAGTTGCCCAGTAATCTTAACGACTTTATTATAGAAGGAAAAGTCAAATATGGTGTTGAAAAGGTTGTTAATTACTCTAATCTTAACAAAGATAAGTAATGCTTTGCGTCTAGCCTTAAAAAAAGTATTGAACCTACCTGTTATGAAGAAGCTATCCTTGATAGTAATTGGGTTGATGCTATGAACTCTGAAATTGAGGCCTTAAATGAAAACCATGCTTGGGACATAACTGATCAACCTCCTAATAGAACTCCTATTGGCTACAAATGGATCTTTAAAATCAAATATAAAGCCAATGGTGAAGTTGATAGATACAAGGCTAGATTAGTTGTCAAAGGCTATAACCAAAGGGAAGGAATAGACTATGATGAAACTTTCTCTCCTGTTGTGAAAATGTCCACTGTTAGATGTCTTATTGCCTTAGCTGTAAAAAACAAATGGCCTCTTTTTCAACTTGATGTTAACAATGCTTTCTTGTATGGAGATCTTGATGAGGATATCTATATGACCATCCCCAAGGGGTTCTGTAATGAGAACAATAAGAATAAAGTTTGTAAACTTGTCAAGTCTCTATATGGCCTAAAACAAGCTCCCAGGAAATGGAATGAAAAACTTGTCAGTGTTTTAAAAGAAAATAACTTTGTTCAATCTATTAATGATCACTCTTTGTTCACCAAAACAGAGAATAACAAGTTTATTGCTCTGCTTGTTTATGTGGATGATATTGTCCTTCTGAAACTGCATTGATGAGCTAAACCTATTCAAAGAGTTTCTAAAATCAAAATTTCATATTAAAGACTTGGGAAATCTAAAATATTTTCTTGGCATTGAGGTTTTAAAACTGGGAATGACATTTGTCTCTCCCAAAGAAAATACTGTCTTGAACTCCTCAAAGAATTTGGCCTTCTTGGGTGCAAACCTGTGTCCACTCCTATGGAACCCAACTCTGTCCTTCCATACATTCCCACTGCAGATGATCCCTTACTTTTCAACATCACGGTTATCGAAGTTACTTGGGAAAATTATCTATCTCACCCATACAAGACCTGACATCTCATACTCAGTTCATTGTCCGGCACAATATATGCATTCTCCCTTGAAATCTCATCGGAATGTGCCCTCAATGTTCGAGATATCTAAAAGAGCTCCAGAAAAGGTCTAAGGTACAATTTCAAACAACTCTGACAATCATCTTGAAGGATATAGTGATGCTGATTGGGCCAAATGCAAGAAAACCAGAAAATCTGTCACATGGTATTGTGTTTTCTTTAATGACTGTCTGATCTCATGGAAAAGTAAAAAACAAAACACTCTTTCAAAATCTTCCACGGAAGCAGAGTATAGATCTATGTCTACTGCTGCCTGTGAAATCATTTGGATTCAAAAATCTTAAAGGATCTAAAAGTTGATATTAATCTCCCTGTTAATCTTTTTGTGATAACAAATCTGCTTTACAACTTGCTGTCAACCCTATTTTCCATGAAAGATCAAAACACTTTGAAATTGATGTTCACTTCATCAGGGAAAAAATTGCTAGAGGTGTTATAAGTGCTAAAAAGATTTGCTCTTCAAACCAAACTGCTGACATACTCACTAAAAACCTCCCTGTCTATCAGCATAAATTTTTGTGTGAAAATTGATATTGTTTGATATGTTTGCCCATCAGATTAAGGGGGAATGTTAAATTTTGGGGTATCAATCTGTGGCAAACATATCATTCTATCAATTGCTAATGGCTTTCAAGTTATGTTCATTGCAGATATTCTACAGGGGTTAATCATGGACAAAGAATAAAAGGTTTAAAGTTCCAAGATGCTCATTTCTGCTAAAGCTATTCTCATTTCTGCTGATGAGTCATTTATAGCCGTTAGAGGGGTCTTTGTGTAACTTAATCTCCTATTTAATAAATCCCTTAATCTAGGGTTAGAGACACTTGTGTGTGCAGTCATTTCTTACACACTCTTCTCTTCTCTTTGATCATTTCACTGATCTTGTCTCTTCTTTGTATTTGTATGATTATTGTCTCATTGACATTAATCTAACCTTGTAACATTTTGGATACTATTGTTGATATAATCTAAGCCGACTATTGAGGCTTAGGTTTGAATAAAAGTTCTTCTGTTTACTTGTTGTTGTTGATACTTTCGTACAATATTGATAAAGCACCAAAGTCTTCTTGGGAATGAGACCTTGTTACATTGCTGTTCCTGCTTGTCCTTCGTTAAATCGTATTTGCTACATTGAGCTATAGAGGTGGTAGCTGATGGCGGTTTTTTCTTTTTTGTGTAAAGAGCTCAGGTGCAGGACAATTTTTGTTCATCAGCAGTGCTGGTATATATAAGCAAATTGAAGAGCCACCCATATTGAAGGGGTACTCATCTCGCTTTTCAATCACTTTACGTCTTCAAAATGCAGCCTTTATAATCGTTCAAGATGTGTCGTGAATAATAGTAATTTAAATAATCATATCTATGATATAGTATTAAATTTTTAGATTTTGACCCATTTTAGCTTTTCATGTAACTACTCATATTTGATGTCAAGCTTGCCAATTTAACATTATATGCCAGGGGTCTTATATTAATCTGCTTTAAAGTTTCTGTTTTTGATTTTTTGAATCACATCGATCCCAAGTATGCTGTCTAGTTTCATACGGGGTATATGCCAGGGTCCTATTTTAATCTGCTTATATTTCTGTTTCTTTCTATCATATCTGTTCTAAGTATACTTGCAGTCCATTATTCTTGTACATTGCTTTAAATACCGCTAATGTTATTCCAACCGAAAGCTAAATACTCTTGTGATGTATGATGCAGGTTAGTTCTTCATGGAGTCTACCACTGCCAAACGCTTTCGGTCAATTAAACTATGGCCTCCTAGCCATAAGACCCGCCTTTTACTTGTGGAACGTATAGTAAAAAGTCTTACTACAACGTCCTTATTATCTACAAAATACGGTCTTATAAGCAAAGAAGAAGCAGAAGAACAAGCTAAACAAATTGATTCTTCAGCCTTTGAAACCGCAAACCAACATTTTGAAAAAGAACCAAACGATGATGGAGCATTTCTTTGTACAAGTTTATGCTAAAGAATCCAGTACGCTCATTGTGGAAGCTGTTAAAAAAGGCTCTAGCCAAAAAGGGGACCAAGAACCCATACCCGAGTCCAAACTTGAACCTGTTACCACAATTCAGGAAAAGTTCTTTGACATATCGGGTGGGGCCCGGGCTTTCATTGAAGCAGACGAGGCTAAAGAACTTCTAAAACCATTAACCAAGCCTGAAAACAAATTTACAAAGATTTGTTTTAGTGATAACGCTCAGATTGTGCATGTTTTTAGTAGCGTTATGTGTGCGTTTATATCTGTTATTTGGTTATATTTGCGTGATTATAATACTTAAACGCATCAAAAGATGTTTTGTCTAGTGTTTATAACCAAGTGCAGGGAAACGAATGGAAAATAAAGAAATGTTTAGCAAAACGAAGATTCCTGTCTCAGTAACTCTAAATCAGTATCTCAAGGACCTTTGAAGACCATAGTGATTGAATAACCAAGTTCTAGAAGACAAAGTGAAGAAAAGATCAAGTTTCCGTACCTCAGGAGATCCAACCGGATCGGTTACAACTGTAACCGGATCGGTTGGAAAACGGCCAGAAACAACAGTATAACCATCACCAACCGATCGGTCGCAACCCGAAACCGGATCGGTTGGCCAGTTTTTGTAGAAGACCAACCGGATCGGTTGGTCGTATGACTGATCCGGTTGGAGAAGCTGCAGTTGCCAAATCTTCATCACTAAGCTTCCCCTTTGCATCCAAACGATTCTAGGACCTTCTCTTGGTGTATTCTAGTCCCTTCCTTACTCCTTGGAGGCCAAGTTCAGCAATTAATACCCTAGGCCTTGGAACTAGTATAAATAGAGGCTAATTGTGAGCATATGAGACACACCTCAAATACAAAATCTCTCTACTCATCAAACAAAGCCTTAAGCTCTCAAAATTCGTCCTTAGAAGTCCAGAGAAGTTTGGAGATCCAGAAGTTCCACATTTGGAGGCTAAACCACCAAGAAGTCTACCCCAATACTTTGAGAATCATTACTACACCATTTGTAATCTTATTCCAAGCATTGTAAGACTTTTAATCATGTTTTCTAATGTTCAAAGTTCTGAGTTTATGTTCATGTTTGCTATGAGTGGCTAGTTTCTTTATACACTTGCTTAAATAATGTTGATTATCATATGATTAGTTAGTGATTGTGTTAACATGTTTTAATTCAATTTCAAGTTGATTCTAAGATCCAATTGTGCTAAAGTTTCATATAGTGACATTTGTTAATCAAGTTTGGCTAATTGATAGTAATCGTTGAGGTCGAAAGAACTTATTGTTATTCAACTAGTCATAATCATTTATTCTATGGATGATTGCTTTTACCCATTATTCTTGATTATACAAAGGAACTAAGGTGTGATTGTAATAGAAACGCTTTTTGATTATCAAATTGGATTGGTTGGAAACATCTAAATGGTCGCAAGATTAGTTGTTGAAAATCAATTGTAGCCTTTTGTCTATGATCGGTTACCTTTTGTATTGACCATTTCTTAAGCAATTTGATGAACAAGTGGATGTTTTTGTGTTTAAGTTTATGTATATAGACTTATGAAACTTGAATTGATCTTGAATTGATTGGTTAAACATAATGCTTGTTTTTATGAACTAAAATCTTGACGAAGGTTTAACTTGTAAGAACAATAGATTAGTCTTCCAACTAATTATCACAAACAACATGTTAAGAGGTTAACACAATCACATTAATCTATGATATGAAACTAGTTTAAGCAAGTGTAGTTTTTAATCATCTAAATTTCATTTTATCTATTTGCTTTATTATATGTTTTGGATAGATTCCGTTAATTCAAACTTGTGTTTAGATTCACTCAAATCCTGCGAACGATCCCGACTTACCTTCATAATCTTGCTATAACGGACGAGTATACTTGCTCGTATGTGTTATCGGTAAAATTGGTAATTCACCTTTTATAAATTTAAAACTTGCTCCAACCGGGTACATCAAGTTTTTGGCGCCATGCCGAGGATTTGATTGTGTTTCAACAAGTTTTTGAATTTCCCTCAGTCGATTCAACCCAAAATTTTTCTCAGAAACCTTAACCGGATCCGGTTGTACCTCAACCGAATCGGTTACAATTTATCCCATTACTCAGCTGGTCTAACCGATCGGTCGCAACCCGCAACCGATCCGGTTACCCACTCGACCCATAAAAATGCTGTTTTCGTTGTTTTTTCCGTGTGTTTAGATATTGCCTGGATTCTCTAGGACATTGTATGAACACTCGAGCAACGGGAATAGAACCAATTACACCTCTTACCAACCCCGAACGTTTGATTCGAAGAAGAAGAAGAACTCTTTTCATACCATTGGAAAATCATGTACCAAGAGTACCAAACCCACCATTTGATAACCTCGTAGAAGCCAAAGTTGTTTACAACCCTTTCACCAATTTACCTTTTCCCATGGCGGACGATCAACCCATGTGGGGAACCAACCGAGCCGTAGCACCAACTCCCGGAAGTACTATTGTTGCTATCAATCTTGGTGACAACTTCACCGTGAAGGGACATCACCTTTCTATGATCAAAGACCGTCAATTCGATGGCCATGCGTGGGCCGATCCGCATAAGCACATTGCCGAATTCATCGAAATTTGCGGCATGTTCCGTTATGGCGACACCGATGTCAATGCCATCAAACTCAAAATTTTCCCATCATCACTCGCCGGAGATGCTAAAGTATGGTACAATGAATTAACCCCGGGAATCATCAATACTTGGGAGGAGATGAGGCAAGCTTTTGTAAGCCGATTCTTTCCACCGGCCATGTTTGATCGATTAATGGGAGAAATTCGTGCTTTCAACCAAAACCCAAACGAATCACTTGTCGAAGCTTGGCTTCGAATGAAAGATTTGCTTCGTAGTTGTCATGGACATGGACTATCCAAAGGAACCATTATCCAAATCTTTACCATGGACTAGATGAAATCTCTCAAGGCATCCTTGATGCTGGAGGAATTTTCCTCTATAAGACTCCTAACGATGCACATCAATTGCTCGAAGATCGAGTACTTCTCAAACTCGATTGATCAAAAGATTCCAAAACCAAACCTCTCCGAAAAACCGTTGCTTTTGTCGAAAACACCGATGCTTCAAAACTCATGGAGAAGATGGAAGCGTTAACCTAAAAAATCGACTCGCAATACAAAGATATCAAAGATGAAATGAAGGAAATGCGAGACGGATGCAATACTTGTGGAGGAAATCATCCATCATCCGAGTACGACGGTAAACCTATGGGTGGACCGAAGGAAGGAGAAGCAAGTTACGCTCAAGGAGGATACCGTGGAAGAGGATATCATAGTAATTATTACGGTCGAAATTCTGGAAATTGGCAAGATCGCCGACCAAGGGATGACAACCGTGATTCTCAACCACGAACTGACGATCCACCACCACAAAATCTCGACAAAAAGATGGAAGAAACCGAATTTGAGAAAACCATGAGAGAATTCGTGGCTGCTCAAAAATCTTCAAATGATTTTATCAAAAATCAATTTTTCAATCTCAAAGCCAAAGTTGAGCAAGGACGGAAAAATCATCAAGCATCTATCCAAGATCTTGAAAACAAGTTTGGCAGACTTTCTGACCAACATTCCTCTAGACCATCTGGTTCATTGCCAAGTAACACCCAATCCAACCCAAAACCATCAAATGATAAAACGTACTGGCCACCACAAACAAGAAATGAGCATATCAATGCTGTCTTCACAAGAAGTGGGCTCTCGTACGATTCACCACATAATCCTAATACTCCTGTCACCATTGATAGTGAGGATGAAACCGAGGAACCAAACACAATTCAAACCACCAAAAAGAAAAACATTCCATCCGTTAAGGCGTATACACAAAAAATTCCTTATCCTCAACGCCTAAAGAAAGAAAAGATGGAAGAGCGTTATAAGAAGTTTATTGAAATAATCAAAGAGGTTAGACTCAATGTTCCACTCGTTGATGTTATAGCCGGAATGCCCAATTACGGGAAATTTTTGAAAGAACTTCTTAATAACAAAAGCAAGCTTGAGCAAATATCAGCAGCTTTTCTTAATGAAGAATGCTCAACTATTGTCCAAAACAAGATCCCACCAAAGCTCGGAGATCCTGGGAGCTTTCTTATTCCATGTACTTTCGGGAATAATGTTAAATGTGATGCTTTGGCCGATCTTGGCGCAAGTATCAATTTGATGCCTTATTCGCTCTATTCCAAGTTGTGCAACAACAGCCTGAAACCAACAAAAATGAGCATTCGATTGGCAAATCATTCCTACCAATATCCTGTGAGAATCGCCGAGAATATGCTTCTTCAAGTTGGTAAATTCATTTTTCCCGTGGACTTTGTGATCTTGGAAATGGAAGAAGATAGTAAAGTTCCACTCATTCTAGGAAGACCTTTCCTAAATACCGCCGATGCAATCATCAAAGTGAAAGGAAAAGAACTCAACCTTGGAGTTGGGGAAGATCGAATCACTTTTGTAATCGATAAAGCAATGCGCTACCCACATTCCAGTGATGACACCTGTTTTAACATCGATATTATTGATGAAGTCACTGAAGAAGAATTGGATGCATTTGTAACACCCCAACCCGACAAGGGTAAAGATGTCACAAATACAGTTTCATATCAGAACCTTAAGTACTATACAATAGCGGAAGCCTTTACAAATCTTACAAAAGAAAATATAATTATCTTAATAATCAAAATAAATCCAAGATCCCTATTTCAAATCTTGCTCTCATCTCTACTCTCAACCCAGATCAGCTATCCCATAAGCTCATCTTGAATGCTTAACACCTGCCGCAGGAAAAGAAAATGCGGCTGAGCTTACAAAGCCCAGTGAACAGATATAACAGAATCGGAAACTAAACAAAATAGAATTTACAAAATAAAACAAAGAAACGAATAACGAAGTCACCACGGAATGAGATCAATGAATCATTGAGGACTCTGCGGAAACGCAATCATACAGAAATCCGGAAGAACAAATAACGATCAAGAACAAACACATAGCATATTGATGGCACATACTCCAAACACATCAAAATAATCGGACATTCAATACATCCAGATAGTAGAGTTCATATAAGTCAAACGGAATATCTAAAGGCTAACGGAAACACTTTCTAGAAAATAATCATGGCATTCATAGAAATTAATTAATCCGCATTTAACACACTTAATTCAATATTGTAGCAGCGGAAATAGCAGACAGATCATGGCAGTCACACATACAGATAGAACACACAGTAGACAAACTATAAAGAAATAAACAAAGACATAACATAGCCATTAGCAATTATCAGAACAGATATCATAAGCTAAACCAGTTCTCAGATCGAATCCCAACATCAGCAGAGTTTTAACATGGCAGTCACATATACGATAGATAACTAACCGATAGGCAAGGTTTATAAAATTAACTGAACCATTATACATACTAAACTTCCAAAACACTCAATTGTACACTGGCACATTCATCTCGCAGATCAACGCATTCACGTAATGATAAACTAACATAATGTCAGATATACGAATCATGTTCAAACATATTAATCCTATCCTAGCATAACAGTTGGTAGTCACATAATTATACAAAAGCATAAACACTTGTAATAACATATAATAAGCCTAGCACATAATTATAAACACTTGAACATACCGAATCATAATCAGAATACTTAACATAGAAATAACATATAAGGATTTAGTTAACTACCACGAGCCCAGAACTTATCATATCAGAAATAACTACTTATACAGAAATAATCTCAGAAAATAATATGGAGTAGCTAGCTCCCAGAATTTTGTGAAGACGCGTATTGCACACGACATCATTCACCAGAAACATATCAGATAACAGATCAGATCTAGGATGCATCCATACGCCCCAACAGATAGTGGCCATACAATATATAGCGAGCTCATAAACAGATAACAGAAAGGGACGTGGCAGAACATCACTCTACTGCCCTAGAGTCATGTCAGAGGTGCATCTCTGACACGGACATGGAACCCCTATGACTAGTGAAATATTTGCTCGGGTATCAAACTAACTTAGGTCAAACAGATTGTCATAATTGACACAGATCATAATTCATCATAAGAATCAACAGATATATATATCAGAGGTTTCATATCATAAAGTCCAAATCAGATATTTCATGGTTCACTAAACAAAAGTTTCAGATAAGCAACGGCTCAAACAAATCGAAAAGGGTTCATATCAAATATTCAGAAATCAAAGGTTCATATCACAGTCACATATCATACGTTCATAATCAGAGGTTCATAATTAGAAATTCATACTCAAACATAGCAAGGTTCAACAAACAGAAGTTCAGACAAACAGAGATTCACATAAACAGAAGGGAATCATAGCAATGGCATAGGGAATCCTAATAAGCATAAAAGAAATGACGAAGAAAGGAAATCATGAGAAACCTTTACTATAAAGGTCAGAATATCTGTACCTTAAAACAAATGAGAGGAAAGCAAACGAATGAGTGAATCACGCAGATATAACGTCGCGTCTCCTTCAACGAATCTACACGGATTATGATTTATTTAATACTTATTAGCATCATTACGTTATAACGGATTCATCGCATTAACATTCTTAGAGTTGTAAGCATATTCTTATTCTTAGTGACGGACGGAATTACGACATTTTAGAGTATTAATCATTAACTAGCCAAACTTTTGTGTTACAAATGATAAATGGTAAACTTAAGGGTTTAATATGACAAATATCTTATTTGAGGACTTATATGGTCATCATTCAAAGTATAGGGTTTATAAATGTCAAGAATGGATTTTAGGACTCTCTTCCAAAATAGTTTACACAAGCCTTCATAACCTTACGTGATTGACCACGACTCACATGTAACATTATTCGAATACAAACTTAATGAGACCATGCATACTCTAATTTAATCCATGACACTTGACTTCTTGCATAAAATCATAAATCACGCATGTTTACATCACGCTTAGTACTAGCTCATTATACTCTTAATCAATAGTTATTTATGACTCCAAGACTTACCATTCTCACATGAAATAACGAATTTACACATTTAGCTTTTAACCCTAATCAACCTCCTATTTATGTTCTAGGGTTTTCCCATACTTTTAAATATCATTTAATACACTTTAATTGACAAGTTACGTCTTTTAATAACCTATAACCTTGACCTAGGACGTATGAAAACTCAAACGGAAGTTAACTCAGACTCACGCATGTTTTACCGAATTAACTCACACTATATTGATTTACTTAGATCATGTTAACTAGACCAAAACCTTACCCTTTCCTCTTGTTTCAATACGTACGCAACACACATGCAACAACCCCAGGGGTTCCCATATGACACGTTATTTGAGCGTTAACACACGACTAGTTTAACCATTCATGACCAGATTTTTAAACGACAATAGGACCAGAATTATCCTACTTATTAACATGTATAACAAAGCTTTAAGTCATGTCTTTAATGTGTTAATAACCGAGTAAGATTTGCTTCACGTTAAACATTAAACGGACATATTATTAGGTCTATACAAGGCGTGAGTAGGGTGCAAACACACGACCAGCAAGCCGAACCAAATCAGATTTTTACAAAGCTTTAATCGACATATCCACCTTGTTATTTTAATGTTTCGTTACTGATTTTTAACACATGACAAGATTACATATTACCAGGTTCATATGCTCATTCGTTGCATGCTTTGTGAATAAAGAAAATGTCGACTAGGGGTTGCTCAAGACCCACGACAAAGAGGAAAACCAAAACAGTTAGCTAGTATGATCGATCCTTATCAAAACGCTATTTCATTATCCCATGTAATACGTATACTAGGTTATCTAAATTTAGTTTAACAAACCATTAAAAGGGTACAAACCATGCGTATGGTCATGAACATACACGACCAGAATTAAGACCTAACATGAAGACGACGAGAGTATAAATGATACCTTGATAGCGTGACACAAAACGAAAGAAACGATGATAGAATGGAGCAAGTTAAATCGTCTTCTTGAGCTTGCTGCTGGTTGTAGTCGACAGAAAAGAGGAGCAGGAGATGGAGAGAAGATGCCGTATACTTTTTAGGACTAGGGTTTCATATGGAGACTAAAGAAGAGTTTTTATAGTTGTCGACTCCTATGGATTTGTGTGGTGTTCGGCTTACAAGAACCGACCCATATGGGCTCATGGTGGAAATCGGCTCACAAGAAAAGGAAAAGTGGGCTTGAACTTGGGCTTGGCCGAATATTTGTGTGGTTTCACTTTGTGTCGTACCAAAAGTCGAATTTTATATTATGCACGTTAAGTCTTGATATCATTTATAAGTTAGATTGAATTTCGTTTAATGAGTGTTGATTTATTTTACGTATTTTATAATTTTGATTTCAAGGGTAAAATAGTCTTATTATGCGTTTATATTTTTAGGGTTTTACAACTCTCCCCTTCTAAAAAGAAAATTTTGTCCTCGAAATTGGACAAGACGGAACGGAACAGCAAACAAATGCGGATTTCAGAGTTTCGAGGAATTAAAACAAACACGGAACTCATCTCAGAACAAACGGATTCTTATCAGAATCTACAAACCCCTACTTTCAGAAATCAAAGCAATAATCAAATACTTATAATAGATAATCATATACTTATCAAAGTAATGGCAGAAAACAGATGAGATGCAGAAAATCAAACGACACGCTCTAACTTATTCTGATATCTACTGATGAGAACAAACATATACATAGACAGAACGAATCTTAACAATCCCACCAGTCGCAGATAATCAAACTAAAAGGATCTAATGTTCCTCAAACACTTCACGAAAATCTTATGACCACAAAAAGGGTACACGGAGACGTACACATTTAGAGCAAACATAGCAATTCATAGTTCACACACATCCTAACAATTTCGGATTCCAAGCGTACAAAACTTATACGTAACAGATATCGATGAAAATCTCACAATTTGGTACAGAATTTTAAACGAACATGGGGAGTGCCAGATAACAGATACAAGTCAAAGTCCATTCATGCATCAACCACAGGCATTTCCCCAGACGTCATATAATTTCAATAAGTTCAAATTATATGATCTCGGTATTATCACGTTGATCAGGCGTCATAATACTTGCATCACATAACAAGTTCTTATTGTCATCATATTCTGTCCCGGGTCATGGCAAACCATATAACCAGAATCACAACAAAACATATCACATACAGATAACATAAAGATAGCAAGTAACATACTATAATATACCAGATTCACATGGGTATACCATCATGATGGTCATGCTTTATTTCAATCTGTGATTAAGCAACATCATTAAGAAAACACATAGCAGACGAAACTTATGAGGACTAGCGGAAACTTAACGAATCTATCAGAAAGAAACAACAAACAGGAACTATACTTACAAAATTTTGCTTTATTCTCACTAATCAAACGAATTGCAGAATTGTCATAAGATGAACTTCCAAAACAAACTTAATAATCAAAAATTCAATCATCTAGATGAAAATAAAAGGACCTAAGCTCAAAATCCAATGTCAGAAATTTCTCATAAAGAGGACAACTAATCAGGAGCGCGAATTTCTATTCTTTTATCGAATTAAACCTACTAGAAGCCGTAGACTCCAAATCCGAGTCCACCTCGTATTCTTCCTCATGTTCTTCTTTTTCCTCTTCTTCCTCACTTATCCATCCGTTCCTATTTCCTTCGCGCTGCGGTAATAAGCGACTAGCAAAGTCACTTCTCCGATTCCTCTCTTCTTCTTCCGGCACACGATCTACAAAAGCATACAAATCGCGACTCCTAGTCCAACCTACTCCTCCATCTTCAAAGAACTCGGGACATCTATTATGATACCTAGTGGTGAAACCTTGGTTGTCAACGACTTTTGTTTCGTACTCCTCTACTACTTTTCCGTCTACGTTCTTTAAGGTCAGCTTCTCCTTAATTGTGCATGGCCACATACTAGCCGGAACTCGTATCCTCTTGTTGGTCCGCTTCACTCTACCAATCCTCTTGCAACCTTTAGCAATAACAACGGTCCACATCATCCTTTCCCTAGGTTGCCTAGCTGGTCCTTGTTTGCTCCTATCAGGTGAACTAGAACGACGAGGGATAACCATCTAAAAGAATAACCAACTATTAGCAAAATCTAAGTACGATAGTGGACGCAAAGAAAATACGCAGAAGGGAAAATCCTAAATCTACCCAATCCTCACAGGTCATAGCCTAAGCTCTAAGGGTCCTAAAACCTGTCTCTGATACCATAAATTGTAACACCCCAACCCGACAAGGGTAAAGATGTCACAAATACAGTTTCATATCAGAACCTTAAGTACTATACAATAGCGGAAGCCTTTACAAAACTTACAAAAGAAAATATAATTATCTTAATAATCAAAATAAATCCAAGATCCCTATTTCAAATCTTGCTCTCATCTCTACTCTCAACCCATATCAGCTATCCCATAAGCTCATCTTGAATGCTTAACACCTGCCGCAGGAAAAGAAAATGCGGCTGAGCTTACAAAGCCCAAAGCAGATATAATGAATCGGAAACTAAACAAAATAGAATTTACAAAATAAAACAAAGAAACGAATAACGAAGTCACCACGGAATGAGATCAATGAATCATTGAGGACTCTGCGGAAACGCAATCATACAGAAATTCGGAAGAACAAATAACGATCAAGAACAAACACATAGCATATTGATGGCACATACTCCAAACACATCAAAATAATCGGACATTCAATACATCCAGATAGTAGAGTTCATATAAGTCAAACGGAATATCTAAAGGCTAACGGAAACACTTTCTAGAAAATAATCATGGCATTCATAGAAATTAATTAATCCGCGTTTAACACACTTAATTCAATATTGTAGCAGCGGAAATAGCAGACAGATCATGGCAGTCACACATACAAATAGAACACACAGTAGACAAACTATAACTAAATAAACAAAGACATAACATAGCCATTAGTAATTATCAGAACAGATATCATAAGCTAAACCAGTTCTCAGATCGAATCCCAACATCAGCAGAGTTTTAACATGGCAGGTCACATATACAGATAGATAACTAACCGATAGGAAAGGTTTATAAAATTAACTGAACCATTATACATACTAAACTTCCAAAACACTCAATTGTACACTGGCACATTCATCTCGCAGATCAACGCATTCACGTAATGATAAACTAACATAATGTCAGATATACGAATCATGTTCAAACATATTAATCCTATCCTAGCATAACAGTTGGTAGTCACATAATTATACAAAAGCATGAACACTTGTAATAACATATAATAAGCCTAGCACATAATTATAAACACTTGAACATACCGAATCATAATCAGAATACTTAACATAGAAATAACATATAAGGATTTAGTTAACTACCACGAGCCCAGAACTTATCATATCAGAAATAACTACTTATACATAAATAATCTCAGAAAATAATATGGAGTAGCTAGCTCCCAGAATTTTGTGAAGACGCGTATTGCACACGACATCATTCACCAGAAACATATCGGATAACAGTCGATCTAGGATGCATCCATACGCCCTAACAGACATATAGTGGCCATATAATATATAGCGAGCTCATAAACAGATAACAGAAAGGGACGTGGCAGAACATCACTCTACTGCCCTAGAGTCATGTCAGAGGTGCATCTCTGACACGGACATGAAACCCCCATGACTAGTGAAATATTTGCTCGGGTATCAAACTAACTTAGGTCAAACAGATTGTCATAATTGACACAGATCATAATTCATCATAAGAGTCAACAGATATATATATCAGAGGTTTCATATCATAAAGTCCAAATAAGATATTTCATGGTTCACTAAACAGAAGTTTCAGATAAGCAACGGCTCAAACAAATCAGAAAGGGTTCATATCAAATGTTCAGAAATCAAAGGTTCATATCACAGTCACATATCATACGTTCATAATCAGAGGTTCATAATCAGAAATTCATACTCAAACATAGCAAGGTTCAACAAACAGAAGTTCAGACAAACAGAGATTCACATAAACAGAAGGGAATCATAGCAATGGCATAGGGAATCCTAATAAGCATAAAAGAAATGACGAAGAAAGGAAATCATGAGAAACCTTTACTAAAAAGGTCAGAATATCTGTACCTTAAAACAAATGAGAGGAAAGCAAACGAATGAGTGAATCACGCAGATATAACGTTGCGTCTCCTTCAACGAATCTACACGGATTATGATTTATTTAATACTTATTAGCATCATTACGTTATAACGGATTCATCGCATTAACATTCTTAGAGTTGTAAGCATATTCTTATTCTTAGTGACGGACGGAATTACGACATTTTAAAGTATTAATCATTAACTAACCAAACTTTTGTGTTACAAATGATAAATGGTAAACTTAAGGGTTTAATATGACAAATATCTTATTTGAGGACTTATATGGTCATCATTCAAAGTATAGGGTTTATAAATGTCAAGAATGGATTTTAGGACTCTCTTCCAAAATAGTTTACACAAGCCTTCATAACCTTACGTGATTGACCATGACTCACATGTAACATTATTCGAATACAAACTTAATGAGACCATGCATACTCTAATTTAATCCATGACACTTGACTTCTTGCATAAAATCATAAATCACGCATGTTTACATCACGCTTAGTACTAGCTCATTATACTCTTAATCAATAGTTATTTATGACTCCAAGACTTACCATTCTCACATGAAATAACGAATTTACACATTTAGCTTTTAACCCTAATCAACCTCCTATTTATGTTCTAGGGTTTTCCCATACTTTTAAATATCATTTAATACGCTTTAATTGACAGGTTACGTCTTTTAATAACCTATAACCTTGACCTAGGACTTATGAAAACTCAAACAGAAGTTAACTCAGACTCACGCATGTTTTACCGAATTAACTCACACTATATTGATTTACTTAGATCATGTTAACTAGACCAAAACCTTACCCTTTCCTCTTGTTTCAATACACGCAACACACATGCAACAACCCAGGGGGTTCCCATATGACATGTTATTTGAGCGTTAACACACGACTAGTTTAACCATTCATGACCAGATTTTTAAACGACAATAGGACCAGAATTATCCTACTTATTAACATGTATAACAAAGCTTTAAGTCATGTCTTTAATGTGTTAATAACCGAGTAAGATTTGCTTCACTTTAAACATTAAACGGACATATTATTAGGTCTATACAAGGCGTGAGTAGGGTGCAAACACACGACCAGCAAGCCGAACCAAATCAGATTTTTACAAAGCTTTAATCGACATATCCACCTTGTTATTTTAATGTTTCGTTACTGATTTTAAACACATGACAAGATTACATATTACCAGGTTCATATGCTCATTCGTTGCATGCTTTGTGAATAAAGAAAATGTCGACTAGGGGTTGCTCAAGACCCACGACAAAGAGGAAAACCAAAACAGTTAGCTAGTATGATCGATCCTTATCAAAACGCTATTTCATTATCCCATGTAATACGTATATTAGGTTATCTAAATTTAGTTTAACAAACCATTAAAAGGGTACAAACCATGCGTATGGTCATGAACATACACGACCAGAATTAAGACCTAACATGAAGACGACGAGAGTATAAATGATACCTTGATAGCGTGACACAAAACGAAAGAAATGATGATAGAATGGAGCAAGTTAAATCGTCTTCTTGAGCTTGCTGCTGGTTGTAGTCGACAGAAATGATGATAGAATGGAGCATTACTTAACGAATCCGATCCATTCATGACTACTTCTGAAAAGATCAATGAAACAGACTTTGATAAAGAGTTTGATGATTTCATGAAAGTAGAATTCGAAGGAGATTAATCAGAAGAAGAAGAAATGGAGGAAGAGGAAGAAAATTTTGAAGAAATAACTTTCAATGACGAGATGCGAATTAAATCCTCTATCAAAGAACCACCCACAGATCTCGAACTCAAACCTCTCCTAGATCATCTTGAATATGCTTATTTGGAGGAAAAATCTCTTCTTCCAGTAGTCATATCTTCATTGCTCGAGGATAGTGAGAAAGAAATCTTAGTTTCTGTCCTCAAAAATCACAAACAAGCTTTTGCTTGGAAAACATTCGACATCCTAGGAATTAGTCCCAATTTCTGCAAACAAAAAATCAATTTTGAAGAAGGGATTAAACCTGTGGTAGAACGTCAACGTCGACTCAATCCCAACATGAAAATTCCAAACTGTACAAAGCTAGATGAATTAAGACTCCAAGCTTATGAAAATTCCAAACTATACAAAGCTAGAACAAAAGCTTATCACAATAAAAAGCTATGAGTTCGAAAAGAATTCAAAGCCGGAGATAAAGTTCTGCTTTTTAACATGAAATTCAAATTCAAAGCTCCTAAATTACAACCAAAATGGTTTGGACCATATGTCGTTAAACATGGATATCCATCAGGATATGTCGAACTCTACGACAAATAAGGTAGAAGTTTCATTGTTAATGGACACCGAATCAAGTTATATTACGACAAGGAGCAAACGAATGAAGTTTCATGTGCCACAGTTTCCCATGAAAATGAATTCGAAACTATCACCTTTGTAGCACCATTTCCAGGAAGAATCCCACAAATTGTTCCATGGAAACCATCTGCTGAGTTCGTCTGGGACGATACCGAAGCTACTGGTGAAGAATTCATGTACATCCCCGAACTTTACAAAATGTTCAAAGCTGCCCTTGCAGCTAAATAAATTCGGGAAGATTCGAGTCAGGCTGATGACTCGGTAATAAAACAAGCGCTTCTCGGGAGGCAACCCGTGTGTGTTTTGATTTTCTGTGGTCACTCCCCAAAGTCTTAACCTTCGGTTGAACTTAAGTGTGGGGGGTGCCGTACTTTTAATAAAACCTTTTGTTTGTTTATAAGATTATGTGCAGGTGATGATTTCTTCAATGGACGGCAGGAATGAAGAAGGATTTAAGCTGATAAAATCATTGACGTATCTGGTTTCATCTCTATTTTCCCTATTTCTATACTTTGAAGTTCATTTTTCATTGAGGACAATGTCTAACTTAAGTGTGGGGGGGGGGGTGAATAGGAAAAATTAGAGTTTACATGCTTAAATTTAAAATTTTGTTTGCCCTTGTGATCTAGTTGTTTTCACGCTTTTAGGATTATCTATTAGAATAACTGGATCATTCCACTGGTAAAATTGGTAATATTTGAAACTTCGAGATGTGTTCCGATTACTATTGCAATCCATTTTGGGATCGATAAACATTTGCTAGCACATATTATACCCTTTCCACTAAATTGTGAGGATTTGAGCCTATTTCTTATTAGCATACATCTTTTATGCTTAGATATTTTTGCTATGAGTGTGCCGGTGATTTTATTTATTCTAGAACTTGTGCTTGTAAATCATTACCAGACCGCAGTGAGATTGCATTCATGCGATATAAGTAAATTCGTGTGATAAAGAGGCACCTTAGGATTTAACCCAAATGGCCTTCCATTTTTCATCTAATGATATATTAGCTAGCCACATTGGTTAGTTAACCACCCACATGGACCCATTTGTAGTGCTCATTTTTAGCACTAGATACCCCTAGTTACACCCTCTGAGCCATCCTTTTCATTTTTGCTTCACCCAGAAAATACAAAAAAGATTTTACAATTTAAACCTTAGCCTACCCCGTATCAATGTCTAAACGGTTGGTTGCTAGTCGCCTGGAAAGAGAAGGTTGTTCAAATGATTATGAGTACCACATCCTATGAGATTGATTGTGCCATGAGTTTATGTTATGTTTAAAAAAAAAAAAAAAAAAAAAAAGAGAAAAATATTAGCCAATGAGCTATGATCGTGGAACAATTGTCATGGCAAAGCAAAAAGCTGTGGAAAGTGGAAAAGAAGAAAGCAAAGCTATAAACATTTATTTGGTTCGTGAAATGTTTGGTAGCTAGCAACACGGGTATTAGACTTGATTTCATTTTTTTTAATACCAATTTCATAAACATTCCCATGCCTTATCCATACCCTTAACCCTTAGCCATATCATTATAACCCGAATAAAAGCCCTCTTTAGATGTTTTTGCTTGGTGCTAACGCCACGTCGGTGGACTTTTGTTTCTTGTACAAGCTTATGGTAATAATCAAATCATGACTGAGCAATGAGTGTGATTTATCTTGTTACTCCACTAAAAATGAGTGATTGAGTGAATTATATTTCGTTCCTTTTTCGTGAGGTGTTCTGAAATGTTAATCATGCGAGAAAATCATTGGATATTGTCAAACATCTTGATGTTTCACCTTTATAAAACATAATTGATGAATCTTCTCTCGTATTTTTACTTGGTTGATTTGCATCACATTTTTCATAATCACGATCTTGTACCAGTGGATGTTTTTCCTAGATTTGCTTGAGGGCAAGCAAAGTTTAAGTATGGGGGAATTTGATAACGCTCAGATTGTGCATGTTTTTAGTAGCGTTATGTGTGCGTTTATATCTGTTATTTGGTTATATTTGCGTGATTATAATACTTAAACGCATCAAAAGATGTTTTGTCTAGTGTTTATAACCAAGTGCAGGGAAACGAATGGAAAATAAAGAAATGTTCAAAGAAAACGAAGATTCCTGTTTCAGTAAGTCTAAATCAGTATCTCAAGGACCTTTGAAGACCATAGTGATTGAAGAACCAAGTTCTACAAGACAAAGTGAAGAAAAGATCAAGTTTCCGTACCTCAGGAGATCCAAACGGATCGGTTACAACTGTAACCGGATCGGTTGGAAAACGGCCAGAAACAACAGTATAACCATCACCAACCGATCGGTCGCAACCCGAAACCGGATCGGTTGGCCAGTTTTTGTAGAAGACCAACCAGATCGGTTGGTCGTATGACTGATCCGGTTGGAGAAGCTGCAGTTGCCAAATCTTCATCACCAAGCTTCCCCTTTGCATCCAAATGATTCTAGGACCTTCTCTTGGTGTATTCTAGTCCCTTCCTTACTCCTTGGAGGCCAAGTTCAGCAATTAATACCCTAGGCCTTGGAACTAGTATAAATAGAGGCTAATTGTGAGCATATGAGACACACCTCAAATACAAAATCTCTCTACTCATCAAACAAATCCTTAAGCTCTCAAAATTCGTCCTTAGAAGTCTAGAGAAGTTTGGAGATCCAGAAGTTCCACATTTGGAGGCCAAACCACCAAGAAGTCTACCCCAATACTTTGAGAATCATTACTACACCATTTGTAATCTTATTCCAAGCATTGTAAGACTTTTAATCATGTTTTCTAATGTTCAAAGTTCTGAGTTTATGTTCATGTTTGCTATGAGTGGCTAGTTTCTTTATACACTTGCTTAAATAATGTTGATTATCATATGATTAGTTAGTGATTGTGTTAACATGTTTTAATTCAATTTCAAGTTGATTCTAAGATCCAATTGTGCTAAAGTTTCATAGTGACATTTGTTAATCAAGTTTGGCTAATTGATAGTAATCGTTGAGGTCAAAAGAACTTATTGTTATTCAACTAGTCATAATCATTTTGTCTATGGATGATTGTTTTCACCCATTATTCTTGATTATACAAAGGAACTAAGGTGTGGTTGTAATAGAAACGCTTTTGATTATCAAATTGGATTGGTTGGAAACATCTAAATGGTCGCAAGATTAGTTGTTGAAAATCAATTGTAGCCTTTTGTCTATGATCGGTTACCTTTTGTATTGACCATTTCTTAAGCAATTTGATGAACAAGTGGATGTTTTTGTGTTTAAGTTTATGTATATAGACTTATGAAACTTGAATTGATCTTGAATTGATTGGTTAAACATAATGCTTGTTTTTATGAACTAAAATCTTGACGAAGGTTTAACTTGTAAGAACAATAGATTAGTCTTCCAACTAATTATCACAAACAACATGTTAAGAGGTTAACACAATCACATTAATCTATGATATGAAACTAGTTTAAGCAAGTGTAGTTTTTAATCATCTGAATTTCATTTTATCTATTTGCTTTATTATATGTTTTGGATAGACTCCGTTAATTCAAACTTGTGTTTAGATTCACTCAAATCCCTGCGAACGATCCCGACTTACCTTCATAATCTTGCTATAACGGACGAGTATACTTGCTCGTATGTGTTATCGGTAAAATTGGTAATTCACCTTTTATAAATTTAAAACTTGCTCCAACCGGGCACATCAAGTTTTTGGCGCCACTGCCAGGGATTTGATTGTGTTTCAACAAGTTTTTGAATTTCCCTCATTCGATTCAACCCAAAATTTTTCTCAGAAACCTTAACCGGATCCGGTTGTACCTCAACCGAATCGGTTACAATTTTTCCCATTACTCAGCTGGTCTAACCGATCGGTCGCAACCCGCAACCGATCCGGTTACCCACTCTGACCCATAAAAACTGTTTTCGTTGTTTGTCCGTGTGTTTAGATATTGCCTGGATTCTCTAGGACATTGTATGAACACTCGAGCAGCGGGAATAGAACCAATTACACCTCTTACCAACCCCGAACGTTTGATTCGAAGAAGAAGAAGAACTCTTTTCATACCATTGGAAAATCGTGTACCAAGAGTACCAAACCCACCATTTGATAACCTCGTAGAAGCCAAAGTTGTTTACAACCCTTTCACCAATTTACCTTTTCCCATGGCGGACGATCAACCCATGTGGGGAACCAACCGAGCCGTAGCACCAACTCCCGGAAGTGCTATTGTTGCTATCAATCTTGGTGACAACTTCACCGTGAAGGGACATCACCTTTCTATGATCAAAGACCGTCAATTCGATGGCCGTGCGCGGGCCGATCCGCATAAGCACATTGCCGAATTCATCGAAATTTGCGGCATGTTCCGTTATGGCGACACCGATGTCAATGCCATCAAACTCAAATTTTTCCCATCATCACTCGCCGGAGATGCTAAAGTATGGTACAATGAATTAACCCGTGAATCATCAATACTTGGGAAGAGATGAGGCAAGCTTTTGTAAGCCGATTCTTTCCACCTGCCATGTTTGATCGATTAATGGGAGAAATTCGTGCTTTCAACCAAAACCCAAACGAATCACTTGTCGAAGCTTGGCTTCGAATGAAAGATTTGCTTCGTAGTTGTCATGGACATGGACTATCCAAAGGAACCATTATCCAAATCTTTTACCATGGACTAGATGAAATCTCTCAAGGCATCCTTGATGCTGGAGGAATTTTTCTCTATAAGACTCCCAACGATGCACATCAATTGCTCGAAGATCGAGTACTTCTCAAACTCGATTGGTCAAAAGATTCCAAAACCAAACCTCTCCGAAAAACCGTTGCTTTTGTCGAAAACACCGATGCTTCAAAACTCATGGAGAAGATGGAAGCGTTAACCTAAAAAATCGGCTCGCAATACAAAGATATCAAAGATGAAATGAAGGAAATGCGAGACGGATGCAACACTTGTGGAGGAAATCATCCATCATCCGAGTACGACGGTAAACCTATGGGTGGACCGAAGGAAGGAGAAGCAAGTTACGCTCAAGGAGGATACCGTGGAGGAGGATATCGTAGTAATTATTACGGTCGAAATTCTGGAAATTGGCAAGATCGCCGACCAAGGGATGACAACCGTGATTCTCAACCACGAACTGACGATCCACCACCACAAAATCCCGACAAAAAGATGGAAGAAACCGAATTTGAGAAAACCATGAGAGAATTCGTGGCTGCTCAAAAATCTTCAAATGATTTTATCAAAAATCAATTTTTCAATCTCAAAGCCAAAGTTGAGCAAGGACAGAAAAATCATCAAGCATCTATCCAAGATCTTGAAAACAAGTTTGGCAGACTTTCTGACCAACATTCCTCTAGACCATCTGGTTCATTGCCAAGTAACACCCAATCCAACCCAAAACCATCAAATGATAAAACGTACTGGCCACCACAAACAAGAAATGAGCATATCAATGCTGTCTTCACAAGAAGTGGTCTCTCGTAAGATTCACCACATAATCCTAATACTCCTGTCACCATTTATAGTGAGGATGAAACCGAGGAACCAAACACAATTCAAACCACCAAAAAGGAAAATATTCCATCCGTTAAGGCGTATACACCAAAAATTCCTTATCCTCAACGCCTAAAGAAAGAAAAGATGGAAGAGCGTTATAAGAAGTTTATTGAAATAATCAAAGAGGTTAGACTCAATGTTCCACTCGTTGATGTTATAGCCGGAATGCCCAATTACGGGAAATTTTTGAAAGAACTTCTTAATAACAAAAGCAAGCTTGAGCAAATATCAGCAGCTTTTCTTAACGAAGAATGCTCAGCTATTGTCCAAAACAAGATCCCACCAAAGCTCGGAGATCCTGGGAGCTTTCTTATTCCATGTACTTTCGGGAATAATGTTAAATGTGATGCTTTGGCCGATCTTGGCGCAAGTATCAATTTGATGCCTTATTCGCTCTATTCCAAGTTGTGCAACAACAGCCTGAAACCAACAAAAATGAGCATTCGATTGGCAAATCATTCCTACCAATATCCTGTGGGAATCGCCGAG
Organism: Chrysanthemum makinoi; assembly: GCA_910596185.1. Classification (NCBI taxonomy): domain Eukaryota; kingdom Viridiplantae; phylum Streptophyta; class Magnoliopsida; order Asterales; family Asteraceae; genus Chrysanthemum; species Chrysanthemum makinoi. Next base: position 8,937,204 of record OU343218.1, on the reverse strand, counting down.
AATATGCTTGTTCAAGTCGGTAAATTCATTTTTCCCGTGGACTTTGTGATCTTGGAAATGGAAGAAGATAGTAAAGTTCCACTCATTCTAGGAAGACCTTTCCTAAATACTGCCGATGCAATCATCAAAGTGAAAGGAAAAGAACTCAACCTTGGAGTTGGGGAAGATCGAATCACTTTTGTAATCGATAAAGCAATGCGCTACCCACATTCCAGTGATGACACCTGTTTTAACATCGATATTATTGATGAAGTCACTGAAGAAGAATTGGATGCATTACTTAACGAATCCGATCCATTCATGACTACTTCTGAAAAGATCAATGAAACAGACTTTGATAAAGAGTTTGATGATTTCATGAAAGTAGAATTCGAAGGAGATAACTCAGAAGAAGAAGAAATGGAGGAAGAGGAAGAAAATTTTGAAGAAATAACTTTCAATGACGAGATGCGAATTAAATCCTCTATCGAAGAACCACCCACAGATCTCGAACTCAAACCTCTCCCAGATCATCTTGAATATGCTTATTTGGAGGAAAAATCTCTTCTTCCAGTAGTCATATCTTCATTGCTCGAGGATAGTGAGAAAGAAAGTTTAGTTTCTGTCCTCAAAAATCATAAACAAGATTTTGCTTGGAAAACATTCGACATCCTAGGAATTAGTCCCAATTTCTGAAAACACAAAATCAATTTTGAAGAAGGGATTAAACCTGTGGTAGAACGTCAACGTCGACTCAATCCCAACATGAAAGAAGTTGTTAAAAAGGAAATCATAAAACTTCTCGATGCTGGAATCATTTACCCAATTGAGGATAGCCCTTGGGTAAGCCCTGTTCACTGTGTTCCCAAGAAAGGAGGAATGACGGTTGTGACTAATGAGCGAAATGAACTAGTTCCAACTAGAACTGTCACTGGTTGGCGCGTTTGTATTGACTATCGTAAGTTAAACAAAGCCACCAGAAAGGATCACTTTCTGCTCCCATTCATGGATCAAATGCTTGAAAGATTGGCAGGAAATAAATTCTTTTGTTTTCTCGACGGATTTTCAGGATATTTCCAAATTCCCATCGATCCAAACGATCAAGAAAAGACCACTTTCACTTGTCCTTTTGGAACCTACGCATATCGGCGTATGCCGTTTGGTCTTTGCAATGCACTTGCGACTTTTCAAAGGTGTATGATTGCCATATTCCAAGACATGCTATAAACCTCCATGGAAGTTTTCATGGATGACTTTTCAGTCTTTGGAGACTCATTTGAAGCTTGTCTTTCTAATCTCGATAAAATGCTCGAAAGATGCGAAGTTGCACATCTTGTTCTTAACTGGGAAAAATGCCACTTCATGGTAACCGAAGGAATTGTGCTTGGCCACAAAATCTCCAGTGCATGAATGGAAGTAGACAAGGCAAAGGTCGATGTCATCTCAAAACTTCCACCACCAACTAACGTCAAAGCCGTTAGAAGTTTTTTAGGACATGCTGGTTTTTACCGCCGATTCATCAAAGATTTTTCCAAAATATCTCATCCGATGACAAAACTTCTTGAGAAAGAATCTATCTTTGACTTCAATGCTGATTGCATAAAAGCTTTTGAAACACTGAAATCTCAACTCACTAGTGCTCCGATCATGGTTTCACCTAATTGGTCACTACCCTTCGAACTTATGTGCGACGCAAGCGATTTTGCTGTTGGAGCTGTCTTAGGACAACGCGAAGGAAAACACTTTCAGCCTATATATTTTGCTAGCAAGACACTAAATAGTGCTCAGCAAAATTATACCGTCACTGAAAAAGAATTACTGGCCGTCATTTTCGCATTCGACAAATTCCGATCATACCTCGTACTCTCAAAAACAATCGTTTTTACCGATCATTCAGCGCTCAAGTATCTGTTCACCAAGCAAGATGCTAAACCACGTTTTATTCGATGGATTTTGCTACTCCAAGAATTTGACATCGAAATCAAAGATAAGAAAGGAGCAGAGAATCTTGCTGCTGATCACCTATCGCGTCTTGAAAACCCCAATCTTGAGGAGTTAAAAGAAGAGGAAATCGATGATTATTTTCCCGATGAAACTCTCATGACCATCGATGGAACTGACGATCCTTGGTTTGCTGACTTTACGAACTACCTCGCCGGAGGAATTCTCAGAAAAGGTCTAACTCATGCTCAAAGAAGCAAATTCTTTTCGAAACTTAAATACTATTTTTGGGAAGAGCCATATCTTTTCAAAATGTGTGCTGACGGAATGATCCGAAGATGTGTTTCTGGTTCCGAAACCCGAAAAATTCTTGACGAATGTCATCATGGCCCAACTAGGGGACATTATGGTCCTTCCACCACAGCTAAGAAAGTTTTTGATGCTGGATTCTATTGGTCAACAATATTCAAAGAAGCACACACACTTGTTCAGAACTGTAACGCTTGCCAAAGAAACACCAATCTCTCCCGAAGAGATGAAATGCCATTAACAAGCATCCAAGTGTGTGAAATATTCGATATTTGGGGAATAGATTTCATGGGACCCTTCCCTAAATCCCACAAATTCGAATACATTCTCGTTGCTATAGATTACGTGTCCAAATGGGCAGAAGCTGAAGCTTTACCAACAAACGATGCTCGTGTTGTCGTTAATTTACTCAAAAAGCTTTTCGCTCGTTATGTAATTCCCAAGGCATTAATAAGCGATCGAGGAACTCATTTCTGTAACCAACAAATGGAGAAAACCATGAAAAGATATGGAGTTCATCATCGATTTGCGATAGCCTATCATCCACAAACCAGTGGTCAAGTTGAAAATACCAACAGAGCTCTCAAAAGAATACTAGAAAAAACAGTGAAGGACAATCCTTCAGTGTGGGCAAAGAAACTTGATGATGCTCTGTGGGCATTTTGTACGGCTTATAAAACTCCAATTGGCACAATTCCTTACAGACTCTTGTATGGAAAGACTTGTCATTTGCCGTTCGAAGTTGAACATCGTGCTTATTGGGCTCTCAAAAATTGTAACACCGATCTCAAAATAGCTGGAGAGAAAAGATTTCTACAATTGCACGAACTCGATGAATTAAGACTCCAAGCTTATGAAAATTCCAAACTGTACAAAGCTAGAACAAAAGCTTATCATAATAAAAAGCTACGAGTTCGAAAAGAATTCAAAGCCGGAGATAAAGTTCTGCTTTTTAACATGAAATTCAAATTCAAAGCTCCTAAATTACAACCAAAATGGTTTGGACCATATGTCGTTAAACATGGATATCCATCAGGATATGTCGAACTCTACGACAAACAAGGTAGAAGTTTCATTGTTAATGGACACCGAATCAAGTTATATTACGACAAGGAGCAAACGAATGAAGTTTCATGTGCCATAGTTTCCCATGAAAATGAATTCGAAACTATCACCTTTGTAGCACCATTTCCAGGAAGAATCCCACAAATTGTTCCATGGAAACCATCTGCTGAGTTCGTCTGGGACGATACCGAAGCTACTGGTGAAGAATTCATGTACATCCCCGAACTTTACAAAATGTTCAAAGCTGCCCTTGCAGCTAAATAAATTCGGGAAGATTCGAGTCAGGCTGATGACTCGGTAATAAAACAAGCGCTTCTCGGGAGGCAACCCGTGTGTTTCAGATTTGATTTTCTGTGGTCACTCCCCAAAGTCTTAACCTTCGGTTGAACTTAAGTGTGGGGGGGGGGGGGTGCCGTACTTTTAATAAAACCTTTTGTTTGTTTATAAGATTATGTGCAGGTGATGATTTCTTCAATGGACGGCAGGAATGAAGAAGGATTTAAGCTGATAAAATCATTGACGTATCTGGTTTCATCTCTATTTTCCCTATTTCTATACTTTGAAGTTCATTTTTCATTGAGGACAATGTCTAACTTAAGTGTGGGGGGGGGTGAATAGGAAAAATTAGAGTTTACATGCTTAAATTTAAAATTTTGTTTGCCCTTGTGATCTAGTTGTTTTCACGCTTTTAGGATTATCTATTAGAATAACTGGATCATTCCACTGGTAAAATTGGTAATATTTGAAACTTCGAGATGTGTTCCGATTACTATTGCAATCCATTCTGGGATCGATAAACATTTGCTAGCACATATTATACCCTTTCCACTAAATTGTGAGGATTTGAGCCTATTTCTTATTAGCATACATCTTTTATGCTTAGATATTTTTGCTATGAGTGTGCCGGTGATTTTATTTATTCTAGAACTTGTGCTTGTAAATCATTACCAGACCGCAGTGAGATTGCATTCATGCGATATAAGTAAATTCGTGTGATAAAGAGGCACCTTAGGATTTAACCCAAATGGCCTTCCATTTTTCATCTAATGATATATTAGCTAGCCACATTGGTTAGTTAACCACCCACATGGACCCATTTGTAGTGCTCATTTTTAGCACTAGATACCCCTAGTTACACCCTCTGAGCCATCCTTTTCATTTTGCTTCACCCAGAAAAATACAAAAAGATTTTACACTTTAAACCTTAGCCTACCCCGTATCAATGTCTAAACGGTTGGTTGCTAGTCGCCTGGAAAGAGAAGGTTGTTCAAATGATTATGAGTACCACATCCTATGAGATTGATTGTGCCATGAGTTTATGTTATGTTTAAAAAAAAAAAAAAAAAAAAAAAAAAAAAAGAGAAAAATATTAGCCAATGAGCTATGATCGTGGAACAATTGTCATGGCAAAGCAAAAAGCTGTGGAAAGTGGAAAAGAAGAAAACAAAGCTATAAACATTTATTTGGTTCGTGGAATGTTTGGTAGCTAGCAACACGGGTATTAGACTTGATTTCATTTTTTTTAACACCAATTTCATAAACATTCCCATGCCTTATCCATACCCTTAACCCTTAGCCATATCATTATAACCCGAATAAAAGCCCTCTTTAGATGTTTTTGCTTGGTGCTAACGCCACGTCGGTGGAGTTTTGTTTCTTGTACAAGCTTATGGTAATAATCAAATCATGACTGAGCAATGAGTGTGATTTATCTTGTTACTCCACTAAAAATGAGTGATTGAGTGAATTATATTTCGTTCCTTTTTCGTGAGGTGTTCTGAAATGTTAATCATGCGAGAAAATCATTGGATATTGTCAAACATCTTGATGTTTCACCTTTATAAAACATAATTGATGAATCTTCTCTCGTATTTTTACTTGGTTGATTTGCATCACATTTTTCATAATCACGATCTTGTACCAGTGGATGTTTTTCCTAGATTTGCTTGAGGGCAAGCAAAGTTTAAGTGTGGGGGAATTTGATAACGCTCAGATTGTGCATGTTTTTAGTAGCGTTATGTGTGCGTTTATATCTGTTATTTGGTTATATTTGCGTGATTATAATACTTAAACGCATCAAAAGATGTTTGTCTAGTGTTTATAACCAAGTGCAGGGAAACGAATGGAAAATAAAGAAATGTTCAGCAAAACGAAGATTCCTGTCTCAGTAAGTCTAAATCAGTATCTCAAGGACCTTTGAAGACCATAGTGATTGAAGAACCAAGTTCTACAAGACAAAGTGAAGAGAGATCAAGTTTCCGTATCTCAGGAGATCCAACCGGATCGGTTACAACTGTAACCGGATCGGTTGGAAAATGGCCAGAAACAACAGTATAACCATCACCAACCGATCGGTCGCAACCCGCAACCGGATCGGTTGGCCAGTTTTTGTAGAAGACCAACCAGATCGGTTGGTCGTATGACTGATCCGGTTGGAGAAGCTGCAGTTGCCAAATCTTCATCACCAAGCTTCCCCTTTGCATCCAAACGATTCTAGGACCTTCTCTTGGTGTATTCTTGTCCCTTCCTTACTCCTTGGAGGCCAAGTTCAACAATTAATACCCTAGGCCTTGGAACTAGTATAAATAGAAGCTAATTGTGAGCATATGAGACACACCTCAAATACAAAATCTCTCTACTCATCAAACAAAGCCTTAAGCTCTCAAAATTCGTCCTTAGAAGTCTAGAGAAGTTTGGAGATCCAGAAGTTCCACATTTGGAGGCCAAACCACCAAGAAGTCTACCCCAATACTTTGAGAATCATTACTACACCATTTGTAATCTTATTCCAAGCATTGTAAGACTTTTAATCATGTTTTCTAATGTTCAAAGTTCTGAGTTTATGTTCATGTTTGCTATGAGTGGCTAGTTTCTTTATACACTTGCTTAAATAATGTTGATTATCATATGATTAGTTAGTGATTGTGTTAACATGTTTTAATTCAATTTCAAGTTGATTCTAAGATCCAATTGTGCTAAAGTTTCATAGTGACATTTGTTAATCAAGTTTGGCTAATTGATAGTAATCGTTGAGGTCGAAAGAACTTATTGTTATTCAACTAGTCATAATCATTTTGTCTATGGATGATTGTTTTTACCCATTATTCTTGATTATACAAAGGAACTAAGGTGTGATTGTAATAGAAACGCTTTTTGATTATCAAATTGGATTGGTTGGAAACATCTAAATGGTCGCAAGATTAGTTATTGAAAATCAATTGTAGCCTTTTGTCTATGATCGGTTACTTTTTGTATTGACCATTTCTTAAGCAATTTGATAAACAAGTGGATGTTTTTGTGTTTAAGTTTATGTATATAGACTTATGAAACTTGAATTGATTGGTTAAACATAATGCTTGTTTTTATGAACTAAAATCTTGACGAAGGTTTAACTTGTAAGAACAATAGATTAGTCTTCCAACTAATTATCACAACCAACATGTTAAGAGGTTAACACAATCACATTAATCTATGATATGAAACTAGTTTAAGCAAGTGTAGTTTTTAATCATCTGAATTTCATTTTTTCTATTTGCTTTATTATATGTTTTGGATAGACTCCGTTAATTCAAACTTGTGTTTAGATTCACTCAAATCCCTGCGAACGATCCCGACTTACCTTCATAATCTTGCTATAACGGACGAGTATACTTGCTCGTATGTGTTATCGGTAAAATTGGTAATTCACCTTTTATAAATTTAAAACTTGCTCCAACCGGGCACATGATTTAATAATAGAAGTTTTCGGTTAGATGCAGCCCATGTTGCTTGCTGCTATATTGTCCTCTATTAATAGACAGTTGACCGAAGTTGACTTATCAGATTTTATTGTCGGGAGACCCGAAGCGGAAGCTCTTGAAGTTATGACGATATTTTCAGAATCCCTTTAAGAATCTGACCTAAAGTATCTTAACCTTTCAAATAATGCATTGGGTGAAAAGGGAGTCAGGGCGTTTGGCTAGCTTTTAGCTTTACAAGGTAACCTCGAAGAGTTGTATCTAACGAACGATGGTATTTCTGAAGAAGCAGCAAAGGCCGTTTCTGAACTAATCCCGTCAACCAAAATTTTAAAAGTTCTTCATTTTCATAACAATATGACCGGTGACGAAGGGGCGATTGCTATATCTCAAATCGTGAAAGAATCCCCTTTACTTGAAGACTTTCGATGTTCATCGACAAGGGTCGGTTCTGAAAGTGGGGTCGCGTTGGCTGAAGCCCTCAGGACTTGTAAGAATCTGAAGAAACTTGATCTTCGTGACAATATATTTGGAGTTGAAGTCGGGATTGCTTCGAGTCAATCTATTCCCGTGTTTGTTAATCTCACATAAATATATCTCAGCTACTTAAATTTAGAGGATGAGGGAACTTTAGCGCTCGTGAATGCTTTGAAAAATTCAGAATCTGCTCTTGAAGTACTCGAGATGGCAGGAAACGACTTCACTTATAAAGCAGCGCCCGCTTTAGCTTCATGTATTACATCAAAAAACTCAAGTTTGCCAAATTGATTTTATCCGAGAATGAGTTGAAGGATGAAGGTGCGATAGTGATTGCTAATGCCATCAAAGATGGGTTTGACCGGTTGATTGAAGTTGACTTGAAGTACTAATGCTATCAGAACAGCTGGTGCCCGTGTTTTGTCACAGGCTGTTGTGGATAAATCGGGATTTAAGCTGCTGATTAATGGAAACTTTTTGTCTGATGAAGAGGTTGATAATTTGAAAGAGGTATTCAAGAATTTTCTGAGCGTTCTTGGTCCTTTGGACGAGAATGACCCTGAAGGTGAAGATTATGATGATCAGGATGAAGAAGAAGAAGAAGAAGAAGAAGAGGAAGAGGATGATGAAGGTTAATTGGAATCGAAGCTTAAGGATCTTGAAATCAAGCAGGATGAATAGGGTCGTGTTTTCATATGACCATTTTGTTATAGCAGAAGATGTATTCCAAATGTTTTCAGAATTTTATCTAGTCTTAGGATTAATGATCTGTTTCTTATCTAATCTATATACAAACCTCTAGGGGTATTGGTACTTCTTGGTGTCTTTGAAATTCTGATCATCGTTTAGAAATGAGAATTATAACGCCTTAAAATTAAAATACTATATCGTTCGATTGGCATGTTCTTTGCTGGATTCGAGGTTGTGCTATTTGCAGGGTTTGAAAGACGCGTTTTGGATTAGATGGCTTGCAGCGCACCCATCAAAACTCAGGTAACTCTCATTTTTCTTCTATTCAACAGCAGTTTGCCATCAAGGTGGTAAAAGGTTCAACAGTCAACACTACTATATATTTTCCTAGTATTTTGAGTTTCATATTTGATACGTTAGTGATAAAATCAGTCTATTCATAAGACATGTGTGGAGGATGTAGTCTCTATATGCGAGTCTTCTTTCTTAGAAAAAAATGATTACAAATACACCTTTGACGCAATGTAACACTAGGCACATAATATTTTGATTACATTTTCTGTCATTCAAGGCATCGAAAATAAAAATAAACTCATCAGACCGCAACCGGGGCTTTTAGTGTTTCTAAGATCTTATCATCAATATCGAATTTGATGTCCTTCTTGTCCCTGCCTATTTTCACATACTCTTCGTATCTCTCTTTCAAATCCTCGGGTAAATTTGTGGTAGTTTGCCCTCCTAAAAGATCCTTTGCAACTCGTGGCTCTGCATAAAAGTGCTACAAAAACCACAATAAGAACTGTTATAATATTGTGCCTTAAGGAGTTGTAGTTGTGCCAAAGAAAATGTCTATTCATACCATATTATGGAAAGGGAAAGCTTTCTTTGCATCACTGCCTATGGTTTTTGGATCATAGTGCACGATCTCAACCGGTAAGCCTGCTGCTTTAGCACAAAGTTTAGCCATTCCGTCTAGGGTTACGGCTCGATCACTGACACAGTTGAAGATAATACCACTTGCAGCGGTTGGATTCTCAACTGCTTTTGTTAGCATAGATGATAAATCCTTAACATGTGAGATGTTCGTTAGTTGCATACCAGAGCCTGGAATTGGAACTGGCCTGCCCCTCACAATACCTGTTTCACAAGAGGTTTAGTTCTCAAGTGCAGAAATGAACCAGTAAGTTGAGTGAATGAAAGTAGAAAAATAGTTTAGGTGTTAAACCTCGGTGAATGTTTAATGGTTTACCAATTTTTACGCCTATGGGAATTTGATAACTTTTGAGCAAATAAGTGTTAGGTGTCAATATGATTTGACTGGACAAAGCACAAACTTATAAAATACGAGAAATTTAAAGCGAAGTATAGCCGGTTTCTATCCAGTTGGTTTTTGTTTTCTTCATGCGGGTTGGTTTTAATCCACTTGGTTAATAGTATGCACAAACCAGAAAACTGAAATTGGTGATGAATCATCAGTTTGATTGCAAAGCAAAGCTGCTCAACTGTGGCAAACACCATATAGTAAAGATGGCACATTGGCACCCCATGGGGAGCAGGGCACATGTATCTATTGGCAGTTTTGAATTTGTATTTGTATCTATCACCAACTAGTTTTAAAAGTGACTAAAACAGTCGAAGTAGTTTTTTTTCTCGTCAATTTTGCGCAACGTCCAAAGTCTGAACAACGGTTTGACAATCAAAAACATCGATATCAACAATTTTAGAAAACATATACCCCGAGTTCATTTAACATTACCAAGACATCAATACTAATGCTTGGATAGTTGGATAACTGAACACATAAAAGTGTGCACGTTTTACCATCCGGTTTCACGTACTTGGTTCCACTAAACCAGATAATGTATCAAAAATAAGCCAGAGTTTTAGTAATTTGAAAGTCAAACTGATCCCAGTCTGAACCAACTATCTTCACAACAAATAAAAGGTTAGTATTTGATAGCATTCCCGGACCAAGAACCATTTTTTGGGTTAAGTTTAGAATCCTCAAACCAGGAACCTAACAGATATAGATGATTCAAGTTCTGGACTGGTGAGATCTTCATTTACTTTTATATTGAATTATCGATCAAGATCATATACGAGTACTAGTTACTACTTGCTGCCATGTAAGAATGAGAAGAGTTTCTTGAATGAGCGATTTTCTCTAACCTTTTCAAACTTAAACACTAGCTAAATACCCACACAAGAGGATTAACGCAAAAAAGATAAGGTGGTTACTCACATGGTATTCCCACATAAGAGGATTAACGGCATTGGGACTCTTCACCATGACAAGCTTCTTGTCCTCCTCTGATGGACGAGGATTTCTAGCATTTGGTATGTCAAGTTTATGCTCTTTGTCTAGAAAGGAAAACAAAGATAGAGATTTATAAGGATTTAAAAGGTACTATTTTAAGGGGTCATTTAAGCCCTTAGTTGATCACTTTTGTATCCGTTACTACCTAATTTCGTTACTTTTCACTTTTTAGGTCAAATTGTTGGAATGACACTTATTCGGACGAAAAGGCGCGAATATATGAAGAAAATGGCCAAAGTCAAGAATCGAGACACTCAGGCTGCTGGAACTGAAGGGGACGACGTCACTGCTTAACTGCGACGCCGTCGTGCACATTTTGTGACGGCTCAGTATCCAAATTGCTTAATATCAAGTGACGGCTTCAGGTTTTAAAAGAGTGGGGAGTCGCAACTCAGACGACCTAGATTTGATCCAGACGACGTCAGAAATTGAAGGCGACGGCGTCACAAGCATAAGGTGACGCCGTCACAACGCTAACGTGGCCAAGACGAAACCCTAATGACGGCGACTCGACGACGTCACAACCTAAAAGGTGACGCCGTCGCGATTGTAACATTATATATAGAAACCAAATTTTTCAGTTTTCAGTGTGGAGTTTTGTGGAGTAAAAACCTAAACCAAACCAAGGCTGTCTTGTACAGAATTTTAGGGTTCCATACCCTATCTTACATCAAGATAAGTGTTTTACTTCATTAATTCGATTATGTCTTCAATTATTTGTGTGTATGCTTGCATGTTTCCCATGTCCGGCTAATTTACTTGTGTGTCTGCTTAGGGAATATGAAACTTGATTATTGAATATTGATTGGTTGTCTCTTATCTTAATTGTTAATGATCTAGTATTGCGATAGGTCATTCGTTGTGTAGTTAATGCTTGATTAATCTTTGTGAACCTTAGCTTATAGTTACCTAGAGTCATTGTAGGCTAAAATATCCGAAGAGTACCTTAGTGTTTAGTTTATAAATCCTAGAGATTTTGTAGGCAATAACATTTGGTAGTTTCAAAGAGTTAGGGATAAACGCATACCCTACGACCTTAGACACACAACGCGATTAAGAATAAGGATGTGACAATTCAACCATCAATAGGAGATAATTAAGGAGTAATAAAACCTAAGTAAACACATTTTTAAATCATCATACGAGCACACAATAATTAGACATAGACTACCCACTAGATTAGATTAGATAATTAGATAAGTAGAAGTAATCGGTAGAAATACCAACCCCCAAATCCAAACCCCGAGATTCGTACCTTTCCATTTCCTAAAAAGCACAAAAATAATCTTCTTCAACCCCAACCTTAGCGTAGTAATTCTCAACTAGCATTCCTATTCCCCTAGAGAACGATATCAATACCCGTGGCTTACCCTAATACTACACTACAACGATTAGGTTCACTGCCTAGGGTGTTGAAAAACTTGCTCGACGAAAAGGAAGTTCCTTTGACCCCGAACGCGCTTCGTAAAGCGTCATCAAGTTTTTGGCGCCGCTGCCGGGGAATAGAATAGCTAGTTAGGAGTTCACTTCACTTAGGTTTCCTTGCTTGATTCCTATCAAGTAAATTTTTTCCATTTGTAGCTTCCTCGTAGTCTATCCCTCTTCTTTGTGACTTTGTTCGTAAAACCCATCCCTCACCATGATTCGCATTTTCCGCCGTAGAGCCTTCACACTACCCGCCCCCAATCCTCCTCCCAATCCCGAAATTGGGAACGCAATCCCACAAAACCCTTCACCCGATCACCACTTTGGAAATCACTTAGGACATAATGAAATAAATCGGCAACAACATAGTCCCTTCTATGACTCGGATTTCGATGAGGAGTTTGACTATGGTGAAGCCCTTGATAATGGAGAAGTCATCAATGAGGTTAATTTTAATATGGAAGAAGACCCCTCCCAATGTTTTGACCCTAGATGCAGAATTGAGAAAGATAGTCCCTTTAACATGCAATTCCCCTGCAAAATAGGATTAGAAGGATTTGATGCTTACTTGAATTCGTTCTTACCCCTAAACTTAATCTCTAGGGACTTATACAATAAGATTAGGGTCAATGAGTTAATCTATCAAGGGAACAATGTTGTTGAAGCAGTCACTCATCTGCATGTGTTTGTTTGAAGTTTCGTCTATTTGGTAGAATTCATGGTATTAGAAGACTTAGGAGAATTTATTGATAAGGATCTCACCCAAGTAATTTTTGGAAAACCTTTTAAGAGAATGACTAGGTTGAATGAACGAATGGTTGATGGTCTAATTACGTTCTCTGATGAAGTTGAAGATTTTGTCTACCAAATGCCACGTGCTCATCCTAGGTTTAAACATAAGGATATAGAGGCATGTAATAGAATGACTCCTATTCCATTACTTAGTGAAAGGGATAAGCAAAATGGACTTAGGTACCCGTATGAGAAAACTAAGAGATATTACAAGCAATGCCGCAAGTTAGGAGATGAGTACAAGAAAAGTGAGAACGTTGGAATGGCTTAGGCACGAGCATGTAATCGTGCACGAGAAAATGTAGGGGCACGACTTGGAGTCTAGCTACAAGACTCGTAAATAAAGAAAAGCGCTTCGTGGGAGGCAACCCATGCTTAATTGTTTGCTTGTTTGTGTCGTATATATTTTATTGATTGTTTATTCTCACGTTTAATTTGTAAAAATGCTTTATTTTGTCTTTAACCTCGTCTTAATTAAATATAAAGGTATTTTACATAAGGGATAAGTGTAGGGAGGATTACACACATTTTCAAAAGAAACGTAAACATGAGAATTTCAATTAATTAAAAGATATACATGTGTGTTTGTTCGAGTCAAATGCTTGTATCGAGTCATAATGGATGGTTTTGCAGGACTTTATCCAGATTCTAAAGATATAAATTTTCCAGAATTTTTCCAGAAAATAGCAGACTGGTTTCTGCCAGGATAACCTGACGGTGTCAGGGTCGCAACCTGACGGCGTCAGGAGGAGCAGAAACAGCTTATTTACTTTTTCTCGTTTTCTGTGCTACTTATAAATTTTTGGAATTTTCCAGGTCCTAATTTTTTCCAGAAAATCTGTAAACATCCATTCCACAAGCATTATATGCTAGTTTAGTAGAGTCTTGTATATATATTGTTACCGCCGATTTTACGCAAAGGTTTCATTTGTTTTCTTCAAGTGTGCAGGTTTAATTTATCAAGAAGATGATACATAAGATGGGAAGGAGCTTTTCACGCATAATATTCTTCTTGAAGAAAGATTTAACTACTACTTCACACATGGATCCTACCGAGCTAATCAGGGGAGTATTAGTTTCTTTCGTTTTTAATTACCTTCTATTATCATAACTTTGATACTTTCGGGGAACATTGGGGACAATGTTCAGTTTAAGTGTAGGGAGGGAAAATAAAACGGGAACTTTGAAACTATGCTTATCCTTGATTATTTGCTTTGTCCAATTGCATTTGTGTAATAAACCATGAGAAAATGTCGGTTAGGGTAATTTTGGCACCAAATTTTTAATTTTTCATGACATATAGGAGTGGGCCATTAGTCTTAACAAAAGCGTCTCATGGATAGGAAGTTGCATGACTAGCACAAAAACCCTTTACCACCTAAATTCCACCAAAAATGTGAGGATCGCCCTTAGATTAGTAGGAATTAAAGCATTCATCTTTAATGCTTAGAGTGTGAACCGGTAGTATAATAGATTCTAGAACTTGTTTTGTGATGCATCCCGAGATCGCTAGTAAGACTACACTTGTGTAGTTAGGAATAACTAAATGATAAGAGGCATTAGGATAACCCTTGTTTGATACCCATAATATAATTACTTCTTCCACCTCGGTTCAGTAATTCCCCCACACCCTTGCGTTGTACTCATCTTTGGTACACGATACCCATAGTTAACCCCTCTGAGCCTATCCTTTTCGCGGTTCTCGTGATTTTTCGGTTTTCCGGAATATCAATGAAGAGAATTGTTTACACCCCACCCCCAAATGTACACCCAAATCGCCTTAGCCTACCTTGTATGCACTCACTTTTAGTGCATTATTGTTATCACCCTAAACCCTTATTTCAATTATCTAGTTGCTTGCATAAGTTGCTAAGTCGAGGCATATCCTTTGTACACAGTTTTGGGACGATTGGGACTCATGGGAAAAGTTAAAGTTTATGAAATGACGGGAAGGGACCGTTAAATTCAAATTCCCTTTATTTGCGTAATAATGTACTCCAAGTGTTTTGATCTTTTCAATTCGGGTCAAATTAGTGTTAGAGTAATAAAAACTCAAGTGTAGGGATGTGCCTATAAATCCCTATTATTTTGATATTATCGTAGAGGATGGTAGAGTAAAAGTGTATGAAAAAAAAATCGAAAAATAAAATAGAAAAAAAAGAGAAAAAGAAAAAAATTAGAGTGAAAAAAAAAACACATACAGGCTACCATCCTACATCTATCTTTAAATTTATGCATGTTTAATTCAGTTATCTACAGTTTAGAGTGTCGAGTCTTGGCTTAGCAACGCCATTCTTCTCATGCTTGTAACATAAAGATTTTTGACTTGCCACCACTAAATCGCCTATCCCACCAAACCCTTTGTTTCCCTACCGTAAGCCTAACATTACAACCCTTTAAAAGTCCTCTTGGATAGTCTTTCCTAGGTGCTTACGCCAAAGCGATGGAGGTTTGATCTAGTCTCAAGCCTATGGTAATCTATGTACACCCGAGAGATGTGAGTATCCAAACACCCCTTGTAAGGTGCTAGTATGTAATTTCCGTGCTTGTTATGACTTTTGCGGGGCTTATATGTGTTGTGGATTGTTTTAAACCAATGCTTCATGACCCCTAACTTATAAATTAATTGGCTAAAAGCACATTTTCTTGAGGACAAGCAAATACCAAGTGTAGGGATATTTGATAAGGATTTAAAAGGTACCATTTTTAGGGGTCATTTAAGCCCTTAATTGATCACTTTTGTATCCGTTAGTACCTAATTTCGTTCCTTTTCACTTTTTAGGTCTCTTGAAGGCAAATTGCTGGAATGACACTTATTCGGACGAAAAGGCGCGAATATATGAAGAAAATGGCCAAAGTCAAGAATCGAGACACTCAGGCTACTGGAACTGAAGGGGACGGCGTCACTGCTTAACTGCGACGCCGTCATGCACATTTTGTGACGGCTCAGTAGCCAAATTGCTTAATATCAAGTGACGGCTTCAGGTTTTAAAAGAGTAGGGATTCGCAGCTCAGACGGCCTAGATTTGATCTAGACGACGTAAGAGATTGAAGGCGACGACGTCACAAGCATAAGGTGACGCCGTCACAACGCTAACGTGGCCAAGACGAAACCCTAATGACGGCGACCCGACGGCGTCACAACCTAAAAGGTGAAGCCGTCACGATTGTAACATTATATATAGAAACCGAATTTTTCAGTTTTCCGTGTGTAGTTTTGTGGAGTAAAAACCTAAACCGAACCAAGGTTGTCTTGTACAGTATTTTAGGGTTCCATACCCTATCTTACATCAAGATAAGTGTTTTACTTCATTAATTCGATTATGTCTTCAATTATTTGTGTGTATGCTTGCATGCTTCCCATGTCCGACTAATTTACTTGTGTGTTTGCTTAGGGAATATGAAACTTGATTATTGAATATTGATTGGTTGTCTCTTATCTTAATTGTTAATGATCTAGTATTGCGATAGGTCATTCGTTGTGTAGTTAATGCTTGATTAATCTTTGTGAACCTTAGCTTATAGTTACCTAGAGTCATTGTAGGCTAAAATATCCGAAGAGTACCTTAGTGTTTAGTTTATAAATCCTAGAGATTTTGTAGGCAATAACCTTTGGTAGTTTCAAAGAGTTAGGGATAAACGCATACCCTACGACCTTAGACACACAACGCGATTAAGAATAAGGATGTGAAAATTCAACCATCAATAGGAGATAATTAAGGAGTAATAAAACCTAAGTAAACACATTTTTAAATCATCATACGAGCACACAATAATTAGACATAGACTACCCACTAGATTAGATTAGATAATTAGATAAGTAGAAGTAATCGGTAAAAATACCATCCCCCAAATCCAAACCCCGAGATTCGTACCTTTCCATTTCCTAAAAAACATAAAAAGCATAAAAATAATCTTCTTCAACCCCAACCTTAGCATAGTAATTCTCAACTAGCATTCCTATTCCCCTAGAGAACGATAACAATACCCGTGGCTTACCCTAATACTACACTACAACGATTAGGTTCACTGCCTAGGGTATTGAAAAACTTACTCGACGAAAAGGAAGTTCCTTTGACTCCGAACGCGCTTCGTAAAGCGTTATCAGAGATGGTTAGAACATGGGTTCTTTTTTTGTTATCCAACTTTGCATAGGGGTTGGGTTAAACAAGTACTTACATACAAGCCAAGCATAACTAGAACCAGACTGAGTTGTAGCAGCCAACTTAAACTCTTTGATCAGGCCTTCAAATGAACCGAAATCTCTGTTTATCAATTCCAAAAGTTCTCCTTTAGGCTTTCCCCCACCACCAAGTTTCATAGACTCCCAGAAAAATTCATGGTTCCAAACCTGTGCAGCGTTGTTGAAGGCTGGGAGAATATAAACCTTTGTTGTATGAAGCTGATATTCCAATGTTTCTTTGCTCATATGTGGTTCTAAGGTGTGCAACCATACATGCAACGGGAAATACGATTACATATAGCAGAAATGAAGATAAATAAATCTTAAGAGACATATATTAAGAAATACTCATACCAGTTCATATGGAGAAGGCTTTAGATCTATGCTAGAAGATATGGTCCCATGAACAGTTTTCCTAATACTCCGTCGATGTACCATAAATTTAGTTTCTTTAAACAACATAAATTGAGGATAACAATGAAATATAGCGCAATTACAAGAACCTGGTGATAACACGTTAAATAGAAACTTGCAATACTAAACTCTAATGTCATGAAAACAAGAATTTATTGGGAACATTATCTAAACTAACTTATATTCACATCTCAGTTCATACAATCTATAATAGAAAATAACCCTACTTTAAAATTATCTGGAAAAACTATTCAATGGTAACAAGGTCAATATAGAAACACGAACACCAAGTCCAAGCACCAACCAAAACAATGTTGTTAACAACCACATATAACCAGGAATCACATCTTTTTTTTAAACCAACTTCAGTTATTCATCCCACAACATATCAAAGCGTAGCGAAAGACACCTCTAACTACCTAAAAACTGATTGCTAATAAGTGTTGTTAAAAGGGTTACAAGGCTGAGTAATCGGAGATTGCTAGCTACCAGGTCAATGACTGTTTAAACGCTAAACTCGGTCAAAACTTGGGGTTAATTCGGACAAACTCGGTTAAAACTCGGTTTGAAGTATTTATACAAAATGGGGGACAAGAATCAAGCAGTTGAGGGATATATACCTGGTGTAAAACAAAATTCACCAAATGATTGTCATTGCCTTGTTTAGGAATATCTAACCATGGCCCAAAAACAGTTGCTCTAAACAACCTCATTCGATCTGGATTACTTAACAACTTAGACTTAATATTTGAAAGCAACTTAACCTGGAAACGAACCGTTACCTTAGCATCAAAATATCTGGCAAAGTTTGCCATTTGGGACTTTAGTTGACTAATTAATTAGGGTTTGAGTTTGGGTTTCAGTTAGGGTACGAGTATATTAAAGGTTTAGGATTTTGATTTCACTTTTTGATTTGTGTTTTGGGGTAGTAGAGTGTTGGTGTGTGTGTTTGTGTGTGTGTAAAAATTTTAAAAAAGTGTAAAATTATAATTTTGAAAAGTTATGTAAAAAAAGTACAAAAAGGTACAAAAGTATAAAGTAAAAAAAAGCGCTAATATTATTTCGCTTAAGTCGCTCAGCATTGGGAAGGCGCTAAAAGTATAAAAAAATATTTTAGTAAGTTTGACTTTTTTTACTAAAGGACAAAAAGAATTTCACAAGAATCTTAAAAAAGTCGCTCAGATTCGGTCGCTTTACAAGTATAGCTGGTAAAAGTCAGAAAACAATCATTGGGTTCACAAATGTCGAGGGACACTTGGCAATCTGAGATTAAAAGTAGAAAAGTCGCAAGTCTCAAGGTCTAGTTAAGGAATACGCCAAATTCTTTCCTAGGAAGTGTTGCCACCTTGAGCAAAAGGTGCATTGCCATTATTTCCCCTTTATATATTACGTGTGCATGAAAAAGCCTAAGGTCCATTTTATAAATATGGGAAACTAGTGTAAAAAGGAAATAATGCATTTATGACAAAAATGTAAATTTTGAGACTAAAAGGGCTAAAGGTGAAAATATAAATTTTTGAATAAACTTTGTAAAAACAGATTTTGAGGGACCAAACATGTAAATTCTGAATGAGAAATATATTTGGGTATAAAATGTCATTTTTCCAAAGTAGAAGGGCCAAACTTGTAAACTCATTACGACTTTATAAAAACAAGTATATTCATGACCTAGTGTTCATAACGAGAATTATTAAGTCGATAACAAACTAGAATTATATATATTTATAAGTATATAAATATATGGAAACACTATTCGATACCGACACAACTTAAAGCAAATAATCAAAACTCTTGACAACATCATCACATCTATAAACCCACACTAAAATCACTCTATTGAATGGCATATTCAATACCCTCTTATTTTGGTCGTAAACCAAACGTTTATCTCTATTCTGAGACTTGTCATCTCGTTCTTAGTTTCCGGGTAGGAGCCATTGCTTTATCACACTTGATCTCTTTATGCTTTATTCACCGAACTGCTAAGGTGAGTTTATAGCCCCACTTTTACTCTTATTACTTGCTTTATAAAACTATGGGGGGAGACACATGCAAAACTTTTTCGGACCAGAAACTGATCACACTATTACGTGAAACAACCTTGAATCCCACTATGCTACCGTTAGTTTCTTTTGGGGAAGCGCGATTATTATGAATAGATCTATTGGGGATGACACCCCCGTTCGAGTTTGACCGGATAGGCAAACGTCGAGCGCATATCGTATCGATTACAAGTGTACTGGAAATACACTTGTCGGGCCTTTAGTTATCATGCTTCCAGATGCATGCACACTGTCGTAGTTTCAGTTGCATGAACTTGGTATTAGCGTAATAGCCTTTTTACTACATATAGTATCATTCACGGAGATGATTATATGTGCAACTATGGTCCAACTTGATTTCTTAAACTTAAACCTATGAACTCACCAACCTTTGTGTTGATATTTTAGCATGTTTTTCACATTTTACTTATTGGCGTGGGCAATGGCAAAAACATTCATTAAAGACTGGCATTTGAAGTGTTTCCAAGCATATTTAATACAACTTTTAATGGGACAACATATATTTTATGGGCTTTACTTCCGCACTTTGAAAAAATGATGTAAAAATATTTCTTAAATTAATCTATAATTTGAAAATGGAATAAAATTGCCATTCTTTATTACCTTGTGTTGTGTATATTGATTTAGTAGTACCCCATGACCCGAACGCTTCCGCTGTGAAATATCGTTTTTGATGTTGAAATCACATTTTACACCCACATTGCTGAATTGAGAATGCAGGTTACGGATCCCTAACTTTTGTCTAGACGGATCCCTCCCATTGAGGAACCGTGAGATCCGTGCAACATAAGACCTTTTACTACTAATTTAAGTCTCATTTACAGGAAATTATGCATCATATACTTGTTTTCTAACCTTTGTTTTGTAGATTTTCAACATACACATGAAGACTTGGACACCCTGAACAAGGGGGAGCTTATTGTCAAAGCAAAACATTGCAAAAAAGCTTGAAATACTTTCAAATAGGATTACATTACTACTTGACGTCCTTCTCACAAAGGAGCACTCGTCAAGGGGGAGCATGTTCGTCAAAAAGACGAAACTATTTGCAAACAAAATTGCAAAACACTTGCTTAGTCTTCCTAATTACTTGACGCCCTTACAAAGGGAAGCACTGGTCAAGGGGGAGCAAAGACGAGAATTCTTCTCTTATCTTACTCTCTATTTTTCATATTATTTCTTTTTACACATTTTTCTTTAACACAATGTGTTAGTTTCTTTTTGATGCTCTTTTTGTTTCGACAAAAAGGGGGATAAGAGAGTAAAAACTCCAATTCAAACTTTTACGAATTTTAGTTTCCTTAAAATACTCTTATGTTTTTTCATCAACAAAAAGGAGGAGATTGTTAATACAAATAAGCCTTAAAAACGTTTATTTATATTTTACGATCTTTTAATGTTTTGTCGATAACAAACATAAAATCATTTTAACGAAACAAATAAAATACGTAATGGTTTTAGCCAATAGTTTACTAACATACTTACATTTTCATATAAAACACTAAACAAGTTATAGTGTTTACATTTTATAGAAATGCATATGTATAACAACTAGTGTTTACATAATATGGATATGTACTTTTATATACTTAGTATATATTGTAATGGGTAATGTAATGGGTAAAAATATAAATACTTGACCCATTGACTAGATATATTGAATGTAGTTGGGTAAAACCCAAAGTCCATGACCCATACCCATGGATCTTGATCCATAACCCATGACCCATTGCATGACATCATGCATGAAGTCATGTTGGGTATTATCCATGACCCATGGACATAAACCATGACCCATGATTCAATGTCTAGATACATTGTATCTTATTGGATACCCAAGGCTCATATCCATGACCCATGACCCATAATCCAAATATGGAGGAGCGTCTGGCGGATCCCCCAGTTTACACTGGACGGATCCCTCATGTAAGGGATTCGTAGGATTCGAGGAACAGTAGTGTAAGTATAGAGGATATATGAGAATATTTGATTGATTCATTCATATCAAGATACAATGATACCTATAAATACAAGTACATGGAATCATCTAGATAACGGGCTTGAGCCCAATGACTAATACGGCTAACACTCCCCCGCAGTTCGAGCGGCGAAATCATGAAAGCTCGGACTGGAGTAGTAAACTGGAGAAGAAAAGAAAAACAAAACTTTAACATAATAATGTGTGGATTTGTGACCCTAGCACAAATCACCAACACACAAGCTCGTGACCTAAAGCACGAACAACACAATAATAATGTCTGGATTTGTGACCTTAGCACAAATTACCAACACAAGAAAAGGATAAGAAAACGGGATAACCCAAAGTATCCCCTACAACTAAAACGGGATAACCCAAAGTATCCCCTACAACTAAAATGAATGAAAGAAAAGATGAGAAAACAAAAGTTGCTTTTAAAACTTCAACCCCCAAAGAACCTTCGGAACAAACGGGGCGTGTTTTTCTATAGAAAAACATAAAGATCCACCAATTCTTTCTTTTTTTTTTCTTTTCAAAATAAAACAAGACCCATTTTATTCCTCAATCCATTTATAATAATCGCCACCACAAGCCATTAATCAAACAAAAAGATAACACTCTTTGGCGACCAATTTGAAATCAAATATGCTCCATCTCTATTTAATTTTTTTACACGTACAATGATAATATGAGATGGGGTATTCGGATTTTTCTTTTATGCTTGCCTTAGCCGTCACTTTTGACCATGAGTAAGAGACCAACTATTACTAAATACTAATAGTTATGGTATTTTATTGTTTTTTGAATGATGAAGAAGATGAGTTCTTTATGTAGTCATTCATATCGAGATACAATGATACCTATAAATACAAGTGCATGGAATCATCTAGATAACGGGCTTGAGCCCAATGACTAATGCGGCTAACAAGTAGATGTTTTTGCCTATAAATAGTGAGCCATTTCTTCATTGTAACTCACCCCTTTCACACATAATTTTTTTAGTATTTTAAATCTCTAACCTCAGATCCAAAGGATCTTTCTATGTAGTTTTGTGTTGGTGTGATTCTTTAGGTTCCTCTTAAAGGCGAGATCACCACCTCTTGAAGTCGAGCAAGCTCAAGTCCAAGAGTTGCCAAGCTTTGTCATCATCAAGACTATTGAAGTTCTCTTGTTAAAAGTTCTTTCTTCATCCTTAGAAGTGTTGTGTTGAAGGCATTAGTGAAAGGTACCGAAGGGTCAAGTAGAAGGCATTAGTGAAAGTTGCTGAAAGTCCATGTCAATGGCATTAGTGAAGGGTGCTGAAGGTTCGTGTTAAAGGCATTAGTGAAGGGTCCCGAAGATTCATGTCAAAGGCATTAGTGAAAGGTGCCAAAGGGTCGTGTCAAAGGCATTAGTGAAAGGTGCCAAGGGTGTACATTTGATATGGTGCATCGATGTACAAGTTAGATTAGTTTGGGTTAAAGGATGGTGAGATCCTTATGATGTTGTTATAAGGAGTATGTCTCCTTTGGGATAGTTGTTGTGTAGTTTCCGGTAGTAGTTCCTCCTTTGTAATGGAACTCGGTATCTAGCCTTGTGCCGGATAAAGTGTAGGCGACGTTGTGATAGGTTTGGTTCTACCTTGTGGAAGAACTCGATGTCTAGCCTTGTACCAGATAAAGAGTAGGCGACGTTGTGAAGGCTTCTCCGCCACAAGGAGCTTATGTTGTGTAGTGCTTACAAAATCTCGAATAGGTGACTCGGGGAGTGGAGTAGGGCAAGGAAGGTGTACTTGTAGCCGAACCACTATAAACACTCGTGTCGTGGTTTTGTGTTTCTTACTCTTTATCTTTGCATTACTTATTCATACGTTTTGTTGGGTTCAATAAATACCCTAACCCCTTAATCTAGGATTTAAATAGAAAATACCTTAAGTGTTTAGGCCGTTAAACACTAACAGGTCACTGAGTGCATAGTCTCTCAGTGAGCCATCTTCAGGACACTCAGTAAGAGACGAAGAAGAAGTCTCTCCACTCAATAAGGCAGAACTTAAGGGGTGAAGACTGAGTCAAGAAGAAGATGGTGGATTCAGTGAGTGATGAAAATAACTCACTGAATCCCTAAACTCCTCACCAACTACTTTCACTGAAGACAAACTGAAGTAGAAGACTGAAGGCAATAAAGACTGAAGAATGACCGAGATAATGCGGGACAAGTTTGAATCAGATAAGACGAAGTCCTTATCAACCAAAGTCAATTTCCCTAAATGGCAAACTATCAGGCTCAGTGTCATCACTGACTTATAGAAAGTAGCCTTGTCTCTTACTTAATATAGTCTTCGTAAACAGAGACAAAATACATCAGTATTTTGTCTTCTGTAAAATGTCAGTTTGTCACTTAGGATAAAGTTAATACTCATAATTGTATAAATAGCATAAGAGATGAAGTGAAATATTTAAGCTTGTGAATTGTAAAACACACACACACACAAGCCATCTTTCACTCCTCCAAATACAACTCAGTCCCTGAGATAGCTCAGTGTTTCCTTAGTAGTTGTGCTTAGACTTAGCCTGAGCTTAGTGAGGAGTACCAACCCTTTGTCATTTCAATCCCAAGTACTATTCCGCAAGTACTTGGGTAATGTGTTCTTTTTGATTCATTTCTAATAAAAAATATTATGTTGAAAATTTATCAGTGTGTTTTTACTTATGTCATTTCAGTCATTGATTCTCTATTAGTTTGTTTTTAGATACTTAACTGTTTTTATACGATAGTGAATAGGGAACAAAAAGTGGTATAAGAGCAAGGCTGATTATAAAACCTTTTTAAAGCCGCTTTAAAATGTTTTTAAATCAGGATCCTAATGGCTGAAATTGATGTACCCCAACTAGTCGACAAAAAGGGTGGAGCTTATTCAGCTGTTGCCCCTAGACTTGAAGTTGGTAAATTTAACAAAATTGAAAAAGTGTATGCTTTGCTATTTGATTGGGATGGAACCTTATTATATCAAGTGTATTAATGAAGGCCCATTTATCCTAAAGACTGCTAAAGGTTTGCCTAAACATGAAGCTCAGTGGACTCAGGATGAGAGGAGAGTGGTCAGCCAGGACCAAAGACTCAAAAATATCATCATATCATGTCTTCCTGATGATATTATAGAGTCAGTTATATGCTGTAGTACAGCTAAACAAACCTGGGATGACCTGGTCCACAGTCATGAAGGCCCTTCTGATACCAAGGAAAACAGGATTATGGACCTGAAACTTGAGTATAACACCTTCAGGGCTAAGGACTCAGAAACTCTGTCTCAAACTTACACCCGTTACAAAACTTTGTAAAATGAACTGTCAAATGATGGTGTTAAGTTGTCCAAACATGAAATCAATGTTGGTTTTGTCAATAGTCTTCCTGAGAAGTGGCTGAATTTCTCTCAAGGTCTTAGGAATGCTAATCATATTCGGAATCTTGAACTTCCTGAAATCTATGGGAAATTTGTCTATGAGGAAAACCTCATCAACAGATGATACCCTGACTTAAAGAAGTATCTGGAAGTCAAGAAGTCCCTGACCACCACTTCTACACCAATCTCTACTGCTTTTTATTCTAACAGTGTGGTTCAAGATTTTCAAGAAAATTCAAATGATGAGCGTGATGAGAGATCAAGTGAGGAGTACCTAAATGACCTGAACATTGAATTTTAGGAAAGGGCACTCCTTGCTAACTCTTGGAGGTTTATAAAAAAAAACAAAGGTTTTTCAAATGCTAAAGCAAATGAGGACACTGAATGCTTTAAGTGTCATAAAAGAGGTCATTTTTGCCAAAGACTGTTTTTTAAAAACAATTTCTGAACCCTCTTATAAACCATCAGGGTCAAATCAGTCCTCAGGCTTTAGCAAATTTCAACCAAAAATCTATCAGTCTCATCAAAATTTTCAAAATAAATTAGAAAAAGTAAAACTTTTGATTTTGAAGCTAAGTACAGGAAAGCCAAAGCTAAGCTTGCACTGCTTGAGGCCATACCCTTAGAAACAACAAACACTGTTAAATCTGTGCAGGGTAAAAATAAGGGCCTTGTTGCTGAAGTCTTCAACTGGGATGAAGAGCTAGTCTCCTCAGACGATGAAATGGTGCAAGTCAGTACACTAATGGCTCTCTCAAAAATGCCAACAAAGAATTTGTTTGATAGCTCCTAGGAGAGATGATGTTTATGTCTTAGACATGTCAACACTCTCTCAAGATGGAACTTGCCTCTTTGCCAAAGCCACTGAAACTGTCAACTGGCTGTGGCACAAGAGATTCTCTCACTTAAACTTCAAAAATATCAACAACTTGGTAAAACAAAACAAAGTCCTTGGTCTACCATCACTGGTTTTTTCAAAAGACAAACCATGCTCAGCCTGTGAGAAAAGCAAACATCACAGAGCATCTTTCAAAACGAAACAAAATTTCTCCATCAAAAGCTGCCTTTACCTCCTGCATATGGATCTCTTTGGACCTGTCAGTCCCAGATCAATTCAGCATGAGACGTATACACTTGTCATTGTTGATGAATTTTCAAGATACACCTAGGTATACTTTCTTTCTAAAAAGAGTCAGGCAGTTGATACAATAATGTCATTCATCAGGAACATTGAAAACCAGAATGACATTACTTTTAAACAAATCAGAACTGACAATGGCACTGAGTTCAGAAATCAAGAGCTTGAGAGTTTTTGTAATGAAAAGGGAATTATCTGGAACTTTTCATCTCCTTACACCCTTGAACAAAATGGGGTAGCTGAAAGGAAAAACAGAACCCTCATTGAGGCTGCCAGAACTATGTTAAATGGCTCAGCACTCTCAAAGCATTTCTGGACTGAAGCAGTCAAAACAGCCTGTTACACACAAAACATGTCAATCATTGTCAAAAGACATAACAAAACCCCATATGAGATATTTAAAGGTAGACTTCCTGATATCAGCTACTTTTATGTGTTTGGGTGTCCTGTGTTTATTCATAACCCCAAGGATCAACTAGGCAAGTTTGATGATAAAGCTGATGATGGATACTTTCTAGGTTACTCACTGATCTCTAAAGCTTTCAGGGTATTTAACACAAGGAGACAACAAGTTGAGGAAACCTTTCATGTCACCTTTGATGAAAGTTTAGAAAGCATCAGGTTCACCAACACCTCAGTGGAGGAAATAGAAATTGGTAACTCATCAAGATATCCTCCTGATGAGTATAACACTTAAATCAATTCCTCATACCAAGCTGACGCTGACATCTCATATTATGTCTTACCTCACAACCTTCCCCAACCAACCATCAGTGAATTCATTGATAATCAATCAGTCCCTGCTGGGATAGGTAACACTGAACCAAATGTTCAGGAACCCGTGACTTAAGAACCTCAACCTGAACAAGACATCTCAATAGATGATCTTAATGATTCTGTGGCTCCTGCACCTGAACTCACTCCTGAGTTTCCAGTCACCTCTTCAAGCTCAGATCCTAGACCACAAAGTAAGTGGAAAAAAACTCAGGACATTGAGCTTGTCAACATCATTGGTGAACCCACTGAGGGCATGCTCACTGGAAGCATGGCTGCTAAGTTAACTGCAGCTTCAGCCAATGAATGTCTATATGCTGATTTTCTATCAGAAATAGAACCCAAAAGTGTCACTGAGGCTCTAAAACACCCAAGCTGGGTTCAGGCTATGCAAGAAGAACTTCAACAGTTTGATAAAAACAAGGTCATGACCTTGATCAAATGTCCTCAGGATGTCATTGTCATAGGAATGAAGTTGGTTTTCAGGAACAAAACTGATGAAAACGGCACTGGCATTAAAAATAAAGCCAAACTTATAGCCAAAGGTTACAGTCAATAAGAAGGCATTGACTATGATGAAACATTTGCTCCTGTTGCAAGAATGGAAGCCATCAGGATCTTCCTTGCATATGCAACATACATGAACTTTAGGGTCTACCAAATGGATGTTAAAAGTGCATTCTTAAGGTGATCTCAAGGAAGATGTGTATGTTCAGCAACCTCCAGGCTTTGAGAGTAGTGAATTCCCTGACTATGTTTGCAAGCTTGACAAAGCCCTTTATGGACTTAAACAAGCTCCCAGGGCATGGTATGAAACTCTCTCAGCCTTCCTGATTCAAAACAAGTTTGTCAGAGGAAAGATAGACAATACTTTGTTTGTGTGTCTATAGGACTAAGCAAGATGTAATATTAGTCCAAGTGTATGTTGATGACATCATCTTTGGCTCAACAAATTACAAACTTTGCAAACAGTTTGAAAAACTGATGACAAAGAAGTTTGAAATGAGCATGATGGGTGAACTCACTTACTTTATTGGACTACAAATCAGGCAAACTGATAAAGGAATCTCCATCAGTCAAGAGAAGTACACTAGAAATCTCTTGAAGAAATATGAGATATCTGACTGTGCTTCAGTGAAGACACCAATGGTCCCTCCTAACAACCTTGGACCTGATCTCACTGGAAAATCAGTCATTCAAACTCATTTCAGGGGGATTGTTGGCTCACTGATGTATCTAATCGCCTGCAGACACATACAATTCTTAGTCTGTCTAATAGCAAGATATCAATCCAATCCCAAAGAATCCCATCTCACTGCAGCCAAAAGAATACTCAGATACCTGAAGGGAACTCCAAGCCTTGGACTCTACTATCCATAGTGCTCAGGGTTTGATCTCAAAGGATATTCGGACTATGATTATGCTGGCTGCAACATGGACAAAAAAAGTACCTCAGGGTCCTGTTAATTTCTTGGAGGAAAACTGGTTTGTTGGAGTGCTAAAAAGCAATAATCAGTGGCTATGTCTTCAGCAGAAACTGAGTATGTGGCTCCTGCAGGATGCTGTGCCAATGTCTTATGGATGAAAAGTCAAATTAGTAACTATGACATCCATTACAAAATGGTACCCATCTTCTGTGATAACACCCGTGCTATTGCTATCTCCAACAACCCTGTCCTTCACCAAAGAACCAAACACATTGATATCAGATATCATTTCATTAGGGACCACATAATGAAAGGATACATAGAACTTCATTTAATCTCTACTGAATATCAACTTGCTGATATCTTCACCAAACCCTTAGATGAACCTACCTTCAAGAGACTGAAAGCTGAATTGGGAATGCAAGACATTGAAAGTCAGCAACCTGAAAACCAATCCAAATCTCAGTAAGTTTTCTTTGAAATGGTTCATCATCCCTGGACAAAACCCCAAAACAACCCTTTTACTGAATGAGTAAGACTCATTCAGGGACCCTGACAGTTGATATTGAGCATTGAATGAGTAACTAAATGCTCTAAGTATCAGTTACTTAAATGTCCTAGGTTGGTAAACATACCAATTAAATATATGAATAAATATCTCTTTGTCTTACTGTCATCCATGTCAAGGGTCCTTCAAAAACTTACCTCATCCCACTTGGCATTAAATGCCTCCTCTCACATGAAATATCTTGTGGATAGTTTATTACTACAGAATGCACTTTTACTATGCACTGCAATTGTTTCCTTGAAAACCAGGATTTTACTGCGGGTAGTGGAGTGGTGGCATTAAATGTGGAGATTCAAAACGTTTTCAAAAACTGACTTTTCAAATCCCCATTTATGCACATTTTACCCCTCTCATCACTCTATAAATACCCCTCTCAAAAACACTAAAAACACACACAAAGATTTTCTGCAACTAAACTCTGTCAAAATCTCTTCTCAAAACAAGAAATCTTTGTGTTATTTAATCCTCAAAACAAGTTTTCTCTAAAATATTCTCTGTAAACATTTACAAACGATTTTTTTCACTACAAAATTAAGAGATTCAAACTCTTTGATTGTTCTTGTCAAGATATTTGTTTCAAAACCCTAAAAACTTTTAATAGAAATGGCAAGAACACAATCTCTTCAGTTTGTACCACAGTGGGTAGGGGATCTCAGTAATGTTGAATTTAAAACAAATAATGTTATAGGAAATTTTGAATACCCCCCAAAAGTCCCAGCCTATAATGACATAATGAAATTTTTATTCAACTGCACACTGAAAAAGACCTTTGTTCAGTGTCCCTCTATACTGTACCAAAATCTCCTCAAGGAGTTTTGGGCAACAGCTGTGGCCTTTGACCCGACACCCTCTACTGATGAGAATGACCTTAGACCACTCAGGAAGTATCTCATCAGGTTCAGTCTTTTTAATGGGAAACAGTCAGTCACCCTGGATTATAAAACTTTTTGTACTTCAACAGGGTTAGACTATAATAATGGAGTCTATGTTGCCCATCCTGAACCCTCCACAGTTAAGGATGGGTTAAAACAAATTGTTTTGGATCCTAAGTTTTTGGATAGAACCCCAGTCACCAAGAACTCATTTCCTGCGGCTTGGAAGATCCTGTTTACATTTGTAATTCAGGTTCTCGGCGGGAACCACTCATCCACTGAACAAGTTAACTCTATTCAGTTGATGGTGGCATACTGCCTGATGAATGGGGTCACTATCGACATTGGGGAGATCATTTACAGTGATCTCGTAACCAAGCTACAAAGCAAAACTAAGACGGAATACGTTTCGTATCCTAGGTTTGTCTCTTGTGCTTTGCAAGTGTTACTGGGTTGCAATTATCCTCAGGAACAAAAATATTGTGCTTTACCTGGCATCCTGAGTCAATCTAATTTTCAAAAGGACCCATCCCATGTCACTGATATCGATTTGACGGCCCATATGGTTGCTGTAAACAACCAGAGGGACTCAGTGTCTCCTAACCCTGCTCCTAAAAAGAGGAAGGGGAAGTATTAGACTGAGACTAAGACCAAACCCAAATCTCAGGGCCCTGAGGCTTCAGGAACACAGCCTAAAAGGCAAAAGAAGCCCAAGACTGATCTACCACCCACTGGAGACCAATCATCATCCACCCTGGTGACAACGAAGGACACTGATAAATCACAGTCAGTACCCTTGGTCCCAACTACTACTCCCCAAGATCCATAAGGAAACATACAACCCGCTGGTAGGGGAGCGCCTTCCACTGTGCCCAAGGATAATATTCGCAAATCCCAGCTTTTGTCTGAGGGCCAACTGAATAATCCCAAAGACTCAGAGGGAACTAAACAACCCGCTGATAGGGATCTCACTGCCATTGACTCTGGCGAAGGCACTGGGAAACACCCACAAGTGTCTAAGGGGTCACAGGGGGACAAAGACTCGAAGGGAAAGAAACACCCTGCCGATACGGAACCCACCACCAATCCTGACTCCAGAGAAGGCACTGGGAAACGCCCACCAGTGTCTGAGGGGTCAACGGGGGACAAAGACCCAGAGGAAAATATACCACCCGCTGATACGGAACCCATCACCCCCACATTGTTAACTGTTGCTGAGGTCAATGAAATTCTTTTCTCGGATGAAGATCAAGCTGAAAGTGAAGATGAAATTCTATCATCAGGAGAAGAAGTGGACACTGATGTTCAGTATGAACAAGAGCATCAGCCTGATCCACAAGAGCCTAAAGAGTCACCTCTCCAGCCTGAAGATAATGACTCTGACTCTTCTGCATCTTCCTATCCTGAAGAATTCAGAAAGTTTGATAATACTCTTCCACTGACAGAGAGGCAACTTGTTATGTGGATCACTAAAGCTTCAAGGAAGCTATATTCTGGGGTTACTGAAACATTATGGGATCAACACAGTGATGCAGCTGCCAGCTATGCAGATCTGAAATCTGAGGTCCAAGCTCTTGATGCAAACACTTAGGAACACAGGGATCTCATGTACCAACATCTTCATAGACTGGATGAAAACCTGGTTAAATTTCTCAAGGACCTTTAGGGTTGTGGAACCAAAATAGATGAAATCAGGGATTCTGTCAAAGAAGACCCAGCTCTCAACTCCAAAGTGTTGGAGGCTACTGAGGCTTACTTGAAACATTCCTCCAGCCTTACTGAACTAATCGACATGCTCAAATCTGCCAATGTTCAGGGTCTTCTGTCTTCAGTCCAGTCTCTTCAGGCAACATTGGGTTCTTTGGATACTCAAGTGACTACTTTGGCTCAGGCATCGTCTTCTATGGCCTGGAATCTTGGGCCTAGAATGACTGCTTTGGAACTTTCTCAGGCTAATCTGGCAGAAAAAGTCACTGGTCTTCAGAAGGACACAACTGACATTAAGGCTATGGTCACGGAGATCTACCAAGCCTTCAAAGGTCAAGCAACACCAACTCCCCTAGTATCCGAAGCAACTCTTGCGCTCACTGATGTTCCAGCAACAGTTGAGGGGAGAAAACCAATGAGGGGAAGCCAGATCAACCAGTCTCTGCAACACCTATTTCATCACTCCCACCAGTTTCAGCAACACCCTTATCATCAGTCCCATCAACAACAACAAAAGTTTTGACAATGACAGTTGCAACACCCATCATCACAACAACACCACCCTTGGTAGCATCATCTTTTTTAGGCCAGGAGAAAGGAAAAGGAATAATGCAAACACCTGAGCCTGAGAAGATTCCCTATATGATTGGAAACACTAAGTACCTGCTCACCCCACAACAGCTAAGTGCCTACCATGCTAAGGAAGAAAGGAGAAAGAAACTTGCTGAAGAAGAAAGAAAGAGCAAAGAAGCACTGGTACAAGTCGTTGCTGAAGAAGCTAAGAACATTGGAATAGATCCTAAGAAGATTGAAAAGGGTTAAGCAGGACAGAAGTTCAAGGATGCTCAGGCAGCTAAACTGGCTGCAGCCATCAGGCAAGAAAGAATTGACCACTACAACTGGTCAATGACAAGTAGAAGGCTGCCTGAGAAAATCACTAATGTCAGAATCATCCCCAAGTCCAAACCACTGGCATTGAATGTCTACAAAGGGG
Organism: Chrysanthemum makinoi; assembly: GCA_910596185.1. NCBI lineage: Eukaryota > Viridiplantae > Streptophyta > Magnoliopsida > Asterales > Asteraceae > Chrysanthemum > Chrysanthemum makinoi. Next base: position 8,904,975 of record OU343218.1, on the reverse strand, counting down.
ATGATAAAAGACACTTCGAGGTTCATGATCCCCTGAAATTCACTGACTTTGGGATCACTGTACTCAATGAGCTTTGTCCAATTATTGAAAAGAAGCAGAATGTTGTGGTTAAGGAACTGATGAAAATGCTCAGCAAAAGGTATGAAAGACTGAGGGAAGCACCAGCACTACTGGGGATTCAGCCTACCCTAACTGCACCTCAAGGATCACAACCTCAACCATCACAGGGCAAACGTAAGAGGGTTGAGTTTGAGCCTGAGATCAAAGTACCTGGAATGGAATGCAATAGGGAGCTGCCTGAAGGTGTGAAGTTTGTAAACTATCTTGTGATTGAAGAGCCTGAAAGAGGACTCTTCTTTATAGATGTCTATGGAAAACCAGCATTCCAAAGGTGGTATGATATTGATCAGGCAGGTGTGGCTACAATGCTAAGTTACATGCCAGTGGCCTCTCAAATTCAGACTCCTAAAAATGTCAAGTTCTGTGCTGACTTAAACGCTAAGATAAGAGAGCACCCTAACAAAGAAACACTCATCACAAAGAAAGTCAAGCTTGAAGCACTGGGGATCCATCTTGACTGACATCATTATCATTTATCTTTTGTACTAGTAATAGGAACTATATAATTTGATCAATAAACGATGTATGTTTTGTTAAAATATTCAGTGTTCCTTATTATGTTCATTAGTACATTCAGTGTAAGAAGAAGCCATTTGGTCACTTACACTGATCAAACACTTAGGCTATTTGTATATCCAAATAGGGGGAGACTGTTGGGTTCAGGAAATACCCAAACCCCTTAATCTAGGATTTGAATAGAAAATACCCTAAGTGTTTAGGCCGTTAAACACTAACAGGTCACTGATTGCATAATCTCTCAGTGAGCCATCTTCAAGACACTCAGTAAGAGGCAAAGAAGAAGTCTCTCCACTCAGTAAGGCAGAACTTAAGGGGTGAAGACTGAGTCAAGAAGAAGATGGTGGATTCAGTGAGTGATGACAATAACTCACTGAATCCCTAAACACCTCACCAACTACTTTCACTGAAGACAAACTGAAGTAGAAGACTGGAGGCAATAAAGATTGAAGAATGAGTGGGATAAGGCGGGACAAGTTTGAATCAGATAAGACGAAGTCCTTATCAACCAAAGTCAACTTTCCCTGAATGGCAAACTATCAGGCTCAGTGTCATCACTGACTTATGGAAAGCAGCCTTGTCTCTTACTTAATATAGTCTTTGTAAACAGAGACAAAATACATCAGTATTTTGTCTTCTATAAATTGTCAGTTTGTCACTTAGGATAAAGTTAATACTCATACTTGTATAAATTGCATAAGAGATGGAGTGAAAGATTTAAACTTGTGAATTGTAAAACACACACACACACACAAGCCATCTTTCACTCTTCCAAATACAACTCAGTCCCTGAGATAGCTCAGTGGTTCCTTAGTAGTTGTGCTCAGACTTAGCCTGAGCTTAGTGAGGAGTACCAACCCTTTGTCATTTCAATCCCAAGTACTATTCCGCAAGTACTTGGGAAATGTATTCTTTTTTATTCATTTCTAATAAAGAATATTATGTTGAAAATTTATCAGTGTGTTTTTACTTATGTCATTTCAGTTATTGGTTCACTATTAGTTTGTTTTTAGATACTTAACTGTTTTTATAAGATAGTGAATAGGGAACAACACGTTTATCTATCAACATTCAACACACACATAAAATAGATTGACATAAGTCAATCTAACTAGTTTAAAACGAAGTTTTAATCGGTAAAAATATTCAACACCCCATTCTAGTTTTCCACACTTACCATCATTTTTCCTCTCTTTTCCTAAACTGAGTTTACCAACAACCTGGAACTTTTGAGAAGTCAGGCTTTAATACATGAAGCTTTCTTCATTGTAAAGCTATTTCACTATTTGGCACTTTTGGTCCCTCAAGTCAATTTCTTTCTATTTTGGCCACAAGACATTTATATTAAGTTTACTATATGGCAACTTAGGTCCCCCTAATTTATATAACTATAACATAACATTTATTAATTATTAGTTTGAGTATCGGGTTAACTAGTCAATCCCGTAAAGTTTTTAGACCATATTCATCTAGGGTACGACCTATTTGTATTTCGGGATACGGGTGTAACAGTTCTACTCCCCTTATTTAGATTTTGTCCTCGAAATGTCTCATCTATTGCTATCCAAAATTTATTCCATCTTATACCATTCTTAGCAAAAACAATCATATAATCATTTTGTTGTAACAATTTGCTTAATCTTGCAACTCGAGACCCACTATAACATAAACCCATCTTTAAATGCATTCTAATTCAAGCTAAAGGTTCTATAATATATCTATCAACATGTAATCAAAGACATGATTTATTCAAAAACAATCATCTCATTGTCAGTTTATTACCATATCATCACATACATGATATTAGGAATTGAAAATTCCATGTGAAAGTGTCGGTCACCCCAATTATGGTATAGCATATGTTAGCTCGTAGACATGTAGTTATTTACGTTGTTTAGTAGTTAATTAGTTAGTTAGTAGCGTAGATTAGTTTAGAGTAACACCGTGGAGGAAGGACGGGTCTTTACCCACTGTATACATGATCCACAGGCCGTCAGGAGGTTTTTTAGTTTGTAACTATAAATACCCTTCCCACTAAGGGAAGGGTAGTTCTTTTCTCATAATCTAACCTTACATTTGTTTGTTTATCTCTTTAGAAAACACCCTCTCCTCTCTTCATCTCTCTAATATGGCTCACTTGTTTAATCACAATCCTAGACCACCCGAATCATCTAAACAACATAAATATACGATCCTAACAATTGGCATCAGAGCCTAGGTTTTGTTGTTTGTGTTGATTCTCGTGGTTTATTTCATGGTTTTTAGCGGGTCCTCTATGCGGTTTGTACCCGTTTGATGCGGTTTGTTGTTGATGATTTGTACAGTTTTAGTTTGTTTTTGCTGGTCTTGATGTTCATAGAATCTGCTGGTCATTTTCATGGTTTTCTGGTTTATGCAGTTTCTATCATGATGACAAACTGTTGTGTTAACAGTTTTCTTAAATCTTTATTAAACTATAAGCAGATTTTATGTTGAATATTGGTTTTAAATGGTTTTTTAGCAAAACTAAAACTGTCCTAAACATGTTTTTGTAAGCAGTTTGTCAAGATATTGGTTGAAGCGATTTATGTAATTTAAATGACTTAAGCTGTTTGCGTGGACCATGTCTAAAGTGATTTGTGGTTATTTGACTGTTGAGTCAAAAAGTCAAAAGCAATTTGTGGTCATTCTCATCAAAGCAGTTTGTCATATTTGTCCAGATACATTGTACTATAAGCGACTTGTTGACTATTGAGTCAACTGCAGAAGCGATTTGTTATATGGCTGAGAATGCATTTTGTATACATGGGTAAATGGAATCGACTTGTTGACTTTCACAAAGACAAACGTTGAATTTTAAGCAGTTACTAATCACATTTTGACAACTATCAACATACAAGACTCATCTTGAACCTATCAACATCATTCAAGATCAAGAACACAAATTATTCTACATCAGATTCATCTCACAACACTTTACAACTATGTCATAATCATGTATCATCATCATCATCATATCCCATCTATCTTATATCTCCACAACAGCTCTCAAAATAAATAAAAGATAAACTTAATCTATGATATGACTCATATATCATGAAAGTATTAAGACCTCAGATTTCTTTTCTCGGGGTTATCATTGATTCATCATGACTAAAAGGTCAAGCCACTCGAGAAGGAAAACATCATTGATCTAAAAGCCTTTGTCAAATATCCGAAAATAATGAAGAGTCTTTAACAAATTGTGTTAAAACTAATCATTTATTCGACATACAAGAATCGATATCTTTTGCAAAGATCTCAGTTAATTTGTTTTGTGGTTCTCATAAGAAATGTCGAAGACTATTAAGAGTCTTGAACATGAAACAATCTAAAAATCATAGATCAAATGGTTTTGATAGAATATCCAAATATATTAAGGAGTGAAATTAACAAATCTGTTTACTCATTTCCTTCATTCATTATCTGTTATCACATCAAATCAAAACATATAACAAAATCAAAACCTACCTTGATGTTTTTATGTGATCCCGTGACAGCCTCTTAACCTTCGAGCCATCCATGTGGTGAGGTCGTACTTGAAGAAAAATATTATTGATTGTGCTCAAGGTTTATCATGGGATTTGATGTTCGGCCAGGCTTGGTTAAGATTTGATGTATGAAGCGATTTGGTTTTGAAATTAAGATCTAATGTTGCGTTAATATGGGATGGTAGGCGTTTGTTTGAGTGAATGATTAGGGTTTGATGAGGGATTTTAGGGTTTGAGTCATATTTTAGATGGGGGCGGACGAATGTGTTAAATCTGGATTTAGTGAGAGTATTTTTAGGGTAAAGAGTGAGTGAAGTGAGTGTTATATAATCCCAGAGAATTAGGGTAACTCTTGGATGTGATTGATTTGTTGGGCTAAACTCATATCACACGTAATATTGGACTGGGCTAATTGGAGAAACTTTTGTTTTTTTTTTGTTTCGGACATGAAAGGTTAATACGGGTCAGTTATTATCAAGCGAGTTATTGGATTAACAAATGTGTTATCCGAATTTATTTTTGGATTTACATTTGATAATAGTTGGTATTTTGGATTCATAAATTTCACGGGGTATACACTAATTCACGGCTGGAGCTAATATTTGAAAAACATGGATTTCAAGGTGCTTAACCGATATTATTGATTGTGAAATTGGACTTGGACGTTAGGTTGAGATGATGGGCTTCTCATGAATTGGATTATATGAATTTTATTGAAGAGATGTGTGATAACGAGATTTGATGATATGATAATTTGGTATAATGACGCGATTCGTTGTGTTATACGATTCGGTTCTTTGGTATACACATTTTGTTGGAATCACTCCTAAACCTTAATCAAGTGTTAGTGATTCATATGTAATAGTTAGCTTAATATGGCCTTTATGTTTGTTATTAGCCTTAGGCTTATGTAGAAGGCCCATAAGCCTAGGACTAGTCCAATAAGGAAAAGAATGGGAACTAGGAGTGTTGCCCTAGCTTCCCTTCTATAAATACCTTGTAATAACCCTCACTTGATGGTTGATTGTTCAATTCATTTCACTCTCATACTCTACCCATAATAGCATTCATTCTAACGTGTGTGTTTGTGTGTGTTATTGTTCATCCGCCTCTCTTCTCCTCTCTATTTCTTATATTGTTACTTGTGTTGTATATTTGGGAACCTAACAGTGGTATTAATCGCCTACTAGTTGGGTGGAACGTATTGTTTTTGAATTAGGTTTTGGTCCTACGCGTAAAGCATACGTGATACTTTGGTTCGCTTAAAAACACATTTTTTTCACTTTTTAATCCAAGATTCTTGTACTTTCAATGTTTTAAGGTGTTAAAATAACTGTTTTTGGCAAAAAGTTTCAACCTTTACGCGTAGATCTTTGTTTTTGAACTTGGTTTTGAACGAGGGTTTCATTCTACGCTTAACTGTTTTAGACGCTTTGGATCATCAAGTTTCACACTTTTGTGTTATTTTGGTGATATTGAACCTATTTCATCACAAAAATCTGGTTTAGAAACATCTTTGGGAAAAAGTCACTTTACGAGTAGAACTACGCGTATCAAAACCCTAGTTCTATGCGTAACTCACTCCTTGGTTTGATCTTCAGTTTCGTGGTTTACTCCTTGGTTTTCTTGCTTAGATAAGCCTGAAAATACGTCGACTTTGGATATCTTTTGCACTGTGATAGTGTAAAAGATCATTTGGGCGAAACCCTAAAATTACGCATAAGCATAAAGCTTACGAGTAGAAAATCCTACGCATAAGATTTATCTTACGCCTAAGCTTTTTCTTACGCATAAGGTAATCCTACGCCTAAGTTTTCTACGCCTAACTTCTTGTTTTACGCTTAACTTTAGTGTTTGTTCCTTTCTTACGCATAAGCTAAACCTACGCGTAACTCTTGCTGTTACTCGTAACTTTGGTGTTTTTACGCATAAGTGCTACTTGGCTATTGTGGTTTCTACGCCTAAGGATACTTCATCAACAAAGGTTCATTCGACTACAAAGATCCATTTTACCAACACAAGTTTTCAACATGTCACAACCACCATACTCTAACTATTTTCCTTACACTTATAATCAACAACAACAACAACAACTAAGTCTCCAACATCAACAATGGAATCAACAACAAGTAGTTTATCAACAACAACTTAATCAACAACATACTCCACTACTTGCAGCAATTTCACAACCTCAAATGGTACAACCACCACCTAGTCTTCAAGTACAACCTTACACAAACTTCTACAATCAACATCCATCCAGGAATACTATGAAGGAACCAGCATGGTTTGGCAAGATGTGTGAAGCCTTGAGTAGCCAACAATCAATTCATGAAGCTGGCTCACTTGATAGACCTCCAATGCTCACTCCCGGTAATTATGATCAATGGGTGATTCGGTTCTTTAGGTTTTGTGATCTAAAGAAGCCACATGGAAAGTTTTAAAGAAGGTCATTATGGAAGGTCCATTTCAGATGCCTACTGTCGTTACACCGAAGATCCTAATGCTATTCCACCAAGAGATGATGTCACCAACATTGCAACTGTTGCAGAACTCACGGGTGATCAACTTCTACACTTTGAAGCCGACGAACTTGCAATGCAATACATCCTTTTAGGATTACCCAATCCAATCCTTCGAAGTGTTGATGTTCAAAAGACTGCAAAAGCAATGTGGGAATAGATTCATCTTCTTATACAAGGCACAACACTCAATCAGGAAGACATGGAATCCAAAATCTACTTGGCTTATGAACACTTCATGATTGAACCAGGAGAGTCATTGAACCAGGAGAGTCATGATTGAAACAAAATCTACTCGCTTTTCAGACATCATTAATGATTTGGACAAACACAATATCATCATGCCATGAATTGTCACACACAAAGTTCCTAAGTAGTCTTGGTCCAGAATGGGAGAAGTATGTTATTTTTCTCCGTCAAGCTAAAGATATGCATCATGCTACCTACGGATTGTTGTACGACTATCTGAAGCCTCACCAAAAATAAGTTGATAAGGAAAGGATTCTCCGTGGTCAAACTGTTTCACCATCACTTCCGGACAATCAACAACTTGCTTTGTGGGCTCAAACAAATATTCCTCCTCAACAAGCTCTTCAACCCGCTCCTCAAACAACTGCAACCATCAAACCTTCTGATCCGTCACAACAACAACCTCAACAAAATCAATTGGTTCCATACAACAACACTGCTCAAGCTCTTTACAGTGAAGCTGATGAGGACTCCAATGCCTTCGATGAACTGCAACAAGGATTTGTTATGATTGCTAAA